>CM060896.1:134246544-135446544 GCA_030762935.1 Hymenopus coronatus
AGGTAAATAAGAGAATACATTAAACTAAAACGATTGTTAGATCTTTTAAAAGCTGGTTGCTATGGGATTGAAATTCGTTTCTTCGCATGACCAGGAATTGACAAGTTCCCGTATGAGAAATTCAGTATTTTAAATATGAAAAAAACAAGAAATATCTCGAAAACGGTCAGCCTCACAAAACGGTATATGATAAATTATGTGCTTTAACGAAATGTATATTTTATGTATGGTGGATTTTGTGTATCTCTTACAATTTACCAGTTATGCAAAATTCCGAGAAATTCATTAAGAGATCTTCAGAGGCTATTTCCAGAAAATTTAAGATATACACTGTATTTTTCATGTAAACATCTTTAATATACAGCATTTTAATCACAATCGTTTCAGCCATTCACAATTTTCAATTTTTTTCCATGTAAAGAGTAGTTGAGGATGGGGATGTTCTTGAAAAACTTCGTGTCAAATTTGGTATTTAACGAACTTTTCGTTTTTGACCTACGCTGTTCACAGACACACACACAGTTCTAAAAATGCTTTTTACTTTATCTACACTACTATGTACAGTGCATAGAAGTATTGTATTGCACCCATTGATTCGATACAGAGATTTCACCAGAAATACATGATTCGGGACTCCCTGAATCACCCAAAAAACATTTTTGGAAAAATGTCCCTGTGGGCAGCATAGATAAAAATACCAAATTTTATACTCAAGTTCATTATCTTCCAAGGATGTGACACATGAAGATTTTCAAGAAAATCCCCCACCCGCAACTACCCTTTACATGGAAAATATTTCGAAAATTTTGACTCTCAAAAATGGCTAACGATTTTGATTAAACTATTTTATATTTAAGAGGTTTACATTACAAATAAAATGTATATCTTGAATTTTCTGGGCACATCCTCCAAAGATCTGCATGATTTTCTTTTTAATTTTCCACAACTAGTAAACCATAAGAAATAGAAAAAAAAAAAAAACAACTTACGACACAAACAATGTAGATCTCATTAAAACACACAATATATGTCATACATATTTTTTCGTAGAGTTAGCCGTTTTTGAGATACTCTTTGTTATTGGTTTCAGTTTAAAAATAGATGAAACGTTTTTTGTACTCCCGGTCACGCAACGAAACGGACTTTAATCCCATAGTAGCCATTTTAAAACATTTGACTGTCGGTTTAGCCTAGTGTATTCTCTGCTTTCCCTTCTACTTATAAGGAACTAAGTAATAAGATCATTTCTGCTAATGCTTATCTCGATTAGCTTGAAGAAGATAGAAGAATAACCTTGTTAGCAATAATTTGATACAGAGATGTAGAGAAAGTCAAGTGAATGGAACACATCAGATTTTTTTTGAATTCAGGGTGTCTCAAAGCAAGTCCCGGTATTTAATTTTAAGGTGCAATACAATATCTTCTCTATACACAAAGTACATGATGAGAAAGTAAAGATGCATTATGGAAACAAAACACAATTCATAACGGTATACAGCGTTCGGGTGTGAGGGATATATTTAAACCAAATTACACATCCCTTTGCCTTCCCCCCGTTTTATATTTAGCTGATAACGGCAGAAATGCATGGAACACTGTTATTCTTGCTCTTCTCTTGTGTGGTGCTTGTAAACGTAGCGCTTCTCACCCCTTCTCAACCCCTGTAAGCGTGTGCGCATGCTGGAAGCTACGATATATACGACATACACCTCGTGGAGCAGCCAGTGTTCGCTTCATGCAGCGGACGTTGAACAACGACGATTACTGAACCGGCTATACATGCAGTGTACTCGTGTATCATTACGATCCTAACCTGCTAGCAGCTAAATGTTCATTAGCTGTATCTGGGGGTTACATTCGGAAGTGCACATTTTGCTCGACGATTGAACTTTAACAGTACGCAAACAGTGTTGAAAGCAAGTTTCAGAACAGTTCATATAATTTATTTTTTATTCTTGCAAAACCTGAATACAAGGCCGTAATTGTGTTTTATATTCACATTCTGTGAGTGCTGTTACACAGAATTGGTGATCAGATTTGATATATTCTTATATAAAATGTATTAAAACCCAGAATTTTACCTGATTAGAATCTAAGGAACAAAGCTACATTAAAAACACAAGTTTCAAGGCACTTAAGAATAAAGAATAGTTAAGATTCTTGCCTTTTTGTATAATCCAAGTCGATATTTACCGAATATAGACGTTTCATAACTTTAAAGGTATCTGAATATGAACGATATGTTATATTTTTAGTGTGCTCAATATTTATATTTTGTTAAGTAAATTGAGTGCAGCTTTCACAGAAATCTGCAACTTTTATACGTTTTAAAAGGTGGCAATCTGATTTTGGACTCCATAATTCGTTTACATCGAGAACTACAGAAATATAATATAAACATATTTTAAGAATAAGTTGATCTTCAGTGGCACGATATACAGAAACTCTCGACTAGTAACGTTAATTATCATAGCAACTTGGTTGAGTGCATTGAAAAACTGTCTCGTGTGGTTTTCAGACCTACATTTTTTGTAAGTACGCTGAGTGCAGTTTAGACAGAAACCGTGTGCAAGCTTTAATTTTACAGACAATTTGTGATACATAAACATTTTGTTTTTAGTAACAAAACTTTCAGAAAAAATTGAGCATCAAATATATTTGGGAAAACCGATTATCATCCAAAACTTCTGATCCAAACTGTACAATATTAAAAAACAATATATATTTATGCAAGTTGAAATCACAGTTTGAAACAAATGAATCAGTGACTGAGCTATAACACAGCTAGCTGAAAATTAGTGATTTAAGCACCGTTGCAGAAGCCAATCGTCAAACTGTCCGGACGCTGTAACCGGGGCAATGTTCAAAAGCGGCGGATCATGTTCGCGGCAGGCCGTCGCCGAGAACTTCTTCACCATGATTTTGACGACGAGGAGGAGGACAGACAGGACCTTTTCTCGGAGTGCAGCGAAGAGGCCCTGGAAGGACATGCACATACAGAGCTGTTCATGCAAGAGGATCACTTCAAAGTGGGTAGTGAAGCTGGAAAGCCTCGAGAGAAAACATCGCCTTCGACAGCAGAAGTATCTGCCCAACAGGTGTTTCCTCAACAGAAGTATGACACGTTTCCGGAACAGAGACATCGCAGACAGAACATGTACCTCGATCCTAGGACCGCTGGTGCAATGTCCCGTCAATCTGAAATGGGTAAGTGAAAACTGAAATGTTTTTAACTTAAGTATAATGTCATGCGATTTCATTGACGTAATAAACATTTTTCCCAGCATTAAACTCATCATTCCGTAAGGTTTTCTAAGATCTCATTCAAAAGATTGAATGAAAATACACTTGTGTTTCACAATGGAGTAAATTTTGAGCCGGTCGTGTTGCTTAGAGTAGCTCAAAATAAACAAAAATGCTAAAACGATCAATAATAAAAGTCCTGAATTTACGTAGAACTTGTTATGGAAGCAAAATCAGGCATGGGAGACATGTGGAGGAGGAGAGAAAAAACATGAAACGTGCTAATCGAAAAAAAACAAAACATTAGCAGAATTGCTTTTGTTACTTGCTTCCTTGTAAGCAGAAGAGAAATAAACGAATATATTAGGCTACAGCGATAGTCAATTATTTTAAAACCTGGTCGGTATGTGAAATAATAGAGGTTCGGTTCGCTTTGCACGATGCCATTTGAGAAAAGTTGAGTACTTTAAAGTTGAAACCAATGACAAGGAATTTCACGAAATCGGTCAGCACTACAAGAAAAATCTTATGACCAATGCGTTTTAATGAGATCTACAATGTTATGTGGTAAGTTTTTGTCTATCTCTTGCAGTTTAACGTAAACTCATCCAAAATAAAGTGATCTTGAGAAGCTATTTTCAGAAAATTCAATATGTGCATTTTATTAGTGATGTAAATATGTTTAATATACTATTTTAGTTAAAGGTTAGCATTTTTTGATAAAAACCAAGGGTTTGTGGTACGAAGATTTTCTTTAAAATATTTGTGTCGCATTCTTGGAAGATACTAATCAGAAATACCAGGCTTTTTATTCAAAGTCTTCTCGTTTCTGAGGTGTACTGCCTACAGATACACACATAAACAGAGCGTTTTCTAAACATGCTTTTTCGCACTCAGGGGACCTCAAAACATATATTTCCGGTTAAATATCGACAGCGAACTATTGAGTGGAATGCAATATCTCCTCTAGCTACTATGTACATTTTACGTGCATACGTGCTTGAGAAAGCAAACAGGATTCAGGAACTCAGGGAAAAATAGGATAGAAGGCAGGATAAACAGGAAATATGGGGTGAAACAGAAAATGAAAGGTCACTTTGTTTATACCGTAAAATAAAGAATGTTTAAGATAGGGGTATGTAGCTATATGTAAAATACAAGATGGGAAGATTAGTTTGAATGAGGACAGAAGCATTACTTTTGAAAGGAAAGAGGCAGGGAGTCAACATTGGATTAAATACCTGAGAAAGACAGTGTTATTCAGTGTTTAACTGAATTAAAAGTGTATGAAATTGGAGGAAAGAAATTTGGGAACACAGGAGAGATGGTAGCGATGAAAATGTTGAATGGTACAGGAGAGAGAAGAGTTTAAGAAATAGGGCAATATTTGCGAAAGCTAATAAAATAGTGGGAGAGAATAACAGAGAAAATACAGAGAATACAATGCAAGAGGTAGCACAAAATATAGAGCCAGATAGCTAAGTGATGTAGTGCCTAAGCAGTACTCAAAGCTAATCGTACATTAGAGTAAGTTATATAGTTCACACGACTTTCTCTACATCTCTGCAACAAATTTTATTTAAAAAAGCTTATGCTTCTATTTACTTCATGCTAATCAAGAAATATTAGTAGAAGTACTCTTTATTATATTCTTCCTTGTAAGTAGAAGTGAAATGAGGGATTACCGTAGGTTAAAATGATAGCCAACAGCTAGTTGCTATGTAACTGAAGTTCCTTTGTTAGTATGGACAGGAGTTAACAAATTCCTGTACGAGAAAATAAGTTTTTCAAAGCAGAAACGAAAAACCAATAATATCTTAAAAATGATCAACTCCACGAAAAAAATGTATTATGACATAAATTGTGTGTTTTATCGCAAGCTACATTTTCTATACAGTAAATGTTTGTCCATCTCTTACGGTTTAGCAGTTACCTATGCACAATTCTGTAAGATTCATCCAGAATAAAGTAGTCCTCAGAGGCTTTTCCCAGAAAATTCAAAATATATATTTTATTTGTCAGATAAATATAAGCTATTTTTAAGAAAATCAACATTTTCGAATTTTTTTCCATGTAAAGGGTAGTTTGGGGTGGAGGGATTTACTTGAAAAAGTTTGTGTCGCATCCTTGGAAGATGCCAAACTGAAATACCAAGTTTATGCTTTATCCTTTCGTTTTTGCGCTATGCTGCCCACACACAGACTGTCAGACAGACAGACAGACAGACACACACATGGACATTTATCTAAAAATGCTTTTTTAGGAATCGGGAAGTCTCAAAACATATATTTCCGGCGAAATCTCGGTACCGACTTTTTTGGGTACAATACAATACCTTCTCTATACACTATGTACATAGTTCGTATAGAGAAAGTAATAACAGTACAGGGCTGCTTTAAAGAATTCAAAATGTAACCAGCACAGTAAATTAATCATCATCGAGTCCGTCTACCGAAATTTAGTATTTTACAGGACCTAAGTGGCAATAGGCAGAGAAACAAAACACAAAGCACTCAAAAACAAATTTACACGAATACATACCAAAATATATATATATATATATATATATATATATATATATATATATATATATATATATATTCCCACAGACATACACACAAACTAAACTATTAATGTTTCACAATTTATACAACACCTTTATAAGTTTACCTTTTAAATTCATAATTGAGGGAAAAATCCATTTTATTATATATAATCGGAACTTTGTTAGACTAAACACACCGAAGCTTTGCTGAATCTTGAACAACTGAAACCGTAAGATAATACAGAACAAAAAAGTAGATCTCGGTAAAACACGTCGTATACGTTTTTCTTGTAAAGTTGGCATTTTCGAGATATTTTTTATTTTGGTTTGAATTTTAAACTACTCTAACTCAAACAGTAAGCTACCTTTCGTTTCCTCTCGTTGTACTATTGGTCTTGCAATGCAAACCAAACTTCTATTGTTTCACGTAGCAATCAGCTTTAAATGGAAATGGAGTGTAATTTATGATCGCTCTTTAATTGCTGTGGTTATTAGCGCCTCCATTGATATACTGGGTGTGAAAGAGGCCTCTTATTAGCTTGAGGTTCTTTTACGTGTCGTAAATCTACGACACGGCATCAACGGCTTTACTTCCCTTCCGAAAGAAGCCATGCTAAGGATTTTTACGCTCGAAAAATAAACTTCCCCGCCGGGTTTGAAGCTGCGCCCTAGGGTTCAACCACATTACTCCACGGAAGGCAACAACCAGCTTTTAAAAGATTTGAATATCGCTTTGGCCTGTATATTCCCTTACTTCGCTTCTATCTAGCAGGAATCAAGTAATTAGACCAGTTGTGCTAATGCCTATCTAGATTAAAGATAATCTTTTTTTAAGAATAATTTATATATGGAACAGCTAGAGAAAGTTATGTGAATTTATGTCATTATGTAATTTCTCTAATAATACCAAACTTTTTTTCTGGACCTACTCTATTTTTGAACTTAAAATGAAGATTTTAGACAGGCGAAGCATATTCCGGAATAGCCCTCACAGATACAATAAAACTAAAGTATAAAATCCATTGAATTTTAATTTTTCAATATAAATCCAAGATTCTTAATCCGTGTTAAACGAGTTTGTCTATGTATTCAATAACTGTCCCTTTTTCGCTTTCTTATATTTTCCGCTCAGTGTTATATTAGATAAATGAATTGCCTTCATATTTTTTTTCTTTTTAATTGTTTCATGTATAGCCCCCCTTTAACATCTAAGGTCATATCGGGGGCTTTCCACTTGAAACAACTCGTTGTTTGTAGGTTCTTTTACGTTGGTTTAAATCATTTTGTTTTACTCAGACACGCACACATTCACACTCACATACAAACTTCCCCGCCCCAGCCGGGAATCGAACCCGGAACCCCCGGGTGAGAAGTCAAGCTTGCTGACCACTCGACCATGGAGACATATTGTGATAATTTTAATTTTTTCTCACAAAAACCGTGTGTAGGACACGAGTTGAATAAGTAGAGTCAGACTGAAACATCCAATGCCATAGCCGGAATTTGAGCCACGGATCTCCGATCTCTAGCCGGTTGCTCCACCACTGAGCTACAATGGCAATGCCGGCAAAGCATAGAACTTCTCAACTGACTCGCATGATTCCCGGTAAACCACGAGTCGATCTCTAATTATTTTGAGATGACAACCTCAATGGGGACTTTACAATGTTCTAAGTACGTTAAGTCTCAGGATTCATAGTACATGCAACTATTTTGGACAAGTGGGATAATTTTAATTGTTTTCTCACAGAAATCATGTGTAAAACAGGAGTTAGATAGATAGAGTCAGACTGAAAGCTAAGTCCAATGCTATGCCGGTATGTTGCCAGGGTAGCTCGGCTAGAGTCCGGGAGATTCGTGGTTTCAAATCGTGGCATTGAATTTTTCAGTCTGCGTTCATATTGTTTGGTGACAATTTCTGAATACAGATTATACAGCACTTATTTTTATTCTGAAGTGCGGGCGTTTTTTTGCATTCATTCTTATACATCGTTAATATCCTGTTATAGCTCTAGATATATAGTGTTTTCCTCTTGTACGAAGCTATTGCCAGAAATCTAGCTAACATGCATTATGCACCAATGTCTAATAGCTTAAAACACCAAAAATAACTACATAAAATGTGCTGTGCGTACCATTTCTTGGGCTAGTTTTATTGGGAAAGCGTAGGAGGAGAAAAGTAAGAACTCGTACGCCTGTCTTTCCGTAGCGTTGTCAACTCAAGACAGTTTCTTTCTTTCAGGTCTTCAGCAATTATGGTGAATAGGTTATCAAATTTCCGCAAAACTAGCTTAACTATTGAAGAAAACTCAGCACACGCACATGTGCGTGAACTCTGAGATCTACAGAGAGAGTGGAACCTTAGCAGTGAAGCTATGGTGTAGAGTGCATAGTGTACTTCAAGTTTCAATGTTGTTGTGAAATTGAGCGAAACCTATCGAATGAAGACAAGGGAGCCGAGCACCCAAATAAAGTTGCGCACCTAATATTTAGGGTAGACAGGGTACCAACTAAAAACCTGTTGGACACCCATGTTATGTAGGGTAGAAAAAGAGGTGCTGATTAGTAAAATATTATGACTAATTCCAGAGCTCAATTAGCTTATGAAACTATATTAACAAAGGATATAAAACCCAAAATTGCATGTTCAAATCTTGCGGAAGGGGATGAATTTTTTTCTGACGCAAAAATATCTGACATGGCTTCCTTCGGAAGGGAGCCGGTGGTCCCATGCAATGTTCATTTGAAAACCCTATACCTTGTAGCCGCATAACTTAAAGAACTATCTTGAAACAAAAAGATTCCTGGGCCAAATTCCGTCATTTTGCGTCCGCAATTCGTGATTTTGTCCTACAGTGACATCTGTGGGCGACGATCAGATCTCTAGTCATCTTGGCGCATAACAGGAACTCGTGAACTAGAAATTCAAAGCCGATCACAAAAACATCGTAACAATGCCCTTTGCTTCACTTTAAGACATTCAGGAACAAGTTTAATCTACATCTCTTAGACAAATTAAACAGTTGCTGATCCCAGTTAAGTATTGACCACAGCTATTTTTACGATGCCATGAATTCAATGCCACTAACATAACATTTCATGTCTTTCTGAATTATTTTCCCATTGCAACATTAAAACCCAGTTAAATTACAAAAAAATCTTCAATATTTTCTGTAAAACAGTGCAAATATCGAGTAAATTAATATTTTGCATGATACAAGCGTTCCAGTGGAAATAATTGGCAAACGTTTCAGTTTTAAACCTGTTGAACTCAACTACCTTCATGCCCTTCAGGCATTCCATGTCACTGGAAACTACTATTATCGAAAACTTTAAAGCATTTAATTTCCCAAATGCACGCTACTATTAGCTTCCTGTAAAGAGTTTTACTTATCTAGTTTCATAGTTAGTACATAGCTAGAGAGGTTATTGCATTCCACTCAAAAATTGCGTGCTGGGATTATGCTGGAAAAATACGTTTTAGAGTCTCCTGTGAGGGAGAGAGATCCGCGAGTCTTGTGTCCGGGTCCGGGTGTCCTTATGTCTTAGCAGGATACCTTAAAAACGAAAATTCGGTTAAATACCAAACCTGAAATTTAAGTTCATCTTCCAAGTATGCGACAGAAGCATTTTAAGAAAGTCCTCCATCTGAAATTATCTTTTATATGCAAACATTTTCCAAAATACTGATTCTCTCAACCGTGGCTTAACAATTTCTATTAAACTATCATACATTAAAAATATTTACATGATAAACAAAATTCATGTCTTGAATTTTCTGATAATTTCTTCTGAAGTTCTCTTCATTGTCAATTACTTTTGCATACTAAACTGTAAGACACAGGCAAGGAGCTTACTGCACAAAAATGTAGATCTTGTTAAAACACAAAATATAGTATAATACACTTTTGTAAAGTTAACGATATACGGGATATTCCTTATTTCTAGTTTCAATTTTAAAGTACTTATACTTTTCTCAAATAGAAAGTAGTTGTCGGGTCTATTTTAGTTTGCTCCTGGCTATGCTAAAAGATTCGAATTTCAAAGTGAATCCCATTTGGACAGCTTTTAAGAGATTTGAGTATCACTAGCCTAGTATATTCTCTAATTTCCCTTCTATTTATAAGGATCTAAGTAATAAGACCGTTTCTGATTATGTAAATTTCAATTAATGTGAAGTAGATCGAAGAATGAACTTTATAAGACTATTTTGTTTTCAGAACAATAAGAGAAAGCATGAAAATCGAACACATCAGATTCCTTTTATAGATTTTTGTATTTAATTTATTCTTGCTCGTTATCTCTCCCTCTCTCTCTTTCTCCGACTCTCACGCACACACAATTTATAACATGTTCTTTTTGGGTGAGTTAGGGGCTTCAAATTGCCTATTTGCAATAAAATCTCTCCTTAACGAATGTTCAGCTAGAGCACAGCTAAGCATTAGAATATGTAACAATTTTCAATTTAGGTATTGCAATTGTTTTCGATTCAGAAAATCTATAGCCAGCAACTGATTTTCAAATCTGCAATATTAAGCATTTGTTTTATGGCGAGCATTATGTCGCAAAAAAGAGTTTTTTCTTTTGTTTTTGTTTCTTGCACATGTAGCTTCAGTTCTTTATGCCAAAACGCGAGACTGTTTACAATGAAAAACCGAATTTTATTCATTGCTTCTGTCACGACACAAAAATTTAGCGTGGTGAATATGGAGTATTTACATTCCTTTTTTTTTTTTTTTTTTTTTTTTTGTGCTCATTATTCTAATCTGATTTTATTAACAGTGTGTAGTTTGGATTCCTTCTTCTTGATGTTTTAAATAGAAACAGTTTCATTTTTACTTTCTCTGCTACGTATAGTAAGCAGGGGAAGTACTCTAACCCACCAAAAAATTCGATGAAGACATTTCACTGAACTTTATGTCCTGAGTGCCAATGAATTAAAAGAAAAGTATTTTCAGAAAAAGTCTGAATTGTGCGTGACATGTGCATGCATAGCATAAAAATGAAAACTTGTTAAATACTAAACTTAAACATAAAACCATAGATTTCCGGTGAAATCTCGACATTGAAATTTTGGATGGAATACAATGCCTTCTGTAGCTAATATGTATATTGTATGTACATAGAGAAAGTAAAAATGGAGGTATATACTATGAGAAAGTTAGAGGGAGAGATAAAAAGGTTCACAGCTAATGCAACACGCGAGCAGAGCTCCAGGAATAGTTTTTTTTTCCCTCCAGAAGCGCTCCCCTTTACGTAGGGGAAATTAATGCTTTCATAGCTGTTATTGATGTTAGTAAATTTTGGCCGAAGTTTAATAAGGCATGACTTTGGAGCTACTATGGCTACGTTGAAAATGTTCGTAGAAATTAGAATAGCCTTGAAATATGGCCAAAACTCCACTGTCAGTTTTATGTTCGCTCTACGTTAAATGAAGAAACTTTTTAACAGTATTCAGCTTTTGATATGGAGGTGCATTAACAAGATGACCGTTAGAGTTCACTCTGCTGGAAATATAGACAACTTGTTGCCACATCTGCTGCAGCGCATTTTCCATTAAGCGAAAACATTAGTCTGCAACTGGAGGCAAAGCGAGACATTACACTCCGCGAATTTTTCACTTCAAGGATATTGCACAGTGATGATGAATTTGCTCCTTTTGGTAGCACTAAAGCGAGTATTTTTCTACTTTTCTAAAGATTTTAATGCGTATAAACTTAGCATGCATTTACGTAACAATTTAGTAAATAACCTGTAATTGAAGTAGCATTATAAATGCATCGACAGGATATTAAAACGAATAAGGACAGAAATATGCATATTTTAAAACAGAAGGCTATATAAAAAGTATCTATGAAATAGTTAACTCAACAAGAAAGAAAAAATAATAGACATAAATTGTGTTTTTAATGATTTGTTTATTTTCTGTTACTAAGACTTTGTATCTCTTTCACCATTCATCAGTTGTGAAAATTTTATTCAGCATGACAGGATTTCAGTGTTATTACCATAAAATTAAATAAATACATTTTATTTTTCAAAATAAGTCAATATATAGTATTTAATTAAAATCATTAGTTTTGAGAAAATATAATTTTTTGAAAACTCTTCTATAAAGAGTAGTTTGGGTTGGGTAACTATTTCTATGGCTTGTTTAGAAGATGTAGAATTTCAGTACACACTTTGGTATGTAACTGGATTTATTGAGTGTTATGTGTGACACACACACACAATATTTCTAATATTTTTAAACAGGGAGTCTAAAAACAGTTCAATAGTATCCATTATCGAATGTTTGGTTGAAATGATTTGTACGTGGTAGAGAAATTAATTATCCACAGGTTTTTTTTTTTTCAAATGGTTATAATGCACATGTTATGAATTAAAAATTAAGTTTTGGATAGCTCAAATTATCTATGTGTTAATATGCAAATTTATAAATTGTGAAGTACTTAAAGTAATTTTGGATTTTAGAGTGCACTGCCCACGATCTACTCTAAACTGCTGGCAAACATTTCGGATGTCTTGGCGGATGTTACTGCGCGGTATCAAGGCTTTTTACATTTTTATCTCAACTTCTTTTTTATGTTCTCTACACGTACTATGTACATAGTGTATAGAGAAGGTATTGTATTGCATCCAAAAATGCTGTACTGAGATTTCACCGGAACTTTTCTTTGAGACCTCTTGAGTCCAAAAAAAAACATTTTAGAAAAAGGCCCGCGTGTGTGTGTGTCTGTGGTCAACATAGCACAAAAGCTAAAAGACCATTAAATTAAAAACTAGGTATTTAAGTTCATTATCTTCCAAGGATGCGGCACATAGATTTTCAGAAGTGTCCCCTATCTCAAACTACCCTTTACATGGAAGCATTTTTTAAAAATGTTGTTTTTCTCAAAAATGGCTCTAACGATTTTGGTTAAAATATCGTACACTATAGATATTTTATATCAAAAATAAAATGTATATCTTCAATTTTTAGAAATAGCTTCTGATGACCTATTTCGGTTTGGTTAAACTTTTCTGAATTTTCAATAACTAGTGAACTATAGGATCGTTTCCAAGACGGCCTTTATTATTGGTTTCAATTTTAAAATACTTATACTTTTCTCAGACAGGAACTGCACATTTTTCTTTTATTATACTCTGGTCAGGCAAAAAAGAGAATTTCAATGACAAACCCACAACGACGGCTTTTAAAACATTTGACTTTCGCTTTAGCATAGCGCATTCCTGTTAAAAGTAGAAGAATATTTTGTAAGAAGCTTTTTTGTAGAACAGGTAGAGAAAGTCATGCGAGTTTAACATCCGATTTTTCAATAAGTATATAGTTTTATTTTGATTTTCATCTATCCTGGCAGATGCTCGTGGAACGGTAGGTAATACTTTTTTTAACTTTTTATCGCAGGCAACTTTAGCTGTCCTTTTTTTTTCCATGATCTCCCTACACCACTTTCGTTTCTTGGTTTCCTAGAATGATGTCTTATGAGGCTTAGATTTTTCCATGGGTAGTTTTTTTGTTTTTATACTGGATTTTTTTCTCTTGTTCAGCAATTTTAATTCAACTATGTTCAATTTCTTTTCTCTCTTTGCTTTTGCCAAGATTGTTTTACTTTTAAATAAAAATGTAAATGGAGTTTTATTTATGGACGCTCTTTAACTGCTGCTGTTCTCAGCGTCCCACTCTATACTGGGCGTGAAAGACCGCTTAATTTTGCTCAGAGGCCTCTCTATCAGGTTTGAGGTTCTTTTAAGTGCCGTAAATCTACGACACGGGACCAACGGCTTTACTTCCCTTCCGAAGGAAGCCATGATAAGGATTTTTACGCCCTAAAAAATCCATCGTCCTCCGCCGGGTTTGAACCCGCGACTTTGGGTATATGAAGTCAGCATGGTAACCATTACACCACGGAGGGCGATTGTTTTACTTTTAAGGATGCTAATTACCTAGCAAAACTACTTTCAGCGACACACTCCTTCTTAGCTTATGTAAAAACAGATTTAATAACCTTTGGAGCGAGTGAGGTTATAATTGACCTCAAAATTTGAAATGCTATCGTGGAGCGGTTTAGTAATTCCCCTTCATAATACATACGACAGCGCAGGCAGTAGATACTGATTATTAAGAAACAGTCAAAAATATAAAGAATAATTTGACCAAATAATTATGAAATCTGTATTTTAAACCAAAACATTTTAAACTGAATAAGTGTTTAGTTTTGTTCATTTCATTTTTCATTTCTCTACACGTACCATGTACATAGCAGATAGAGAATGTAGGAGTATTAAATTTCACCCAAAAATTAAAATTTGTGTTTTTGCCGAAAACATGTTTTAAGGTCCTCTGAAACAAATATATATATACGCGCATGTGTGTATGTGAACAGCGTAGTTCAAAAACGAAAAGTCATTTAAATATCAGACTTGGTATTCAAGCTCAGATTCTTCTAAAGATGGAACACAAAGATTTTTACGAAAATCCTCCGATCCCAAGCTATCCTTTAGGTGCACAAATTTTCAATTGGTTAATTTCTCAAAAATTGCTAACGATTTTGAGTAATATACTCTATTATGTTGAAGATATTTTCACGACACATGAAATATACATCTTGAATTTTCTGGGAATAGCCTCTGAAGACCTCTTCAATCTGGTAACTGGTGTTTTTGTAACTGGTAAACTGCAAGAGAAAGACAAAAACTTACCGCACAAAAATGTAGATATCGCTCTATCTCTAAACACACAATTTGTCAAACATTTATGTACAGTTAACTCATTTGCAAAATATTCCTTATTGTTGATTTCAATTTTAAAATAATATTACTTTTTCAAACGGGAAGTCCTCGCTCGTCCCAACTCTTGTTTTATTTCTGAACACGCAAAAAGAGCGGAATTTAATTTTATAACACAGAGACCAGATTTTAAAAGATTTGACTATCACTTTAGTCTACTGAATTTCCTTAGTTTCTCTTGTACTACTTACAGTAATAATGGAAATTTTTATCTCAATTAGTATGACGTAATAAGGTCACGTGAATATAAACATCCGATTTTTACAAAAATAGCCTCTTTCGATTCTTTTCCCATATTAAATACTACATAAATGAAGCAGGGCAAGCTATTGAGAATTCAGAGCCCGATCATTATGAAACCCTTACACGTCGGTAAAGCTAAATGCTAGATTTACTACTAATACTAATTGCAGTATTTAACTAAAAATAAAATAATATCGTTCCTTTAAAATTATAACTATTAAATGCTTTATAATTAAATAAAAATAATTTATATTTCCTGAATTGAATGTATTTATTAAAAATAGATATCCTTAAAAACCTCGAAATGTTCATTTCATTAGCAATAAAGCATTCTTAATATTTATGACACAATAGGGAGCTTAACTTCGCATCTCATTCATATAAATAAAATATTGCATTTGCTCAATTAGGCCAGACATTCTATAAATCTCGACCCATCTTTCCAATATTTTTGCAGAAAAGAGCCTCTACATAATATTCGAAAAGTTTATTCATGGCTACCTGAAATTGTTTTAAAATCTACAAATTCGACATAATATGAAGAAATATGAAAGGTTACACAAAATGTTATTACCAACATATTAACAAATATAGAATTTGTCACGCGCAATACATACCGTAAAGCGTAAAAACGTTTGTCCCTATAACAGATTAATTTCTTGTTTTGTTTGTCATAAAATGGAATAACTGACGAAGGAAATTTGAAAAGTTTTGTTTGGGATTCTTAACATTTTTCTAGTGCTACATGGATCGTTAAATGAATGCGATTAGGAAATTAGGTTTCTCCTGTTAAGGGAAAGTGTAGGACATTATTTTAGTTCATTGTTAAAGAATCTAGAGCAATTGTATTTCACACTTAAATTGTAAAAGAGCTCTTAATTACATTAACTTCATATAGCAAGCTGTTATATGTTCTTCATATAACATGGCTTCGTGTCTGAACACCCTTTTCACTTTCTCTACACGTACTATGTACATAGTGTGTAGGAAAAGTATTGCATTCCATCCAAAAATTTGGTATCGAGATTTCACCGGAAATAGATGTTTTAGGACATCCTGCATCCAAAAATATTGTTTTTAGAAAAAAGGTCTGTATGCGTGAGTGCATGTGTACGTTTGTCCGTGAATACGTAAACTCAACAAAGAAATGTTCTGGTATTTAAGTTTAGTATCTTCCAGGGATGCGAGACGAAGATTGAAAAAAATCCATCCCCCTCAAACTACTCTTTACATGGAAAAATTTCGAAAATTTTGATTTTCTCGAAACTGCTCTAACGATTTTTATTAATATACCGTATATTAAAGATATTTATATGACAAATAAAATGTATATCTTAAATTTGATGCGAATAGCCTCTAAAGACACCTTTATTCTGAATGAACTTTGCTGAACTGGTAAACCGTAAGAGATAGACAAAAACTTATTACACAAAAATGTAGATCACGTTAAAATACACAATTTATGTCACATACGTTTTTTTTTTTTTTTTTTTTTTTTTTTTTTTTTTTGTTGAATCAACCATTTCTGGGTCATTCCTCGTTATTTGCTTCAGGTTTAAAATACTTAGATTTGTTTACACGGAAAGTAGTAAATTCCTGGCTCTGCATAGAAACGGATTTCATTCACATGGTAACCGGATTTTAAGAGATTTGACATCCGACACCAATACTTACAAGAAAGTTAGTAATTAAGACAATTCCTGCTAATGTTCATCGCATTAGCATAAAGTAGATAGAAAAATATATTTTTTAACAATAATTTATTACAGTGATGTAGAGAAACTAGTATGAATGGAACATTTGATTTTTTTACTTCTTTAGCCCTTTTACCAAATCTAATTTTCCCATAAGGGCATTCGAAATTGAGCTTTTAGAATAAAGGAGCAGCACTCAAGGTTCTGAATTTTGACAAGCTAATCATGCATCACCAGAAATTTTGAAATCCCAAACGTGCCTCTTGCCAACCGCCTACTGTTATCCCTTAGCTGGTTTCTTCTCGTCCAAGACTCCGGCGATAATTAATTCTAATTCTTGCTCTTTGCCTCCTCCGGGGCCAGTGACTCGCGCGCACACTTTTCGAACATCATCTTCCACTCTGTTGACTGCACAGGAGAGAATTTCTGGCACCGCCACTTACACATGTAGAAATACAAGTGCTCTATTTCAGCGCTTTCATTGCCGTAACAAAGGAAGCATTCCAGGCCTAAGTTTAGAAGTTTAGGATACCTCACTCGCATTTGCCAGTTCTGAGGACTGATTTAAAAAGATCTGTTACAATCACATAGCTTTCTCTACATCTCTGTAACAAATTATTGTTAAAAAGCTTATACTTCTATCTACTCCTTGCTAATTGAGATAAATATGAGCAGAAATTGCCCTTATTACTTGGTCCCTCATTAGTAGAAGAGGAAAAATCTAATCTGTTCCATTCAGATGATGTCCTCTAGCTATTCAGCAAACAAACTTTTATTCAAAATATTAATATGTTATCTACATCATGCTAGTCAAGATAAACATAAGCAGAATTAATTGTTTTATTACTAGTTCCTTGTAAATAAGAAGGGAAATAAGAAAATACACAGGCTAAAGTGAAAGTATCGACCTTCAAAAGCCGGATGCTATGTGAAACAATTGAAATTCCAATCTCTCTGCTTGTTAGGAGTAAACAAACGAGAAGAAAGAGGTCTCTCCGTATGAGAAAGGTTTGAGACTATAATTGAAACCATTAATATTTCGAAAAGGGTTAATCTACAAAAAGTATATAAATATGAATTGTATGTTTTAATGAGCCCTACATTTTCTGTTAAATTATTGTCTGTCTCTTACGGTTTGCCTGTTATGCTAAATTCCGTAAAATTCATCCAGGCTATTCCCAGAAAATTCACGATGTAAATTTTGTCAGGTGTATATCTTTAATATACGACATTTTAATTAAAATCGTTAGAGGCATTTTTGAGAAAATCAACATTTTCGAAAATGTTTGAATGTAAAAGAGTTGGGGGTTAAATTCTTCGTGACGCATCCTTGGAAGATACCAAATTAAATACCAACTTTGCAATTTAACAAACTTTTGATTTTTTAGCTATGCTGTCCAAGGACGCTCACACACATACACACAAAACAGACACACACACATGGACCTTTCTCCCAAAATGTTTTTTTTTTATTTAGGGGGACCAAAAACGTGCATTTCCGGTGAAATCTCGGTATCGAATTTTTGGGTGCAATACAATACCTTCTCTATACACTATGTACATAGTATGTGTAGAGATAGTAAAAATTAAAGCACGCACAAGTGAGGACGGTCGCTGTTCTTGAACCGTAAAATTCCATAGCCTGGGGTACGTGTGTGGGAGAGTGGTGTAGCGCTGGGTTGTAATTATCAGCAGCAAATTTATCTTTCCCTTTTATCTAATCATCCCCTTGATAATTTAGTGTGCAATTAGAATTATGCTACTCCAGGATACTGAGAATACGGACAAACAAAACCCTTATTACAAGCTTGATTTATTACCAAGAAAGTTTAGATGAATAAATGGAACGTTAAATATTCTGAATCAAAAGTACCAAAAATAGTGGTACTAAACTCAAGAATGACGCAAGATATAAATAATCTAAAACTCTGTTCACCATAAATTATGATAAGGTAGAAAACGTCAAAACAAATCTGGTGCTTATGATCCAGTTGCCATCCAGTGTAAGCTAAGGAATTCAGGTTACACAAAATCTTCGTAGAACAAATACTATTAGGTATGAAATGAAAATGTACATGTTACTGAAGTAGTAAACCGAGCGAGATGCTCAAGCGGTTTCTTCCGGAGGTCCCGTACTTGATCTCTTGTATCCCATGACATGATGTCCTCCTGCTGTTCGGCAAACAAATCTTTTACTCAAAAGATTAATCTCTTATATATGTTATGCAAATCAAATTAAAACAATCAGAATTAGTCGTAATTCTAGTTCCTTGCAAGTAGAAGGGAAATAAGAAATTGCACAGACTAAAGCGATAGTGTCGTCCTTTAAAAACCGGTTGCTATGTGAAACAATTGAAATTCCACTCTCTGCTTTTCAGGAGTAAACAAACGAGAAATGAGAAGAAAGATTTCCTCCCGTTTGAGAACAATTGAAACTAATTATCCGGTTAACTCTGCAAAAACAAAATGTATGACTTAAATTGTGTGTTTTAATGACAGTTACACATTTTGTGTAGCAAATTTTTGTATATCTCTTATGGTTGATCAGTTATAAAAAGTCATCCGGAATGAAGAGATCTTCAGAGGCAATTCCCAGAAAATCCAAGATATACATTTCGTTTGGCATAAAAATATCTTAAACATACTTTATTTTAATCAAAATTGTTAAGAGCTATTTTTCAGAAAATCAATTTTCAAAAAATGCTCCATATAAAGGGTAGCTGGAGGTGGGGGGGATTTTCTTGAAAATTTTCGTGTCGCATCCTTGGAAGACACCAAACTGAAATACCATATTTGGTATTTAAGCGTCTTTTCGTTTTTAACTATACTGCCCACAGATACACATGGAAATGTATCTTAATCAACATCGATAGATCCATTTTTGAGAAATCAAAATTTTTGAAAAAAGTTCCATGTAAAGGGTAGTTGTGAGTGGGTGGAATTTCCTTGAAAATCTTCGTGTCGTATCCTTGGAAGATATCAAACTTAAATACCAAGTTTGGTATTTAACGGAGTTTTCGTTTTTGATTTACGCTGTCCACAGGCACCACACACGGAGCATTTTCTAAAAATGCTTTTTTAATTCATTTATTTCCGGTGAAATCTCAGTATCGAATTTTTGGGTGGAATACAATACCTTCTCTATTCACTATGTACACAGTACGTGTAGAGAAAGTAATAAAAAACAAAGCTTGTCCGACAAATAAAACCTTCGAAATAATCATCACAAATACGATCCATCGGTCGCACTTAGTTTCTTTCGATTTTTGAGCGGCTCGTTTACTGCATAATTACCATTAACCAAAAGCATTGAAACTAATGAGAACACCCGCACATCACATGTCACAAAAGCGTGGGATTGTAAGTCCAAGTCCTACACCATAAACATGCTATAAAAATGCTTAGAAGTCAAATGGGAACCCACTTCCATTGACAAGACAACCTTGCTACAATCAGCCTATAGCCCACGCAAATTAGGCATTGTACTCAAACCACATTTACTCGAAGATAAACCCGGGCTCAGATTAACTTAATAAAACATGACAACTTAATGTTAAGTTGAAAAAGTATAAGGCATTGTATCAAATGGAGCTATTTGGCGTAGGCGAAATAAATCTTAACGGGACGTAACTTAAGTGTTTGGCATGTTTGGTAATTCTTTTTACATTATGGCGATGCAACTGTAAAATTTAGAAACTATAGTATCTAATATGTCTTATTGAAATTTATGTCAGCTATTATACACATTAATATTGATAGTTTTTCCAGTGTTACATTTATAGCTTTCATGGTTATTTAAATCATTTTCCAGTGTTTAAATTGATTGTTCTAATAAAAATTAATCACGTGATGCATTAAGAATATATGCACACAAAATCTGGTTTTAAAGAAAATGAGTTAAAAGTAGATCTGATATATTATATTCTGTATTAGCCCTCATTAGTATAGAACAACTATTACTTTTCTTCATATCTATAGCTGTTGATTTTTAAAAATGTAGTCATTAATTTATTAAAATTGGAGAAGTATTTAAAAAAGATAACATGAACATTTTTTCTATTGTGCTCTTGAGAAGCAGTATAAAATATTTAAAAAAACTAGTGAAAAATTGCATCGTGTGTAACATTTTGAGTATAGGAAAAATGTAAAACAGTTAGCGAAAAATAAGGTTTAACGTTGTGAATGTCTGTTAAATAAGCTTGCATCTACCCATGTATAGTTTCACTTAATTGCTGTTAAAGTGCGCCAGGTGGGAAAATTAATATATTTTCTTAGAGCTTACAGTTCATGTAGTTTATGAAAAGAAACGTAATTTTTCACAATATTTGTTCAAATTTTACAAAGGTTCACTATAAGCTGTAATTTGAATTGTATCAGTATGAACCAGTGGATTGGAGTTATAAAAACCAAGCACCAACTCAGATTTATTAACAGTATAGTAACTGTACCATAATAACACCAGTTTTAAACCATTTATGTTAACGTGTTATCTCGTCAAGCTCATCGCCTTAAGCTCATAGACTCATTACAATCGGGGAAATGAGACAGCGAAGTTATTTTTCCAGAACCAAAATTGTTATTAATTATTAAATATGCGTGCTTACCCAAAAAGTGGAATCTCTTGCTAATATGTGAAAGAAACACTCCAGACAATGCCTGCTTGCTTCCCGTCCATGAAAACCCAACTGTCGCCTGCTATCAAGCAGTAGACCGAGAACTGCCAAACGGCAGGTACAAACACAGGAATACCAGAAAGAGAGCGACCCTAGAGGAGCATGATTACCAACACGCGGACATCCATTAACTACGTGAAGTGACAAACAGTTGGATGAGGGGCAAATTGGTTTGGTTGATGAGGGGCAAATTGGTTTGATTGATGAGGCGTAAATGGAGTAAAATTAAGCAAAAGCTCTTTCTCCCAAGAAAAACATTTTTGCTCAAAATTTAACAGTAAAAAACAAACAAAACAAAGATTAGTTTCATAAACAACATTTTTAATATATTTTTATACTGACAAATTCCACTTTTTTTCTTTTTACAATGGTTAAATTTGCTGTTTGTTTCTCTCATGTGTTATAATTTGCATTTGAAGTGTTTAGTAACTTTCATGCTATGAAACATTTCGTAATCTTCGCTTTTTGTAAAATCCAGGAAATCCAGAGACTACAGATAGTATATTTTAACATATTATATCATAAATGTATAGTTTTAAATGGATACCAATATGTTATATTTAATTATGACAGCTAATATGTTTATATTGCTTCATTTTGACATTTAGTTAATTCAGTATCTTCTATTAATTATGCTATACATATTGATTTAAGGATTATGAATCGTTTTTGGGTTGAAACCAAGTTTAGAAAGCTACATTTAATGTAGGTTATGCTTTATTCTAAATTAGTATGCCCCAATCATTATCATTAATAGACTATTTATATATTACGGTAGTACTCCATGGTCTAAGAGAAATATGCTACTTCTGGTATATCCAAAGTCGTGGATTCAAACCTGACAAAGGGTGATGGAGTTTTCGGAGTAAAATTGCTTAGCATGTACTGTGAACGTAGTATAGGAGAATGTTTTATATTCCATCCAGCAACTTGATACCGACAAGGGAAATAAAGTCGAAGGTTTTCCGTGTTGTAGATATACGGCACGTAAAAGAATCTCAAGCCTGATATAGAGGCCTATGAGCAAAATTAAGTAGTCTTTTACATCCAAAATGGAATGGGATGCTGAGAATCACAGCACTTAAAAAATGCCACAAACAAAAGTAAATGTCAATTACATACTCCGGAATATGCGTTTGATTTGTCTTTCCTCTAAGTATAATAATGTATAACAGAATGCTCTGTGATAAGACAACGTAAAAGAAAACATAGTCCGCAAAATGTTCGTCAATTTTTTTCAAGATTTCAGTAGAAGCAGATATGCTGAGGCAATTTAATAAGAAGTTGCATCGGAGAGAAGGGTTTAATTACGATATATATTGAAAGCTAACCAATAGCAAGTTCATCAGAATTTGTTCGCTGTAAATTTTTGAAATCAATATATTAGCTTACTGATCTGAATTTATTAACAAACATAATATATTTCATACTTCGACTACATTATTACTCTTCTCCGCATTCTTTACATAAAAAAGAAATTGTGTTGCCACCACCCCTGTAGATAACAACGTAACTGCGTTTAGTAACTTCTTAATCATATCTAATATTTTAAACCTTACGATATTTAATAATAATAATAATAATAATAATCATAGTTTATGCAACAAGTGAATAAAAGGGGTAAAGGATAGATAACGGAAGGTAAAACCTCGCCATAGAGACCACCAAACCAATAGACGCAAGGAGACAGCCCACTAAAGACGTGCGGAAGTCCTTAACATTTGCATGCCCAATGACCCCTCCCATTGCCAAAAGGGCGCACAAGCGACTCGTCAACTTGACTACCATCTGACGTCCAAATGTAGTATTTCTTCTTCTGATTATTATTATTATTATTATTATTATTATTATTATTATTACTATTTTACAGTTTCGACAGTGTACTAACTAAAATTTTTACATGAAAATTCCCGCATCCCATCTATGTAATCTTTCCATTGTATCCGGACCATCTGACCGCACTGTCACATATCACGAACCTGGAAAATGAGAGTGAAATGGAATAGAGTGGAAATTGTGGTGGAAAACCACGGTTGCCGGGATCGAACCCCGGACATCACGAATACACATAACAGTAGGTCATCTTGATCGGTAACAAGTGGATAAGCTTGATGATTAAGGCTCGAGTTTCACGAGTGTCATATTAGGAGTTTCCTCAAAATGGGCACATTTTGGGCAATCTATCATTATAAATTGTAAGGAATAAATCATTCAATAGTACGTCATCCATTACTGATAAATTAGAGCGTCTTCATTTGTTCGTAATAAGAGGTTAACTTTTCTCCCTACATTTCATTTGAAATTACTTGTCGTGCTGAAGGAATAAGCAAGAAGTCTCTTGCCCGCAATCCCTTACGCGGAGAAGTCTCTTGCCCGCAATCCCTTACGCGGAGAAAAGTGACCAGGTTTTACAGACTGTGATGTAACTATTACAGTACAGATGGATACAAGTTGTTTACTATTAGATACCAGTAAAATGGATAGTTATAATAAATATGTGTATTTAATTTGAAAAAAATAAAATAGGTATTAAAATATAAAATGTAGAATAATAAAAATATTAGTTAATAATAAAAAAATAATAATAAAATAAAGTTACAATAATAAAGTTATAATAACCTGTAAAAACAATTAAAATGTAGTATTAATAATATACATTGGTTTGATTTATTACTTTTTTGTAATACAATTTCAAAAAAATAAATTAAAATTATATATTTGTTGTTTTTCGGTGGTGGTGGCGTAGTACTGTATTATGAATGTAATAAAAAAATTAGGTATATGTGGTTTTGAAGATAAATTTTGGTGCCAGAAGTATTTATATTGTGATGCGTTTTTGTGTTTTATGTGGTTTATTTAATTGTATTTTGTTATATTTGTTTATAATTTATATTTTTATTTTATCGGCGATTGATTTAGTTATATTAATTTAAATGTTATATATATTTTTATTATTTTACTTTATTACTTTATTCGGATTCGTTATGTATGTAATTTATTATTTTAAATGCTACATTTTATTTATTAATTTATATATAATCTGTAAACAATAAATGTATGTTGTATAAACGTAAATAAATGTTAAAAAGATACATAAACCCTGAGTTTAGAAATTAGGTACCAGGGTATTTATACAGATTTTTATTTTATTTTTCATTGTAGTACAGCATAGTTAGTAATTGTAGATCCAGGGCATTTACACGGAGCTTTATAAGTCGTTGTTGCTCAGACAAAAGAATATCACAAAATTGTTGGGCAAGTTAGGATACAGTATTGCGTCATTATTAATATTGGCATAATGAGCCAATTAAAATCGATATTGACAATTATAGTAAAGTGTGTTAATAACGGAAGAGTTGCATAAATAAATATATATTCCATTTATAATCATTTAGATAATTTTAATATTTTCCCACTAGTATTTTGTTCTGTGAGCATATAGCAGTAATAATTTAGATGCGAGTATGTTTATGAAACAACGGAGCGAGCTTCATAATTTTAATACGAACATATTAATTACCATTATATCACGTTTTATAGATTGTTTCATGTGTCTAAGCTTAAAATATTTATAAATTATTATTTTCTCTACATGCGTACTTAGTATATAAATTTGATCGCGACATTTCACTAGAATCATATGTTTTGAGGACCTCTGAGTTTAAAAAAATACATTTTCAGAAAAAGCTCAGTGTGTGTGCGTTTTTGCACAGCATACTCAAAAACGAAAAGTCCGTTAAATATCAAAATTGGTATATTTAAGTTTAGTATGTTCCAACACGAAGATGTTCAAGAAAATCCGCACTACATACTTTTCTTTATATGGGCAATTGTTTGTAAAGTTCTATTTTCTCAAAAATGGTGCTAGCGATTTTGATTAAAATACGGCATCTTACAGATATTTACATGACAAATAAAATGCACATCTTAAATTTCTTGGCAATAGCCTCTGAAGTTATCTTCATTCTGAATGGCTTTTGCACAACTGGTAAACCGTAAGAGACAGACAAAAGCTTACTATACAAAAATTTAGATTCTTCAAAACAAATAGTTTATACCATGTATATTTTTGCTATAGAGCTAACCGTTTCCGAGATATTCCTTGTTATTGGTTTCAATTTTAAAATACCTTAACTTTGTCAAACGGGAGTTCCTTTTTCGTTTCAATCTCTTTTGTCGTACGCCTAACCATACGAAAAGAACCGAATTTCAATTGTTTTACATATATAATTCCACATTGTGCGCATTTCATTTATAATAATTATTTTACATAGCGATGAGTTTTGAAAAGATTTGACTATCGCTTAATGCCCTTATTACCCTTCAACTTACCAGGAAGCAAGTAATAAGACCATTTCTGTTACTGTTTATGTTAATTAGCTTTATGTGGATAAAAGAATAATGTCTGCGCCGTGGCCGAGTGGTTAGACCACTCGCCTCTCAACAAGGTGACCCGGGTTCGTTCCCAAGAGACCCTATATGGTATATGTAAAAAAATGAAATGGAGTTTCATTTATGAAATCTGTTTAATTACTGTGGTTCTGAGCGTCGCATTCTATATTGGGCGTGAAAGATCGCTTACTTTGCTCAGAGGCTTCTTTATCAGGATTGAGGGTCTTTTACGTGCCGTAAATCTACGACACGAGACCAACGGCTTTACCTCCCTTCCGAAGGAAACCATGCTAAGAATGTTTACATCCGAAAAAAATCCATCTTCCTCCGGTAGACAAATCGACGCAGGGACGGTTTTTCTCTGGTGCTTCGGTTTCCCCCGCCATTGCATTAAACCGATGCTCCATTTTCATTCCATGAGTCATTAGTGTCAGCGCATGCGGTGTAAATGTAGTAAAAGCGGGCGTTTAACACACAAAATAAATAAATAAATAAAAGAATACGCATTTTTTAGTAAAGTTTGTTTGTGGAAGAGTTAGAGAAAGTCATGTGAATGGAACACATCAGATTTTTTTTCTTAACCATAACTGTGTAACATGTACAACATATCGTAGTGCAGTAGTACCAACCTGTCAACATACTCATATAATTGCTATCCACCAAGCTGGGCCTACACAAGGGACAGCCATTTAATGTGGAAGCTAGCAACATGATATATCTTATTAAAACTCTGAAACTAGTCTAGCAAGTCTTGGCAGTGGGAAGTTCTCAGAAACTTTATTGTGTTACAAGTTCTCCGTTGCAGCATGTCTTCAGCTCTGCTACACAATAACGGCGTAACGCAGCCTCTTCTGGAGTCCAGACCTTCTTTTGTTCAGGTGAATGTGTTCACTGACCGTGGCGAGATTATTTCTTTTCATCGTCCAGGTTATACGTTCTTTTTGCAGGAGTTGGCGTGAAATGCATACAAGCTTCCTCACAATAGAAAAGGAAAGTGTACTGAATTCTCCGCTGGCACAAATTTATATTTTGTGCTAGGGCATAGGTATATCAAAACATTTATTTTGAAAACAATATTTACACAATATTTTGAAAGTTGTATTTTCTTCAAATAATTCCAGAGTAATATAATGCCATTATACAAATAGTAATAAAAGCAATTTATGTATAGCTATGCACACTTATGTGTAAAAACTGTCATAATGGCAAGCAGTTATATGTGGTGCCACTTTTGTCAGCATGACCTCTTCTATTGCAAATGAAATTGAGTGTTATTTATGGACACTCGTTAATGGCTGTGGCGCTCAGCATCCCATTTTTGTCTATTTTTATTGTTTACCAGTTATGTAAAATTCCAAAAATTCTTCCAGAATAAAGAGTTCTTCAGAACCTATTCCCAGAAAATTCAAGATATATATTTTAAATGTCATCCAAATATCTTAAATATAAGAGATTTTAATCAAAATCGTTAGAGCCATTTTTAAGAAAACCAAAATGTTAAATTTTTTCCATGTATAGTGTAGTTGGGGGTGGGGGGATTTTCTTGAAAATATTCTTGTCACATCTCTGGAAGATACAGAACATAAATACCAACTTTGGTATTTAAAGGACTTCGTTTTTGCTATGCTGCCCGAGGGCACACACAGACACATACCACACGGACATTTTTATAAAAATGATTTTTTTCGGATTCAGGAGATCTCAAAACATATTTTCAGTGAAATTTCAGTAACGAATTTTTGGTTTCAATAAAATACCTTCTCTATACACTATGTACTATGTGAAGAAAAAGTAGAAATGTCTTTTTCGATCTCAGGGGTTCTCAAAACATATATTTCCGGTGAATTATCGTTATCGAATTTTTGGGTGGAATAGATCTATTCACTATGTATATTGTGCATACATAGATAAAGTAAAAATATGTATGTGAAACCTAACATCATATGCATCCTGCAAATTTTTTCAAGTTAGGATATGTGTCCACTGTAACCAACACATGAGTGGTCTGTGTCTTGCGTGTATACCAGCACTACTGATTAGGAGTCCGTACTGTACCTTCACTACTCATTACAGTTCATGGCGTAATGCCGGGGGTAAAAATCAGGGGAGAGCAGTGGTGTGAGTAAAGGAGGGGTGGGATCTACTGCATTCAACTGTCTTTACTTATGTCCCGATCATAATGCGTTACCTTCATTGCACATCAATTGTAATATCGCTCATCGTTCATTGGCTAGTTTTATGTATTTGCATTGTTTCTCAGGTCAGTCACTACCCATTAGGTAGAGTGAAAGATAGGGTGCCTTAAAGTGTACATCTTAAGAAGGGAAAATTCCAATGCAAACTAGGTATTGGATCTCTAGAGTTCACTTATTCACTGATCTGATATAACATGTATTTGTTATGTAGGTATTCTTAATGTACGGTTTTTAAATCAAAGTTCGATTTAAAAGCCAACTTGGAGGGGGGAGGGAGGTTTTCTTGAAACTGTTCTTGTTGCATCTTTGGAATATATGAACCTGAATATTAGATTTCTATTTATTCACGTTTTCGTTTTTGAAGTATGCTGTTATTAGGTATATTTACAACAGCAAAACAGCAATAATAATAATAATAATAAATTTGTGGCGTAACGGTTCACGCCAATCCGACTGCTGGCCTATCGCACACTTATTCACGGCAAAGGTGTGCGGCCATCCAACAGGTATTAAAGGTGAAGTGGTCAGCCTTAAACAGGTCCCAACATACCGGTCAACATGGCCACTCGTTTTGGTGTTTCGTGGCGTATGGGATCGTCTTGGGCATGGATATTTGTGTGTTTGTTAATGTGTGTATGTATATGTATTTGCAAGCAAAAAGCAGACGGTATATCTAATAGATCAACTAAGGAAATATAGGGCAACAGGAAAAAAAATAGGAAAAACGAATACAGCGCCGGAGTCCCGGCAAGCCTCCGGAACTTTTTTTTCTAGTAACAAAATAACTGTGGCTCTTTAGTCCTGGATAGTTGCCTATCGCACCTCTTCATTTTCCTGTCGATATTGAATGCGAACCAGTCCTATGCTAAAGGTTAAAATCTGTACTCGATGGATGGGATCAAACCCGGGCGATTTCCGTGGTCGGGAATCAGAATACCACGTTCCATTGCCTTGGCGTAGAACAATAAACACACAAACGCGCGCGCTCCCTTCCAGGAAGTCTTATAACATGTATTTCCCCTGAAATTTCAATATTGAAATTTTGGATGGAATGAAATTCTTCCCCTTTATATTATACGTAGCAGAGAAAGTAAAAAAAAAACACCTTGGAGTGTACTCCCGACTGTAATATATGAGAAATGGTGTCAGAAGCATGACTTCCCCGGGTACAACGAAAAAAAACCGCGCCTTGAGTTAATTTTTACTTTCTCTACATATACTATTTACATAGTGTATTGAGAAAGTATTGTATTCCACCCAAAATTAGATACTAAAATTTCACCAGAAATACCCTGTATCCGAAAAAAAAACATTTTTAGAAAAAGGTCCTGCGTGTCCATGTGTCTGTGAAAAGTCGGTAAAATGCCAAACTTGGTATTTAAGTTTGGTATCTTCCAGCGATGCGACACGAAGATTTTGAGAAAATGCCCCCACCTCAAACTACCATTTACATGGAAAAACTTCGAAAATTTTGATTTTCTCAAAAATGGCTCTAACTATTTTTATTGAAATACCGTATATTAAAGATATTTATATTGAAAATAAAATGTATATCTTGAATTTTCTGGGAATAGCCTCTAAATACCTCTTCATTCTGAATGAATTTTGTTGAATTTTGCGAAACTGGTAAACTGTAAGAGATAGACAAAACCTTACTACACAAAAAATGTAGACCACGTTAAAACACACAGTTTATGTCATATAGTTTTCCGTGGAATTGATCATTTCTGATATACTCCTGGTTATTTGTTTCAGATTTAAAATAAATGTGAAGTTTAAAATACTTTTCTCACACGAAAAGTTGTAAACTCCTGACACAGCATAGAAACGGATTTCAACCTCATGGCAACCAGCTTTTAAAAGATTTGACTATCACTTTAGCCTGGTGTTTACCCTTATTTCCTTTCTACTTACAAGGAAGCGAGAAATAAGACAATATTTGCTAATGTTTATTTCGATTAGCATGAAATAGAAGAATAAGCTTTTTAGCATTAATTTGTTACAGAGATGTAGAGAAAGTCATGTGAAAGGAACACAGATTTTTTACGTACGATACGTACTTTGTACATAGTATAGAGTACTATACATAGTACGTATAGAGAAGGTAATTGCATTGTACACAAAACTTGGATACCGAGATTTCACCGGAAATATATGTTTTGAGACCCCCTGAATCCAAAAAAAAAGCATTTTTAGAAACATGTTCGTGTGTGTGTCTGTCTGTATGTGTGTCTGTTTGTGTGTATGTGTGTGTGTCTGTGCACAGCATAGCTCAGAAACGAAAATACCGTTAAAAACCAAACTTGGTATTAAGTTTGGTATCTTTCAAGGATGCGACACAAAGATTTTCAAGAAAATTCCTCTACCCCAAACTACCCTTTAAATTGAACTTTTTTCGAAAATGTTGATTTTCTAAAATATGGCTCTAAAGATTTTGATTAAAATCCCGTATATTACTGATATTTACATACCAAATAAAATGTATATCTTGAATTTTCTGGGAATAGCCTCTGAAGACTTCTTTATTCTGGATGAATTTTGCCGAATTTTGCATAACTGTTAAACGATAAGAGACAGACAAAAGCTTACTACAAGCTGTAGAGCACGTTAAAACACACAAATTTATGTTGTAAAATTTTTTTTTCGTGTAGTTGATCGTTTTTAGTTATTCATTATTTTTGATTTCACCTTTCCAAAACTTACATTTTCTCATACAGGAATTTGTCAACTACTGTCCATGCAAACAAAGGAACTTCCGTCACATAGTAATCAGCCTTTGACCATCACTTTAACCTAAGGTACTCCTAAAATGCTTCTACTTAAAAGGAAGCAAGTAATAAGACTATTTCTGACAATTTTTTTCTCGATTAGCATGAAGTAAATAGAAGCATAAGCTTTTTAACAATAATTCGTTGCAGGGATATAGAGAAAGTGATGTGTATGGAACACATAAGCTTTTTTATTTCTTAGTTTTCTGGGGAGACCGCACTCAGGCCCAGACATATTAGGTGGAGGATTATTTTTTAATGTTTAACGCCCGCTTTCACTATAAATGGCACCACAGAAGATGACACTGATGCTATGTGGAATGAAGATGAAGCAGCTGTGGAATGCAGCGGGGGAAATTGGAGAACCTGGAGAAAACCCGCCCCCGCGCCACTTTGTCCACCACAAATCCTAAATGCGGTCACCTCAGAATGAGGCGCGGTTCAGGATTTATTTAGGCATGACGCCCAAAATCTCTGTTACATTACCTTTAAAACTAGAGAGCCCTTAAGTCTAACAGTTTCAGTGGTTCCATGCTTGAGACGTGCGTATTCCTGGACATTTTTCTATGGTGTTTAACGCCCACTCTTACTACTTATGGCACCGCAGGCGATGTCACTGATGATACATGGAAGCAAGTAATAAGACTATTTCGGCTAATTTTTTCTCGAAGTAAATAGAAGCATAAGCTTTTCAACAATAATTTGTTGCAGAGACATAGAGAAAGTCATGTGAATGGAGCACATCAAATTTTCTTTTGTTCTACTCCTGGCCAAGTAAAGAAGCAATTTGCAATGGCAATCGCATAACTATAGCTTTTAAAACATTTGACTATCACTTTAGCAGAACACATTCCTTTAGTTCCTTTCCACTTATGAGGAACTAAGTAATAACATTCTATGTAATAATGTTTATATCGATTAACATTGTGCAGAAAGAAGAATAATCTTTTGTGAGAAGTTTGTTTGTAGAGCAGCTAGAGAAAGTCAAGTGAGTGTAACATATCAGATTTTTTGTAGTATGTAGTTCGTCTATCGCTTAATAGTTGAAGTGTTAGTGTTTCGAGACCAACATGAGCTCTACCTAGATAATACTTGCAACAACATCTAGGTTTAGAATGAGGTTACCATACTACTGGTAAAACTTTGGGTCATAATACTGAAAAATCCAACGGGGAATTTACTGAGGGAAACAGCGAAAATACTAAGTCGCATTAGCGGATGTACGGTGTTTGGAATCAGAAGTTTCACAAACGCTACAGCCTAGGCCATCTCACTCATTATCAAACATGTGATTAGGTCGGTACATCGCAAACAAATCGTTCGGTTACCGCTCTGTCGACCGTGCAACTGTATTAACCTGGCAATGGATTCCACGCTCGTTCGGAGCGAATGAAATTTCCTCGGAGCAATGTTGGTTAAATATACATAGCAGTAGGCGTACATCGAAAGCGCTTCCAGATAAAGGAACGTGGTACCAACCAATGACGTATATTAATATACCTATAAAAAATCAATGATATTCCAAAATGTTGCCATGGTAGCTCAGTGATAGATTCACCGGCTAGAGACTGGGAGATTGGTGGTTCAAATCCCGGCTATGGCATTGAATTTTTCAGTCTGACTCTATCTATCCAACTTCTATCCTCCACATAGCTTCAATAAGAAAATAATTAAAATTAATACAATTGCCCATATAGTTGGTTATACTATGAATCCTGAGATTTAAAGTACTTGGGACATTGTAAGTTTCCATTTGGGTTGTCATCTAAAAAAATCTGATGTGTACCATTCACTTGACTTTCTCTATATCCCTGCAACAAATTATTCTTAAAAAGCTTATACTTCTATTTACTTTATGCTAATCAGAAAAATGAGCAGAAATAGCCTTATTACTTGCTTCCTTGTAAGTTGAAGCCAAATAAGGGACTACCATAGGTTAAAATGATAGTCTAAAGCTGGTTGCTATGTCAATGAAGATCCTTTGTTTACATGGATAGGAGCTGACAAGTTCGTGTATGACAAAAGTATAAGTTTTTCATAGCAGAAACCAAAAATAAGGAATGCCTCAAAAACGACGAACTTACGAAAATATGCATATAACATAAATTGTGTGTTTTAACATGCTCTACATTTTTTGTGTAGTAAGTTTTTGTCCATCTCTTACGGTTTAGCAGTTATTCAAAATTCAGTAAAATTCGTCCAGAATAAACTATTCTTCAGAGGATATTCCCAGAAAAGTCAAGATATACATTTTATTTGTCAGGTAAATATCTTTAATATATGAAATTTTAATCAAAATCGTTATAGCCAATTTTGAGAAAATCAAAATTTTCGAAAAAAGTTCCATGTAAAGGGTAGTTGGGGGTGGGGGATTTTTCTCAAAATCTTCGTGTCGCATCCCTGGAAGATACTAAACTTATTGGTATTTTACCGACTTTTCGTTTTTGAGTTATCGTGTTCACAGACACACGGACACACGGACACACACAGAAACACACACACACACATACACACACGGACCTTTTTGTGAAAATGCTTTTTTTGAATATTGGGGACCCTAAAACATATATTTCCGGTGAAATCTCGGTATCGAATTTTTGGGTGGAGTGCAATACCTTCTCTAAACACTATGTACATAGTGCGTATAGAGAAAGTAATAACTTGAGATCACCTTGTGATTTACCGAGAAACATGACAGTCAGTTGGAAAAATTCAATGTTATGCCGACATATTGCCATGTGAGACCGTTAGTTTACCTTACCATCATCCTCATTATTATTATTATTGTTATTATTAACATCATTATTACTAATTATTGTTTATTATTTAACGAACAAATGTAATATCTCCCAATATGTGTAGAAAGTTAGCTTGAAGCAAGTTCAGATTAGGTTGTTTATGAAACTTTGTCGCTGCTTGAGGGAAAAATTCTTTATTAAAGTAGAAGCTTATTAAAAATCACATACTCCTTTATGTATGTGCATGCAATAGAACAACAAGTGAAAGTGAGCTGGGGAAAGTCTCTACTGTACCAGAAGTAGGTTCTTTCCCATTATATTAACGAAGTCATGAGGTACATATTTATAGTGCATTATGGGTAGTATGAACTGCATTATGGGACTCATAGACGCCAAGTTCGCGGGATTTTTATACAATAGGAATTAGCCGCCGTGATACCATTATGTTCTATATAAGCAGCAGTTCTAGCGTACTTACACACACAGTTTGTCATGCCCTTGTTGGAGTGATCCGCGACCCACGTCACCAGAAAGGATTAGAACGAAGTATTTTGAATTATGTTGCGAGGTGATATTGTAAAAATCTGATGTGTAGCATTCACATAACTTTCTCTACATCTCTGCAACAAATTATTCTTAAAAAACTTATACTTCTATCTGCTTCATGCTAATCAGTAAAAAATTAGCAGAAATAGCCACATTATTTGCTTCCTTGTAAGTAGAAGCGAAATAAGGGAGTACCATAGGTTAAAGTGATAATCAAAAGCTGGTTGCTATGTCATTGAAGTTCCTTTGTTTGTATGGACAGCAGTTGACAAATTCCTGTATGAGAAAATTATAAGTTTTTCATAGCAGAAACCAAAAATACGAAATGTCTAAAAAACGACGAACTCCACATAACATGTATATAACATAAATCGTGTGTTTTAACGTGCTCTACACCTTTTGTGTAGTAAATTTTTGTCCATCTCTTACAGTTTAGCGGTTATTCAAAATTCCGTAAAATTCATCCAGAATAAACTATTCTTCAGAGGCTATTCCCAGAAAATCAAGATATACATTTTAATTGTCTGGTAAATGTCTTGAATATACGATATTTTAATCAAAATCGTTAGAAGCAATTTTTGAGAAAATTGAAATTTTCGAGAAAAAAAATTCCATGTAAAGGGTAGTTTGGGCTAGGGGGATTTTTGTGAAAATCTTCGTGTCGCATCCCTTACCAAGTTTGGTATTTTTCCGTCTTTTCGTTTTTGAGTTATCGTGTTCACAGACACACGGGCACACTGACACACGGAAACACGGACACACACACAAGAAGTTTTTTGTGAAAATGCTTTTTTTGGATGTTGGGGACCCTAAAACATATATTTCCGGTGAAATCTAGGTATCGATTTTTTGGTTGGAGTGCAATGCCTTCTCTATACACTATGTACATAGTACCTGTAGAGAAAGTAAACATGCAATATGTATTAAGGGAAACGAAGTAAATCGTTATTAGCATGTAGGCAAAGGTGCTTGCCAATACATCTCCTACCTACCCGTTGTTATACCACCCTGAGCGAGTCATCTGAGTGCGCCGACCGACGTCATTTTGAGCTGAGCCGAGGACTATAGCATATCTCTGTAACCGGTAAGTGGGGAGAGTGACATAATAACTCCATGGCACGACAGCTCACAAGGAATCTCAGCCTACCGTCCGGTCGCTGCGTGCCCCATCTCGGCCCATGACAGACGTCATAGATGGGGTGCAATATTGAAGGGTGAGACGTAGTCAGCAACTCGAATCCCTCCCGGCCGGTTAAAGCGGTCCTCATGATCTGGGGAGAGTGACATGCTATAAGTAATTAGGTAGGGGAGTATACATACACACACACTCATCAATGTGCACAGAGGAGTACGCTACACATGGTAGCTCAGTGGTAGAGCAACCGGCTAGTGACCGGGACATCCTTGGTTCAAATCTCGGTTCTGGCACTGAATTTTTCAGTCTGACTCTACCTATCCAACTACTGTCCTGCAAATGGTTTCTGTGAGAAAACAAAATTATCACAATATACCTATAAGGTCATAAATATGTTTCAAGCACAACACAAGGTAATTCCCTTGTTCGGCACTGGTCCAGTGAGAGAATTGTGCTACGCCTTCAAAGGGAGGGAGGAATAAACCAGGAATGACGGAACAGCTACGACATGGTCCCTAGAGTGTACATATTGAGTATCCTGGCAGTCGGAAAGGAAGACTAGGGACCCACTCCTGGAGGATCCAAACCTTGTCCCCAAGGAGGCCGTCCATATTCATCGATAACCAGCAGAAAACTGTGGAACGGAGAGAGTTCCAAAAAGAACAACTTGTATCCATACCACGGTGCAGCTATATTAATTATCAACAGTTCCAGTGCTCAATCAGGACAAACCCGGTGAAGGTTGAATGAAATGATTAATTGTAACGGTATGGAGTGGCAAAAACTACTAGAGGCTTCAATAAGTTCTTAGAAAATCCATCGTAGCATCGAAAAAAGTTTGTACTTAGTAACCGTCGTCTCCTACTAGATGACCTTTAAAGTTTCAGTTACATTGATCTCGTGTTCCGTTGCCATAGGCGATTGAATCAATAATCTTGTGTTTCTTTAGGCAGATTTAGAAAAAAATCTGATTGTTCCATTCACAAGAATTTCTCTACATCGCTGTAAAAAATTATTGCTAAAAAGTTTATGATTCTATTTGCTTCATACTAATCGAGAACAAATAAGCAGAAATAGTCTTATTACTTGCTTCCTAGTAAGTAGAAGCGAAATAAGGGGGTATCATAAATTAAATTGATAGTCAAAAGTTGGTTGCTAAGTGACTGAAGTTCCTTTGTTTGTGTGGACAGGAATTGAAAAATTTCTGTATGGGAAAAGTATACGTTTTTCAAAGCTAAAACCAAAAACAAGGAATATCTAAACAAAGGATCAACTCCATGAAAAATTGTATATAACATAAATAGTGTGATTTAATGTGCTCTACATTTTTGTATAGTAAGTTTTTGTCTATCTCTTACGTTTAGCAGTTATTCAAAATTCCGTAAAATTCATCCAAAAATAAAGTAATTTTCAGAGATATTTCCCAGAAAATTCAAAATATACATTTTATTTGTGAGATAAATATCTTTAATATAGGATATTTTAATCAAAATTGTTAGAGCCATTTTTGAGAGAATCAAAATTTTCGAAAAAACTGGCATGTAAAGGGTAGCTGGGGGTGGGAGAATTTTTTTTTTTTTTTAAATCTTCGTGTCGCAGCCTTGCAAGATACCAAACTTAAATACCAAGTTCGGTATTTAACAGTCTTTTCGTTTCTGAGCTATGTTGTCCACAGACACACACGCACACATACACACTTGGACCTTTTACGAGAAATGCTTTTTATGGATTCAGGGGGACTCAAAACATATATTTCCGGTGAAATCTTGGTATCGAATTTGTGGGTGCATTACAATACCTTCTCTATACACCATGTACATAGTATGTGTAGAGAAAGTAAAAACCAAATTAAAAGCGAGTTTCGTGCGGTGAATAAACCCTCTGAATAAAAGACCTAACAATGAAAGAGATAAAAGTCAATTTAAATAAAGTTCATGACACATCTCCTCCTGCGTTTGCAGCAATTTACAATTGCATAAATGCATTTAAACACGGTCGCACATCCACGAATGATAAATAACGTTCAAGCCGTCCAGTAGAAGTGACTTCGTCCAAAACTATTGAAAAAATCCTGGATAGGGTTTTAAGTGATCGACGACCAGTGAGTGATCAAATAGTAGAGGACACAGGCATATCATGACTGACACTGTTCTCAATTTTACGACAAAATTAAGTCTAATTAAAGCCTCGGTAAGATGGGTGCCCCGTTTACTCTCAATGTAGAATAAGCGCAATCGTGTGATCAGTTTGGAAGTGGTTTGGCATTTTTACGTCGCAATTCTGACGAGTTTCTGCATCGATACTTAACTGGGGATGAAACATGGACTCCAGAGACAAAGTGCAATCGAAACAGTGGATTTTTAAAGGCAAACTGGCTCCGAAGAAGGCAAAGGTGGTGAAATCTGCAGACAATACGGCTTTTTAGGATGCACACGGAATCGTCAACTTTGGTTACTTGCAGAAAGGAAGAACAATAAATGGAGAGTATTATGCACCAATTGAACGGATAAATCGAGAAAAAGACGCCCCCCTTTGGCAAAGAAAAATATTTTTTTTCCATCAAGATAAATCAAGGGTCCACATCTGTGCAGTTTCGAAGGCTAATATTATAGAATTAAGGTTCGGGTTAGCATAATACTCACCGTATTCACCATATTTGGCCCCCATTCACTTTTGTTTAATTTCCAAACATGAAAAAGTAGCTTGGTGGAAAACGATTCACGTCTAACGAAGAGGTCTTCTCCCAAACAGATGTCTATTTTGAGGACTTTAAAAAAATCCTACTTTTTGGAGGGCTCAAAACAGCTGAAGATATGCTATAAAAGTGTACCGACTTAAAAGGAGATTTATGTTGAAAAACATTATCAAAACTTATCTCGTACGAGAGAGAGAGAGAGAGAGAGAGAGAGAGAGAGATATCACTCCAGCAATCACCTGATCGTTTTGGAAAACCCTCGAAAAATCCATGGGGCAAAGTGGAAGGTACCGTGAATCGACCTTCTAAATCCGAGGTGTAAGGGATTTTGAGTGCCATCGCTCTTGGTTGTCTTTTTTAATGAAAACAATCTTTAAGTGTTCAATAAAATTTAAAAATGTATGCAAAGCTCTCATACTGCCAGTATGCACCGCATTAACAAATACGTTTAAACAATTTTCTCTTCGAGCGCTTAATTTACTCAACTTGATTTGTAAGCTTTCAGAATTTAATTGCAGCACATTGTTTACCAGATTTATTTTCAGCCTTTCTTCTGGTCATTTTCCTGAAGCTTACCCGACTCTCAGGTGCTTCACAAAGTCGCACATCCTTCGTTTGGTTATGAATTACGATAGATAATAAGATGCTTCCCATGCAAAATAACAACGTAAGTTTGGTATTCTGGAATAAAAATGCTGCTGCTTGTATTTCATTAGTGCTAATATTTCACCCACTTGTCATTGGTAGGGGATGAATTAATAATACCAAACATGAACGATTCTTGCTGAAATTGGTGGATATACTGTTCATCCATTTTTGGCCCCTCTTAAAGTATAAGTATGTATTGAAAAATTTAAACCAATAACAAACAACAGGATCTCGGAAATGTATTTTACATAAATTGTGTAATTTAACGAGGTATGTTTTTGTGTTGTAAATTTTATCTATCACTTACGGTTTGCTATTTAACAAAAGTCATCCAGAATGAAGAGGACTTCAGAGCTATTCTCAGATAGCTTAGGAGATTATTTAATTTTTATGAAAATACCTCAAAAATCATCATCATCATCATCATCAACAACAACATACAAATAGGAATTAGACCACTGGCGATCTTTTCTACTCCAAACTAAAGTTTCTCCATCCATTTTCTACCAGTTGCAGGTTCATAATTTAGTGCTGCTGGAGATTCCTGTCATATTACATTCTGAAGACAATTGAACCACTCTTTCCCATTTTGTGCTATTTTATCTGTTAGTTTAAATATTCCCATATTTCCTCTGATATATTCTCTTCTGTTTGTCCGTTAGAGTATAACCTAATACGAACCTTGAAAATGTCATTCCTGAAACTGCTTCCCGACGTAAAAAATCTTTATTTAGGGTCCAGCAAATATAAATTATTGGATATATTAATATAGGTTATAAAATATCAAATCCCGTAAGAATTTAGTATTTTTATCAAAATCCTCAGTCATTTTTGAGAAAATTGAAATGTTAGAAAATGTTCCGTGTGAAGAGTAATCTGGGGTGGAGCATGCTCTTGAAAATGTTCGGTCCTATTCTTGCAGGATGCGGAACTAAATATTACGGTTGGTATTTAATCGACTTTTCGCCTTTGAGCTATGCTGTTCATAGACACACGAACGCACATATACACAAACTCTAAATATTCAAGAACTGTCTATTTCTCACTTTCTCTACACGTACTATGTACATAGTATATAGAGAAGGTATTGCACTCCACCCAAAGATTCTAACCGACATTTCACCGGAAATATATGTTTTAGGGTCCGCTGTATCCAACAAAAACATTTTCAGAAAAAAGTCCGTGAGTGTGTGTGTGTCCGTGAACACGAAACCTCAAAATCGAAAAATCGGTAAAATATCAAACTTGATATGTAAGTTTAGTATTTTCTAGGGATGCGACACGAAGATTTTGAGAAAAATCCCCCCACCCTATATACTACCTTTACATGGAACTTTTTTTTTCTCTAAATTATTGATTTTCTTAAAAATGGATGGAACGATTTTGATTAAAATATCGTATATTAATGATACCTAGCTGACAAATAAAATGTATATCTTGAATTTTCTGGGAATAGCCTGTGAAGACTGCTGTATTCTGGATGAATTTTACGGAATTTTTTATAACTGCTAAACCGTAAGAGATGGACAAAAACTTACCACACAAAAAATATAGAGCACATTAAAACACACAATTTATGTTATACATATTTTTTTTCGTTGAATTGGTCCTTTTTGATTCACCTTTTTTGGTTTCACCTTTAAGAAACTTACTTTTCTCATACAGGAATTTGTTAACTCCTGTCCATACATACAAGCAAAGGAACTTTAGTCACATAACAAGCAACTTTTGACTATCACTTCAACCTATAGTACTTCCCTATTTCGCTTCTACTTACAAGGAAGCAAGTAATAAGACTATTTCTACTAATTTTTTCTCCATTAGCATGTTGTTCACTAGAGGCATAAGGTTTTTAACATTATTTGTTGCAGAGATGTAGAGAAAGTCATGCGAATGGAATATATCAGATTTTGTTACGTTGTGGGTGAAATTATTATTGTGATTAATTTGCACGCTGCCTTGACTGGCATAGTCAAATATCTGTACCATAATGTAATAAGTTCTATAACTTCAAAGTAGACTGCTGTTTTCTGGCAATTCAGGTACACCTGGAGATTACTGAAGTTAGAATTATTCATTTTAACGAATTGTAATTGTTCTTGTGGTCAAGTTAGTTGCGACTGTTATCTTTCAGACGTTTAGAATATTTTATAGTAATCACTAGTGATCCCTGACAGTTTCCTTATCTCATGGCCGCTACGTCACACTGTTGCCACTTCGTCCGGCCACGGCTGCAGCAGGACAATAATACTTTTTCAAACAAGCTAACTAAAACACTAGCACATTAACCCACCCACAACAGTACATTACATGTTAAAAGATCTGTAGCTAAGGAAAATAGCGCAGTACGAGGGGATACTCGTGTCAGCTGAAACTGCATTGAGGAATGTTCGTTACACCTTGCAACAAGGGTGACATCACTGCTTACGTAGCATGAACCTATTGGTAGAGAGGCAGACACACCTCATATTCGCTGACACAGTGCGCAGACTCTCAGGAATCACTAAGGATCTCCCAAACTTCAACATTCATATTTAATATACTGTCGGTCCCCATGTTCGCGCTCGCTGAAGTGCCTCACTTTAGTGCTCCGTGGCGCAGGGTACCGCTAGTTCGAGTCCCGCCTTGGGTATGGGTGTTTGTGTTCTTGTAAATGCGGGAAAATATACGGAAAAATAATCAGAAAATTTACGGAAAACAGAAAAAAAACATAAAAAATATTTAAAAAATATATATCGAATATTTCTAATTAAACATGGCTTTATCTCAAGTGTGTACCATATATTTACAACGAGGACCTGCAGCGAGACAATAGAGGAGGTAGTGTACAATTCTGAGATCAGTAGGTAGAGTCTGACTGAAAAATTCAATGCCATAGCCGAGATTTGAACCACGGATCTCCCGGTCTCTAGCCGATTGTTCTACCACTGAGCTACCATGTTCAACATACCTGCACGGCATTAAATTTCGCAGCCAACTCGTATGCTTCCGGTAAACCACAAAGAAACACAAGAATCATTTGAGAAACTTAATGCCGTGCCGGCATGTTGCCAAGGTAGCTCAGAGGTAGAGCAATCGGTACAGACCAGGAGATCCATGGTTCAAATCCCGGATATAACATTGAAGTCTGACTCTCCAACCTTTGTCCTACAGATGGCTTGTGTGAAAAAAACAATTACATCAATTCTTAGATCGTTTGTAACCTTGGTTAAATCAAATCACTAAATTCATAGTATGTATTTCGAACTAAACATTTTTATCTACTTAAACTACTCAGCAATTTCAAGATGGTCTGAAAAATAAAGCCAAGAGTTAATAGTGTCTGTAAAATAATTTTATTCATCTTTTAAAAGAAAAGATTAAGAAGAGTGTATTATACACAATGAATTAAATCACCCACTATTTAACAAATGGTTTCAACCGAGTAAATTTTTTCCGGAATATTTTAAAAGAAAAACTCTTATTGTAATGTTTAATCATTTATAAAAAGTTTGTTTAAACTTTAAATGAGTGTGGTTAATTTATTTTTTCTTCTTTTCAGGTAAGTGTTCACGGTTAATCTTAGGAAGATACAAACGAAAAGATTTCCATTCAGGTATGTGATGACTACAGCCCGGACTTTTAGGTGCAATAAATTTCCATTTTAGGTTTCTTATATGCTTAAAATAGGGTTTTTAGGTTTTTATGCATTAATTAGCACATGATTTGATTCCTAGTTCTGTGAAATTTATTTAAGAAGTGTTTTCATAAAAGTTTTCTTTGTTAGAGATATTCATAGAAACTACGGATCTTTTACTGTTTATTTTTAGATGTGTTTGACGCAGATTGAACAATAACTACATATGCATCTGTTTATTTTGGTGTTATCACCTAATACATTCTTGTATAAAGAAAATGTTATTTTAATATAAATGACATCATTGAAGCATACGACATATTGTATGCTAATGCAGCAGGTTCTAGGCCTTAGTTTTACTTTCTCTGGCCCGTACGTACAATATACATAGGGATAGAGAAGACTTGTATTCCACCCAAAAATTCAATGTCGAGATTTCACCGGAAATATATGTTTTAGGACCCCTGAGTTGAATAAAAGCATTTTCAGGAACAGGTCCGTGTATGTGTGTGTGTGTGTGTGTGTGTATGTGTCTGGGGACAGCATAGCTCAAAAACGAAAAGACGGTTAAATACCAAACTTGTTATTTAAGTTTGGTATCTTCCAAGGATGTGACGCCAAGATTTTCAAGAAAATCCCCCCACCCCAAACTGCCTTTTACATGGAAAAATTTTCGAACGTTTTGTTTTACCTAAAAACGACTCTAACAGCTTTGGTTAAAATACCACACATTAAAGTCATTTCTATCACAAATAAAGTGTATATCTTGAATTTTCTGGGAATAGTTTCTAATAACCTGTTTATTCTGGATGAATTTTGCTTAATTTGGCATATCTAGTAAACCGTAATATTATTAGTGTAGAATTAAAAATATCTGACGTGTTCCACTCGCGTAACTTTCTCTAGCTGATCCACAAAGAAAGTTTCTTATGAAAGATTATTCTTTTATCTACGTCATGCGAATCTAGATATACATTAGTAGAATTGGTCTTACTACTTACATCCTTGTAAAGTAAAAGGCAGACGAGGAAATACATTAGGTTAAAGCGATAGTCAATTTTAAAAACTGGTTGCTATGTGAAATAATTGAGGCTCGGTTAGTTTCGCATGGTCCCGTTTGAGAAAAGTTATATAGTTTAAAACTGAAACCAATAACAATGAATATCTCGAAAACGGTCAACTCTACAACATCAACGTATATAGCATAAATTATGTGTTTTAACAAGATCTACATTTTTTGTGCAGTAAGTTTTTGTGTACCTCTTACGCTTTAACCGTTATGCAAATTCTGCAAAACTCAACCAGAATAAAGAGCTCATTCAGAGGCTACTCTCATAAAATTCAAATATACATTTATTTGTGGTGTGAATATATTTAATATACCGTATTTTAACCAAAATTGTTAGAATCATTATTGAGAAAATTAAAATTGGTGTAATTTTTTCCATGGGAGTGTGGATTTTTTCTTGAAAACCTTCGTGTCACATCCTTGGGTGATACTGAACTTAAATATCAAATTTGGTATTTAACAGACTTTTCGTTTGTGAGCTATTCTGTCCATAGACACACACAAAGACACACACATACATAACAAAGAAACACACACAAGGACACACACACGAACCTTTTTGAAGAAATACTTTTTTTGGATTCAGGGGGCCCCAGAACTGTATTTCCGGTGAAATCTACGTATCGGATTTTTGGGTGAAATACAATACCTTCTCTATACACTATGTAGATGGTTACGCGTTGAGAAAGTAAAACATTCTCTATCCACTATGCACATTGTGCATATCGGGTAGAGAAAGTAATAGACAGCCCTAAAATATTTTATTAATGGCATATAATAAAATACATCCGAAAGTTTATATAATGATTCACCGAACGCGGAGGAGCAGTTCCTCTTTAAGTTGTGACTTCACAGCGCCGAATGTTATTAAGTCATTCACAGCCGCAAACTCCAGTACGAGCAGCGCTCCACGAACTGCCACGTGATAAGACGTTATCACAGAGAGGCATTCATGAGTTGAAATACTGAGACAGCTTAAACCTTTTGACACCTTGAAGTTCTTCTCTTTGGACGTATAAAACCAAGAGTGAATTAGACTTTGTATAAAGGTTTCTGTGAATGTTTCTTAATTAAAAACACTTCTTTACTTACATTTAAAACCATATTCTCTAAAGGAAGATCTGCAGTTTAAAAATTAAAATAAAATAAATTTTAAAAATAATGTGAATAAAACATTTTAAATACTAGGATAAAGCGATAATTAAAATCTAGTCATTAAATGAGTACTTTGACAAATAACGACTTCACATTTGAGAAACGTATAAGCTGATATCAATGAAAGGAATTTGTTCCACAAAAAATGCATTTAATATACATTGAGTGTTTTAACGAACTTTTCGTGTAGTATATTTTGGTGTATCCCTTAAAGTTTAACGATAAACAAAAATCATCCAGAATGAAGAGGTTTTTAGAGGCTATTCAAGAACAATTCTACAGTACATTTCATTTGAAGGCAAATTAAACACATGGTATTTAAATCTGAATCGCTACAGACATTTTTGACAAAATCAAACTCTTCGAAAAAGTAAGGGAAAGAGTCGGGTGGGGTATTTTCCTGATATAATCTCCGTTTCTCACTCTTAGAAAATACCAAACTTAAATATCCAGTATGTTATTTAATCGACTTTAGCTTTTCAGTATACTGTTCACAGACAGACACACGTACACTCATGGCCTTTTTTGTAAAATACTTTTTTTTTGGAATCAAGGTACCTCAAAATATTTATTTCCAGCGAAATATCTACATTGAATTTTAGGGTGGAATATAATACCTTCTCTACCTACTATGTATATAGTACAAAAAATAATAAAAACCGCTAAAATTCTGTGAAAGTATAGCTTTTTGCCTTTTAAATTCGCGAAAAATGTTACATCGCTTCTAATTACACATTATGGCACGATATACTAGTATTTAAATTTCCTTATTGTTCACGCTTTACATGAATTACTGTTAACTTACATTAAAATGAATATTTTATTTACAGACTGTCTCTTAATTGCCATAGTTCTCAACGTCCAATTCTATCATAGAATGAAAAGCCGCTTAATTTTGCTCAGAGGCCTCTTTACCAGGCTCGAGGTTCTTTTAAGGAACCAGCGGCTCTACTTTTCTTCCGAAGAAACACATGCTAAGAATTTTCACGCCCGAAAAATCCATCAACCTCCGCCAGATTTAAACTCATGACCTTGGTAATTAGAGGCCAGACCACGAAGGACGACGCTCCCTCTCTCTTTCTATAAATAATAAAAAGTGTATATATATATATATATATATATATATATGTATATATATGTATATATGTGTGTGTGTGTGTGTGAGTGTAAAGTATATGTAAAGACGGAATGTTGATTTGCACGTAAAAGAACCCTATATCTTGAAAGAAGAAGGTTTTCTAAGCAAAAGTCCATCATTTTCGCGTCCGCAAGTCGCGATTGTGGGCGACGAGCCGATATCTCGTCACCATGGCGCATATTGGCGGACTCATGAACTAGAAATTTAAATCCGATCAAGGAAGCATCATAATAATGCTCTATGCTCCACTTAGGAGATACAAGAACTATACGTTTACTGCTTAGTAGTGGTTATTTATTTCTATCACATTTCTCTTCTAATTCATGCTTTATGTATATTATTCTCTTGTATTATATACTGTTGCGCACTATATTGCATTTTTACTGGTTTCTGGCAATTATTTAATTGCATTAATTTATTGACTTATAATAGATATAGTTAATTGTCTCACATGACTTTTCTGTTTCGTGTTTTACCTTCATTATTGTTTGCTTGTGTTGTATTTGCTTACTACTCCTTGTTTATTATAATTATTTTTATTTATTTGCATTTGCATTTTTGCCTTTATTTACTATCTCGCAAGTTTCTATTACCATAGTGTATAGCTTTTCGCTAACTCTACCAACTACATGGGTGTTTCCTACAGCCATAGTATGTTTTCTATTTAATAGTTGGTACAGTTGGAACTAAATGTTTTCAGGAATTTTCAATTTTGGGTTATCCCGGATTTGGTGTAGCAAATCGCTTGTTATATTGCATATTGCATGCCGAAAAAGCAGTGTTAAGAAAATACTAAAGCAGAAAATAATTATAATAAGATAAACATTTTGCGATTAGAAGCAATGAGTTGTAAAAGCTGTACCACATACTGACTGATGCTTCAATATAATCCTTTATTGCACGGTGTTGCATATATGTAACAAAGTTTTTTTTTTTTTTTAATTTTGCAGTATACTAAATTTAGGCAATAAAATTACACAGTTATAGTGGTCTTAATATTCTTACAAAAATGTAATTTTTCTAATAAAAAGAAAGCAACCCATGCAACTGCAGTCAAATGTAACCCCGTCAGCATCCAAGCGTGTCATCACACCAGTTATTTTACTTGGGCCCTCCCCATCATTTATCACGCAAACTCATGACGTTCGGCTTTGAATGGATAGCCAGTCCACTTCGTATCGCAGTAACGATCACGGCTATTCAAATCGCTTCATTTGCGGTGCCGGTGAATGGGATAAGTATAAATACCGGTTTGCGAGTTAAAGAAAGAACGGCATATGCAGCAAAATAATTCATGCAATTAAGGATTCAATCCACCTTGTTAGAATTTCTGTTGGTGAAATTTGTTTGTGGAGTGTCAGCTGTAAACTAAAAGCATCCTTGTGCAGTACTGGTCACTGCCACTAGGTGCGTCTAATATGAGGCTTCCCGAATGGTTCATAAAGCTCCTCCTATTCGAAGAAATGAGTGCAGGACAATTGAAGACTCCATGAAAAAAATGAGCTAAGTCCTATTTTATAAATTTTGCAAGACATCAATTTTGTATTTAAAACTTTTCCTTCGCACTATTCTGTAATATTTATACTTATTTAAGAATTACAAACCTTAAAGAATATTGTTTAAATATATAATATTATTGCATATTTATTACAAATGTTGATGCCACGCGATAAGAAATTGAGTAAGGGTAATTTTTATGAATGAAAAGGCTGAATCCATTAATTCAGAGAAGCATTTCGTTGACTTTTTCTTTATGAATTGAACTAGGAATAAAGCTGTTTTTAAAATGAAGTACAGGATTATGCTAATATTAATTACACTTTATTGTAATTTCACCCAATGTCTCACCCTCATATTTTTGTAAAATTGCAGTAATTAAGGTGCATTATACAAAGACCCACATACAAAAGCTTATTGTGCCAACAGTGCGCAGAATTATAGTAATTTTTCAGGATTGCAAACTTTATCATATTTTAATTTTTTAATATTTAAAACGTAGTATAATTTAACTATATTACTCGAGCAAATTAACAAATAAATTGTATATTTTCCTTAACATACAGAATTAATTTCATTAATAAACAGTTATTAACAAACAGAAAGAGCAGTGGTTTTACCAATTTTCAAAATACTAAGCAGGAAGGAGTAAGTGAGGGAATAACTGGGAAATTACCAGAGTGATAAATACCTATAGATGTGGAGAGGAGGGAAAAAGATAGTTTTGAAAAATAACTAATGTTCTTTTAATTTTATTTTTTCCTAACATTTGATCCACATATACATTATCAAGTTGACCTAATGTATTCTGATTTTGTTTAGTTTCTCTAGCACGTATATGCAGTAGTACACAGAGAAAGTATTACGTTGCACCTAAAAATTTGACACAGATATTTCACCGGAAATAAATGTATTGGATCTCCAAAATAAATGTGTTTAGAAAAAGGTGGATGCATGTGTCCGTGTGTCTTGTGTTTGTGAACATGATAACCCAAAAACAAAGTCCTTAAAATACCAAAATTGGTATGTCAGTTAAGTGTCATCCAAGAATGCAACACAAGATTTTAAGCAAATCCCCCCACTCTATAGTAACCTTTACATGGAAAAAATTGCGAAAACATTTATTTTATCAAAATTGGATCTAACGATTTTGAATTAAAATACCGTATATTAAAAATAATCACATGCCAAGGAAAATGAATAGCTTGAATTTTCTAGGAATACCTCTAAAGAGCTCTTCATTCTGAGAGAATTTGGCACAACTGGTAAACCGTAAGAGATAGACTAAAACTTACTACACAAATATGTAGATCTCCTTTAAAACACAGTTTATGCCATATACATTTTTTTCGTGGAGTTCACCATTTTCGAAATATTCCTTCTGAGTGATTTCTATTTTAAAATACTTAAAGTAATTTTCATACGGAATTTATCAACGCCTGCTCAGGCAAAGAAAACATATGAATCACGTAGGAACAGCTTATTCCCCTTCTACTTATAATGAAGTAATTAATGCGACCATTTATCTTCTGTTTATCTTGATTAGCACAAAGTAAACAGAAGATTCTGCTTTTGTATGAATAATTTGTTGCAGAGTAGATAGAAAAATCATGTGAATGGATCACAATTTTTTTTATTCTACTACTTTTGGCTATTATCATCCAAACGTGCACGATATATTACGAAATACTGGAAGCCCTTTATTATGATTAAACAAATGAATAGGAACGGGCGGAAAAGAGAGGATTTGGCACTCCGGAAACATTGGTAGTCAGATTACGTAGGATTTGATGGGTTTTGTTTATTCGTTAGCAAGCTTATTATTATACTCTTCAGGGTAACAACGGACGAAAAAAGAAAAATCACGTACGTCCACTGTACGCTCTGGGATTTGTTGAAACCGACGTGGAAGCGAATTGGCAGTGTCTGTTAACAAAACCGGACCCCCACTATTGCATGTTAGTTCGTTAAATCAACATGGCGGAACAAATAAAGCAGATTGCAGTAACAGATAAAATAAAACGCTAATTGCGATACCTTGTTGAACATTCTCTGGAGCGTGTATTTTTTAACCTAAGAGAATAAGCTCAGCCTTTGAATAAGAGATTCATAGGCCAGAAAAAAAAATTAAGCCAGAAATGTACTCAATGTTATATACAGAATTTTTCGAGTGTGAATTTATGAGAAATTGCCAGCTATATATGAGAATAGAGGACAACATTCCGACATCTCTTGTGATGAAGTATATACTTATCATTTTAATTGTAGTGATAATAATGTGAGGTGATTACGGGGATAATATAATCGTTTCGGCGGCCGAAGTATTAGTCACATACGATGGCCACAATGTGAAGAAAGAGCACTATACATAGTATGAAAACGATCCAGAAAGTAAGGAATGTAGTGGTATAACTAAATAATAACGAAATATATGAGCAAAAAACTTTATTTATAAAGTTACACTATTTCTCAATGTAATCGTTATTACTAACAAAGTATTATTTATTGACACGTGGTACCGGTATTTCAAAGCCATATGAATCTTTTCCACCCAAAATCTTTCCCACCCAAAAAGTTATGTGTGGTGACCAAAGTGAAATGCCGATTTTTCGGAATTCTTCTATCAACATTTGCTCTCAATTCCTTCATAAGGATTGATGACTTTTTCGGACACACTGGTTCTTTCTGATTACTCGTAAATTATGCGCCATTTCCTCACTGCAGACTCTTTCATTGCATTATCACTATACACTTGCGTTATTTGCCAATAAAATTAGATTGGCCGAACATTTTGTGCATTCAAAAATAGAAAACTGGTGCACGTGACGATATATATCTTGACGGAATGGAGATTGCGTTGACAAATGGAGTAAGATAATGTAACTTTGTAAATAGTTTTAAGTTTATATCTTTCGTTATTATTTAGTTATGCCGAATCGTCTGTCACTTTCTGGATCTTTGCATAGCGAGGAAGATACTTGAAAATAGGAAATGAAGTCCAGTTTCGCCAAAGAAAGCATATAATGTATGTGTATCGCATACACGTTTTTCAACGATTCTGAATAATAAAAATATTTAAGCTAAAATACCATTGATTCTATTAACTTTTCAGAAGCAGTATCATGGTCGAGCGTGCTGGGCTCTACGAAATGGCGTTCAATTAGTCATTCTGGTAGTGTTGACAATCAGCCACAACTAAAGGTGAGATAGCTACTTACATCCAAACAGATATATTTTAAATATCACACTAATTTAGTTTTAATTAAATGCTAAGAAATAAAACTAAATAAATATTGAATAATTTAAATAATACAATTTACTATCAAATTAATTCATATATATATATATCAAACACATTATATGATAATCTGTTGATTAAATTTTACCATTTAAATCATACCATATATATTTATATAGGTATATGAGTTTTACCATTATCTAATAATTTAGTAGTTAAATTTTACCATTTAAATCATACCATATTTATTTCGTTTTATTTCTAAACATTTAATTAAAACTAAATTGTTACTTTACACTTTTGCTTTTTCTCTTTCTCCCTTCCACCCTCTGTCCCCCCTATCACCCATTCTCTCTCTCTCTCTCCCTCCCTCTTCTTTCTTGATTTCTCACTGTGTAACTTTTAGATGTTGCAATGTTTTCAAGACAATAATAAAACTTCTAGAAACGAGCGATCAGATTTAAAAACAGGCCGCGTCGTGGTCGAGTGGTTAGACCACTTACATCTCACCTAGACGGCCCGGGTTCGATCCCAAGCGACCGCATGTGAGATTTGTGGTGGACAAAGCGGTGGAGGATTTTCTCCAGTTTCCCCCACCATCTCATTCCACCGGTGCTCCATCTTCATCGCCTGCGGTGCCACAAATAGTAAAAGCGGGTGTTAAACATTATAAAAAAAATAGATTTAAAAAATGATTGCGATAGATTTGAAACAGGATCTTCAATGTCACTAAATGTTTGTCTGATTCTATGTTTCCTACCTAAGTCTACATAAAGCATGTGGAGAAATAATAACTAATTATCAATAACCAATTAACAATAAAAATATCTGTGTTTTGCTTGTTATCTTGGTTCCTTTTTCCCGACGTGGATCAAAGATGCGTAAATGCCACATTTGAATGATCCTAGAGGTTAGTTATGAATAACCATGGTAATGGTTGCTATTATCCGTAAAAGTTTCAGAAAAGCTCACAAACATTAAGATTTCCAGTTTAAGTAAAATAATATAATTTCGTGGTAGCCCCGTTCTTGGAATGAAAAAGGAAATTTGAGAAACTCCTGGATTTTATTTGAGAGATTTGTGTATTAATTATACGTCCGATAATCTGCTGTTTTCAAAGGTGCAATTGTAGCTAAATTTCTGGGATATACTGATGATCTGGATACAATAGGTAAATCAACTAGAAATTTAAGGGAAACTTTTATTAGGCTACAAACATCAAGACAAAAGATGGGATTGCAAATAAAAGAAGACAAGACTAAATATATGGAAATAACCAAAACTTGCTCCCATTTTGAGTATTTCAGTGCAGGTCATAATAAATTCCAGGGAGTGGAGGAATTTAAATGTTTTAATACTAAAATTACCAGTGATAGGAAACTAAATGAAGAGATTTAGCATAATATACCCAAGGTCGCGGGTTAAATCCCGGCGGACTACGAGAGTAAAACTCCTTACCATGGCTTCCTTCAGAAGAAAAGTAAAGCCGTTAGTGCCGCGTTATAGATTTACGACACATAAAAGAACCTCAACCATGATAAAGAGGCCTCTGAGCAAATTAAGCGGTGTTTCACGCCCAATATAGAATGGGACACTAAGAACCACAGTAGTTAAAGAGCGTCCATAAATAAATCTCCATTTCACTTCATTTCTATCCTTATCCAATACAAACTAATACGGACTGTAATACAAATGAAATCAAAATTCAACAGCGGAAAGACCAAAATTAAACTCTATAAGACTCTCATTTGATCAGTATTATTATATGGGCCAGAAACCTGGGCTATTGGCAAAATAAAGAAAAATAAGTTAGAATATTCGAAAGGAAATATTCGAAAGGAATATCCTGAGAAGAATATATGGAGAATAAGATATAACCATGAACTGTACAACAGCTTCAGAAATCCTGATGTCATGAGAGAAGTGAAAGAAGAAGAAAGAATAGGATGAATAGGACACCTTTATAGAGCAGATGAGTAAGGTCCTACAAGGATCTCAACTTTTAACACTATCTGTGGCACCAGAAAAGTAGGACGACCTCCATTTAGGATGTTACAAAGAGTAAAGACTGACTTATTGAATAGTGGAGTGGGCATTTGGAAAAGAATAGCCACGGACAGGAATACATGGAGGAAAGGAGTTGGGGCGGTCAAGGCTGGGAAACGGCAGTAGAACCAGTACAAGAACAAATAATTGCAGCTAAATACTGAAGAATTTGCATAAAATTAAACATACCTACTATTCACAATAAATTTAGCATACATTATAAAAAACAACATAATGTGTTAATTCACATGACTTTCTCTGCATCTCTGAAAAAATAATTGTTAAAAAGCTTATGCCTCTATTTACTTCAAGTTAATCAAGAAAAAATTAGCAGAAATAGTCTTATTACTTGGCTCCTTGTAAGTAGAAGGGAAATAGGTTAAAGTGATAGTATAAAGCTAGTTGCTATGTGACTGATGTTCCTTTGTTTGTATGGACAAGAGTTGACAAATTCCTGTATGAGAAAAGTATGAGGTTTTAAAGGTGAAACAAAAAATAAGAAATATTTAAAACATGACCTACTCCACGAAAAAAATGTATATAATTAAATTGTGTGTTCTAACGTGCTGTACATCTTTTGGGTGATAAGTTTCTGTCCATCTCTTACGGTTTAGCAGTTATGCAAAACTCAATATATGCATTTTATTTGTCCGGAAATATCTTTAATATACGATATTTTAATTAAAATGGTTAGAGCCATTTTTAAGGAAAGTAAAAATTTCGAAAAAAATTCCATGTAAAGGGTAGTTTGGGGTGGAGTAATATTCGTGTCGTATTCCTAGAAGGTACTAAACTTAAATACCAAGTTTCGTTTTTGATTTATCGTGTTCACAGACACACTTTTTTTTCTGAAAATGCTTTTTTTGGGTACAGGGGACTCTAAAACATATATTTCCGGTGAAATCTCGGTATCGAATTGGAGTGCAATACTTTCTCTATACACTATGTACATAGTACGTGCAGAGATGGTAAACCTGTATTTGTTTTACTGATTTTCTAATACTTGCTTATTACTCTCCCAAGATAACTAAAGTGACATGCGCTCTCAGCTATTTCACTACTTCCCACCAGATTATTCACAAGGTTGCTAATTTAATGTATAAAACATTAACTGCTTTACTGGTTTTCTATATAAGATTAAAGAGCAGTTGATTCTTCTTTCAATATATATAAAAATTTTAAACATTTTGTTGTAACGTTTTATTTTTAGTTTCTCTAGTGGGTATGCAATACACGTGATAGGTAGAGAAGGTATTGTATTCCACTTAGAAGAAATTTGATAGGGAGATTTCACTGGCAATATCTTTTTGGGGACACCTTAATCCAAATAAGCAACTTTAGAAAAACGTTCTTATGCGTCTGTGGGAGGTCGAGATTAAAAAGGAAAAGATTGCTAAATCTAAATTTATATCTAAGTTCATTGTCTTCCAATGATATGATAAGAAATCCCTCCACCCAAAATTTTTATTTTATTAAAACATGGCTCTAACGAATATGATGAAAAATACCATATGTTTAATATAATTCCATGGCAAACGAAATGTGCTGGGAATATTGTGAGCTTCTGTAACTCTGGGAACAGCTTCTGAAGACCTAATCATTCTGGATGACATGTGTAGCTAGTAAGGCACACAATGTATGTCCTATATTTTTAAGTTAACCATTTACAAGATATTCCTCGTTATTGGTTTCACATTTAAACTACTTAAGATTTTTCTCAAACGGGCGGTCATCTTTGTTTTCAAATATCTTTTGTTGTACTCTTAGACAGGTAAAAAGAACCGAATTTCAATTGTTTACATAGCGGTAGTTGCTATAAGAGTGACTCTTGCATTTGCCTAGTTAAATATGTCCTTATCTCCTTTCTGTTTACAAGAAAGCAAGCAATAAGATAATTTCTGCTAACGTTTATCTCGATTAGCATGTTGTAGTTTAAAGAATAATGATTTGTAAGAATAGTTAATTTGCAGAACAGAGAGAGAGAGAGAGAAAGTCGTGTGAATAGAACACACCAGATTTTAATTTTTATATCGACTGTGTTATCCGACAGTAGAAACAGTAATTACGAACTTTAAATGTAAACAACGCTTGAAATAAAAATAAATTCATCATGAGTCTCTTTTCCGCGGATATCTTTGCGATTGGATCTAATAATGAGACACATTACAAAAGGGTACACCTTTAAATGAAATAGGAAAAAAACTATATGACAAAGAAGAAGAAAACACTTTTAATTACCTCAGTTGTAAAATATCAAATCTAGAAGTAGATGTCCAGCATAAAATAGAAACATTTAATCAAGTATGCTACAGAATTTAAACACGTTAAAACAAAACAATCAAGACAGAATTATGAATTTGTATAAAACAATGACCACACTTCAATGTTACTAGGGGCGTTCAATAAATCCTTAGAGAATCCAAGAAATTAGACTCAAAGCATCACAAAAGGTTTGCATTTAGTAACCATCGTCTCTTACTAGATGACAGTTAAAATTTCAGCCATAACCATCACGTGGTTTCGTTGCCATAGGTGATTGAATTAATAATCTTGTGCTTATTTAGAAAGATGGAAAAAGACGAGTTTCGTGCGGTGATTAAACACTTCTATTTAAAAGGCATAATACTGAAAGAGATAATAGTAGAAATGAATGAAGTTCGTGGCACATCTGTTCCTGCATTTGCAACAATTTCCAATTAGATAAATGAATTTAAACGTGGCCGTACATCCACAAATGATGAAATCGTTCCGGACGTCCAGTAGAAGTGACTTCCTTCAAAAGTGATGAGAAAATCCAGGATATGGTTTGGAGTGATCGACGAATCAAAGTTCGCGGAATAATAGAGGCCACAGGAATATCTCAAGGTACAGTGTTTTCAATTTTGCACCAAAAATTAGGTAAAAAAGGTTTCGGCAAGATGGGTGCCGCGTTTGCTCTCAATGGAGAATAAACGCAATCATGTGATCGATTCCGAAGCTGGTTTGACACTTTTCCGACGCAATGCTGTCGAGGTTTTGCGAGTTTTGAACTGTTAATGAAACATGGATACACAACTACAATATAGAGGTAAAATACAATCGAAGGAGTGGGGTTTTCAAGGCGAACTGCTCCGAAGAAGGCAAGGATGTTAGAATCCGCTGAATCGATTTTCTGGAATGCCCGCGGAATCATCTACATTGATTACTTGCAGAAGGAAAGAACGATAAATGGAGCATATTATGCATCATTATAGCATCGGTTGAACGGAGAAATCAGGAAAAAACGCCCTCATCTGGCAAAAAAAGAAATCTCTTCCATCAAGACAATGCAAGCATTTGCGCAGTTTTGATGGTAAAAATTGTAGAATTAAGTTTCGAAATACCGCAACATCCACCGTATTCATCAGATTTCGCCCTCAGTGACTTTTTTATTTTCAAACTCGGTGGAAAACGATTCACGTCTAACGAAGTGGTCATCTTCGAAAATGTGTCTGTGGACAGCATAGCTCAAAAAACGAAAAGACGTTAAATACCAAATTAAGTATTTAATTTCGGTATCTTCCAAGGATGCGACACGAAGATTTTCAAGAAAATCCCCCCACCCCCAACTACCCTTTACATGAAAAATTTTTCAAACATTTTGATTTTGTGAAAAATGATTCTAACGTTTGGATTAAAATATTTTATATTTAAGATATTTACCTGACAAATAAAATGTAATCTTCAATTTTATGTGAATAGCCTCTGAAGACATGTTTAAACTTGATGAATTTTGCGGAATTTTGCATTTATGTTATACATATTTGTTCGCGGAGTTGGCCATTTTTGAGATGTTCCTTGCTATTAGTTTCAGCTTTAAAATACTTATACTTTTCGCATACTGGTATTTTATCAACTCGTATCCATACAAACAAAGGTACTTCAATCATATAGCAACCGACTTTAAAAGATTTGGCCATCGATTTAGCCTATGGTACACCCTTATTTCCCTTTTATTTGCAAGGAAGCAAATAACAGAACTCCTTCTGCTAGTTTTTTCTCGATTAGCATTAAGTAAATAGAAGCTTTTTAACAATAATTTATTTGTAGAGCTGCAGAGAGAGGCATGTGAATGGAACACATCAGATTTTTTTGTTGAACTATGGCCTACAAGCTCGGATATGTTATATTTAGCTAATTACATTGGCCGTGAAAGCCTGGGTGAACATTGAAAGTCTTTTAACAATAATTTGTAAGAGAGAGAGAAAGTCATGTGAATGGAACACATCAGATATTTGCTTATGGTTGGTAGTCCAACACTTTTAGTACACATATTACATAGACAGACTTGGCTTCAACATTGGAAATTCAAAAGCCTGCCTTTTCATTTGGATAATCTCAGTACAGTGTTATGTTCAACTCTTACATTGTCAGCAGTGGCTTACAGTAAGCGCATAAATACTTTGCTCGTACATGTATAGCTCCGACCCTGTTGTTTTGCAGAGATAGAACAGGCTTAAATCCTCCGGGGCTTAACAGTTCATCGGCAGATCTCATAACTGACAAACACAGCCGGCGCTTCTCATTTTGTTGTGAGCGTAAATCCTCTTTTCTCCAACATCCACAAATTCTTTTTTTGGATCTCTTTTATTTCCACGTGTATCGATTAGGTCACAGAGCCCTAAAGATAATGGAAAGGATTCTTATTAAGTTGGTATTTATTCTCTTAGTATATTAAATAAATCCAATTCTGTTTTTATATGTTCAATTCCACCGGGACTCACTGATTAGAGAGTTTTGAATATACAAGGAAATTTATGGTAAAGCATCTGTGAAATTTAGAAAATCTACAGTATTGAATTTAAACTAGTAGTTACACATATTAACAGTGATAACTTATCACGTTTCAAAAGCATAGCTTGCATGATTATTTAGATAATTATATTTCATTCGCCAAATTATTATTCTAATAAAAATACTCCACGCTATGCATCTTTAAAATTTGTGATATTAAAAATGCAAGTTTTACAGTAAAAGACTTTAAAATTGATCTATAATTATATTTAAAGATGTTATTATTTATCCCCTAATTATTGTAAAAAAAAGTCTTGATTTTTCAAAAGTTAATAATTTGTACAAATCTGGACATCCATTACTGACACTTGCTCCACCAGACGTGCTCTGGACGCGTTTCGACAAACTTCGTTGTCATTTTCTTGCAGGTTGGCAGACGTCTGAGGTAGCTGGGAAGCTTTGGCATCTAATATAGGTGTCATTCTGATGCAGTGACATCAAGTGATAGAAGACGGACTTCATTGACATCTGCCTTTTTCTTGTGTGACCTTGGCGACCTCTGATGGAACGTTTCGAAAGTGTTGCTAGTTTTGAGTCTTTAGCTTGACTTTCAGTTTGTACAAGTTTTAAAATGACTCCTACTGATGGTATTTCAAAATTAACCACATTACTCTTATTACTATGAATGAAGACTTTCTCACAGATATCCAACTCTAAAGGAGTATTGATGGCTTTCAGTAATTTAGTTTGCTGTCCAATTTCGTGATTAGAATTCCAAAAGCGATTGGCCACTGCTGATTTATCCAACAGTTTCAAACCCGGCGGAGGACGATAGATTTTTTCGGGTGTAAAAATTCTTAGCATGGCTTCCTTGGGAAGGGAAGTAAAGCCGTGGGTCCCGTGTCGTAGATTTACGGCACGTAAAAGAACCTCAAGCCTGATAAGAGAGGCCTCTGAGGAAAATTAAGCGGTCTTCCACACCCAATTTAGAATGGGACGCTGAGAACCACATTAGTTAAAGAGCGTCCATAAATAACACGCCATTTCCATTTCCAACAGTTTCAATTTTATGTTTCTTTGATGTTCCTTTAGACGAGTTTTTAAGTTTCTCTTTTTTCTACCAATATAAACTTTTCACAATCGTTATCATTTATTTGATAAAGGTAGAACTCTCAAAAGTCTCTGTACGGTACAATTAACTCCTGATATGTTCCATTTACATGACTGTCCCCTCATCTTTGTAACAAATTATTGATAGTAAGCTTACTCTATCTACTTCATGCTAAGCTTCTATATACTTCGAGATAAGTATTAGCAAAAACGGTCGCATTGCTTATTTCCTTATAAGTAGAAGGGAAATAATCGAATACACCAGGCTAAACCGACAGTCAAATGTATTAAAATGTAGTTGCTATGCAATCCGTTCCTTTGCGGGGCCAGAAGTTGAAACTTTCCGCATGAGAAATATATAATTATTTTAAAATTGAAACTAATTTCAAGGAATATCTCAAAAACGGTAAAGTCCACGAAATACATAATTTATAATACATCTATTTATTACATAAATTGTGTATTTTAACGTGATCTACATTTTTTGTGTTGTAAGCTTTGTCTATCTCTTACGGTTTACTGGTTATGTGAAATTCAGCAAAATTCATTCAGAATAAATAGGTCTACAAAGGCTATTCCCAAAAATTTCAAAATAAACATTTTATTTGTCGTATAAATATCTTTCATATACCGTATTCGAATCAAAATCGTCAGTCATTTTTCAGGAAATCAAAATGTTTGAAAATCTTCCATATAAAGGCTAGTTTTGTGTGGGGCAATTTTCTTGCAAATCTTCGTATCAAGGTATTCAAATTAAATAGCAATTTTGGTTTTAAACGGTCTTTTCGTTTTTGAGTTATGCTGTGACAGATACACACAGGGACCTTTTTTCTGAAAATGCTTTTCTTGGATACAGGGAGTCCTAAAACAAGTATTTCCGATGAAATCTCGATATTTATTTTTGGGTGGAATACAATACTTCCCCTATACACTATGTACATAGAGAAAATAAAAATGCTATTATGTTGGTACATTTTTATTGGAACAATTATGGTCTTAAGTAAAGTAATTTATTTAAATAACTATGCATGCTAGAAGTTTGAAACATGGTAAAAATATCACTGCGAAAATATCATGTTACTGTACTGGTCGTCTTTTTAGCGCGGCTGTTTGCCAAGCGGGAGACCTGGGTTCGATTTTCGGTACCGGCTCCCCAAATGACAAGCTACTTGATTGAGAAGTAGCGGCTCTAGATAAAGAGGACTGCATTAACCGGCCGGGCCATAAGCCAAGGTCCCTTGTGGACTGTCGTCCCATGGAGTTCCGTTACAGTACCTGTATAATAACTGGTAAAAATTTCGACAGAATATTTTACATAATGTATATTTCCAAAATCTCACGCATGAGTTTCCTTAGAGAAGAAATCAGATATCCATACGCAATGCAGGCCATCTTGATGCGAACAGAAGAACGAGGTTAAATGCCAAACTGGTATTTATCCGTGTTTTTGTCTTTCACATATTATGTTCATACAATAGCATTTTAGTTTTATGAAATCTTTGGAGCACCATTTTGAAATGAAGGCCCCAAAGATCTGTTCCTGCAGGTACCTCGTAGTATGTAATTGTATTCCATACACTGAAACTTACAAGTTTGTTTGCAAGAACACTGCTAGTAAGTAATCAGCAGATAAAATACAAAGACCAAAGATCACGGAATTACGAATGCGCTGGGATTGTATTTCAAAGGGATTTGAACTAAGGAAAGATGTTGGTTACTTGACTAAAATCAATTGTTATTGCCTCCACATCCTGCAGCTCTGATTATGCCCTTCGGGTATGGAATCTATCCTGGAATTTAATTACTTTAATGAGAAATTCCTCTCCACTGGATGATGCTTTTTTATAAATTACGTGTAAAGCTAATTTCAGTGTATAGGAAGTTACATAAATTAGTATTTATTAGCGGACTGTACTTATTTCAGACACACAAATAACTAAGACCATAGTAAAGGGTATAAAAAGGTGATCCATATAGAAAAGGGACAATTTAATTCGATGATAAAATATTTAACAACCTTAAATTAAATTTTACCAACTTAACAAGTTATCTATGTCATCCTAAAAGATGGGTTGAATGTAACATATCAATAAGATGCTTAAGGTTTTACTAATTATGATCATAACGACACATTTTACTTTCTCTAGCACGCATGTACAATGTGCAGAGTAGTTTGAGAAGATATTGTATCTCACCAAAAATTCGACGTCGAGATTTCACCGTAAATACACTTATAGGTTCCCCTGAAAAAAGAAATAAATGCATTTTTATAAAAATTTCAGCCCACACGTGTGTTGGGCATGTGTCTGTGGATAGAACAACTCATAAAAGAAAAGTCGGTTAAATACCAAGTCGGTATTTAAGTTCAGTATCCTTCACGGATGCCACACCAGGATTTGCAGGAAAATCCCTTCCCAACCTTATCTTCATTTAAACATTTTATTTTTTCAAAAATAGCTCTAACGATTTCTTTTAAAATACCGTATGTTTAAGATATTATTATGACAAACGAAATGTACATCCTGAATTTTCTATTTTCTTGAAACCTCTTCAGTCTGGATGGCTTTGTGCTCTGGCAGCACTTAAGGAAGAAATTGAAACGGCATCTGCTACAAGTACTGAGGACACCTTCGCAAACGTTGCTCGATCAATAGCTCAACGTGCTGATAAATATATCGACGCCGATGATGGGTACTTTGAGCAAATGTTGTATTGTAAGTCTTAAGATGATTAGTGCTCATCGCTTCCTGTTTGTATGAATTCATCTTTTTTATGTCAATAGTCTTTGCTGAAAGTGTGTGTACCTTAATTTGCACCTTCGGTGTTTTTAGTTCGGGCAACATATGTTGAGATGTGCCGTTTAAACGCATGTTAGGTGCATCTTCACCCTCTATGAAACTCTGCAGTACCACTTTGCACCATCAGAGAGCATACGTGTAATTCCGTTACCTTCTACCAGCTATCCATCATTGAAATTTAAAATACATAGACGTATTTATACCTTTCTTAAACCCTTTTATTCCACATACGGACTCACTTCTTTGAGTTATATTGCAAGTTTTAACATTTCTTACATCGTATGCCCTATTTCAAGGATGCATTAATTTTATATTATGCCTTTATGTCTACTGCTGAAGAAATATTCTCGTAAATGTTGTGGTTATCGTGTGTTTTGACTCTCCAAGTCCTCATTTGTCACTCACCCCTCAATCTACAACAACCAAGCCAACCACTTCTCTTATGAGCTGGTGCGTTTTAACGCTATAGACTTCTCATTTTTCTCTCACCCCTCCAACTACAACAACCAAGCCAACCACTTCCCTTATGACCTAATGCGTTTTAACGCTGCAGGCACCTCAACTCTCACTCGCCCCTCCATCTACAACAACCAAGCCAACCACTTCATTTATGACCTAATGCGTTTTAACGCTGCAGGCACCTCAACTCTCACTCGCCCCTCCATCTACAACAACCAAGCCAACCACTTCATTTATGACCTAATGCGTTTTAACGCTGCAGGCACCTCAACACTAACTCACCCCTCCATCTACAACAACCAAGCCAACCATTTCCCTTATGACCTGCGTTTTAACGCTGCAAGCACCTCAACTCTCACTCGCCCCTCCATCTACAACAACCAAGCCAACCATTTCCCTTATGACCTAATGCGTTTTAACGCTGCAAGCACCTCAACTCTCACTCGCCCCTCCATCTACAACAACCAAGCCAACCATTTCCCTTATGACCTAATGCGTTTTAACGCTGCAAGCACCTCAACTCTCACTCGCCCCTCCATCTACAACAACCAAGCCAACCATTTCTCTTATGAGCAAACGTGCTTTAACACTGTAGACACCTCATTTGTCACTCATCTCTCCATCTACAACAACCAAGCCAACCACTTCCCTTATGACCTAATGCGTTTTAACGCTGCAGGCACCTTAAATCTCACTCGCCCTTCCATCTACAACAACCAAGCCAACCACTTCCCTACCTAGACGGCCGGGGTTCGATCCCAAGCGACCGCATGTGAGATTTGTGGTGGACAAAACGGCGCTGGGGCGGGTTTTCTCCGGGTACTCCGGTTTCCCCCACCATCGCATTCCACCGGTGCTCCATCATCATTCATGTATCATCAGTGTCACCGCCTGCGGTGCCATTAGTAGTTAAAGCGGGCGTTAAACACTACCCAAAAAAAAAAAACACTTCCCTTATAACCTAATGTGTTTTAACGCTGCAAGCACCTCAACTCTCACTCGCCCCTCCATCTACAACAACCAAGCCAACCATTTCTCTTATGAGCAAACGTGCTTTAACACTGTAGACACCTCATTTGTCACTCATCTCTCCATCTACAACCAAACCAACCACTTCCCTTATGACCTAATGCGTTTTACCGCTGCAAGCACCTCAACTCTCACTCGCCCTTCCATCTACAACAACCAAACCAACCACTTCCCTTATGACCTAATGCCTTTTAACGCTGCAGGCACCTCAACTCTCACTCGCCCCTCCATCTACAACAACCAAGCCAACCATTTCTCTTATGAGCAAACGTGCTTTAACACTGTAGACACCTCATTTGTCATTCATCCCTCCATCTACAACAACCAAGCCAACCATTTCTCTTATGAGCAAACGTGCTTTAACATGTAGACACTTCATTTGTCACTCATCTCTCCAAATACCACAACGAAGTCAAACACCTCTCTTATGAGGTATTGGCATAAACTTTTCACTTGCATCTACTTCGTTTTGTTTTATGAAACATTTGTCCTTCACTCACTCCTCACTCACTCACTCACCCACTCACTCATCGCCATCCGTGGTGTAATGGTTATCATGCTAGCTTTGTATACTCAAGGTCACGGTTCAAACCCGGCGGAGGATGATGGATTTTTTCGGGCGTAAACATCCTTAGCATGACTTCCTTCGTAAGAGAAGTAAAGCCGTTGATGTAGTTTCGTAGATTTAAGGCACGTAAAAGATCCTCAAACATGATAAAAGAGGCCTCTGAGCTGAATTAAGCTATCTTTCACGCCCAGTATATAATGGAACGCTGAGAACTACAGTAGTTAAACTCCATTTAAAACTCACTCACTCACTCTGATGTCTAATCGCAATAATATTAGAACGGTTTGTCTGTGACTGGAAAGTGTACACGAATGCACCATTGCTACACGAACAATGCGTGAAGGTAAATTAGTTCTTGCTTCTGTCGCTTATGGTTTGGCATCACTGGTGTACACTCAAATACATTAAAAATACGCGTGGAAATACTTATTGTAAGACGGGGTCTTTTCGCTTTACCCGCCGATGTCTTCCACCTGTTCGCTATGCTCTTAAAAACGTATTTGACAGAACACGTTACCGAAGGGAAGGGTCTGAATATGAAGCTTAACTTGCGACTAATGAAGTTCCGAGTTGCGAACTCGCTGCAGTACAATACTCCACCTCTCTCCCGGGTGTTATAGAATGAGATTAATCCTTTCTCTGCTCTGCATACTGAAGTTCTAAGGCAAAGGTAATGCGCGCGCATGGTAGAATACATTAATACTGCTTATACAAGTGAACCAGTTCTGAGGGAGCGTCGAGGGGGGTTAAGGGGTGAAGGGGTAGGATGCCCAATCTGTTTTAATTTTCTTAATCGTGTGGTATTTTGTGCCAGAATGGAACCAATGAAAATCGTGGAAAGACTCGAGTCCCGATTAAACGTTCACTTTTCAGAAAACGTACAGTGTCAGACGTATTTTTAATGTTTTTGTCTGTACAAGATCGAGTTGATAATATTTGGACTAGCCTACCTTTAGAGTTTGCGCCCTCAGAGCAGAATTCCTTCCGAGACCATTCCTGTTTAATGGAACATAATATCGCCATTGATTGGTTTCTGTTTCTTGGGAGTTCTTTGAAGTCAGTCAGAAAGAAAAGTTAAGATATATAGGGAAGCTTACTGCCAGACATGTGTAAACTTATGGAAGAAATCCCCACTACTGCAGTCCAGAAGAATGTGCCTTTGTTTTGTCCCGAGATGTGGGAACCAATAAAGGAGTTTTGTTTATACATAATGGTAATTTTGTCTGTTTTTTCTGTATATCTTTATATTATTACAAAGGTTATTGGTGGAACAGATTATCAGCTTCGAGTATTAACAAAACGAAGATTGCAAAATTCGTTAAAATAAGACTAATCTAAACAGAATTGACAAAGTTAGTATACTAAACATAAGCTACACAGCATGAGATGTTAATAACATAATTTTTAATTATATATTTCTTTTATATTAAACTTCTTACCTTGAGTTTGTCGATCACACATCAGTTTATTTCCATTCTCGTTCCAAATACGGCACTAGAAAGTCTTGATTTCAATTTGGGCCTCTTTTTTAATACACTGCCTTTGTACATACCTTCCTCCCAGAACCTGCACACATTTATGCTACATTTGGTTTAATTCTAAGTAATAAGGGCCCAAATCACATCAAATGTATTTATATATATACAGGGAAGAAAACAGCTCGCTACTATAAATACAATATAACTCGAGATATATTCCAACTCAGTACGTATTATCATAGGCCAAGCGCACAACAGTAGTTTCTTCCAGCTGCCACCAGGTGCCCTTGATATATATATATTTTTTTCTTTATTTTCTAAATAGATTGCATCCAAGCTATTGCAGCACGAATTCAAATCACAAAACCACAAAATGCAGATTCCGGGCTTGTAGGCCGTGGTCCAACAAATGAAAGTTCACCCGATGTTTCGCCTATAAGTTCGTTGGGCATCTTCAAGGGAAAGTTGACTTCTCACTCTGGTCAACCAATACTAAATCAACTTTCCCTTGAAAATGCCCAACGAAGCTATGGGCGAAACTTCGGGTGAGCTTTCATATGTTGAATACGCCCTACAAGCCCGGAATGTACATGTTATGGTATGAAGTCCGACCGTGAAAGCATTAGTAGTGAAATCATAATATTTAGAAGATTTTTACTTGTAATAACATTCAAAGGATTATATACTACAAAATTATAATGAACAGCAATTTTTTCAATCAGTTTGAGGTATTCACAGGGTATGTAATACATTTCGCAAATCCATTGACGTTACGCCCCTGAAAAGTATAGAAATTACCTCGTTTTGACCAGCTGATTATCTGCAGCGCACATTGCTATGCCAGTGTACATTTCAGCCACGATTTGTGTTTAAAGCACGTGCTTTGATATGTAAATAACATGCAAAGGTATCGGTGGCATCAATCATAAAATGTAGGATTAATTTTTTTAAATGCAGCAGCTAAAGTTTTCAGTTAGCAGGATAAAAACTTCGGCGGGGATATTTTAAAATACGCTGCTGTTCGTTGGGAGCAAAAAGTAGGAATCTAAATTTTTAACGCTCCAGCAGATAAAATGATAACCAGCTATGCAGATTTGAGTTAACCTTTTTTATCTGTCTGAATAAGTACTCTAAAGTATTCCACGTTGGTTTTTTAAAGCAGTTTCAAACCTTTGGTTTAAGCTAATACATATTCATATCAGCGACTTCATTACCACACTACCAGGAATAACGTGTGGGAGCGGCGTAAATGCATATACCCTTAGTACTGAGAGAAAATGTTGTAGGCACATTCAGTATACATAAATATGTATGTAGTGATTCATTTACTTTATTTAGTACGTATGTAAAGTATACATAGTAGGTAGAGAAGGTATTTTATTTCATCCAAAAGTAAGACACCAAGCTTTCACCGGAAATAACACGTTTTAGGGTCACCTATATCCAAAAAAAGAGCATTTTTATCTTCTCTAGAACATATGCACAATGCACATGGTAAATAGAGAAGGCATTGTAATGCAACCACAAATTCAATGTCGAGATTTCACGGTATATACATGTTTTGACACTTCCTGAATCCAAAAGAAGTTTTTGGAAACATGTCCCTATGAGGATCTGTATGTGTGCGTGTGCGTTTTTGTGTGCAGCACAGCTGAAAAACGAAATGTCAGTTAAAACCAAACTTGGTATTTAGCTTCAGTATCTTCCAAGAATGCAACACGAATATCTTCAAGAAACCCCTCCCCCAACCATACTACCTTTCACACGGAGAATTTTTCTAACATTTTAAGTTTTTTTTAAAAATGGCCCTAATAATTTTTATTTTCCCTAGCCCCATATGTAGAATATACATAGGGATAGAGAAAGTATTGATTGTAATGCACCCACAAATCCGATACTGAGATTTCACTGGAAATATATGTTTTGGGGTCCCCTGAGTCCGAAAAAAGCATTTTTAAAAAAAGGTCCGTGTGTGTCTGTCTGTGTGTGTGTGTCTGTGGACGGCATAGCCCCAAAACGAAAAGACCGTTAAATACCAAACTTGATATTTAGGTTTAATATACTCCAAGGATGCGACACGAAGAATTTCAAACAAAATCCCCCTACTAAAAACTACCCTTTACATGGAACAAATTTCGAAAGTTTTCATTTTCTTAAAAATGGCTCTAACGATTTTGATTAAAATCCCGTATATTAAAGCTATTTATTTCCGAAATAAAATGTATATTTCGAATTTTTGGGGAATAGCCTCTTAAGACTTCTTTATCCTGGATGAATTTTGCTTAACTGCTAAACCGTAAGAGATAGAAAAAAAAAAAAACTCACTGCAGTACATCACGACAAAACACACAATTTATGTCCTTTAGTTTTTGTTGTAGAGGTAACCGTTTCTGAGATATTCCTTGTTATTGGTTTCAATTGTGAAGTACTTAAACTTTTCTCAGACAGGAAGTGTCCGCTTTTCTTTTGTTTTACTCCTGGCCAAGCAAAGAAGTGATTTGCAAAGACAATCGCAAAATGATAGCTTTTAAAACATTTGACAATTATTTTAGCATAGCGCATTCCCTTATTCTCTTCTACTTATTAGGAACTAAGTAATAACATTCTGCTTATATTTATCTCAATTAGCAAGATGCAGAAAGAATAATAATTATTTTTAGACCTCCAACAACATAGCGACAAATATATCACAATCTAAGATAATCTCTTACATCTATAACTCCCCGTGCCCCTTAATACTGTCATTTTGGAAGTTAAAGGAGTTGGTGTGCCTACAATTTAGTCATTTATTGGCTTTTATACGTCAGACTCCAGAAGAATAGAATGAGATGAGAGTAACTACAGCTGGCAGCCGGAATCGCAGGGCAGGAGGGTTCCACTGTGGAGGATCCCTAAAAGAGTCTATGGACGATACCAATCGCGCCGTCCAAAGTACAGTCACCTCCACGAGAGAGTGCCCTCGCTGGCACTTACAACCTTCCAGTATTTGCCCTGTGACCAGGAAAACCCCCCAAAAGCCAATGGGTCAGACAGGTCGGCCGCAGGAACCGATCCCACGACCTTATAATTGCCAGTCCCAGACGAAACACCTGAGCCACTCGTTGTTTGATTAACAATAAGGCAGCTTAGCAGAAGAAGATTCAAACTTTCTCCGGACTGTACCGTTTCGCTTTTGAGTCTTGCTACGAACAATTTATTCCATGCGACGTCTTCTCATTTCACAAACCCTGCGCTTTGTGGGAGTCGTTGGAACTATGAAAAAAAGCTCCCAAGGGATCTGGAAGACAATTGAGAAGCGTAACGAAGTGGATGTGGCTCGTTGAACATGGTGGGACTTCCAATTAGCAAGTCTGCCGCAGCTTATGTTGTTGTTAAGCCCTTGGTTAAGTAGTTAAGATACTCTGCAAGCTGTGAATGTCGTCTTTATAATTAAGGTCGACAAAGCAGCAAGCTAGTGCTTCCGGAGAAGACTCTGCTAACAAGAAAAAGCAAGTTTATGGCATTATGCCTTTGCTTAAAATCTCTAGCTTTTAATTGCAATAAGGTAGTTTTCCTTTTGCAATTCATGTTCGTTTTACTAACTTTCATTAAATACTTTCAGAAAAAACGCTGCGTCTATCACAGAGATAGACGAAGTCGTTCACGGGCTGTGAATGCAAGAACTGTCCTATCAAACTAAAGCTTTTTCTAACCGAGTGGGGCAACCTAGGCGGTTTTGGGAGGTCATGGCTTCTTTCTAGCCACGTGCACTGTCTGTTTATTGATAGCTCCACTTAGCTACACCGAAAATACACGTTTTAAGACCTCAAGATAAAAATTAGCAGAAAATTACTTGATTATTACTTGATTCCTTGTAAGTAAAAGGGAAATAAGAGAATACACTAAGCTAAATCGATAGCCAAATCTTTTAAAAGCTGGTCCTATGTGAAACAATTGAAGTTCGGTTCGCTTAGAATGGTCTGCTAGGCGAACGAAAGAGAAATATTTATTTATTTATGGGGTTGTTACCTGTTAAAGAAACAGAATGCAAGCATCTTAACTGGAGAGAAGATGAAACATCTGTTGAAAAAGATGTTTCAAAGATGTTGAAAAAGTGCAGAGCACAGTGATTGGCGTCGTTACCAAAACGCTACGTTTGGAATAGGGTGATAGCAAAAAAATTAAACAAACAAAAAATGTTTATACAGTGGCTCCTCACGTTGTACCTGCACAGCCCCTTTGAAAATGAGTGATGCGACAACTTATTTTGTACTTGTAAATGCGGGAAGTATATAACTGCAAAATTGGGATACCTAGTGATTATTGCTTTCTCTACACGTAATATATACATAGTGTATAGAGGAAGTAATGTATTCCACCCAAGATGTATGTCTGTGGACAGCATATCTCAAAAACTAAAAGACCGTTAAATATCACACTTGATATTTAGGTTTGATGTCTTCCAAGATTTTCAAAAAAAATCTCCCTCCCCCCCCCAGCCGCAACTACCCTTTACATGGAAAAATTTTCTAAAAGTTTATTTTCTAAAATATGGCTCTAACGCCTCCGTGGTGTGATGGTTACTATGCTGACTTCATATACCCAAGGTCGCGGGTTCAAACCCGACGGAGGACGATGGGTTTTTTCGGGTGTAAAAATCCTTGGCATGGCTTCCTTCGGAAGGGAAGTAAAACCGTGGATCCCGTGTCGTGGATTTACGGCACGTAAAAGAACCTCAAGCCTGATAGAGAGGCCTCTGAGCAAAATTAAGCGGTCTTTCACACCTAATTTAGAATGGGACGCTGAGAACCACAGCAGTTAGAGCGTCCATAAATAACACGCCATTTCCATTTCTAACGACTTTGATTAAAATCCCGTATATTAAAGATATTTACATACCAAATAAAATATATATCTTGAACTTTCTGGGATAGCCTCTGAAGGCCTCTTTATTCTGGATGAATTTTACCGTATTTTGATTAACTGCTAAATCGTAAGAGATAGACAAAAACTTACTACACACAATTTGTGTTCTTTACATTTTTTGAGGAGGTAACCGTTTCCGAGATATTTCTTGTTATTGGTTTTAGTTGCGAAGTACTTATTACTTTCTCTACGCGTACTATGTACATAGTGTATGGAGAAGGTATTGCACTCCACCAAAAATTCGATACCAAGATTTCACCAGAAATATATTTTTTAGGGTACCCTGTATTCAAAAAAAGTATTTTCAGAAAAAGGGCCGTGTGTGCCCGTGTGTCTGTAAACACAACCCAAAAACGAAAAGTCGGTAGAATACCAAAGTTGGTATTTAAGTTTGATATCTTCCAAGGATGTGACACAAAGATTTTTAAGAAAATTCCCTTATCTCCAACCCTCCTTTATATGAAACTTTTTTCGAAAATTTTTATTTACTTAAAAATTGCTGTAACGATTTTTATTAAAATGTCTAAAGATATTTACACGACAAATAAAATTTATATCTTGAATTTTCTGAGAATAGCCTCTCTGAAGAATACCTCATTCTGGATGAATTGTACGGAATTTTGCATATCTGCTAACCCGTAAGGGATGTAGAAAAACACAGAAAATGTAGAGCACATTCAAACACACAATTTATGTTATATACATTCTTTCGCGAAGTCGATCATTTTTAAGATATTCCTTGTTTTTATTTTTAGCTTTGAAAAACTTACTTTTCTCATACAGGAATTTGACAACTCCTTGTCCATATAACCAAAGGAACTTCAGTCACATAGTAACCAGCTTTTGACCATCACTTTTATCTATGGTACTCCCTTATTGCGCTTCTGTTTACAAGGAAATAAACTATTTCTGCTAATTGTTTCTGAATTAGCATAAAGTAAATAGAAGCAAAAGCTTTTTAACAATAATTTGTTGATGTAGAGAAAGTCATGTGAATGGAACACATTAGATTTTATTTTTCTGAGACAGTAAGTGTCCGTTTTTCTTTTGTTCTACTGCTGGCCAAGCAAAGAAGCGATTTGCAATGAAAATCACATGAGAGTTTTTGAAACACTTGGCTATTGGTTTAACCGAGTGTATTCATTACTTTCTGCCTACTGATAAGGAACAAAGTAATAAGAACATTCTACTAATTATATCTCGGTTAGCAAGGTGCAGAAAGAAGGATAATCTTATGTAAGAAGTGTGTAGATCAGCTAGAGAAGGTCATCTGAGTGTAACACATCAGATTTGTTTTATAGCAGGTGTATTTGTTAAGCAGGTTCAGAGTTAAAGTAAGCTCACTTGCTCATGGCATCAGCAAGCCAATGCACAGAACATAAACAGGTGTACAAACTCCCTCTGACCAGAATAAACTACTTTACATCGGAACGACCCAAATGTATGCATACAAACCCCACCCTTCTCTTTCTCTCTGCTCGAATGGAGAGCGTGGTGCTATAAAACGTGATTCTAACAGAACCAGTATATACAAGCTTCAACATAGAATTCGTTTTCCATTGCAGACAGGAAATGAGTTAGTTATTCAACAGTTTGTAAGCAGTGACCGAAAGTAGCAGTGGATAATTATTTTAGCGTGCTTACAACATGCTGTACGCTGCAAGTGTAATGTGTTATTTTTGTTCATCCAGGTGGTGTTTTCATCTCGCAGCCAGAAAGGCATTGATTTCGCTGAGCTGAAAGTTCGTAAATGCAGACTCCTGAAGACATTCTAATAAAGCTATATTTTTAATCATTGTACTCCAAATAACTAGCAATTATTAGTTCATTTTGATAGGTATGCTATAAGAAAGACGTACGCTTAAACTTTTAAAAACAAATTTATAGAATATAGCCTCATGCAACCAACTGTCTGCAATCTGCATTCACCCTTCCGTAATGTTTCTTTTGTTTATGGATGATACGAAAAGGTAAAGTAAAATTGAATATAAAATTACTTTTAGACCAAAGCATCCGAAACAATTTCGCAGTTTCAAGCATTGCAATCTGGGGGGGAGGGTAACGGGGTTACGGGTTCGTATCCCGGGTGCAGGTTTTAGGTATTCGGAATGGTGTGGATTTGTGGGTGCCCTAGCTCAGGAATTTTTTTACTAGAATGGAAACTCTTTCAGGGTGTGGTGGACGCAAGTGCTTTATTCAATTAGTTCGACCTTTTTCCGCCGTCGAACACACACGCATTCCTCCTAAATTTTCTACTATGAAATTACACTTTACCCGACCTCGACTGTTATTATTTATTAATGTTGATGCTGTGATCTCGTCCGTACCCTGTTAGGTACTAAGGGTTGCGTCCAAATATCACATATTGGTTCTGCCAATGTCCTGCGCCAAGTGCCTCAAAAATCGTCCTCTTGACCAGTGGTAGCATCACTTTTCCCGTTATGTTCCCTCAGGCAGTGTATTCTCAACCCATTCGCTTCAAAGTCCTACCCTTTTAACGGTATTTTCGGGTTCGTTCGCCGGCTCGTGACAACTCGGCTACTTATACGTGTTTGAAATCTTTCTTCCCTTCCCGTTTTCAATGTACATTTATATTTCCCTTCTTGATATAATGTATATTATTAGCTATAGTTTATCTTTCCCTTCTGAATAACTCTTTGCCCCGTGAAAGAAATGTACTCTTTCAAATCTTAAATCTTAAACTATATTCGCAAGCCTTCAGTAACTATCATCATTAGAAAGGGATACATTCTATATTTCTATATACATTTTTCTTAGGAATACAAAATTTTATTCCAATTTGACAAATATTTAATCAGATACACATTTTATTAACCTTATTCCATAAGCATAAGCAGAATTAGTTGTATTACTTGTCTCCTTGTAAGTAGAAGGGGAATATGCGAGTGCACAAAACGATAGTCAAGTCCTTTAAAAGCCGGTCGCTATGTGAAACAATTGAAATTCCATTCTATTTCCTTGCCAGGAGTAAACAAACGAGAAACAAGAAGAGATATGTCTTGCCGTTCGAGAAAAGATGGTGCCTTAAAATTGATACCAATAATCAGGAATATCCCGAAAACGGTTAACTCTACAAAAAATGATAATAACGTTAATTTGTGTGTTTTAAAGAGATCTACATTTTTTGCATAGTATATTTTTGTTTGTCTCTTGTGGTTTGCCAGTTATAAAAAAGTCATCCAGAATGAAGAAATCTTCAGAGACTATTCCCAAGAAATTCAAAATATAGATTTCATTTATGATAAAAATATCTTAAACATAAATTATGTTAATCAAACTCGTTAGAGCCATTTTGAGAAAATAAAATTGTCTAAAAATGTTCCATATAAAGGGTAGTTGGGGCTGAGGGAATTTTCTTGAAAATGTTCTTGTCATATCCTTGGAAGATACTCAACTTAAATACCAAGTTTAATATTTAACCGGCTTTTCGTTTTAAAGCTATGCCGCTCAAAGACGCACACGCACACACACACACACACAAGTTTCTGAAATGTTTATTTTTTTAATCAGGGAGTCTCAGTATATTTCCGGTGAAATATCGATATCGAATTTTTGGATGCAACAATAAATACCATGGCTATGCACTTTGTACATAGTACGTGTAGAGAAAGCAAAAATATAAGATGCTCACGCCAAAATAAAAACTGCTCAGTTAGAAGTTAGTGCTGCCTGAAATACAGGTTGAACCATATTGGGAGGATCACCTCTGGTAAAAATGAGAAATAGTTTATAAAGTTCACTTTATCCGGAAACAAATATGATTATAATATTAAGGAATAAGTATTCGCGTTTCAAACCTGAAATTGACTTATGATTTTGCTTATATTTAGGACAAGATTATGCAATTTAGATTTTAAATATTGAATAATTTAAAATATGTTTTTATATACAGTAGATCCCTAGTAATTTAAACTAATTGGAACTGAAATTACTATACGGATATATCACCAAATCAGTGGGGTAAACCATGAACATTTATTAAAAATGAACAAAAACAGTATAGTACATTCCTGTGTTATATGGTTGGCTCACCACAACACAGTATGTATCGAGACAATCTTAGGATTTATTATATTATATTATTATATTATTTATTATCCTATCTTTATTATCTTTAAAAGAACCTTATATTTTAGCTGCTGCAAAATGTGTATTTCTACTTAAGGGTATTTTAATGACAGTATTTTTTTCTGAAAGGATAGTATGCATTGTACAACTGACTATTCTTTGTTATAAATATACCTAATTTATTTTACATCATTAGATTAATATATGAGTACAATAGGTTTAAGCCATAAATCAATTGAATGTTAAACACAAAATACATTTTGTTTTGGCTATGTTTATTTCATGCCATTTTATTATGTTGAACGCGCCATAGTGGCCAGTCCTATTTCACGTCTTGGGGAGTGGTGGTGTTCGTATTTTGTAGAATGTGTCCTCCTCACCTAACAACATTGTCAGTGTTTCTTTGGGTTGAGGTGATAGTCAACAAAGGGACCAACAATATTAGTTTGTACCCTCATACAGTGTGAATAATGTCTTCATAAACTTCCAGCTTTCTTGTCTCAGGAAGTCGAACCAGTCTTCCCTCTTTGTCACAGTGACGATATTCTTTTTCAAGATCCAATGGAGTGTTCCCGCTACCAACCAAATCACAGTGTTGTAGGCAGGTATTCGGGAAACGAAATTCCAGGCACCAGAGTTTCTCCAGGCACGGCGGGGTCTCCGGCTGGCACCATTTGGTTAAATAACCACTTAGCACTAACTACATGCCAGCTACCTTTGGCGATGCTCCAAAATATGATTGACTCGCGGTTGAATTAGTGAAGAGTCGATAAAGAAAGAGCAAGAGCACTCCTCCAAATAGAACGGTCCGTAATAGAAATTCATTAGCAGTCTGAGGCCAAGGTTACTTCTAGGCGTTATTAACGAAAAGCCTAAATAGGACAGATCTACCTGTATTATACATGGAACATTGAAAGTAAGTTCAAAATGTAACACATTTGGAAGTGTGTAAAACCTACATGCAGACGAGTATAAAGACGGTATTTTACTATACTTTTATATACACTTTTAGTTTTCTTAAGACTGACTCAAAATAAGGTTCTACTGTATTGAATAACTGACCCACTGGGGAATAGGTGAGCTACAGGAGAGTAAAGCAACCTTGAGCAACATGATATAAGTTTATTAGTATCTAATATTTTGGGAACCCTTGCCCAAAATCAAAACAATTAATGTTATCATGAGTCTGGAAATTATTTATTGCTGATAGCACTGAAAGTTACCAAATTGATCTAAGTGGCTTTCTCAAGCATCGAGTGTCTCGTATTTGGTCTAATACAATGTGAATACGCTCTCAAAATGTTATCTGTTCAGATGTCGCATAAATCAAATGAAGAAATCTATTACAATGAAATCAGGTGATGAAGCAGACGATGCAATGCATCCTCCTCGACCAATTCATTGATGTGGAAATTTATCTTTTAAGAAACTGCGTACTACTTCCCGACCGAAATGAACCGGCGCACAGTCTCGCAAAACTGCAGTTCTTGGATGAGGCTCAGTGGCACATCATGAATTAAAAATATTGCGTCTTATTTTTGATATGCCTACGTATTCACACCAAAAGAGAGAAGTGAGTAGGCACCAATAGCGTTATTCTGAATTAGTCCATCCTATACTTTCAGAAGAAAATCTCTGTCGAAGTCTGTCCTGTGCTTCATGCGGTCTTTTATAAGTCTTCCCTTATCCTCAGAAGGCAAATGCTGGATAATTTTGCGCTCTAAGGACCCCGAGCTCAGCTAACCATGATCTCAACTATTTCATTCATTTATAGTCCCATATGACGTAGCAGTTTAAGCACTTCGCAAGTAAACCCGGTCTCATCAGTAAGAAATGAGCCTAGAATTCGTGAGAATATTCGTGAACTAGGCAACTGCCGTCTGTACCTTTCTGCATAAAGTTCATGTGCTACTGAAGTATTTCTGTCTGCAAAAGGTTACATAAAATACATATCATTCTGTTCCCTCACAAGGGCCGACCTTCGTGGTGTAGTGGTTATCATCTATACCCATGTATAACCACACCCAAAGTCGCGGGCTCAAACCCGGCAGAGGACATTGGATTTTTTCGGGCGTGAAATTCCTTAGAATAGCTTCCTTCGGAAGGAAATAAAGCCATTGACCCCGTGTCGTAGATATAGAGCACGTAAAGGAACCTCATGCTGATAAACAGGTCTCTGAGCAAAATTAAGTGGTATTACATGCCCAATATAGAAAGGGACGCTGAGAACCAATATTGTTAAAGAGCGTCCATCAATAAAACTCAATTTCATTTCATTTGTTCTCTGACAAAATAAATATTCCTTGCCTTCAGTGTTCTACAGCCAACAACGATATAAACAACAATCGAACAATCAGGGATAACAGTTTAAATGAATTAATTATTTCCTCTGCAATTAACAACCAAACAAAAAGCAATACACAATCAGCGAACAACACTTCAATTCAAGTAATTAGTATTGCTGTAAAACGGGCATTTCCACTATAACCCTCTAATAAACGTATCTTCAGACACAAGTTTACAAGAAAATTTTTACTTTTTCTAGCATGTGTGTTGAACGTACATAATAGACAGAGAACGCATTGTATTCCACGCAAAAATTTGACACCGACATTTCATCGAAATATATATATATATTTTGAACACCCCTGAAAGCATTTTTAGAAAAATGTCCAAGTTTGATGTGTGTGTGCGTAGACGTACAACTCAAAACAAAAAGTCGGTTAAATACAACACTTGCTAATTAAGTTCAGTATCTTTCAAAAATACGATACGAAGATTTTCATAAAAATCTGATGTGTTCCATTCACATGAACTTCTCTACACCTCTGGAACAAATTATTGTTAGAAAACTTATGCTTCTATTTACTTCATGCTAATCGAGAAAAAAAATAGCAGAAATAGACTTATTACTTGCTTCCTTGTAAGTAGAAGTGAAATATGGGAGTACCATAAGTTAAAGTGATAGTCAAAAGCTGGCTTCTATGTGACTGAAGTTCCTATGTTCGTATGGACAGGAGTTGACAAATTTCTGTATGAGAAAAGTATAAGTTTTTCAAAGCTGAAACGAAAAACAAAGAATATCTAAAAAACGACCAACTCCACGAAAACAATCTATATTACATAAATTGTTTGTTTTAACGTGCTCTACATTTTTTGCGTGGTAAGTTTTTGTCCATCTCTTACGGTTTAGGTAATATTCATCCAGAATAAATAGTCTTCAGATGCTATTCTCAGAAAATTCAAGATATACATTTTATTTGTAAGGTAAATATCTTTAATAATCGATAGTTTAATCAAAAGCCATTTTTAAGAAAATCAACATTTTCGAAAAATATTTCATGTAAAGGGTAGCTGCGGGTCGGAGAATTTTCTTGAAAATCTTCGTGTTGCATCCTTGGAAGATACCAAACTTAAATACCAAGTTTGACACTCAACGGTCTTTTCGATTTAGGCTATGCTATCCACAGACACACAGACACACATACACGCACACACAGCGGACCTTTTTCCGAAAATGTTTTTTTTATTCAGGGGGCCCCAAAACATGTGAAATCTCGGTATCGAATTTTTGAGTGCATTACAATACCTTCTCTATCTATACACTATGTACATAGTACGTGTAGAGAAAGTAAAAATCTCCCACTCCAGACTGCGCTTTACATGAAACATTTTCTCGAAATTTTCGATTTACTAAGAATGGCTTGAACGAATTTGACTAAAATGCCTTATATTAAAGAGTTTATTGACACATAATATGCATATGTCGAAATTCTTGAGAATACTCCTAAGTTTTCTTCATTCTGAATGACCCTTAGGTAACTGGTACACTATAAGAGACACACAGACACCCACAAAAAAGTTTAGATGTTCTTAAAGCACATGATTTATGCAATGTACAGTTTATTTATAGAGTTGAGCGTTTCCGAGATATTAAAATACTTTTCTCAAACGGGAAGTTCTCGTCCTTTTCAAGACTCTTTTGCGTTACTCCTGACCTGAAAAGGTAAACGAATTTAAATTCATTTTTGCATAGCGATAGCTTTATAAAGATTTCACACTCGTTTTAGCCCTTCTGCTTATAAGAATCTAAGTAATAAGATACTTTTTGTAATGCTTATCCAATTAGCATTAGGTAGACATAAGAGTAACCTTTTGTATGAATAGTTTATTTGCAGAATGTGAATGAAACACATTTTGTTTTTGATGCTTGGAGGGCAACCACGAAATATTTGAAATTAATTCTACTGAGCAGCACAAGGCTTGTCTGTATTCTTGGACACATACAGTGTTGTCAACACATGATTATTTTTCCGTCAGACCAACAACAACAAAATCTGATGTAATACACTCACATGACTTTCTCTAGCTGCTTTTCAGACAAATTTATTACAAAAGATTATTCTTCTCTCTACACATTTGACATTGCAAATCGCCAGGAATAGAACAAAATAAAAACGGACACTTCCTGTCTGAGAAAAATATAAGTACTGTATAACTGAAGCTATTAACAAGGAATATATCGAAAACGGTAAACTCCACGAAAAAAAGTATATGACATAAATGGTGTATTTTAATGAAATCTAAACTTTTTGTGCAGTAAGTTTTTGTCTATCTCTTACGGCTTACTATGTATGCAAAATTCAGCAAAATTTGTCCAGAATAAAAGGTATTAAGAAGCTATTCCCAGAAAATTCAAGATATACATTTTATTTGTGATAGAAATAGCTTTCATATGTGGTAATTTAACCAAACGCTCCATTTAACTACAGTTTAAACCACGGAGCTATTGACTCAGACGTTTTCTCTTGCTTTGGCATTCAGGAGGTCCTGGGTTCATTCCCGTGTCGGATCTCTGACCCATGGGTTTTATCGGGGTTTCCCGGCCCTCTAGGCGACTGCTTGGGAGCTTTCTTCATTCCTTCGTACTTCCTGTCCCCTCATTTCATCCAATTGATCTCTTTCTTGCTTGCAAGTGTTGCGAGGAGTGCGGTTGTGGCGCCCTTACATGGTGGTGAGTACGATTTGAAAATAACACTTCTCGGCGGCGAATGACATTGGAGTCGTCTGTAAGGACCAAGGGGGTTCGGTCCGACCTGCGACATGGTCTCCTAGTGCTCCACGAGATGGAGAACTGTTTGGATTAAATTAGGGACCGTCCACGATAGCTTTAACCCCGCGTTACGTTGACAAAAATCTCATATCCTTTTCTGTTGGGGTCTACCGCAAAATAAATATATGGTTGTTTGTTGTGGAACCTCCATTGAATGACAAACTTACACACATTTTACATTAAAATAAAAGTGAAATAAACACGCGTGTGTTCGTTTTACATAACTCTTTCTGTTTAAGCGCTAAAGACAATGGCGAGAGACCATGAGAATGACTTTACTGTATCATGTGACCTCTTTGAAAATTACCTTGCAATTTAATGATATTAGATTGGATTTTATTATTTTTATTTTCCGATATTATTTACGTATTCTATTGACCTATCGGAATAGCTCAAGTATAAGAATTACACTTTCGTGCATGTTCCGAATTTCAAATCGTGAGGTCACATTTAAATGTAACGTTATGGTTACGATCTTAACGTTAGGCTTCTGTGAAAATTGATCAATAGGTGACTAAAATTTGTAAATTTGGTTTTTTGTCGTATACAATACTTTGAATTTTAATGAAATCTTAGTTCTAACGCTGCTACAGGAGATTTCACGATTTTAGTCCTAAAAATCCCTAATTGTCACAATAGGGGCACATTAGCCTCTAACTAACCCCTGATATTTTCAAATATTATTGTACATCAGAAGGCTGTCATGCAAATGAGTGCATATATGCAATATGACGTTTCAAATTGCTATTCCGCATCCGGTCAATTTTAGATCCATAAAAGATCAAAAAATAGAGTTGCTGTTTAATATACCTTTAAGCTTTATTTTCGGGTATTTTTTATATTTTCCACATTTCAAAAAGTTGAAAACTTTTACCAGTTCTGTTTAAACATTTAATTTTTGTTTTAAAAATAACTGCGAATAATAAAATTAAACTATTCGTTTTGCTTTAAACAGTTATAAAATGAAAATGGCGTGTTATTTATGGACGCTCTTTAACTGCTGTGGTTCTCAGCGTCCCATTCTATGTTGACCGCTTAATTTTGCTCAGAGAGCTCTCTATCAGGCTTGATATTCTTTTACGTGCTGTAAATCTATGACACGGGAGCAACGGCTTTACTTCCCTTCCGAAGGAAGCCATGCTAAGGATTTTTACACCCGAAAAGATCCATCGTTCTCCACCGGGTTTAAACCCACAACCTCTAAACGCTTATGTAGAAACGCATTCTTTTCTTCCCTGATAAAGAAACCAAGAAATAGAATGTGTAAAAGAAATTAGTGGATTAAAATAAATGTAAAAATAAGGATCTTATTGATAAATTTAAAGCTGCATCCTGTGGAACATTTTCAAAATCGTTTTAATATAAGTTATAAAAGTATTGAAGCTAGAAACTGAAGCTTCTTAATTTACCTTTTATATTTATATCAAATAACTGCAAAAAATTAGAAGAATCTTCAATGAAAACTTTTAAACTTTCCATCTTTGTAGATGCCTTTCCTAAAATTTTGAAGGCCTAAATAGCGCATTTTAAAACTGAAATTTTTCTTTATAGGTGCGACGGAGAGAAAAGCAAATTGTGGACTTCTATCCGTATACATTTGTATGCTCAAGAAAAGGTTTATTTATATATCATTGTATGGAATTGGACTTAAGAAAGTTATAACATACATAAAAGTATACATTATTCTGCTGCTGTTCTTGTTAGATCTATAGTTGAACTTCAAATTCAGGCTCAAGGCAGGAACTTTTGAAGAAAAGCAAGAGAATGACAGAGATTGCACTCGAGGGTTTCTGGTGGTGTTTCATTCCTTTTGTGTTATCTACCTTGTGACGGCGTCTTAGTTTCCTAAGAACAGTAATAAGAGATCAAAAAGACCCCGAGCGTTTTATATAATGAAACATGTTCTCTGTGTTGTTACATGAAGATCACTCTGAATGAAACTTTCCGGATTTAAACCTTCAAGGTTTTACAAAACACATCTTTGACTGAAATAAGAAGAATAAATAGTAATGCTTTTAATCTGATATGCATTTTAAGATTTTAAGGCTTTTGATAATACATTGGTCATTCAAATATTAATGCCTCATTTGACGTCATCAGCGGTAAATGGTGTAAGCTGATAACAATGAAACAGAAGGACATCTAATGTTTGTCAGCTGTGAGTTTAAAGACAATAATTTTACTTAGATCGCCTGGGTAGTGTGGTGGTAGCGTGTCTGCCTCGCATTTAAAAGGTCGTAAGTTCGAATCTCGCTTAGGGTGAGTTATTCGGATGTTTCCTTCGGGGTTTTCCCTTATCGTAAGAAGAAGAATGTCGAGTATCTTTAAGCTCCATGGATCCATAATCATTTCAGCATCATTTCACCAATTTCATTCATCATCCGATGTGACCTACCAGGTAAAAGGACGTTAAGCTACATAAAAAAATCTGATGTGTTCCATTCATATGACTTTCTCTACATCTCTGTAACAAATTATTGTTAAAAAATCTTATGCTTCTATTTATTTCATGCTAACCGAGAAACAATTAGCAGAAATACTCTTATTACTTGTTTCCTTGTAAGTAGAGGCGAAATATGAGAGTGACTGAAGTTCCATTGTTTTATGGACACGAGTTGACAAACTCCTGTATGAGAAAAGTGTACGTTTTTCAAAGTTGAAACTAAAAACAACGAATATCTTAAAAACGATCAACTCCGCAAAAAATGCGTATAACATAAATTGTGTGTTTTAACGTGCTCTACGTTTTCTGTGTGGAAAGTTTTTGTCCATGTCTTACTGTTTAGCATTTATGCAAAATTCCGTAAAACTCATTCCCTCAGTATAAAGTAGTCTTCCGAGGCTATTCCCAGAAAATTCAAGATATGCAAGTTATTTGACGTGCAAATATGTTTAATATATCATGACTTTAATCAATATCTTTAGAGCCATTTTTAAGAAAAACAATATTTTCGAAAACTTTCCCATGTAAAGGGTAGTTAGGGGGTGGGGGGATTTTATTGAAAATCTTCGTGTCGCATCCTTGGAAGATACCAAACTTAAGTACCAAGTTTGGTATTTAATCATCTTTTCGTTTTTGAGATGTGCTGTCCACAGACACACACACACACACACACACATACATGGACATGCTTCTAAAAATGCTTTCTTTTTGCCTCAGGAGGTCTCAAAGCATATATATCCGGTGCAATCCGGGTATCGAATTTTTGTGTGCAATACAATAGCTTCTCTATACACTATGTACACAGTACGTATAGAGAAAGTAAAAAAGATTTTTTTAGAAAAAGGTCTGCGTGTGTCTGTATGTGTCTGTGGATAGGATAGCTTAAAAACTAAAAGACCGTTAAATATGAAAATTGGTATTTGAGTTTAGTTTACACTAAGTATGCTTCACAAAGATTTTCATGAAGATTCCCCACCCGGAGGCCAACCACTTGAAGGTCCTTGTATCTTAACAGGACAAATCTTAGCAATTCCATATTTCCTTTATTACATTTTAAATTGTTTTGATGTTAAAATTAAGATAATATCCTTTATTAACAATAAATCTATTTAAGCTATAAAGTTAAAGAATATGATTGTGTCTTAAAAGCATATAAACTATGCTTTAATACAGAAACCTTTGAGAATTTTATTTTTCTCAAAAATGGCTCTAGCTGTTTTGATTGAAATAACTCGTATTAAATATATTCACATCATAAATAAAATATATGTCTTGAGTGTTTTAGGAATAGCTTCTGAAGACCTGTTCATTCTGGATGAATTTTGCTGGATTTTGCATAACTGGTAAACCGTAAGAGATAGACAAAAACTTGTTGTACCTACAAAAAAATATTGATCTAGTTGAAACGAAATGGTCTTTTATTTATGGACGCTCTTTAACTGCTGTGGTTCTCAGCGTCCCATTCTATATTGTGCGTGAAAGACCGCTTAATTTTTCTCAGAGGTTTCTCTAATCAGACTTGAGGTTCTTTTACGTGCCGTAAATCTACGACACGCGACCAACGGCTCTACTTCCCTTCCGAATGAATTCGTGCTAAGGATTTTTACGCCCGAAAAAAAATCCATCGTCCTCCGCCGGGTTTAAACCCGTGACCTTTGTATATATGAAGTTTGCACATTATGGAGAGCGATACAGATCTTACACTTCTGCGTTACTTTTTTTGTTGCAGAGTTGACCTCTTCCTAGATATTCCTTTTGATTGCTTTCAATGTTAATCTACACATCTTGTCAAACGGGGCCACCTTTAGTTTCATCTGTCTTTTGTTTTTCTGAAAATGCAAAGCCAACCGAACTTCAATTGTTCACATATCGATCAATTGTAAAAGCTATAAGGAACTGAGTAGTAAGATAAATTCTGGTAATGTTGATCTCGTTTAGAATTATGTAGGTAGAAGAATAATATTGTAAAAATAGTTTTTTTTGCAGAATAGGTAGAGAAAGCCATGTGAATGCAGCAACCGATATTTATTTACTTAGAGGACCCTAAAATATGTGTTTCCGGTGAAATCTCGGTATCGAATTTTAGGATGGAATACAATACCTTCTCTATCCACTATGTACATTGTCCATATGGGCTAGAGAAGGTAAAAAAAACATTTTTAGAAAAAGATTCGTGTATCTGTGTTTTCAGTGGACAGCATAGCTCAAAAATAAAACGTTCATTATCTACCAAGGATGGTATTTAAGTTCTATGTCCTCCAAGGATGAGACGCGTGGATTTTCAAGAAAATCCCATTATCCTAACTACCCTTTATATGGAAAAATTTTGAAGATAATTTTCTCAAAAATGGCTCTAACGAACCTATTAAGCATCGTATATAGAGAACATTTACTTGTCAAATAAAATGTATACATTGAGTTCTCTGGGTATATCTTCTAAATATCTCTTCATTTTAGATGAATTTTGCATAGCTGATGAACTGTATGAGATAGACAAAAAAGTAGATCTTGTTAAAACACACAATTTATGTCATATAACACTTTTGGTAGAGTTCACCGTTTCCTATATATTCCTTGATGTTGGTTTAAATTTTAAACTTTTCTCAAACGGGAGCTAATGTTTTATATCATCTCTCTTTTGTTTTAATCCTGACTGTGCAAAGCGATCCGAATTTCAATTGTTTCACATAGCAGCTGTCCTTTTAAAAATTGCATTATTGCTTCGCCTAATGTATTACCTAATTTCCGTTCTTTTTATAAGGATATAATATAATATTTTGTTACTGTTTATCTTGATTACTACGATTAGATAAAGTAAATATTTTGGGTAATAATAGTTTATAGAGAAAATCATGTGAATGTAACACATCAGATTTTTTATCAGATTTTAATAAGTAGCCGTGTATATATAAACCCAAAGTTACCAGTCCTTCTCTCTCAGTATAAAATTAATAAAATTAGACTAATTTTATTAAGGGTAGTGATGTAAATATTGTAAAAAATAATTATAAATGCTTCAAAGCTAAGATCGAATTAAACACATGCGGCTCAAATCATTGTAACCAAACCGAATTGAAATCGTTGACCTAAATGAAATAATACTATACATTTTAATTGCACAAAATGAACAAAGACAAATAAAAAAATATGCCTTTCAGCAGAATTCATTAAAACTGTTAAAAGAGACAAAAGCAAAGACGTCGCAGATGTTAATGGAACCACTTAAGTGTGAACATTAATTCAGTCATTAAAATGAGTTCCCAGAGAAAGAAAACGTTCTCGATTTTCTACCATAGGATTTCCATTTTTACTTCCCTTCATTAAATGAAAATGTCTGCATAATTATTTCTGACAGTGTCAGAAGCGAGAGAAATTTTCTTTCTCTTACATATTGAACAGAAAGATTAGAAGCAGATAACGAATGAAAGGAACAGGGAAGAACTACAGATCTTCAGAACACTGCACGAAATGGATTACAAAAATTATATTTGTTTTACCACGGGGGCGTCAACTCAATAACTTGTGAGATTAAAGCGGAACGAATCCGTTTATGGATCTCTCTAGAGAGGAAGGAGAAACCTGGAAGCATATATTGCAGAACCGGCTTAACCTGGGTTTAGTATCTGCTCTGTGATCCTATATAATCGGATTGCATTCACGATATCCACTGCTTCGTTTAAACTCAATGGAGCAGCAAAATCACCTGCTTCATTATGCAGACTAAACTTAAAATACGCGTTTGGTTATTTAGGGGATCAAAAATGAATAATCATTTCATGCATAAATAGTATTTTCACACATGGAGAGAAACAAAACTATCAGATAAATTCTATGCTAAACATACACCGACGATTGAAATTGAATACTATTTTCATTTCTCTACACATACTATGGGCATAGAGAATGTATAGAGAGCGTATGTATTGTATTCCCCCTAAAATTTGATACCCATATTTCACCTGAAATACATGTTTTGAGGATCCCGAATAAAACAGGATTTTTAGAAAAGATCAGTTTGTCTGTCTGAATGTCTGTGTGTATATGTGTCTGCGAACAGCATAGCCCAAAAACAAAAATACCTTGAAGTACCAAAAATGGTATTTAAGTTTAGTACCTCCAAGGATACGACATATAGATTTTCAAGGAAATTTCCCCCACCCCATACTATCCTATACATGGTAATATTTTGGGAAAAATTTTGTTTTTCACAAAAATAGCACAATCGGGTTTGATTAAAATATAGTATATTAAAGATTCTCATATGACAAATGAAATTATATATGCTTGTAGGCTTTCACGGATGGTGCTATTATTTGTAAAATATAACATGTCCGGTCTTGTAGACCGTTGACTAATATTAAGATTATTAAAATTATAATTATTAAAATTATAATATATAAAATTATAATTTTAATAAATGTTTAAGATATAACATATTTAAATATAACATGTCCGGTCTTGTAGGCCGTGGTCGAATATTACAATTATTAAAATTATGATTATTGAAATTATAATACACAAAATTATAATTTTCATATTTGACTACGGCCTAGAAGACCGGACAGGTTATATTTTACCAAATGAAATGTATATCTTTAATTTTCTGGGAATAGCCTCTTCGTTCTAGATGGCTTTTGCATAACTGGAAAACCGTAATAAATAGACAAAATTTCAGAAACATTTTCTCACCCCAAAATACCCTATTCAAGAAGATTTTTTTTTTTAAATTTTGTTTTTCTCAAAAATGGCCCTAGCGATTAAAATATCATATATTAAATACATTAATATAACAGATAAAATTCATATCTTAAATTTTCTGAAAATATCCCGTGAAAATCTCTGGATTCTAGATGACTTTAGCAATAACTGAAATACTGTAAGAGACAGGCTAAAACTTAATACACAAAAAATCTTATGTTTTCCATTTACATTACTTTCTCTACATCTCTGTTTCAAATTATTGTTAAAAAGCTTATGCTTCTATTTACTTCATGCTAATCGATAAAAGAAAAATAGCAGAAATAGTCTTATTACTTGCTTCCTTGTAAGTAGAACGGAAATACGAGAGTACAATAGGTCAAAGTGATAGTCAAAAGCTGGCTGCTCTGGAGTGAAGTTCCTTTGTTTGTATGGACAGGAGTTAACAAATTCCTGTATGAGAAAAGTATAAGTTTTTCAAAGCTGGAAAAGAAAAAAAAAAAAAAAAAAAAAAGGAATATCTAAAAAACGATCAACTCCACGAACAAATATAAGTATATAATATAAATTGCGCGTTTGAGTGTGCTCTATATCTTTTGAGTGGTCAATTTTGTCTATCTCTTTTAGCAGTTATGCAAAATTCTGCAAAATTTATCCAGAATAAAGTAGCCTTCAGAGGCTATTCCCAGAAAATTCAAAATATACATTTTATTTGTCAATTAAATATATTTAATATACGATATTTTAATCAAAATTGTTAGAGCCATTTTTGAGAAAATCAAAATTTTCAAAAAAAAATTCCATGTAAAGGGTAGTTTGGGGTGGGGGATTTTTCTCAAAATATTCGTGTTGCATCTCTGGAGCATACCAAGTTTGGTATATTACCGACTTTTCGTTTTGGAGTTATCGTGTTCACAGACACGCGGACACGCTGACACACGGACTCACGGACACACACACGGACCTTTTTCTGAAAATACTTTTTGTGGATACAGCGGGCCCTAAAACATATATTTCCGGTGAAATCTCGGTATCGAATTTTTGGGTGGAGTGTAATACCTCCTCTATACACTACGTACATAGTACGTGTAGAAAAAGTAAAAATGCAGATCTCGTTAATACACTCAACGTGACATATACATTTGTGTAGTTACGTGCAGTTGAATATTTCGAGATACTCCTTGTTATTGGTTTCAATTTTAAACTACTTAAACGTTTTCCAAACGGGATGCCATTCTTCGTTACATACAATTTTTTATATTTGATCCGGTTAAAATAATGGTTATTGGTAGAATTAATGTAATTTCAAATTCAAATGTAATAAGATAATGGCAATAAAAAATTACCTATTTTGTTTTACTCCTTTTCAAGCAAAGAGAAGCTGATTTCAGTTGTGGCCTAGTGCATTTCTTTACTGCTTTCTATTTCCAAGGAAGCAAATAAAATAATTTCAGCTAATTTTTATCTCAATTTAGAGTAATGTAGATAAATGAATAACCCTTTGTACGAATAGCTTGTTTGTCCAACAAGTAGAGAAAGTCATATGAATGGAACACCTAAGATATTTACTCTTCTTATTTTTCATTAATGCAACATACACATACAACACATTATACACATAAACGTATTACAGCAATACATGACATAAAATGTTATAATAGTCACTTTAGGTCACAATGCATATTACTATTTAAGGAATGGAAAGTTATTGAGCATTGAAAACGAATCGTATGTGGTATGACTTTAAATGATAAACTGATCGACAAACTTACATTCCTAAATGTCCTGCTTATTCTTAGAATACGGGCAATGAGAAGGATAAGCCGAGAATTTGTATTGTTTATGTCGAGCCACTATCGTTGACAAAGAATTCCAATTAATTGTACAGTTCGGCAAAGGCTTAATTAAGGGCAAATATGAGTAATAATACATTTTTTTTGTATTTAAAAATACAAGAGAATTTTCTGAGTAATATGCCTCAATTTGTATCGTGATGTCACTATATAAGGATTTTTATAGGGTATTTACCAAGGGACTGCATTTAGTGGGCGTGGTCGGTCAATTTATTGACATTTGTCTTTGCTATGAACGGAATTAGTATATTTAAGTTCCCGTTTTTTTTAGGAAGGAAATGTGGGACATTTTTGAAATTACCATACTGATTTTTGGTAGCACTGATTACTGATTTATATTGGTAACCTAACCTAGCTAATTTGTTTTGTGTAAACATCTTAGTTCGTTATTGATGTGATTGTGAATATTTTGTTATTGTGTTTGGTGATTATTTCAATTTGTTTACAATGCCACGATACCGTAATAGGGTTTTCGGAAAGTGGAAGAATGTAGGAAAACCAAAAGATATCACTGCAAATAATGCTGGTATTACAGATCCACATATGAATGTGGAAGTAAACACTGATGTAATAGTGAGAATGTGCATTGTAATAGTTCTTCTAAAACGAAACTGCAGAAGTATGGAAAAAATATAATAATTTATTGAAAGATGCTGATGAAAATAGTACTAATAAAATAATAAATATTCAAATACTATAAGATATTCTTCATAGCCCTGACAGTCCCTCCTATGGTGCTGCATTGAAAATATTAGTTATAACTTTGAAGCTCGATATCTCAAAACTAATTTTTTTGATACATAAAGAACATTTCTCAGAAACTGTTAGACATAGAAAGCTCATATTTTCAGGCATTATGTTTTTATAAATAATAAACATTTTAATAGGACCATTTTTAAAATGATCTATAGTTTTGAAATTTTGAAGTGATTAGTTTGATATTTTAATGAAAAAATTGACTACTGCAAAAAAGTATTTACTCTTCAAATAATTATTGTACCAAAAAAGCTGCATGTTAAAGAATGTACAAAAGTCCATATAATGTACTGTAAAAATTTGAAGTAGATACAATAGATAGTTTCTGAGAAAATGTTCTTTGAACGCTTAAATTTTAACATTGTCATTATATGCCATTTGGGATGTCGTTTCGGTCCCGGGGAAGGTGGTACAGCGGCTGTGTCTAGTGTTTGTCCTGTGGCATCGTGAAGTTTACGCCACTGAAGTGTGTGATTGCGGCTGTTTTGTCCACAAGAATGTCTTTACTATTTCTGGTTTTAACTGGAGATGGGGAAAGTGGAAACAATGGCTGTCACCCCTTCCCCCTCAAGTGAATCCGTTTGTCAAAGACATCTGAGTTAGTTGGGAAAAGTAGCTGATTAGAGTTAATCCTTGGAAAGTATATCTCTGACGTATACACGACAAACTCTCTAAACTCATGACCATAATATATAGTCATGGAAATAAGTATTCATGCAGTACTGCAATTGAAATTGACCACTGATATTTCCATATTAAATTAAATGACAGTGCTACGATTCTGTGTAGGAAGTCACCCCATTAAATAAACAGTGTCATGATAATAAAGATTTGAGAATTAAACAACGTACCTTAAGGAAATAAACGATACCCCAATGCTGACTGTATTTCATAGTGAAAAAAGTATTCATACACCACTAGAAATGTAAACACAGAAACCACCAACGAACCGTTTGCAGCAAGCAAGGCCTTCAGTGACAAGCTACACCTCCTGCTTGTTGGTTCCGTTACGTAGTGAACGCCGTGCGACAGAAATATGGGCCGCAAAGGTAAAGAAACAACTGTAGAGGAAAGGCAGATAGTTATCTCTCAATATCAAAAGCGAAAATCATTTCAAACATTGCTGATGTTATTGGAAGGAGCCGGGCAACTGTGCAGTCCATAATAACACGATAGAGAGAGAGAAATTCTATCATTAACAGCGAAAGATGAGGACGACCGCAGAAGCTAACGCAAAGGGAAAAGGATGTGTAAATAAGAATGATAAAAAAAGATAATAAATTGACAGCCGCTGCATTGTCTGCCTATGTTAACGATCAGTTCGGAAAGGAAATAACACCAAGGGCTGTTCGCTATGTTCTAAGTAGTGTAGGCTATGGAGCTAAGGTGCCTAGAAAGAAACCATACATCAGCAAGAAGAACAAGAAAGTAAGACTTGAATTTTCTCGAGAGCATCTAAGCAAGAACACGAGTTTCTGGGACAGGGTACTGTTCACAGAAGAAAGTAAATTGAATGTATTTATAAATGATGGCGGAATTTTGGTGTGGAGAAGACCAAATACTGAGCTTGAACCCAAGCGCTTTCAAGCCACAGTGAAGCATGGTGGAGGAGGAATTATGGTATGGGGACGTATGGCTACATCTGGTGTTGGGAAACTTATTTTTGTTGAAGGTAACATGAATAGATTTCAATATTTAAATATCCTAAAGAATAATCTGCAAAAAGAGTGTTGATAAATTGAGTTTAGGCACAGATTACTACTTTCAACAAGACAATGATCCTAAGCATACGGCGGAAATTGTTCTTTTGTGGTTGTTGTACCATACTCCCTACGTTCTCAAGCTTCCAGCACAGAGCGCAGACCTTAATCCAATTGAACATCTTGGGATACCCTTGAAAGAATGGTCCGAAAGCATGATATACGAAGTAAGGCAGCTCTGAAACAATGTCTTCAGCAAGAATGGCAAAATATTACCTAGAAACTACAAAAAACCTGGTTCATTCCATGCCAAAGAGGTTAACAGAAGTAATACGTAGAATGGGAATGCCTACAAAATATTACTTTTGTTATTGTATTGTATTTAAACTATCATTTTCTTTGAGTGTATGAATACTTTTTCCTAGTTGTGAGAAGCCAGCTGGTACAAATGTTTTGTTTATTTTTTGAAGAGGAGTAATTTGGGTCATGCGTTTATATGTATAGATTCAGGAGGAAATATTATACTGTTTGTTTACCATGTAACCTCTCTGGATGTTAACTTTAGTTATAATAAATTAAGTTTTTCTACGTAAACATTGATGTATGAATGCTTTTTTCCATGACTATATTTTTTGGAGAATTAGCAATTTCCGAAATATTCCTTGCTACTGGTTTGAGGTTATAAAATACTTACACTCTGGTTATATATGTATCATAAATACTAATATCTACCTCTGGTTATAGAAGCAATAATATATATGGCATAAAATGTGTGTTTTAGGAGATTAAATTTTTACTTTCTCTACACGTACTATGTTCCTGGTGTACAGAGAAGGTCTTTTATTGTAATCAAAAACTCGATGCGAAATTTTGCCAAAAATATATGTTTTGAGACCCCTGAATCCAAAAAAAATCATTTTAAATAATGCCCGTGTATGTGTATATGTATGTGCGTTTGTTTGTATGTGTGTGTGTCTCAATGCACATCTCATTAAAACCCACATATTATGTTATATACATTTTTGTAGAGTTTGCCGTTTTCGAGATATTCCTGATTATTTGTTTCAGTTTTAGCCACTTAAAATCCTTCTTCTCGTTTCTTGTTTGCTAACTCTTGGCAGGCAAAGAGATTGGAATTTCAATTGTTTCACTTAGCGACCATCTTATAAAGGACGAGACTATCGTTTTAGCTAATACAGTTCTTACTTCCCTTCTACTTACAAGTAAGATAGTAATACAATTAATTCTGCTTGTGTTTATCTTGATTAGCATGATGCAGATAACAGATTGATGTTTTAAATAAAAAGTTTGTTTGGCGAACAGCTCGAGGACAGTCATGCGAATGGAACACATTAGACTTTTTCCCTTCTACTTACAAGTAATCAGGACAATTTCTGCTAATGTTTATCTTGACTAGCATGATGTAGATAGAAGAATAAGCTTTTCAGCAATAATTTGTTACAGAGATTCAGAGAAAGTCATGTGACTGGAACACATCAGAATTTTGTTTAGTAATTTTGTCTGTTTCTTAGTGTTAATGCTATTCAGAGTGAAAAGACGTCAGAGGCAATTCCCAGGAAATTGAATATACCAGGTGGTTCACCTATCCCTTATTATTTTTGGAGATAGGTAACACTTCATACTCTGAAAGCAATAAGGTAGAAATCACCGTGCTTGTCGACCATTTGGTAACCATGCAAAACTAGACTGCTTTTCATAGGAAAATAGACCTTAGCAGTAATAGTTACGTCCATTCCAAAAACATGCACTTAATAACTCCTGTTACAGAACATGTTATATCAATAGGATCGCTGTCATATGTTCTGCAACGTAAATCGTAATGCATGGAGGTTAAACGAACAACTTAAGCTACAAAAATCTGATGTATTCCATTCACATGACTTTCTCTATACCACTGCAACAAATTATTCTATTTACTTCATCTAATGGAGCAAAAATTAGCAGAAATAGTCTTATTACTTGCTTCCTTGTTAGTAGAAGCGAAATAAGGGAGTACCATAGGTTAAAGTGATAGTCCAAAGCTGGTTGCTCTGCGACTGGAGTTCTTTTGTGTGGACACGAATTCACAAAGTCCTGTATGAGAAAAATGTATATAACATAAATTGTGTGTTTTAAGGTGCTCTACATATGTTGTGTGGTAAGTTTATGTCCATCTCTTATGGTTTAGCAGTTATGCAAAATTCCGTAAAGTTGACCCAGAATAAAGTAGTCTTCAGAAGCTATTCCCAGAAAATTCAAAATATAAATTTTATTTGTCAGATAAATATCTTTAATATACGATATTTTAATCAAAATCGTTATAGCCACTTTTTAGAAAATCAAAATTTTCGAAAAACGTTCCATGTAAAGGGTAGTTGAGGGTGGGAGGATTTTTCTCAAAATCTTCGTGTCGCATCCCTGGAAAATACTAAACTTTAATACCAAATTTGGTACTTTACCGACTTTTCGTTTTTGAGTTATCGTGTTCACAGACACACGGACACACGGACACAAACACGGACCTTTTTCTGAAAATACTTTTTTTGGATACAGAGGACCCTAAAACATATATTTCCGGTCAAATCTCGGTATCGATTTTTTTGGTGGAGTGCAATACCTTCTCTATACACTATGTACATAGCACGTATAGAGAAAGTAAAAAGGTACTACACAGCAGTTATAAACAGATCAGAATTCGCGAGGTAGGCATGTGTGACACTATACTTACAAGTTTTAAGATAGCAAACGAGCGCAATGGTTGATAGCTCAACAGGTTATTTTCATGTTCCCACATCACCTCAGAGTGAGTCAGTGGTTCCGGTGCATTTTTTTCTTTATTATGTGTTGCCCATCAGGGTGCAAAGTTAGTTCAGTGTTTGTCACACCAACAAATTTATGTGTAAACTAAAAGAATATGAATTAAGAACATACGGCAGCTCATTTTATGTGTTCTTCAGTTTCCGATCCTTAAATTCTTATTGTTTTGAAAAAGAAACTTCACTAAGACTAAATAATACTGGACTGATAAAGTTAGAATAAACACAAATGAAGAGAACACCAATAAAAGGAAACAAATATACACGTTAAAAATGCTCCGATATCTCATCTAGCTTTGTACTAAATCAGGAAAAAATAAAGCAGGTAAAAATTGTCAACATTTTGTAAAATTTTAACCTCAATCAAGCATCTTGCAACTGAAACTAACACCGCGCGTTAGCAAATACGCTACTGTTTAGCTGTAGCCTACGGTGCCAAAGTCTATAATGTTAGTTTGCAGAAGATGGGTCTTGGGAACAATGTTTTCAGGTATCACTGTAATCTGCGGGTTACATAAAACCAGAGAATAAGGGACAGGTGAACCACTTTGTGTGCATTTTATTTGTCATGTAAGTATCGTTAATAGAGGGTATTTTAATCCAAATCATCAGACCCATTTTTGAGAAAGTCAACATTCTCTAAAACTTTTACATGCGAAGGGAGTTTGTGGTGGAGAGATTTTCTTAAACAAATGTGTCGCATCCTTGCACGGCGCGGAACTTAAATATAACATTATATATTTAACCAATTATTCGTTTTTGATATACTGAGGAGCCTAAAGCGAGTATTTACAGTGAAATATCGGTGGAATGCGATACTTTCTCTACCTGTGTACTATGCACTAAGTAGATAGAGTAATGACAGTACACGATGGTAACACGAACACTGTTTAGCGAAACCATCTAATTTGAAACACAAATTCTTATCCCTTCGTAAAGGGATGTTGTAAACACCCTGTATATTCTAAGGGAATAGACCGTTCTAATATTATGCAGTCGTAATCTTGACTTCTGTAAGTTGCAGTATTATTTTAGGATACGTAAACTCTGGTCTGAACTGTAACCTTATTAGCTTTAGCTGAGTAACCTCTAAAACGGCTTCAGAAATTGTCTTTAGGGATAATGGGGATAAGAACATTTGCCACTAATCTACAAAGTTGGGGATCTCTAACATCCTGCAGCGCATTAGCAACGTTCTATAGGAACAAGTGATTATGAATAGCAGAGCTCGTCTCATGTTCTGGCTTTTAATTAAAACATCGCTTCAGATACATGTATTTAGCTTGGTTGCTTCATTGCTTTAAACTGAGAGTTGTAACGGAAGCACATTGCGCTACGCTTCACTTTTGAGGGTTTTTAATTTAGAGTTTCTGCTAGTTCTAAGTAATTAAGAGTTTTTAACATCGTAGTTTCATAAAAACACTTGATTTCTTACCCGGGGTGGTACGTATGTATTCAGCAAAGCTTGAAAATTAGGATAAATGCAGTTTTTAAAAGCAGTGAACACGCTAAAATTTACGTCTGGTACATAAGCCGGTCCAAATTTTAGTTCGATAGGTAGGCCAAATAAGGTGTTTGTTAGCTAATGTCACCGTATGCCTGGAATTTTGTCCTGCAGGCCAGGCGTTCCTTATCATATCAATAAATCTAGTGACACTTAAAAACCATGGAATCAATAATGTTTACTTTCTCTAAGCATACTACGTACAGTGAATAGAGAAGATATTGCATTCCACCCAAAAATTCGATTCCGAGATTTCACCGGAAATATATGTTTTAGGGTCTCCTGTATCCAAAAATAGTATTTTCAGAAAAAGGTTCACGTGTGTGTGTGTGAACACGATAATTCAAAAACGAAAAGTGGATAAAATATTAAGCCTGGTATTTAAGTTTGGTATCCACCAAGGATGCGATACGAAGATATTCAAGAAAGTCTCCCCACCTTCAACTACCCTTTACATGGAACATTTTTAGAAAAATTTGATTTTCGGAAAAACGACTCTAACGTTTTTGTTTGAAATCTTTTATATTTAAGATATTTTTTCTGGGAGTCAACCTGTTTTGAGATATTCTTAGTTATTTGTTTCAGTTTTAAAATACTTATTTTTTCTCAACGGGAATTTGTCAAAGAACGAAAAAACCGCTAAGTACCAAACTTTGTATTTAAGTTTGTTGTCTTCCAAGGATGCAACACGAAACTTTTCAAGAAAATCCCCCCCAAACTCCCTTTCCATGGAACTTTTTTCGATAATTTTGATTCTCAAAAATGGCTCTAACGATTTTGATTAAAATATCGTATATTAAAGATATTTACCAGACAAATGAAATCTGTATTTTGAGTTTTCTGGGTCTAGTCTCTAAAGACTACTTTATTCTGGATGAGTTTTACGGAATTTTGTATAACTGCTAAACTGTAAGAGATGGACAAAAACTTACCACACAGAAAATGTAGTGCACACAATTTATATAACATACATTTTTTTCGTGGAGTTTATCGGTTTTTAGATATTCCTTGTTTTTGGTTTAAGCTTTAAAAAAATTACCTTTCTGATATAGGAATTTGTCAACTCCTGTCCATACAAACAAAGGAACTTTAGTCTCATAGCAACCAGCTTTTGACTGTCACTTTGACCTATGGTACTCCCTTATTTCGCTTCTACTTACAAAGATGCAAGTAATGAGACTGTTTCTGTTATTTTTTTCTCGTTTAGCATGAAGTAAATAGAAGCATAAGCGTTTTAAGAACATTTTGTTGCGTCTAATGAATGGAACACATAAGATTTCTTTTTTATGTAAATTGCAACATAATTAGAAAACGGTTATATTGTTTACGTTCTTATGTATGTAATCATAAAGGGTCACGTAAGGAGGGATAGGAGACAGGAACAATGGAAAGTGTGCATTATATTTGTAGGAGCGAGTTTTTTTTTATTTTTTTTTTTAATAATAACGTTCCGGAGTCTGGTCGGGATTCCGGCGCTGTATATTCTTTTTCTATTTTCCTAATTGCTACTTTTTGATTTTACCGTTACACAAATACATACATGTCACAAGCATAAAAACTCCCACGCACAAGGCGGGACTCGAACCCACGATCCCCTGCGCCACGAAGCACTAAAGAGAGACACTTAAGCGAGCGCGACCAAGGGCACCGGCTGGTTTGGGATGATGATGTCCGATCTGCTGTACACAGATACACACATACACAAACCTTTTTCTAAATTTCTTTTTGACTCAGGGGATCTCAAAACATATATTTATGTTAAAATCTGGACATCAAATTTTTGGGTGCAATACAATATCTACTCTATATACTATGTATATAGTACGTGTAGAGAAAGTGATTATGAATAATCCTTTTAGGATTAGTTTGTTTGAATAATAGGTAGAGAAATGTTGTGAATGCCAGCACTTTTTCATTACTTGCGTTCTAACCAGTGTGGTTTCTGTGTGTAAACACATGCACCATTTGTTGGTACCACCTTGCACTATTTTATTTTATGTAACTGATGTTGAAGCTGATACATGCTGTCGCTTTGCTCGTCATTTTCAGATGTCATGGCATCATATTCTGACAGCTACGGGAAACTGCTACTTTGTATTTTCAATAACGGTTCTGTAAACTACACTCATTGTATGAATGTAACATTCTTTTTACTTTCTCTATACCACATAGTTCGATACCGTGATTTCACCGGAAATATATGTTTTAGGGTCCCCTGTATCCAAAAAAAGTATTTTCACAAAAAGGTCCGTGTGTGTGTCTGTTTGTCCGTGTGCCTGTGAACACGACAACCCAAAAATGATAAGTCGGTAAAATACCAAACTTGGTATTTAAGTTTAGTGTCTTCCAGGGATGCGACAAGAAGATTTTTAGGAAAATTCCCCATCCCAAAACACCCTTTACATAGACTTTACTATATAAAAATCTGATGTGTTCCATTCACATGACTTTGTCTATATCCCTGCAACAAATTATTCTTAAAAAGCTTATACTTCTATTTACTTCATGCTAGATTAAGCATTAGCCGAATTAGCCACATTGCTTGCTTCCTTGTAAGTAGAGGTGAAATAAGGGAGTATCATAGGTTAAAGTGATAATCAAAAGCTGGTTGCTATGTCACTGAAGTTCCTGTGTTTGTATGGACAGCAGTTGACAAATTCCTGCATGAGAAATGTATAAGTTTTTCATAGCAGAAACCAAAAATAAGGAATGTCACAAAAACGACGAACTCCACGAAAAAAATGTATATAAAATAAATTGTGTGCTTTAACGTGCTCTACATTTTTTGTGAGTAAGTTTTTGTCCATCTCTTACGGTTTAGCAGTTATTCAAAATTTAGTAAAATTCATCCAGAATAAACTACTCTTCAGAGGCTATTCCCAGAAAATTCAAGATATACATTTTATTTGTCAATATTATAATTTCTTTAATATACGAAATTTTAATTAAAATTGTTAGAGCCATTTTTGAGAAAATCAAAATTTTCACCATGAGGGGTGAGGGGATTTGTCTCAAAATCTTCGTGTCGCATCCCTGGAAGATACTAAACTCAAATACCAAGTTTGGTATTTTACCGACTTTTCGTTTTTGAGTTATCGTGTTCACAGACACACGGACACACACACACACGGACATTTTTCCGAAAATGCTATTTTTAGATAAAGGGGACCCTAAAACATATATTTCCGGTGAAATCTCGGTATCGAGTTTTTTGGTGGAGTGCAATACATACTCTATACACTATGTACATAGTGCCTATAGAGAAAGTAAAAATGGCTATGACAATTTTGATTAAAATATCATATATTAAAGATATTTACCTGACAAATATATAGCCTGTGAAGACTACTTTATTAATGCTCAATTTTACGGAATTTTGCATAACTGGTAAACCGTAAGAGATAGATAGAATTTTTTTTTCTTTTTTTGCAGCTTAACGTCCTTTAACCTAGTTGGTCATATCGGACGATGAATGAAATTGATGAAATGATGCTCAAATGTTCTCGGGGTCCACGGAGCTTAAAGTTACTCGACATTCGTCTTCTCAGGATAAGGGAAAACCCCGAAAAAAACCTTATCCGGGCAACTCACCCTTAGCGAGATTCGAACTCACGACCTTTTGAATGTGAGATCAGACACGCTACCACCACACTACCCAGGCGGGCTAGAATCTTACTTGTAGAGCTCGTTAAATCACACAATTTATGCTATGTTCATTTTTTGGTGGAGTTGATCGTTTTTTATTTATTCTTTGTTATTGATTTAGCTAAAACATCTTATACTTTTCTCATACAGGAATTTGTCAACTCTATCCATACAACGGAACTTCAACCATATAGCAATCAGCTTTTAACTATCACTTTAGCCTATGGTACTCCTTTGTTTCCCTTCTACTCATATGGAAGACGATTTCTGCCATTTTTTCTTGATTAGTACGAAGAAAATAGAAGAATAAGACTTTTAGCAATAATTTGTTGTATAAATGTGAAAAAAGTCATGCAAATGGAGCACATCAGGTTTTTAACACAGAAGAATTGCTCTTGCTGCTCTTGTTTTGTACATTATGACATCATTTGGCAGAAGTTAGCACAAAAGATTTAGAATCTGTAATTAGGAGGAATATTTACGCTTTATTCACGTTTCATTCAATATCTTGGTTGTACTTTTATGAAACAAATATTTATGAAAATGAGTCTACTTATACCTGTAAGCTTCGCTCAAGAGGAAAAGCAAACTAATAAATGCAAGGAGAAAAACATATTTACATGCGCTTTATGTTTCACCGTAATAGGCAAAAGTAATGGTTGAGAATGAATCATCAAGCCAGGCTGTTGTAGAAATATAATTTTAGTAGTCCATTTGCAAAACGAGTATATCCATAGATTCTCTTTGTTTTTGTTTGTTTGTTTTTTGCTCTATGATGTTCTTTAAGACGTCCTCTACCAGTAAAACTAGAAATACAGCCAGTGAAAAAGTTATATCCATTTGGAAAAGTTAGGTACCTATGCAAGGAATTTTATATCCTCGTGCTATACAGATGCATAATGTAAAGTGTTTTGTCCAACCAGAAATCTTCTGCTATCATTATTACAGTTGCAACAAATGTTAGGTCCATTAAATCTTTCTTTGTGTGTTATAATCCACGTTGTTTTCTATTCTTTTGTTATGATGTGGTATTTTAATGATTTAAATAGAGTTTTAAAACTAATGCATATAATGTTTTCAGTTGTACACTGATTATTGTGACTAGCAAAAGTGATTTTGTAGATACAATTGTGATTTGAATTTCTACCACAGTTTAATAAAGTCAATTAATATTAATCATAACTGGGGAATACTTAGTGACAGCCTCTAACAACAAAGTATCACTAGCTACTCCGGACAGAGCTCGAAAAAAAAAAAATGAATAATCCTGGAAAATAAAAAAAGGCAAAAAAATTGAGGTCAGTTATGTTCAGTTACTGCTTCCTTTATTCAAATATTAGTAAAGTAGTTTATTTTATTTTCCATAACAACTTGTGATGTTGTTTAGTATCGTTTCTGTAAACATGCAATAATATGCACATATTACATATTATTTCAGATACACTACAAAAGGTTTCCCAAGACGATCAATTTGTTATCATCCTCCAAATTCAAAATTTAGGTGCTCAGGAATTACATGGCAGGATGTGCAGAGAATCAATCAGAAGTTCTACAGGAGTCAGATCTACATGAAAGTGCATTAAGTCAATGAGATTCATTCACAATTTATTTAACATTTATTTAACTGTTTCCTTCGTTGTTTTGTATGTTTTCATTTAGACTCAAGAATCTATGCAGTGTGCACTCATTCATCCCAGTGAAGGTCTATCAAAATTATAGCCTAGAATATTTCTGGGGACTTTGCGAGGCAATAACGTGAAGTTTTGACTCTTTCCAGTCCTTATCTAGTATATACTTAAGCATAATAATTTCAATAATTGTAAAGTTAAAGTTTGAGGTATCGATAAATATCGAAGGGTTATCTCAAAGTATTACACATACATTGATATCGAGAGTATCGAGGTTTTGACTCTTTTCATTCTTTATCTAGTATATATACTTAAGCATAATAATTTCAATAATGGTAAAGTTAAAGTTAGAGGTATCGATAAATATCGAAAGGTTACCTCAAAGTATTACACCTACCTTGATACCATCGGGTAAAGAGAGTATCGAGGTTTTGACAGTTTCCATTCTTTATCTAGTATATAATTTCAATAACTGTAAAGTTAAAGTTTAAGGTATCAATAAATATTGAAGGGTTGTCTCAAAATATTATACATACATTGATATCGAGAGTATCGAGGTTTTGATTCTTTCCATTCCTTATCTAGTATAAACTTAAGCATAATAATTTCAATAATGGTAAAGTTAAAGATTGAGGTATCGAAAAATATCGAAGGGTTATCTCAAAGTATTACACATATATTGATACCATCGGGTATCGATAATACCAAGGTAGCGGTGTGCCACCTCTAAATTGTCCATACAATCTTATCTACCATATACTAAATTCAAGTCTACAATTGGCATGTGTAGAAAAATAATCATAATTCTTAGAAACTATCGAAGTTATTTGTTGAAAGTTTGATTCAGTCTTTGTTTGTTGATATTTTTCCTAATTGATATCGAGCGATATTTCCTATTTTCAATGTTACGATATTGTTATAAATACATAAGAAAAACCTCCAATATGTTATTGTTACTACATTGTAACAAAGCCCTGCGGCCATAATCGCCGCACATGTGTAAGCGACTTTCCTCGGAAGTCATAGCTGATTGTTGCCATGCATTGTTACACCTGCGTTAGTGGACAGGAGTTCGTTTGACATCGAAGCTGCAATTGTTACATCTGTGTGAGTGGACACATGTGTTGTCGATAAGTTCTTTGCCATCGAAGTTGCGGATTTTTCACCTCAGTGAGTTTGTGACACCCGCAGTGTTTTGGTGGTGCGACTGGTTCTGAAAGTTTCCTGTTATGGGATCGATGGTATAAAAGGAGAGAGAGGCCCTGTAGAGAGTTTAGTTTCAACTGTAAATTTAAAACGTGTAGCTGATGAGTTAGTTTTAAATGAAATTCGTAGCGAGGAGTAGTAGCATCGCAGCGAACGACGAAAAGAAAATATACGGTAGAATTGTTGAGGAAGCATCAAAGAAAGACAGTTATTTGTGAACAAATATTAATTATTATTCAGTGAAATAAATCGTATGTGTTACATTCACATAACATTCTCTAATTGTTACAAATACAAATTATTCTTAGATAAAACTATTCTTTTATCTGTATCATGGTAATCAGGATAAACTGGTCTTATTACTTACTTCCTTGTAAGTAGAAGGGAAATAAGAGAATACACTAAGCTAAAGCATAGTCAAATCTTTTAAAAACTGGTCACTATGTGAAACAATTGAGGTTCGGTTCGCTTTGAACTGCCATGTTTGAGAAAAGTTAGGTAGTTTAAAACCGAAACCAAAAACAAGGAATGTTTTACAAAAACGGTCAACTATACAAGAAAAATATATATGACATAATGATATCCTTTAACGAGATATAGACTAAAGTTTTATTCTATCTCTTACGGTCTAACCGGTGTGCAAAATTCTGCAAGGCTCTCCCAGGATAAAGAGGACTTCAGAGGCTATTCCAAGATATCCAAAATATACGTGTTATTTTTTTTTATAAATATAAATTCCTTTAATATAGCATATTTTAGAGCCTATACTGTTACAGTTATTTTTGAAGCAAACAGAATTTTCATAATTTGTTCCATGTAAAGGGTACTTTATGGCGGGGGGATTTTTTTTTGAAAATCTTTGTGTCACATCCTTGAAGGATACTAAATATAAATTCCAAGTTTGGTTTTTAACGGTATTCTCGTTTTGAGCTATGCTGTCCACTAACACACACAGATACGTTTCTAACAATGCTTCTTTCGGACTCAGGGGACCTCAAAATATATTTGCGATCAAATATCTATATCGAATTTTTTTGTATGGAATGCAATACCTTCTCTTGTTACTATGTACATTGTACATTCTCCTTCGAGAATAATAAAGAGTAGTTGTGGGAGAAGTAAAAATTTTTTGTTATAAAGAGTATTTATTGCACATATGAAAATGTGAACAACGAACGGCCTCTTTTCCTTTTTCATACGTTCTCCTTTGTTCAGTAGAATGCTGTATTCAAATGCTGCTTCTAAAATAATTAAATTGTGTGCCAAAGAAATGCTTGCAACTTTTCTCCGGAATGGAAAATGCCCTTACATGCATTCGCTCTTGAGTTTCAAGTTACAGCTATAGTTTCTCGCCTTGCAGCGTTTCGTTCCTGAAAAAAAGTAAGACCTGAAAAGAAGGTTTTGTATTTTACCCTCTTTTTTCTGTGAGCTGGATCTGCTCCACATTTTGTGTGCGCACATTGCATATTCATTGAGACAGAATAACAGCATTTGCATTTCCTTCAGTGAAGACGTAAACTTCAGGGAAACTACGTGCATTAATTATAGGCATTTCCTTGCAAATCCTAAAACTAAAGAAGAATTTTGTAAAACCTGTCACTGTTCTTTTTTTTTAGGAAAATAGCTCATTTAAAACGAATATTTAATTACAAATATAATACTCGTAGACCTTTCCTACTCCTGGAAATACCAGTTGATAAAGAATGATTTCTTTTTAAGTTTCCATGGTTATATGATTTTGAAATTAATAACACCTGCATAAAGTTAAAGATGCATGTAAGTAAAGAAGCTCAATCAAAAGTATGTTGTTTTTAGTCATTTTTTGGTAAAATTAGTAACTACAATCTGATGTATTCCTTTCACATTACTTTCTCTATCTGTTGCAAACTATTCTTACAAAAGATTATTCATTTATCTACATTATGTTAATCAAGATAAACATTAGCAGAGTTTGTCTTATTATTTTCTTCCTTATAATAAGAAGGGAAATAAGGGAAACCAGTAAGGTACTTCGATACTCAAAATAGTTTAAAAATTCTAGCTATGTGAAGCAACTGAAATGTGCTAATTTTTAGTGGATAAGACTAAAAGACTAAAAAGAAAGATATGAGTCGAAAGATGAATTCTCGTTCGAGGAAAGTTTAAGCATGTTTTAACTTAGATCTATATTATTAACATTTGGACATCTATTACCAACACGTGCTTCACTTGGTAATGGTGTAGATTGAGTACGCTGGACATCTGCAAACCTGTAAGAGGATGTCAACGAAAGTTGTTGAACCGCGCGTCCAGGGCACTCCATCTACACCATGACCAAGTGAAGCACGTGTTGGAAATAGATGACCAGATGTTAATGAAATTGACAGCTTCACTGTATATAATGGCTTTTTTAACATTTTAAAATTCGATCTATCTGTTTGTATAGAAAGCTTTTGTCTATGTGTTAACGGTTTATAGTTTACAGAAAAGTCATCCAGAATGAATAGGGATACATTTCTTTCTATCTCTTACAGTTTACCAGTTAAACAAATGGCATTCACAATGAAGAGAATTTCAGTGTCAACACATTCAGGATATAAGTGTTATTTGTCATATAAACATATTTAATATATGGAATTTTAATCCAAATGTTAAGAGTCATATTTTAGAAACTGGAAATTTCGAAAAATATTTCCATGTATCTGTTAGCTTCGGGTACGGGTATATTTCTGAAAATCTTTGTATCGTATCCTTATAAGATACTAAACTTAAATACCAAGTTTGGTATTTAACTTACTTTTAGTTTTTGAGTTATGCTGACCACAGACACAAGGATACATGAACACAGGACACCTTGTAGGGCTTTCTCTAAAACTTCTTTTATACAAATACCCTAAAACTTAAATTTAATCTCATGTCGAATTTTTTGCTGGAATGTATTACTTTCTCTACGCATGTGCTATGTACAAAGTATAAAAAGTAAAAACTGAACTTGGTACCAAGTTTGAAATTTAAATGAAGGCAAAGGAAAAGGCTGAGAAAAACGTTGGCCTAATTAAATCAGTTATCTAAAATTCCAAAAGTAAATTAAACATTTCATTATATAAATTAAAAAAAATAAAAACAATAAATTTTAATTTTAACGTAAGAGTTTGTAATGAATTTAAGGATGTTAAAATGTAATTTTTTTTTTATTTGTAATTTTTGTTTCATTTATATATTATAATGTTAAGGTGGGGAACATCTCACGCACTTCGACCTATGAAGACCTATTCCGCGCTAACAACTCTCAGGATGAGGGGATAAAATTAGGGAACTACATAGGTCGGTGGTAGAGAGGCCACAAAGACAGGAAATCTCTAACTCAGAGGTGCCGCCATGCAACCGATTACACCACGTGCTCTCTTTGTCGTAATACGTTCCCAAGCTAAAGAGAAATGTAAGTTAAGAAGCTCAATCTAAATATTTGATTTCAGTCATGATAAAATTAATTTGATCAAATTACTAAAAACAATCAGATGTGTTCCATTCACATGAGATTATCTACATATTCTGCAAACAAACCATTCTTACAAAAGATTATTTATCTGCTTCAAACTAATCGAGATAAGCATTGCCAGAAATGGTCTTATTACTTACTTCCTTCCTTGTAAGAAGAAGGGCAATAAGGGAATATACTGTATTACAGCGATAGTCACTTTTAAAAGATATCGCTATGTGAAACAACTGAAATTTCAATCTCACTGCTAGGGTTAAAAATATAAAACAGGGATCAACAGCGATCACACTTCGGGAAAAGCGATCACAACGCCGTCTCAACGCCTTCGCATGCATCAGGTCCTTGCCAGGACTGACACCATTCACGAGCTTACGAGCACACCTGAAAGATCATAGAAATGCCAAGAAAGGAAAATGAGAGTAAGAAAGGCCGTAGTGAATATCACCACAACACGAAAAAGCTTAATTCAGGGTGCACAGTCAACGAGGGTCAAACCCTCAACCTTCCGAATGCGAATCGCAAACCTTACTGCGGTGCCATTTCGCTCAGTTTGGTGTTTATTTTTTTTTATTTATGTATTATATTTTTTTTCCTCGCATTCTTACCCTTTTCTAAGAAGTTTTTTTTTTTTTTCACTGATATCATCTTGAATATCTGAACATAGCCTACAAAGTTATTGTTTCATTTGTAAATCCCCCTTTCACATCTATTGTCGTATCTGGGGGTTTGCACTAGAAACAGCTCGTTGACTGTAGGTTGGGTACGTTGGATTTAAATCGTTTTATTTTCCTCAAACACGCACAAATTCACTCTCTCATGCAAAGTTCCAGACTCTGTGGGGGATAGGGAATAATTCTGATTAAAGAGAAATTTCCCGCCCCAGCCGGGAATCGAACCCGGGACCTCCGGGTGAGAAGTCAGCTCACTGACAACTCAACCACGGAGGCAGTCTGTAAAGTTATTGCTAAGAGGATTAAAATGTAACAAACTAACACATAGAGAGGTACCGTGAGAGGTTTATATTATAGAGGTTTCTCTGATTCCTAGCGACCATCTGCTCTGACCATATGATTTTTCGTGGTTTTCCCCTTGTCATAAAGTTGAATGCCAAGGTGGTATATTCTACCTGTCGGCAGTGTCAGGCATATGGCTCAGTTGATTGCGAAATGGAAAGAATTCTGTCTGTGTCTTCTTGAGTGAGCTGTCTCGTCAGTTAGGGTCGCTAGATCGCCTTCTTGGGATTTCTCTCTAAAGGTGCGCGGGTGTTCAAAGTTGAAATGTTAGAGAATTCTGTAACCCTCTGTGGGCCTGTCTATCTTAGCGCCTGGGCCCTCCTCAACTCCTTCCCCTCATTCCTACCTCCCGGAAGTTGTGGTTAGAGTTGGTCCAGCATGGTGTTGCAGTGATTTAGTTAACCCGCCTCCCTCTGTGCCAATATGTTACATCCTACGATACAAAGTTGCTACATAAGCGATGTTATCACTACCACTAGCAACAAAATAATAACAATAATAATGAAGTAGGATTAAGGGAGCGTTACACGAGAAAACTTGAAATTTACTTTTCTGTGGTTTATTGTTCAGAAGAGTGCCAATTAGCTTCATGTTATGTTTTGCCCACAAAAAGTAACTCTAATGCTTTGTTTTGGGCATTTAAATTTTAAATGCCTAACGTTTTAAACGACTGCTTTGTTTTGGGCATTTAGAGTTTAAATGCCTAGCGTTTTAAAGAGTTGCAGTGAGGCAAGCCCACTGTCAGACATGTTTGAGGTAAACTCCGTTTCCCTTTCATAGTGTTATATGAAAATGTTGCCTGACTGCATGGCATCATATTCAGAGGGCAACTGTAGTGTTGTGACCATATGGAGGAAGCAGGAAGACTGCTAGAAAAGCATATATTTCCTTGTGTTTACGTTTCCTTGTGTTAGTGTTTCTCCCAAAGAAATTGCTCAATTATGGGTCGTAGTGACAAGCGGTGGTCAAAAAAAAAAAAAAAAATCATGGTGTAATACCTAAACATGTGGGAAAGAATAGCAGCCAGGTCTAAAGCGAATACAGAAAGAGAACAATGAGGATTATGGTGCTGGACAACATTAAAAGGTTAGAAATCACATTTGTACTTGATGCAGTTTTTGCCATTTCCCGATATTTTAAATGTTGTCAACAGAATAAACCTTTTCTCTTAATCTAAGAGCCCAAATGCTATTAATTCTTTTCTATTCAGTGTTTAATATATTAGAAATAATCTGAATCAATTACGTGTTTCATATCGGTCCTATATTATTTTTTAAAAAATGAATAATTTCAGAAATTATTAAAAATGTTTCTAAGAATTTCAAAAATATATATTATTTTTTATACAAGCTAAATAAAGAAAGTAATTAATTTAAAGTTTTCCTTTATGCTTCAGATACACATGAAAAAATAATAATAAGCAAGTAATAAGTAGTTTTCCAGGAAATGTACATACAAGGAGTATAAATGCAGAATTTGTTATAAATAAAATATATATTATAAAGTAAAACATATATAGAATTTTGTAAGTTCAAGGGTATGGAATACGGTAAGTTTGACAAGTGCACTAATTTTGGTTAACATGGAGCGTATAGAACCATCGTCACAGAAATTTTAAGAAAATGTGAGTACATTTACCTATGACGAAACGCCCCCTTAACAAACATGACTACCCGCAACAATGTCTATCTAAATATCGAAAATACGTTACGCATAGAGTATGGCTAACTAAGACTTACATACTGTGATTCTGTTACACCCCTTTAACTAATCTGGGATAATATAATTAAAACAAAGATCTAATTGGTCGGAAAAATAAAAATGGCGTGTTCTTTATGGACGCTCTTTAACTACTATGCGTTCTCAGCGTCCCTCTCTAAATTGGGCGCGAAAGACCGCTTAATTTTGCTCAGAGGCCTCTCTATCAGGCTTGAGGTTCTTTTACGTGCAGTAAATCTACGACACGGGACCAGCGGGTTTACCTCCCTTCTGAAGGAAGCCATGCTAAGGATTTTTACACCAGATAAAAAGCTATCGTCCTCCGCCGGGTTTAACCCGCGACCTTGGTTATATGAAGCTAACATGGTAACCACTACACCACGGAGGGCGATACCGATTGGTCGGTTTGCTTCAGTTTGGCTGACCGAGAAGACCAGCGAATAACTCACTTATTCACAAGGGTATATCTGTGGTATGCAATACTCATCACTGAGGGTAATCTATCGTCACGACTCCCTTCCGACCTCATCAGCTGCTCAGGGGCAACGCTGCGAACCCGAGCACCCGAGTACTTCTGACGTTCTGAATAATCTGGCCAAAAACATGAGCCCCACCCGAAAGGGGGCTGTTCAGATTGGGTTGGACTCGGCGTGACAGTGGTCCCGAAACCATTGCATATTGGGATCGTCTAGATGGTGATGTCTGGGTGGGCATTAATGCTTTCCGGCATTAATCTGGAGAGTTAGTAGACAGAAGCTGAGGTTTTAAGTAGTTCATCCCCTATGAAATTGACGCGCGTATCCACTGCCGTCCTTGCGGGAGCAAGGGATTAGTTCACTCTGCTGATTGGTTATCATCAAGAAGTGTTGGAATACAAGAGCATTCATCCCGTGACGTATTGGCTATCAGCTTCCTCGAAGTTTGTGGTTGAGTACGGACGAATAATCCGACTCAGAGGAGTAGAGCGGAACAGTTGTAGTAGATACTAGCATATAATATAAAAGAGTGTCACGTTATGCTTAATGGGATGCATCAAGTCAGTGCATTCCAGGGATTAGAACAGGAATTTAGTCACTAAATAATTTTGAATGTAGGTGGTTACCGTGTTATAAATCCCCTGCCATGAAGTATTGCTTTGGCTTTCACTGAAGAATAGTTATTATTCTAAACTATTTTTAGTGTATATGGAAAATATACACAATACTTCAATCTAACTTCAGTGGGAGTGATTCGACTTTCAATGTGTCTCTTGGAGAGGATCTTTGAAGTCAGAGAGGCTGGTTGGAAACAGTATATCAATAAAACATGAGCTGTATGCTAAACGGCACTTCAGGAAGGAAACCGGACGTAGTAACAGCTGCGATTTCGTTACCATAAAATCCATTAGAGTATATGCAGTGAAGGATAATAGCGGTGGAGCATTCTGCCTTTATTGAGATGCAGCAAGTTACTGCTGCAATATGAATATATGTATATAAGTGTTCCGACAGATGTTATAGCGGAAATAATCTTAGGGTTCTCGTTCGTGTCCTGGTTCTTAAAAAAATTGCTAGTATAAAAAATCTACTTGAAATATAAGCTACATAATGTCTAGAACTAGACTGGGCCGAACGCATAGCGAAGTTTGGATCGGGAAATGTGGCCGTACCTGCCGTCTGAGTGGTGAATAATTAGGCGTAAATTATGATGGGCAGTGCACCGGAGTGTATTCAGTCACTAAAAAGGTGTATCAGTAGTAACTCAATTGCAGCTACTGTATGGGAAATTTGAATTCTAGACGCAACACTCCCTTCAGGAACATTGTGTTACTGTGGGTTAAAAATGGTGTGAAGAAAGTTCTGAACGAACTAAGTTTGTTCTGATAAACTTCTCTAGTGAATGAACACATGCCCACGCTCCAAGCAACTTAACTGGAAGTTTACTGTCAGACCATACTAACAAAAACCTAAAAAAAACTGATGTGTTTCTTTCACATGAGCTTATCTAACTTTTCCACAAACAAAAAGCAAAACAAAAACAAAATATTTCTTCAAACGGTCGTCTCCTTAGCTAGTGTTAACGCGGCTGCTTACCAAGCGGGGACCTGAGTTTGATTCCACATACCGTCGTGGGGATTTTTCCCTCGCTGGAAGACCTAGTCCGGGGTGCACTCAGCCTCGTGAGGTCCCTGGAGGGGGGGGCAATTGAGAAGCTACTTGATTGAGAAGTACCGGCTCCAGGTCGAGAAGACCACATTAACCGGCCGGGAGGGATTCGAAGCGCTTACCCGTCTCACCCTCCAATACTGCCCCTCAATCATGACGCATATCGTGGGCAAGATGGGGGACGCAGCGGCCGGGTGGTAGGCCTTGACCTCTTGTGGGCTGTTGCGCAGGAGTTCTAATTAATTCCTACAAAATCTTATTCTTTTGTCTAAATCAAGCTCGTCGAGATAAACATTAGCAGAATTGGCCTCATTAATTGCTTTCTTGTAAGTGAAAGGGAAATAATAGAACAAAATAGGCCAAAGCAAAAAGCTAATTGCATGAAAGAACTGAAATTCGCTTCGCTTTGCAAGGGTAACTATAAAACGATAGAAAGAAGAAAGGAAATATCACTTCCCATTTCAGAACAGTTCAAGTAGTTTAAAATTGAAACCAATAACAAAGAATATCTCGGAAAGGGTTAACTCTAGAAAACAAAAAACAAAAGCAAAAAACAAAAAAAGCAGTATGTGACATAAACTGTGTGTTTTATCTACAACTACATTTTTTCTGTAGTAAGTTTTTGTCCATCTCTTACGGTTTAACATCTAGACAAAAGTGATCCAAAATGAAGAAGCCTTCAGAGACCATTCCCAAAATAAGTTCTGGACATACATTTCAATGTCATTAAAATATCTTAAACATATGGCATGTTAATAAAAGTTCTTAGAGATCTTTTTTAGAAATTCAAAATTTTAGAAAAATATTCCTTATTATGGGTAGTTGGAGATGGGTAGATTTTCCACAAAATGTTCGTGTCGCATCCTTGGAAGATGCTGATCACAATTACCCAGTTTTTGTTTTCAGTTATGCTGTCCACAAACAGATGCTGTTTTGGAATTAGTAGACCCTAAAACATTATTTCGAGTGAAAATTTTGGGTGGAATACAATATCTTCTGTGACTGTTGTGTACATCTTATGTACATATGCTCTAGGGAAAGTAAAAATGATATCAAATCATCGGTGAACCATGTCACCTGCAACTCCATTGCTAAATGACTAAACTCTACCTTTGTCCAAGCACTATTTTTTCCGATTGGTTTACAAACCAATCAGATGTTTATGCTCCGCCATATATTTTCCATTTGTCTGCATTTCTGTTACTTGTGTTATTTATACATAAAATGCATTTTAATAAAAAAAATATTAAATAAATGCACACTGAATTTTACTGGATATTTTATGAATTATCTCTTTATACTTAACCATGTCTTTGTTCAGATTTTTAAAAAAATTGTGAGAATAAAGAGCGATGTATAAAAAAATATTGGTATTTTTATGTTACAAAAGTTTACTTATTTCTTTTGTTCATGGCAGTTTAAATAAATGTTAGAAATGTTTGGTTCACAGTGTAGTATTATAATTTATGTACTTTAGTGGAAAAAATATAATCACAGAAATAAAGTCATAGAAGAAAAACAAACCTGTAGATGAGTTGCAGCATTTTGAATTAAGAGGCAGATTGTTAATTTTTGCAAAACTTTAAATCACCATTCATTTATTATTAATTTCTCTGCTTCGCATACAGTGCATAGGTAATGAAGATACCTATCGTATTCCATTCCAAAAATAGATAACGATATTTCACTGGAAATACTCATTTTAGAGTCTCCAGTAACCGAAAAGTTTGTATTTTTTATATCTGGTATTTAAGGTTCGTTGTGTGGGTCCATGTCTCTGAACACGATAACTCAAAAACAAAACTTTTCTTAAACACCAAAACTGTTATTTAAGGTCAGTAATACGATACAACAGGAAGATTTTCAATAAACTCCACCCACACCAAACTACTCTTTATGTGCAAAAAATTCCGCAAATTTTTATTTTTTCAAAATGACTGTAACGATTTTGATAAATACTTCGTGTATTAAAATATATGACAAATAAAATGTATATTATCAATTTTCTGGGGTTACCTTCTGGAGCACTTTTCATTTCGAAATGTATACCCTAAGAGATGAAGAAAAGGTCATTACACAAAAACTTAGGTTTCGTTTTAAAATACAATGTGCCAGAAGTAAGTTAACGATTTCCGAGATATACCTTATTTGTTTCAGTTTTGTAATAGTTACATTTTTTGTCAAACAGAAAGTCGTAATCCACTTTTCATCTTTTTGCTCCTGGCCATGCGAAGAGAAACGAATTTCAAACTCAATCGCCTAACAACGGGTGTTAAATAGTTATAGTTTTTGGTTTTGTTTCTCATTTTTAGGGGTTGGTCATGTAGGATTATGAATGAAAGTGATGAAGTGATGCTCAAATGATCACTGGTTCATGGAGCTTAAAGCTACTCAACTTTTGACTCCTTAAAAAAAATACGTTTTTTTTCAAATTGTCATAACAAAATTAAGGGTGCGTCGTATTGTCGCGTTAAGACACTCCTCCTTATTGTCGAAATAATTCGGTCCATTTCACTAGCTAATCAGTTGGCAGTACCTGCAGTGTGGACAACAGTGATCTAGAAGTATTCACCACAGTCACCGGTAACCGTCTCTAGTGACCGTCACAAGTGTCCCAGTGTGAAACGAGCCTTAAATTCTGGAAAATAAAGAAAACTAAAGTGTTACCACATTTTATTACCGTTTTCTGGCAACACTCTTTTATGCGGTCATAAAAGTGGCCATGTCTTCTAACGTGATATTGAATTACGATTCAAATGAGGACACCAGCGTGTTTGATTTAACAGGGGAGACGCCTTTATCGCTGTGAAGCTATAAACTGAAAGATGGACCATTACATCCACGGCATTAAACTCAGTCCGGGGCAGGAGTATCGAGGACGGCGCCCTAAACAGCCGAAGAGCTTCTCCGCGATAATGGCAGTTAGGCTTAATAGTGTTCATTTTGGGAGCTGAGCTCTAGAATAACCATCAGAAAATTGAACGAAAGGAGACTATCGATCTTGGTGCTCTAAATGGAAGCTTAACACAGCACTCCACCACACGGAATAGCGTGCTGGTAAAACACTGAACAGCGTCGATAAAAGGAAACGACCAGTGATAATTCCAGGGATTGTTTACTTGATTGTTTTGGTCGCTATCAATATCTGAATTTTGCCTGGAACCCAATGGTTGCGGTAACCACTGGGGCCCGCGTTCACTAGATCCTGGGTTCAGATCCCACGGGCTATCTAATCTGATTGGGATTCAGCATGGTTTTCCAGTCTCCCAGATAAATACGAACTGGATATTTAACACCATGATCCAAGGTTCTAGAGTCAGTTTAAAACAGTCATTATCAACTGGTTTCCCTTTAGAAAAGCAAAGTGAACAAATTTGCTCGATTCTCCCGCGAATCACCTACTGTGCACTGTGCGACCAACTGCTCAATAGCCAGAACAGGTAATTTCTTCAGCGCTAAGGCGGTAAGCATCATTTTGAGGGGTGTATTGGATTTGTTTGTGAGGAGTTTATTGAGTAAAACCGACAAAGACCTATTCCCCAAAAACAATATTTTCCCCAACATGCATTTAAAGAATGTTTATCATACATACATTTCGATTTTCTGTTACTCCATATATTCCATTCGACTGAAATATGTAATCCTCCTTTCAGAAATTAATACACATATTGTAGTTTCAATAATTGTAGAACAATTACTCTGTTTCTGGATTACTATTCATACGCTGTATATGAACATACGGGGTGGTTATAATTAAACTTTCTCTATATAACACATTTTCCGGACCATAAGACGCAGTCATGATTTTGTTAAGAAAATTGCGAAATAAATATAATAAAGGTTTTATTCTTTATTAATTACGTGACGTAGTTATCCCATACATTTCACTCTGTTTTGAAGCACAATAAAAAGTATTCTTTAGACTTCATTTTCACGAATCATTTTCTCAGCTGGTGGGGGCCCAAAATACCTTTCTGCTGCCCTATTACCGTGCTCTTTTGCAAATTGCACAACTTCTAATTTGAGGCAACACTATGAGAGTCTCCTCTGTTTAGACGGCATCGTATACAGAGGCGAGAGCTTAAAAATTAACAATTGAATGTCGCTTACACAACGGTACACTTGCTACTGGCAACGAATATAAATGAGAGGGGCTGTGCAAGAAAAAAAAATTGCTATCGTCCTTTAACTCGTTGTAGGGCGAAACTGCTATTAGGTATGTCTGACATTAAAGGCTGATATTCTTCTAACAGTGCTTTATGCTATGTCGAACCTTGAACCTCAAATAGGTAGCAAGTATACAGTCCACAAGGCTCACATTCCCCTGCTAATGATCTGTGAAGTGTTGAAACTAGCGGTAAGTTTAGCTGATTTTCACATCTGAACTTTGAGCCATAAGACGCAGTTAAATTTTAGACATTATTTTGTAACGAAAAAAAGTGTATCTTATGGTCCGAAAAATATCATAGTTATAGTATGAGTTCCAGACTAGGTGGGAACGTTGTCCACATTATTGGGCGCAAGAACTCAATGTGCATGAATATCCTCTGTACAGTGAGATTGTCATCGTACGGTGTGATTTCACAGCTACGTTCATAATTGGTCCATTCTTTTCCGAGGAAGCCGGCGCTCAAGGACCAAAGATGTGCAGCGTGACTGGTCAGCGTTACTGCGATATGCTTCGCCAACATGTCATACCCGCCCTACAGGAGTGAAACGCATTCAATGCAACCATTTTCTTGCAAGATTGTGCTCCATCACATATCGCTCAAGTTCAAATGCTTCTCTGTAACGCATTATATGACGGTCAAATTATCAGCAGATTTCCAAATGCTTGGCTGATGTCACGCCTTGTGATTTCTGGTTGTGGGGCTACCTGAAAGACAGGGTTTATCAGGGTAATATTCACATATGTGCTGATCTCAAGAGAAGTATTTCAAAAAAGAGTCGACCATGGAGATGCTTCATGCAGCTGTGCAGAAAGCAGTCCTGCTCTTCCAGATTCTACTATTTACTGATGGGCGCCATTTTGAGCCTGTTTTATATTTAGCAGCAACCACGGTATTGGTAAGATGCAGCAGCACATTAAGAGTGTTTAAATGAATTAGTTATTCGTCATATCTCTTCCCCATGTCCTTCCAATGATAACATTAAGCTTTATGAGCATGTGGTCATTCACTTTGCAAATAGAGACTGTTAAATAGAGAAAGTTTAATTATAACCACCCTGTAATAATAATGTCATAATTCGCACATAAATAATTGCAAAAACAATTAAAATTATTATGTTGTTGTCTTATTAAACAACAAGGTCCTTAACTTACCACGTTCGTATTGTAGTGCCAACAGTTTGAGATTTAATTTGTAACGAAAAACTTCAACATTCATAGTAGTGAATATGAACAGACATCTCGGTGGACCACAATCCAAAAGAAACGTTCTTCTCCTTGGTAGCTGTTGTATTCACTTGCATTTATTGCAAAATGACTGTAAATCGAATTTCCCGATTGCAAAATTTTGCCGCAAACTAAACCCTTATTCCGTTCTTTCTATAAAGAAGAAAGAAACCTCCTAGGAAGATGTAAACGTAGGAATCCATTACTTGCCCGTTGGATTGCTTTCTGTTCCCCGATATTATAAACTAAAACACGACTTACTGTATTAGGAAAAAAGAAAGAAAGAAAGAGAGAGAGAGAGAGAGAGAGAGAGAGAGAGAGAGAGAGAGAGAATGCTTGCTGTTACGTGTTAACCTAATGCACGCACGCGCTACAAAATCAGGCCAGTTGGTGACGCCTGGTTTTAAAAAAATAGTAAAACTGAAAATAGATTGCTATTCAGCTGCGATCTGTCCACAGATATTCAAAGCGATAGGCTGCGCTTCACACGTGAGACCTGGGAGGAAGTGGTGAAGGTGAGCCCGAAGGGTGAGCATATCCGGAGGACGATGTGCGGTAGCGAAAACGCGGTCACTAACGACACCAACCTGACACGAATCCTGAGCCGGCCAGCTTGCCATAAGGTACCCGTAAACTGGGTGCAGAGGAATATATTGATACTCTCCTGTAGGAAGAGGGCCCCAGAAGCTCTACCAATCGTAAGGAAGAAAATTTTCCAGTACTGAAATTCTACTGTTATGCCGCAACACATCAACAGCCGTGGCACCATAATCCTAAAACAGACATAATCATAGAATGAAGAATTCGGAATGAGAGTTCGGCCATTAGCCAGGCATGAGAGTGAGAAGTTAGATGATAAGGAATTAATGGTGGGGGAAACCGGATTACTCAGGGAACATTACTCAGTCATTCAGATTGAAGAGTGCTTCAGAGATTATTCTCGGGAAGTTTTCAGAAATTCAAGGTATATAATTTATTGGCTTGTAAATGCCTTTAATATATGGTATTTTAATCTAAATTAAAAGTTTCTAAAATTTTCCACGTAAAGGGTAGTTTGGGGTAGAAGATCTCTTCGTTTCTGAGTTATGATGCCCACACACACACACGCATATACAGACATTTTTCTAAAAATGCTTTCTTTTGTAGACAGCGGGTGTCAAAATACATTTCCGGTGAAATCTCAGTCAGTATGGAATTTTTGGGGGAATACTTTCTCCACCTAATGTGCATTGTAGTATTTACTTGCTAGATAAAATAAAAAGCGAAGATGCTTGTTTCTCTCCGAGTTGACCTGCTGTTCGCACAATGGGTTCAGAACGGAACGACATTTGAATATGCTAATTACGACTATACTGTGAACTAATTTAACGCGAATCACAAGTTTGATCTACAGCACTAATCTCTGTTTAAAACGATTAGAGTGATATTTACATAATGTCCTAAAGCATGACTTGATTATACATTCCACAATTAATGCGCGCCATCCATTAGCACAGTCTGCCGCGGTATTAGCACCTCTCGTGCATAATATATGCCATTAGTTCACATCGCCACGTTATTGCATGCTGGGTTTGGAATAGCGCAGGCGCAGCAAAAGAAAAATCCCAGCTGACAGTTTGTGAGTTGATGATAATGCAGCAGATAGTAAGCCTCCATGTCATACTTATATATTTTATAGCCCAAAAGGATACATACAAATAATGTAAACTTAAAAAGAGAGGACAAGATTTAGTCCATGACAAACGTAAGTTTCAGCACATTTAAACAACAGATTATTATGAATTCTTTAAAAACCGATTGTACCTTAAATGTTTTCATGGATCCTATCATTTAAGAGGAGGGTGAATAATAATTTCATAGATATAAACTTTAAGGGCTCTAAAGGCCATAAAATAAATTGCATAACAAATCTGATATTTAGTATTCAAAGAAACAAGTATATTAATTACAATCTAATTGTTTTTACAAATAAGGTTTTATTCCATGCATTCTCAACAACTCTGCTCTACAACCATCTTTCGACGCTCGCTGATGATGGCCTTCCGCTTCCTGAAATTCAAGCATAAGCGTAGCTCACTATTGTTGTTCTTCATCAAGGCTACCGGGGAGCACCAAGAGCTATGAGCATCTTCAATGATTCCTCTAGTTCTCATGTCCTCTACCATGTTCCGTACCTCCAACTATTTGGCCAGAGGAGCATGTCTTGGTGGTTGCCGAATAAGTCGGGTGTCTCCGGTATCGATATTAAGGAGTCCTCAGTTAGTGCGACTGCAATTGTCGTTCCCTTTGAAGAAGACAAACTGACTAATTAGGTGCCGAAACCTCTCCAATTGTGATGAGTCAGACGCTCTGCCGCTCTTTACAGCAAGTCTTAGCTGGGACACAGGCCCTTACCGGCGTTGGTTAACTTGATTCCTCGCGCGGTGATAACGCGCTGCTGACTCGTAGTTTCCTAGCTTCGCTCCAGTCTGAATATCTGGTTGATGGGCTTAAGGTCTCACGGGCACGTCCTTCCGATAGAGTGACAATACCTGGATATCTCATAATCCGTTCAACGATGTCTTTCGGCCTAACACCAGGTTCCTTGTCCTTCACTACCCCTTGCTTCTTACGGGCACAAATTTAACGCGTCTGAAGATAATCCTTCTGATCCCCGGATTTTCGGGGGTGGGTTCGCTCCGTATCAACATCTCGTCTCGGCCTACAAGAGATTCCGTGCGAAGTCGACTGTGGCTTTGTGACTTATACTCGCAACGAACATCCACAGTGCTCTGTTCCAGCATTTAGGGCCTCCTTCTACATAGGTAAGATATCGCCCGACACGACAGGGTCTACGTATCGACAAGTGCTTTCCAACATCTGTCCGATCACACTCACGGCTACAGATGTGTCTACACAGCTTCCCTTGTAACCAGACCTCTGTATGAGGGTATGGCCCACTCTTCTGCCCAAAAACACGTAGGTCATTTGAGCTTACATCTCCAGACGGGTGCCTATATTGATTCATGCCTGTTGGTCGACTTTGTGGTGCACAGCCATCCTGTTTGGCCAGCCACACCCCTAGGACAAGCTGGTTGAAGATCATCGTTTCTAAATTATTTCTCTTCCCTCTCGTATCAAATATTGCTGTCCTCGAAGTCAGCCCATCTACTAATTTGGCCACCTCCATCCATGGTGCTGCCGTAAACGCCTCATGGATTCTCCGACGCCAACGTCAAGAGATGTACCTCGGCGTCGCACACCCCGTCATTGTAGGAGAAGCTGGACGGTACACAGGTCTTTGTTTAACAGCTATGCAATCGCCAGGTGTAGTTCGTGCTTCATCTGCTCAGGCTGTTGCAATATCGGTTTAAGCGAACTGTGGGAGGACAAAGACAAGCGATGGCTCCCGAGCGGTTTTCATTTACGGTTTCCAAAGCAATTTCTTGATATCACCGATGTTGGGATGCATTCAGTAATTCTGTTGCCCTTTCCATGAGTCTTCCTATCAGTTTTGCGGCTTCCTTCTTTGCTTGTCATCTGCTATGAAGTGGAGACGGCGGCAAACTGTTTGTGGAAGACATTGTAAGGTGATGTTCTGTCAAACTATGGTGACTTGACGCTTGTGGATGCCTTCTCGACCTCCAATTCCTCAAGCCTTCCGTCGAGCAAAGTTCGCACCATGGCGTTCAGTTCCTTAGCGCTGTGAGTCGATTCTTCCCTCCAGAGCATTAAGACGTTGGTTGTGGTCTTTCATGGTTCACCAAGCTCTTTCACCTTTTCCCTAAGATCCTGCACTTCTCCCCCTCACCCAAGTTTTTCCGCGTACTTCTTCACGCCGGCCAGTGGTTTGTCGATTTTGTTCGATATCTCTGTCCATTCCGATTCCAGTTTTGTTTGCATTTTCTCCATTCCCGATTTCATTCTTCCGTTTCGGTTTACATTTGCTCTTCCATTCCGACTTTTACTTCCCATTCCTCGCATGGTAGAAAAAGAACAACAAATTCCTATTTGAAAAAAACGTTTAAGTATTTTAAAATTGAAACGAATAACAAAAAACATCTCGGAAATTGTTAAAATGATGTGTTTTAAAGAGATTTAAACATTTATTAAATTCTTCGCAACCTCTTACAGTTTAGAGGTAATGGAAAAGTCAACCAGAATATGGTTTTCAGATGCTATTCTTAGAAAATTCAACATATAAGTTTTATTTTTTATGTAAACCCCCTAATACACACTATGTTAACAAAAATGGTTAAAATAAATTTTTTGAGAAAATCCACATTTTTTTCAAGAAATGTTCTTCTAAAAGGTACTTTGGGAGGATTTTCTTGAAAATATTCCTGTCGCAGCTACAGATGATGTTTCACTTAAATGTTAAGTTTCATATTTAATTGACTTTTCGGTTTTGAGTTATGCTGTCACAGACATACGGACACACACACACATACACACACACAACTGACCGTTTTGATTTCTTTTTAATTTATGGATTGTAAAACTTGTACTTTTGGTGAAATCACGGCATCGAATTGTTTTTACTAAAATAGCTTAATTAGCTATGTAGAAGTATGAAGCAGAGGAAGAAAAAGATGTGATATTTCATTCACACCACTTTTCTACCCTTTATCGTTTATTAGAGGACACACAAAATAATAGTTTCTCTGTTAATCTCAAGGTAACAAATATTGTGTACCCAACATGTATATAAACAATTATGCATTCAAATCCCCAAGCCTTGTCAATTTAGGAGTCATACTAGTCGATTTGCGAATTACTCAATATTCAAACTTTTCTCACCAAAAGTTATATTTGTATTTACTTCATTTTAAAGAGACTTACGTTTATAGAGACAGCTACAGAACACATATCGTATTGAATACAAAGACACTGAGAGTGTCAACTATTTAAGAACTGGAAGCTACTTATCCCAGCCTTAAAATGCCTTAATATTTCCGTGTTATCATGAGAAACAACTGAACATTGAAAGAACCACGAACTATTGAACAATTCGTACCATTAATAAGGGATACGAACAGGTAATTAAAATTAAATTGAGTTCTGTATATTGACGCTGTTAAACTGCTGCGGTTCTTAGCTTCCCATTCTACACTGGCGTGAAATAGCGCTTAAGTTTGCTTAAAGGCCTCTTTATCAAGCTTGAGGCTCTTTTACACATCTAAATCTACGATACGTTACCAACGGCTTTACTTTCCTTCCGAAGGAAGCCATGTCAAGGAATTTACGATCAGTAGAAAACCCATCGCCCTCCACCCGATTTGAGCCCAGACTCTTGTGAATCAGAGTTGCCTCTAGACTAGGGGGACAACGGATATCCCGGATATGACAGCCAAAGGAATTATAGGAAATAATTTATGTGTTTTAAAGGGATGGGTATTTTTATGCTGTACGCTTTTATCTATATCTTATAGTTGACGCATACTAAATTATAGAAAGTTCTTGGAAATAAGGAATTTACAGATTCTTTGAAAAAAAATACATACATATATACACACTTTTACATCGGCGATGCCAAATACCGAACAAGTCTCCTTCTTTAATTATAGATTAATGTGAAATTAGTAATAAAAGGGATGAATACATAGTCAGAAAGTCAATGAGATTTCAATTTATGGAACAATACATAATACATTAAAGTATAAAAACATGATTCGAGACAATTATGACTTTTATAGCATTATGGCGATTATTACGTCACCCTATGCGTGTGAAATCTGGGTAACTATACAAAGCACAATAAGTAGAATACAAATTTATGAGATTAACATTCTGTGGAAAACCTAAAGAATGTACAAGAGAAACAGATAATAAGAAAAGCATAAGAAATAGAATGAGAAGGTACAGAACAAGATAGAACATGCCTGTTAGGAAGATGGAAGATACCAGACTGCCAAAAATAGATTTCCAATAAGTCCCTAAAAGAAAAAGAGAGACATAGAAAAGCCGAGGAGGAAATGGAAGAAGGCACTGTACTGACGGAACAGGCAGTGACTTAATCCATGAGGTGCAAAAGAAGAAAATATATACCAGGTCTATTTATAATGTAGATATCTTAAATATGTGGTAGTTAAAAATGTTAATCAAAATATTTGGTACAATTATACAAGATTTAAGAAAATGTCCCAACATTTTCTTTCTTTATATATTTATTTATGATACATATTTGGGAAATATTGAGCATAAATACCAAGTTTGTCATCTGATCGGCATTTCATTTTGAGTTATTCTGCATATACACATGCACTGACAAACAATCATGCACAAGGAGAGAGATTTTTCAAAAAATGTCTTTTTTGATTTAGGGTGTTTCTAAATGTCCACGTTCAATTTTTGTATGGAATACAATACTTCCTCTATTTACTGCTAATACTTAATGGAAAATCTGATGAGTTCCGTTCAAATGACTATCTACATCTCTGCTACAAATTATTGTTAAAAAGCCTATTCTTCTATTTACGTAATGCCAATCGAGAAGAACAACTGATGCGTTCCATTCACATGACTTTCTCTACATATCTGAAACAAATTATTGATAAAAAGCTTATTCTTCTATTTACTTCATGCTATTCGAGAAAAAAAATAGCGAAGATGCTTCCTTGTAGGCAGAGGGAAATAAGGCAGTACCATAGGCTAAAGCGATAGTAAAATCTTTTTTAAACATGGTTGCTATAAGGTTCCTTTGTTCGTATGGCTAAGAGTTAGAAATTCCCATATGAGAAAAGTATAGGTATTTTAAACATGAAACCAATAACAAGAAATAACTCAAAAACTGTTCAACTTTACGAAAAAACTGTATGTAACATAAATTGTGTGTATATTTCCTGTTAAGTACGTTTATACGATATACGTTCATAGAGTTTACCACAGATGTAAAAATCCGCAAAGTTTATCCAGAATAACGATGTTTTCAGGACTATTCCCAGAAAATTCAGATATACATTTTATTTGTCATGTGAACATCTTTAATATATGATATTTTAACTGAAATCGTTAGTCATTTCTGAGAAAATCAGAATTTTTAAAAAAAGTTATATATAAAGGGTATTTGGGGATGGGAGGATTTTCTTGAAAATCTTGGTGTCGCATCCTTGGAAGATACCAAACTTAAATACCAATTTTGGTATTTAATGGTATTTTCGGTTTTGAGCTATGTAGTACAGACACACACACATGGATCTTTTTTCGGATTTAGGGGGACCCAAGACATGTATTCCCGGTAAAATATCGATATCTTTATTCACTATGTAATAGTACGTGTAGAGAGAGTAAAAAATTATCTGAACATTTTATCTGCACATTTTTCTTTCTTTCTTTCTTTCTTTCTTTATGTATTTATTTGAGTTACATCTTTGGGAAGTATTGAGCATAAATACAAAGTTCGGTATCAGATCACCATTTCGGTTGTGCTGTATATACACATACATTGACATACAGTCGCGCGCACGGAAGAGATTTTTGTAAAAATGGCTGTTTTAATTTCTCCGGGGCTCGGAATTTCGATATTTAATTTTGAGTGAAACACAATACTTCCTCTATTTACTACTAATACTAATGTGAAAAGTAAAAATGAATTCATGCATTCGTTTGCCCCTTGTTTTAAATTAAACATAAAAATGAAATATGCTCCAATTTGAAATGTTGAATCAGCGAGGAAGCTTTATTTCCTCTGAGTTTGAAATTAACTTCTAGCAGCTCGAGTTAGATATGAGGCATTAATTTGGTTTGTTCTGTAGGGGAGAGTATTGCTAAATAGCCTCGCTGCTATCTTCATAATTAGCTGGATGATTCACGGCCTATTGAAGCTAAATCTCATTTCGAGTTTTCCTCATCATACGCCCTGCTGGGATGGCTAATTGTTCATGTGCTCTGTTATAGCGGCAGCTAACACAATTCAAATTAGCGCCGTCGAGCAGAGACTTCCATTAGGATGGAAACCGACAGGTAGGAGATAGAAATTTAAGTGGCATCTGATAATGATCTAGCTAAAATATAGTCGAATTGATAAACGTTCGTTGCAGAACTGTGATGCGTTCAACCGCATTTTGAGTCTAGATTAATTGTGTTAAGTGTAACTCTGGCGCCTGGAATTTCGTTTCCCGAATAATTCCCTACAACATGGGCTGGTAGCGGGAACACTCCATTGAAAAAGAATATCGTCACTATGGCAAACAGGCTTCCTGAGACAAGAGTTGATGGAGCCATTTATCACATGGTATATCGTTGGTCCCTCTGTTAACTATCACCTCAACACTAAGAAGTACGGACAATGTCGTTAGATTCAGCTTCCCGCTGCTGTGAGGAGGACTCATTCTACAAAATTAGAAACACCACCGACGAAAAGAACAAAATTCCACAAGACGTGAAATAGGACTGACGCAGTCAATACAATAAAATGATGTGAAATAAACAAACAAAAATAATAATACAAATAACCCGCCTTTTCTACTGTATCTTCCTCTCTCCTTTCACCTCCCCCCACAAAAATAATAAATAAAATAAAAAAGGTGTAAAAAATAAAATAAAAAAGCGACTGTAAAGCAAAAAATAATTTTTTTTGGAGGGAATCAATTCTTAAAAAATAAAAAAAAAAAAAAAAAAAAAAAAAAAATTCAATTGCCAAGCGAGGTGATGCGGTAACATGTCAATTCGCATTCGGGATGTTATTGGTTTGATTCTTATGGCGTGCCTTTCTGGCTTCCGTGGGTTATTTGGGGTCGCCATTGGGAAGTGTACCATTTCCGTTCAACTTTCTTTATGACTATTATATTATTTTCTCCGCGAGAAACGGGAAGGAAATTGCCGCTAGGTGCATAGCGGTCGTCCCCACTCCCTTCAGGGCGTGTTTAGCTTGAATTGCTGAGATTAGTCGGGTTTTAGTCGAGCAAGTGAGCTTAGTTCAATAGGTCAGGACTAAGTCCCGTAAGTAAATAATGTAAAAAGTATTTTTTGTTTCGCCTTAATTGGCCTTTCTGACTATTGCTTTTCATACGGAATACGCTGTTTAATGCAGTTACTTCATGCCAGGTTTCCAAATTTATTTTGTGAGCGGAATTAATATATATATATATATATATATATAATGTTTAATGATTATGTATAATTTTTAAAAGAGGAGCGAATGTTTGGTATAGGTAAGTGTTATATAATCCATTTATTGAACAGGGGAAAGTACAACATTAGATCTCAGGGTTATACTGTTTGAGGGTCATCTCTTGGGGATATACTTGAATTATTTGTTTCAGATTTTTATAGTTAAATTGTTGATTTATTCATAGCTTATCCAGTTGTTGAAGTGTTCGTATTAAGATGCTATTTTGTATTCTGAAAGGCTTCACTTTTCCTTATGCAAAATCTGTTCAGCTAAATCTTCCGCGTAAGGTTTCCCCTGTATGTAGATTAGTCCGCAATACATGCTATCGTAGTCATTCTAGACGTGGGTTTCATCATTCTCTAGACCAAATAAATTGTCACTCAATTATTAAGCTGTAGCACTCTTGAACATGCTGTTATTTGTCATGAGTGATTGATTATGAAATGAACAGTGTCCGTAGTTCTGTTAATTGAACTTATGTGAAATAAATGTCACTCATATTTGAATACTACTTTTTATATATGTAATGAAAGGGGCATCATTTATCCTTAATAGGGATTTGTCGTGAACGTCAGGTTCCCAGTATTAAAAAGGTCAAGAAACGGCACAGAAGGTTAATTACATCTCCCAAATTTTCATGTCCCTTCACTTTCTTGTTGTCTGCTTCAAGGTTAAAGGACCAGCTGGCGGTGTTCGGAATGTTGCGGCTGGAAGGTGGTATGCGCACTGTAGATGTATATGCTTGGAGTCGAGGCCATTCAATCGAGATTCGCCTGCGGGAAACCACGAGGCTCGGCGCTCGTAAGTGAGGTCCAGGCGTCCTCTGAAATATATTCTGTTTATATCCAGATCTGGTGGCTCTTCAGGTCTCTCTCCGCATCCCTGTAGGTGAATCGCTTTATCGGAGAAAAAGTAAAATTTAGCCCAAAATTCGATTTAAAGAATCTTTTAAAATGCTGGTTTGGCTCTGATGCTTTAAAGAATTTCCTACAACTACACGGACTCAGTTTTATGTGAACAAGTCGCAAAGGAACCCAAGGTTGGGCGCTCTGCCCTAGGGTTTCCAGTCAGTAGCTCTAACGAACTGAACTCGTAGATTTTGTTCCCAGTAAACGACAAGATATCAAACTATTTTGAGATGACATTCCCAAACTGCGATTTATAATGTCGTAAATGCTTTAAGTCCCGGGAATCATAGTTTAACAAACTTAGGTCATTGAAATGGGAAACCAAGACGTGACAACGTGTGCCTTAATGCATATCTAACCATCAAAACCTGTAAGTGAAGCTTTCGCATATTAGTTACATCAAGGTGTGTCCTATGCAGATTTTCATTGCTTATTCTAGTACGTATGTACAATGTACATAGCTAGATACTAGTATAGAAGATATTGTATTAACCCAAAAATTTGACATTGAGATTTCATCGGAAATACATGTTTCGAGACCTTCTGAATAGAAAAAAAAATCAAGAAAAATGTGTGTTTCTGTGTGAATGTCTGTGGGCAGAATAGCTCAGAACAAAGAAAAGTTCGTTATACACCAAACTTGTTATTAAAGTTCAGTGTGTTTCAAGGATGCGTCAAGAAGATTTTCGAAACAATCCCATCCCGTAAAAATAGACAAACACGTATTATACAAACAAGTATGAATCTCGTTTAAACACACATTTTATGTTATATGCATTTTTTTGAAATATATATTTCCGGGAAATTTACTGCTATGAGTTTTAATTTTAAACTACTTAAAAACTTTTTTCAAACGGGATGTTCTCATTCATTTCGTATCACTTTCTGTTTTACTTCTGGCTGGGAAACAGAAGAAATGTCAATATCAATCGCATAGAGAGATATAATAAAGATTTTACTGATTCTTTAGCCTAATGCATTCCCTTATTTCCCTTTTATTTATAAAAAAACTAAGCAATAACATTATTTCTGCTAATGTATACCTCGGTTAAAATTAAATAGATAAAAGAAATGCTGTTGCAAGAATAGTTTGTTTGCAGAACATGCAGAGAAAGTCATGTGAATAGAACACATCCGATTTTTAACATGTGACGGTAACAGATACATAGTTGGTCGTAAAGTTGGCACAATTTATGTCGGAATCATGGAAGCATTTGAGTATATTATCACACTTTTTAAAATGCTAACAATGTTAATAAGCTGAATGATGTATAAAGTGACATACAACACGATTTCCCTAAAACATAAATAACCTTCGTTATGTTTAAGGTCCAAAAAATAGAAACGACAAAATGCAGCAGAAGACCCAACAAATAGCTGAAAATACCAGGTGAGATTTTATCAGGCTCTAACAATCTGGGATATTATGATATGAAAATTTTAAAAGTTATTATTTTATATTTCGAGTTTAAAACAGTTTCCTTAGCAATACAATATTTCATATCGATTTAAAATGTCACTATCTGTTCAAAAAATGTGTGTTTGTTTTAAATATATCAATGATGTGTCAATATTATTATAAATATCGTGCCTTTGTTTTATACTAAGGTTATAACCACCTTTTATGCGTATTGGTCGAGACAGCAGTGACATTGGTACTCTGTCACTGGGCAGAAGTGGTGCAGGACGTGTCAAGTGTACGTTTATCAGCAATGAGGTGTCTAAGTTGTTTTTAATTCGAGTTGTAAGGTGTTAAATGTGTTGTGTGTAATTTTCTTAGGAATATTATTCTCTTATTAGTCAACGGAAATGTCTGTAAATAAATTACGCTTCAACAGCGTATTTTTATGTAGTTACATAAACGAAAACTGAAGCATGTAGGTATGTAATAGAAAGTGGGAGTTACGGAAGGGAGAACCCCGCAGAATGGGTGCGGAGCACGTATTCGCGTGATCCGCGGCCCTGTCATAAAAGGAGGGCACTGTAAAGAGCGCACATTTTGGTGAAATAAAACAATGAAAGCTTATAAAGGTTTGGACCAGAATGCGTGCATCAGTTAAAAATAAGAAAGGCAAAAAGAAAAGAAAGTCCATAGGAATTGCATCTCCGTTGCATAAACTCTGTGTAAGATTACTATTTTATATTTGAGGAAGGTATTGCTAAACCAATCAAAGAAGTTTCGTTCATTGTATTTGCAGGTTTAAAATATCCACACATATCTAATTTTAATGGCGGCGCCCTGGCCGAATGGTTAGACCACTCGCCTCCCACCTAGGCGACCCGCGTTCGATTCCAAGCACCAGCATATGAAATTTGTGGTGGACGAAGTGGCGTCTCATTCCACCAAATGCTCCATCATCCATTTCATTTGCATTTAATATCATCCGCTTCCTTGCGCTCAGGCATGACCACGGGCTGACCACTAGTTCCAGATTCTCCATTCTGTGTTTCATGCTGTTGACTCCCAGACAGACTTCTGACCCCTAGACATCCGCTTGTAAGTCCTAGGGGAGTGACATTCTTAAATACTGGGAGGGTAAACCGACTACGAAAAAAAAGAAGTAAATGCTTATTTGAGTCCTGGGTGCCTCAAAGATATATTTTCTATAAAATCTCGACATCGCATTTTTGGTTGGAATACAATATTTCCAGGTGCTCCAATATTTCTCATTGAGTTATAATTTTAGCTAGATAAGATTATTCATCCAGAAAACTCAAATCTGTGAGAAAGAAAGCACGAGGAGTAGAGAAGCTAAACGAATGACGCAAATCGGAACCTTTATGCTTGGCTAGAAAATGGAGAAAAAGCTTTAATCCCAAATCTGCACCTGCATCAAAATTAATTTCTGTTCCCTATATTTCGTTGTGTTCTTTTTCCTTTAAAATTCGTTTCCCCATAACAGGCTTATAAATAAATGCAAAAAATACTCTAAATTTTATTGGTTTTTTCTGTGTGTTGCATGCATATTTTTTATGCATGTTTGTGAGGAGTTAATCCTGTTATGTTTTCTGTTGGAACACGCTCGCAGTGATTCTGTCTCCTACCAGTGTCAATAAAAACGTCACTGTTCATGTATTTATGACTTTCGGTTTATTGTCTTTTCAAACAATTCATTGCGCTTGCTGTTTTATCTGCCAAATGACTTATCAAAATCCGACTTGCTCCAATCACATGAATTTCTCTACATCTCTACAAATTATTGTTAAAAACATTTTCTTCAAACTAATCGAAATAAAGATTAGCAGAAATGCTTTCTTGTAAGTAGAACGGAAATCATGGCATACACTGGGATAAAACGTTAGACAAATATTTTCAAAGCTGGTTGACATGTGGATGAATTCGTTTATTTGCATTGCTAGGTGTTGGCAAAGTCCCGTATGTGAAAAGTATTTTAAAACTGAAACCTATAACAGGAAAATCTAAAAATGGTCAACTCTACAAAAAATGTATATAACATAAATTGTTTGTTTCAACGAGATCTACGTTATTTGAGCAGTAAATTTTTGTCTATCTCTCACGGTTTACCAGATTTGCAAAATTTATCCATAACAAAGAGGTCTTCAGAGACTATTCCTAGAAAATTCAAGATATACATTATGAGTTCGTGTAAATATGTTTAACATATTTTAATCAAATTTGTTACAGCCATTTTTGAGAAAATCAAAATATTCGAAATTTTTCTTATGTAAAGGGTAGTTTGGGGTAGATGTCTAACTTATATGCGAAGTTTGGTATTTTACAGACTTTTCGTTTTGTATTAACGTGTTCACAGATAAACGAACACATACGGACCTTTTTCTGAATTTCTTTTGGAATCAAGGGACCTCAAAACATATATCTTCAGTATAATCTCAGTATAGAATTTTTGGGTGGGATGCAATACCTTCTCTATACATTATGTAACATAGTACGTATAGAGAAAATCAAAATCACATTTGACCTTAGTATTTCTGCACACCATGTCGATGTATTTTTCTCTTGATTTTAGGAAGCAATGTACGAGTTATTTCACAAGTCAAAGCCACCAATATTACCATTGAGTGTAGGTTATTGATAATCGGTTAAACATTTTATATCAATAAACGCAAACGTGTTCACTCTCACATTCATTTTTCCAGACTCTGCGGGGGATAGAGAATAATTCCGGTTGAAGAAAAATTAAAACTCCCTGCCTCAGCCAGAAATCGAAAACGGGACTTCCAGAAGACAAGTCATTTCGCTGACCACTCGACCATGGAAGCAGTCTTGTAAACAGTACTTAAATGTTTTTATGGAGATGGGACTGACTCTGCCCACTTCAGGACTACGATTAATCCATTACATTTCTTCGCAAGACGAACAGTTGTGCGGAGGATAGAAGTGGCCCCACAATCGTGACAGACCACGATGTATTTGATAGCGTTTAAACCCGATATTACTACAGACACCGTTGTAGGTGATGACGCTGATGATACATGTAAAGATAAAGAAGCACCGGTGAAACGCGATGGACGGGAAAACCCGCCCCAAAACCCGTTCACCACACGCGGTCGCTTGGGATAGAATCCGGGCCACCTTGGTGAGACGAATTATCTAACCAATCGGCCCCGCATGTAGGATATCGGCCCTTTGTTCTTTCACCGTGACATGGGCAGGTCAATAAGGTTTCTAGTTCGAACGCTTCCAACTCCGCGATCCTGAATGCCGGAGGTATTCTAAGGGGCGCCGCACCCAGAGCAACGAGCTATGGACGAAACCTCTGCAAAGTGCACATCCATCTCCAAACAGGAACCCACCGAACACCGTGGTCCGATCTTCTTCTCAGTCAACAAAGTAAATTAAACCCTTCAGAATAGTAAATGTAATATTACTACTATTTTGATTACAAAGAATAATGAGTACAGGAAATTATGGACAGGAATATCTTAGTAAAAGTGAAACTTCCAGTATTAGCCTGTCGACTAAGAAAAACAACGAAACCCCTTAGTTCATAGTGGGCAGTCGAATGTTAGTCGCTCGCTTTAACACGGTGCCACCTGGTGGTTTCCATTGTTACTTTCTCCTTGATACTTTTATTTCCAAATGTTTAACACTATTAAGTCCAATCAGTGCTGTGGCTTCAGCAATGCAGTAACTACAGCTTTATAGAACAAAGTAGTGCAACTTTTATTGCGTTTTTATAGGACGTTCTATAAAGCGATTCACTGCAATTATAGTTTGTATACATAGCTCGCATATCTGCAAAGCATACAAATAAATTCCAAACAATATGTATATTAGTTTTTATTTATACACTAAATTGCCCTCTATGTTTAAATAAAACAGAAAATTCAATGAAAGTTAGGGTGTATAAAGAGAAACACAGCTCATTTAGGAAAAGTGTAGTCTTGTATATGTGTTTGGCACTCTTCCTATACCTGGAGCCATTATTTTAACTTCAAACTTTGCTAACGATACATTATTGTCCCATAGGAATGCAAGTGTAGTCATAAAGTTTGGAGTGGTGAATATTTATCTGCCTGCTCGAATATAAATACACATACACGTCTGTTTTTTTTTTTTTTCCTCTCTCGCTTTCTCTTTAGAATCGTTACTGTGTTAGCTCACTTTTTCACCATAGAGAGGATATAAAAGGGTAATGCTGTATACAAAATCTGGTGCCTTTCTCTGACCCGTAGTTCAATATTTGTTTCTTAAAAAAGCATAGTCATCAATCTTTTCCCCGGTAAACCACAAGAAGATCTCAAATTGCTATGAAATGGCAGCTAATGTCCTAAGAACTTTAAGTCGCAGGCTTCATTGTTTAACCTACTATTAGGTTAATAATTGTGAATTAATTGTTTCTTCCAGACTATCCATGCGTACGACAATAACTGGAAAGGCAGTCAGACTGAGCAATTGAATACCATAGCTGGAATTTGAGTTACAGATCTGCTGATGACCGCTCCGTTTCTCACCATTAAGCTACCATGGCAATATAGAACATGGTATTATACTTCCCAACTGCCTCGCGTATTTTCCGGTAAATCACAACTAAACCTTAAATTATTTTAAAATGACATACCATAAGTCTCGTGCTTCATAGTTTGTAAAATTATTAGGCCAATAATTGTGAATTTATTGTTTCGCATGTGTGGGACAATAGTTGGAAAGGTAGAGTTAGACATTCCGCAATTGTGACTTACAGTGCCTTACGTACATTCAGAAGTTTTGTTACACTAAATTCATTTTATTTATTTCAAAACACACTAACAAAATTAATTAACATGTTCATCATACCTTTCAATTTGAGGTGTGGAGAATGATGTCACGCATATGTCCTACTCTATTACTCAGGCATGCAAAAACTCTGTCGGTGTAATTCGCAATAACTGTCTGACAAGTTTCCACTAGGATTTCGCCGAACACTTGTCGAATTTCTTCTTTAAGTTCTGTGGTTAATTGACATACACCAATGATTTAAGAGTACCCAAAAGAAAAAACTCACAAGTAGTTAAATCACCTAACCTTGGGGGCCATTGATGGTCAGCATTACGCGAGATGAGGCGATCCGGGAAACGCTAGTCGGGCAATTGGTGTGTTTCGCGGGCAGTATAGCAGGTGGCATCATCTTGCTGAACCCACAACTCTTGAATGCCCATTCCGTGAAATGAAGCCACATCCCACAGTACGAATTTCCTTTAACTGTTGCAGCTTGTCTTGCCTCATCTTCTGCACCAAACTGTCAATCGTTGTGGATGCATCCATTTAAGTGGAAATGCGCCTCGTCACTGAAATTGGTTTCTCTCGCAAAGGCGTCTTCTTTCTATTGTCTTCTCAGAAATAATCACAAAGTGTCACCTCTTCGCGTGATCAGCCACTTTCAGCTGCTGCGTTGGCTGAATTTTTTGTAAGGGTAATAATGAAGATCATTTTCTGTGTGAAGAACATTCCCAATTCTTGGGAATGGCAAAGAACCAATTTCATTGGAATAACGGCTCTACTATCACGAACCACCGCAACGTTTTGCTCAGATTGAGCACTACGATGACGCACAGGACGTTTAATGCTCACTGTACTTTTGAACTTTTTCAGAAGTGAGGGAACTGTTGATTCATTTATGCTACACTTCGCCCTAAAATGTTTTTCACAATTAGCATACGTTGCGCAATAGTAAACTGCTCCATGGCTAGTCACAACTGAAGAAATTCGAAAAATTCGGACCATCGGGATGTTTGTGGATATAGCAACAATACAAAACAATGTCGATATAAATGTAACAAACGATTCAAAATAACCCTATATTTTAGTCCCGAGCTTTGTGTGTGCGGTTATTGTATTTGGTATGGTCTGATGATAAGCGCGGCCAATCGCATATCAAATTGCGCCTTGCTGGCCAGGTGGGGACCCCTACATTCTTTTAATTGATCATGATTTATGTCCTTGTATCTGGAAATTAAAAGGTTTGAGGGGTGGAGAGGTGCAACGACTGTGTTCAATTTGAGGGGAGCAGGAAGATGAACTGAACATAATGTTTAAATGTAAGATGTTAAATGAGTTGATTAAACTGAAATGGTTAGGGAGAGATAATGAGGTATGGACAAAGAAGATCTTTAAGTACCAAGTGCTTCTAAGAGATTTACGGGATTTTTATGTAGAGTTAGGATGAAATGAAGAAGGCAAATAAATAAGGTTTAATGCATAAAATAAAATTATAAACCAGTTTTAATGTATAGGGCATATAGTGAATAGCCGTTCATGATAAATGGAGGTTGGAGGCAAAGCTAGATAAACAAGGGGCACAAGTGTTAGCCACCATTGCATTGAACTTAGAACAGATATAAATTATTATATTTATCTGAGTATATTCTAGCTTGCCGTTACAGTAGTCTGCCATGGATTTCCATACGTCCCAGAAAGAACAATACTTGACCAAGGGACGTATTGGCATATAAACATATCTGCCTCATACTCAACAGGCTGTGAGTTCAAATCTGGCTTAGGGTGAGTTAGGGATAAGGGTTTTTCGGGGTTTTCCCTTATCCTGAGAATACGAATGTCGAGTAACTTTAAGCTCCATGGACCTCGAGATCATTTGAGCATCTTTTCACCAATTTCATTCACCGTCCGATATGACTAACCAGGTTAAAGGACGTTAAGCTACAAAAAAAATGATCGTACTGGGAAGGTTTTAGAAAAACGACAAATGAAACCCGTATACACGCCGACAAGAAGAGTAAAACAGATTCCCAAATTGGCTAAAGACCGACTTGACCCACTTTTAGAAGCGGGTGTTTACAAGATCCCGTGCACATGTGGCCAAGTGCACTTTGGTATTACAAAACGAAGCATCAACACGCACATCAGGGAACAGAAAAGAAACTGCCGCCTAGTTGGTGCGTTATCGTGGTGCTGAATCCATGAGCTGTCGTTCCTGGCCTTTTCCGCCGCATTTGTTCTTTCAAACGCCGCATAACGCTCAGATAATAGTCTTTATTTACCATCTGACCTTCTGGCAAGAACTCTGAGTGCACGACACCGCGATAATCGAAAATAACAAAAAAATTGTCAACATGACCTTCAGTTTTGATCGAGTTTGACGTGCCCTTTTAGGTTTCGGTTCAGTTGGAAGGCGCCATTCGGAAGCTTGTTGACTGGTTTGAGTGTCAAACTCATAAACCCACGGCTCATCACCAGTTACAATGCGTTTCATGTATGTGGGGTTGGAACTGGCTCGTTCTAGCCTGACTTCAGCAATCCTTATGCGATTGAGTTTTTGTAGACAATTCAAGTCTTTCGGAACTAACTGAGCTGCAACGCGTGTCATGCTCAAACAACCGTTTAAAATGGTAGGAATCGATTTGTGAGACACAGAAAGTTCAGCTGGAATCTCTCTCAGACCTCAATGACGATTTTTAGACAGCATTTTCTTCACTTTTGCGATGTTGAAACCGTTGATGGCCGACCAGAGCGAGGCAAATCTTCCACCACATCTCGACCACTTTTGAATGCACTGTTCTACTCATATGCAGTGTTTTTGATAAAGTCGATTTACAGTAAGCCTTTTGTAACATTTTCATCGATTCGGCATAGAAATACCATTGGCAATTGCAAAATTTGAGACAGATTCTTTGTTCAATATTTGTATCCATCGTAAAATCGCAAATCACCTTTGAGATGAACTAACAAAATGGCGTACTGTAAACAAACTAGACGACAGATGACGACCAAACTCCGCGTGGGTATAGAGGAAAGTTGTACCAACTTAGCCACAACAATAATTTCGAATCCCCTTTTAAACAGTATTTTTAAATGATCAATTCCCTGTATTTTCTTGACAGAATGTATATTCCGACGCGTTTATTTAGTGCACTCAATAGAGGAATTAGAGTAGATTAACTTTATAAGTTCATGTAGTGAAATTAATGGCTATAGGCATGAGAGACAAACATTAAGGTTTGGTCAAAATTAGTTTTAGGCCAAGAAATTAGAACAAAATTAAGTTATGATCTGGCCGAAATATGCGATTGCATTAAATATTCCTTCAACCTGAGATTTCTCCCCTTCCATTATCTTTTGGATTTTATTTCAAAAACTTGTAAAAATCATTTAATTTTGCAGAGGTAACATATGGTGTATATGGTAGCATGTAGTACCACAAGATGGCAGCTGTACACAAAAGATGCTTCAAACGCTAGCATTTCCGCCCTTAGAGCAGAAGCCGCCCATCGGGCCTGAGTATATATATATATATATATAGTAAATCCAGTTACAGTTTGATAGTTAGCGACTTGAGCACATTACCTCTGAAGATGTCCCTCACAGACAGAGGCGAAACGTCAGAAAGAAATATCTGACGCAATAAAAATATTTTAACCTATACTCCACGGTAAAACAATCCAAACATTTTAAATATTAAAACTAAAAGCTTACGCATATATTTAATATTGTTTCCTCTTGGCGATGACTGTAAGTAGGAGAGACGAATTTCTCATTTTACTGTCCCTGTAAGCGCTTCTGTGTCCCATATCCCATTGTAATTCTCCAGATGCATTAACCTTCTCTTGAAGCTGGCATGAAAGCTTTTATTGCTAGGAGAAGCTTCCATCCCCCAATTTTAGAGTCTTTTTGTATTAACTTCTACCGTTTAGTAGCTCTAAAAGTGAGCCATATCTTCACTGTACAGGATGAGCTCTGTTGAGGCTAACACAATTGTTACTTCGCATATGGAAAACTCCCTCACGTGACCCTGCGCTGAATTGGGAATTGCAACAGTAAAGCCGATGGCGTCATGAGAGTTATATCGGCTATAAAGTACTTTGCAGCGCAATAGAGATAACATTCGAGTTGAATCACAAATATAAATGCCGCCGCGTCATCCCTAGAAACGCAAAGTCTTTCCGCAAAGAGTGTTACAGCCATCTGAAATAGCACGGAGATAAAACTTAACGTTTGTTTGTGTTAGTAGTTTGACAATTTGGCAACTTTTTCGCTATTTCTAACGACCTTCAGCCCTTTACTAGCTACGCATTTGCTATATACAAGTCATTCAATAAATAATTCGAATTACTTTTTTAAATTTTTTATTATAAGAATGGAATTCGAAAGTTATTATTACTTTCTCTACACGTACTATGTACATAGTGTATAGAGGATGTATTGCATTGCATTCAAACATTCGTTACAGAGATTTCACTGGAAACAAATGTTTTGAGACCCACTGAAAACAAAAAAAGCATTTTTAGGAAAATGCTCGTGTGTGTCTGTCTGTCTTTTGTGTGTGTGTGTGTGTGTGTGTGTGTGTGTCTGTGGGCAGCAGCATAGCTCAAAGACGAAAAGTCCGTTAAATACCAAACTGGGTATTTAAGTTCAGTATTTTCTAAACAATGCGACACGAACATTTTCACGAAAATGCCCTCCCCCCAACAACATGGAACAGTTTTCGAAAGTTTTTAATTTCTCAAAAATGGCTCTAACAATTTTGATTAAATATCGTATGTTAAAAATATTTGTATGAAAAATAAAATGTATATGTTGCATTTTCTGAGGATAGCCTCTAAAGACATCTTTATTCTGGATGAATTTTCCATAATTGGAAAATCTTAAGACATAGACAAAAACTTACTATACAAAAATTTAGAACTCGTTAAAACACACAATTTGTGGTATATACATTTTTTCGTCGAGTTAACTGCTTTTGAGATATTTGTTGCCATTGGTTTCAGTTTTAAAATACTTATACTTTTCTTATACGGGAATTTGTCGACTCCTATTCATCAAAGGAACTTCAATCATATAGTAACCTGATTTTAAAAGATTTGACTTCACTTTAACCTATGGTACTCCTTTATTTCTCTTCTGCTTACAAGGAAGCAAGTAATAAGGTCATTTATGCTATTTGTTCTCGATTAGCATGAAGTAAATAGAAGAATGAGTTTTTTAACAATAATTTATTGCAGAGATGTAGAGAAAGCCATGTGAATGGAGCGTATTAGAATTTTTTTCAGCGTAATCCCCCTATTCTATGCAATTATGCCAGCACTGGATAAGCTTCTCAATTCCACGTAAAAGAATTCTTGGGGGCTTGAAGTAACCAGTTATGCCTAGATTTGACCATCTGCGAACCTTGAGTCACTCAGAGCTGCTTTCAGTGTATTAAAAATGTGATAACTAAGGGTGGCAGATCCAGAGAATACGGGTGGGGCAACCAGACAAACTTTAGGTCTTTGATAGTATCTAGTGTGACTAGCAGTGTGTGGCCTCGCGTTGTTATGCAGTAAAGTACGCCACTGGACATCAGTCCTCAAAATTGTTGCTTTCAAATTTTGACACATAAGGTTTGCGTAAGTCTCACTGTTTATATTTGCCCTCTCGGCATGTAATGTTCAAGAATTACTCCTTATGGTACATTACCTTACCAGCATTTCTTTCAGTTCGCACCAACTTTGGTTTTGGAACTCCTCGTTTGAACTTACTTACCCACTCATGCACTTGTTAATGATAATATGTTAATGTTAATTTATTTCACCATTTGGCATAACGTACATGCAAAATATTTCGTCAGTAAATCATTAAACTGTATCTATATATAAATATTCTTGTATGTTGTAAAAATTAAGTCACTTAGTTCTGTTTTAACACTAATTTTAAAAGAACTTACATTTACACTTTGACTTATATTTAAAGGTAGTTTATTATACAATTTCACTCCAAGAAAAAGGTGAGAGTCAAGAGATTTTGTAATCGAAATTTAGGTTGTAACATGTTATTTTTACTTTCTCTAGCCCCATATGTACAATGTACATAGTTATAGAGAAGGTATTGTAATGCACCCAAAAATTCGATACCGAGATTTCACCGGAAATATATGTTTTGGAGTCCCCTGAATCCAAAAAAAAAGCATTTTTACTTTCTCTAGCCCCATGTGTACAATGTACATAGGGATAGAGAATGTATTGTAATGCACCTAAAAATTCGATGTCGAGATTTCACCGGAAATACATGTTTTAGGACCTCCTGAATCCCCCCCCCAAAAAAAAATAAAAAGCACTTTTAGAAGCAGGTCCGTGTGTGTGTATCTGTGTGTGTTTGTCTCTGGACAGCATATCCCAAAAACGAAAAGCCGTTTAAATACCAAACTTGGTATTTAAGTTTGGTGTCTTCCAAGGATGCGACACGAAGATTTTCAAGAAAATACCGCCACCCCTAACTACCCTTTACATTAAAGTTTTTCGAAAATTTTGTTTTTCTTAAAAATGGCTCTAACGATTTTAACTAAAATCCCGTATATTAAAGCTATTTATGTCCGAAATAAAATGTATATCTCAAATTTTTGGGGAATAGCCTCTGAAGACCTTTTTATTCTGGATGAATTTTGCTTAACTGCTAAACCGTAAGGGATAGAAAAAAGCTCACTACACAAAAAATGTACATCACGACAAAAAACACAATTTATTTCCTTTCCGTTTTTGTTGTGAGATATTCCTTGTTATTGATTTCAATTTTGAAGTACTTAAACTTTTCTCAGACAGGAGAATCCACTTTTATTTTATTTTTATTTTTTTATTGTTTCATTTACATAGCCCCCTTTAATATCTAAGGTCATATCGAGGGCACAACTCGTTGTCAGTAGGTTTAAATCATTTTGTTTTCTTAAGGCACACACACACATTCACTCTCACAGACTCTGTGGGGGATAGGGAATAATTCTTGTTAAAGAAAAAATCCCCACCCCAGCCGGGAATCGAACCCAGGACCTCCGGGTGAGAAGTCAGCTCGCTGACCACTCGACCACGGAGGCAATCTCACTTTTCTTTTGTTCTACTCCTGGCCAAGAAAAGAAGTGATTTGCGACGACAATCGCATAACGATAGCTTTTAAAACATTTGACAATCACTTTAGCATAGCGCATTCCCTTATTCCCTTCTACTTATTAGGAACTAAGTAGGCAATAAGAACATTCTGCTAATATTTATCTCGATTAGCATTGTGTACAAAGAAGAATAGTTATTTGTAGGAGGTTTTAGAGCAGCTAGAGAAAGTCATGTGAGTGTAACACATCAGATTTTTAAAAAAGGGTCCTTGTGTGTGTCTGTCTGTGTGTGTGTGTGTGTGTCTGTAGACAGCATAGCCCCAAAACGAAAAGACCGTTAAATACCAAACTTGGTATTTAGGTTTTGGTATCTTTCAAGGATGCGACACGAAGATTTTCAAAAAAAATCCCCCCACCACAAACTACCCTTTTCAGGGAAAAAATTTCGAAATTTTTTATTTTCTTAAAAATGGCTCTAACAATTTTGTTTAAAATCCCGTGCCCGAAATAAAATGTATATCTCCAATTTTTGGGAAATAGCCCCTTAAGATCTTTTTATTCTGGATGAATTTTGCTTAACTGCTAAACCGTAAGAGATAGAAAAAAGTACTACACAAAAAATGTACCTCATGACAAAACACACAATTTTTGTCCTTTATACTTTTGTTGTGGAGGTAACCGTTTTCGAGATATTCCTTGTTATTGGTTTCAATTGTGAAGTACTTAAACTTTTCTCACACAGGAAGTGTCTGTTCTTCTTTTTCTTTTCTTTTTCTACTCCTGGCCAGGCAAGGAAGTGATTTGCAATGACAATCACATAACGATAGCTTTTAAAACATTTGACAATCACTTTAGCACAGTGCATTCCCTTATTCCTTTCTACTTATAAGGAACTAAGTAGTAACATTCTGCTAATATTTATCTCGATTAGCATTGTGTACAAAGAAGGAGGTTGGCAGAACAGCTAGAGAAAGTCATGTGAATGTAGCATATCAGGGTTTTACCCTTGTGTTCGACACAAACAACCATATTCCATTGCCATTCGACGGTGAATCTCGATTACTTTCAACCCTTCTGCGCATAAAAATCTAATGACACTCTGTTGCTCCACGCTGCTATACTAGTTCTATTTTGGTCTAGCTTAGTATTAAAACTTAGTATTTTTCAAGGGTACGATACAAAGATTTTGAGGAAAATTCCTATACCCCAAACTACCCTTTATGTGGAAAAACACTAAAATTTTTGATTTTCTCAAATATAAAATGTTGATTTAAATATATATTTACACCACAAATAAAATCATTTTCTCGAAATAGCCTCTGAATACCTTTTTATTCAGGATGAATTTTGCATAAGTGATGAACCGTAAAAGATATATCATAGGCATTTTTTGTAGAGCTGACCGTTTCCGAGATATTTCTTGTTAAAGGTTTTAGCTTAAACTATGAACTTTTCTCAAACGGAGGTCATATTTAGTTTAATCGCTCTTTAGTTTACTGCTCGCCGTGCAAATCAAACCGAATTGATCTCATAGCGACCAACTTTTCAAACTTTTAACTCTTGCTTTAGTCTAATCTATTTCCTTATTTCTCTTCTAACTAGAAGGAAGCAAGTAATAAGACAATTTCTACTAATGGTGATCCAGATTAGCATGATATACAAAAAAGAATTTTCTATAAGAACAGTTTGTTTGCAGAATAGGTAGAAAATATCATGTGAATGGAAATCATCAGATGTTTATTAATTGATGATAAACTTAATTATCGTATTAGAGAGTAGTTGGACCCTTTTGTTCATAAGCTTATTCGTTGTTCATTGCATTATTGTTTCTAATATTAATGAACGACCCGTAAACCTAGCAGCTCTCTAGTGTCCACGGAGAATATTTACCTTTTAGCAAGTATCTCTCTAGCATCGCCTAACGCCACGAACTGTGGAAGAATTTCTGAAACATAAGAGGAAACAAAATGAAAGTGAAACGATAGAAATGAATCCGTGTAGATGAGATATCACTCCAGCACACAAACAATCGACCAGGGAAAACTACCAAAACCCTAAGGTCACAGTAAGAGATCAACGGAAATCAGAGCCGTGAATTATGACATTATAATTGGTTTTAATTGTCTTTCACACAAGCCCTGTGTAGGACAGAAACTGGATAGGTAGAGTCAGACTGAAAAATGCAATGCCACGGCCGAGATTTAAACCACGGATCTCCGATCTCTAGTCGGTTGCTCTGCCACAGAAATTCCATGGCAACATGCCGGCATAGCATTGAATTTCTCAACTGACTCGTATGTTTCCCGGTAAACCACAAGGTGATCTCAAATTTTTTTGAGATGACAACCTCAATGGCGACTTACAATGTTGTAAGTATTTTAAGTCCCAGGATTCATAGTATAGCCAACTATTATGGTCATTTGGTATTGACAGAGCAACTTTATAAATTTGATCAACTCCAATTAAAGATCCAGATTGATTTATAATTTATTCCAGTATTTTATATAGATTATAACACTGCATCTGTTAGTGAGATAATTATTTTATTTGAATGGTTTAGATTCAATTTAATATTTTGATTTGAGCTGAAAATAAATTGTTGGTGCCTGAAAGCAAGATGTTTAGAATGAACCATATAATACGTTATTTAGGTATAAAATTGTTACATTTTCTATAAAACGGATTAATACAAATAATATACTTGTAATTATTCAAATTATAATGCTTGACCATCGACTTGGAACATCCGAATGGTCCGTCACACGTTACTGCGGAGTTTGTTAGAAATAACAAAATAGCACTCGACATACAAGGCAGCAAACAAAGTGTTTAGGTTTACATGCTGAGCTCCCAGGAAGACAACTACATAGCACTTCTGTATATTACATCAACTGAGAATTTAGTTGTGAAAGCTTTAACAATTAATGTTGATAAAAGTGCAACATTATAATTAATTCAAAAGTCGTTCTGCTAAAACTGACAGAGTAATTATGCTGAAGTCAAGTTAAACTAAAAGTTTCATTTTCACTTAGCAAACGGTTCTCTAACAGCTTTACCTCCACCTTTCTCTAACTTCAAACAAGAGAAAACTTTTCATTCTATTTTACTCTCGCTGTACTACTAGCTTTAGATTTTATGTTTCGTTATGCATACAGGTTGGTAAAAGAATTCTGCTTTTTAACTTTCTTCAACGCGTATATACAATGTACATATGTGCATAGCAGGTATATTTTGAGTGCCCCTGAATACAAAATATATTTTCTTTCTTCAGCATCTATGAACAATCTACGTAGTAGATAGAGAAGGTGTTGCATTCCAGGTATGTACGTAGGTAGGCAGGCAGGCAGGTAGGTAGGTATTGGAAAATATAACTCCAAAACGAAAAATCGGTTAAATACCAAACCTCACCCTCAACTGCCCTTTACATTTCACATGGAATATATTTCGAAAATATTGATTATCTTAAAATGGCTATAATGATTTGATTACAGTAACATATGTTTAAAATATTTTATTATAAACGAAATGCATATACTAAAATTATTTTAGAGGATAACCTCTCTAAACCCCTTTAGAATCAATGACTTTTGAATAACTGTTAAACGTAAAAGATACACTAAAATCTACTGATCAAAAATTGTAGATGTCGTTATAAGTACACAGTTTATGTCATATACATTTGTTGTAGATTAAACCGTTACCGAGATATTCTTTTTTTTTTAATCTTAAACTTTGTTGAAACGGGAAATCTTCTTTCTTTTCATCTATCTTTTGTTTTATTCTTGACAAGAGAAAAATAATCGAATTTCAAAAGATTTAGCTGTCACTTTAGCCTGAGGTATTGCCTTATTTTCTATTTACTTGCAAAGAAGTAGATAATAAGACCAATTCTGCTAAGATTTTTATTCCTTAGCATGATTGATGATTTAAATAAAGGAATAATCTTTAATAAGACAATTTTGTGGAACAGCTAGAGAAAGTGTGTGAATGAAGCACATTAGATTTTTAGGAACAGGTCAGTCAGAGTCTGTGTGTCTGTGGGCAACATAACTCACAGTGCGTTAACTACCAAACTTGGTATTTAAGTGTAGTATTTGCAAAGGAAGAGTTTCAAAGAAAGGCCTTCGCCCCAAAATACCTTTAACATGGTAAAAGTTTAGACAATTTTGTTTCCTCAAGAAATGTCTCTCGTCTCATAAATGCCATGGATTAAGATGTCATACATTAAAAATATTTACACGGAAAATAAAATGTATATAATTAATATCTTGACCTGAAGACCTCTTCACTCTAGATGCATTTTGTATAATAACTAGTAAACCGTATGATATAGACAAAATCTTACTGCACTAAAAATGTAGATCTCGTTAAAACACACAATTTATGTCATATACCTTTTTTGTAGAGTTTACTATTTCCGTAATATTTCTAGTTACTGGTTCCAACATTAAAAGACTTAAAGTTTTTCTCAAATGTGAAATCATCTTGCATTTCATATACCTTTTGTTTCACTCCCCCTCAATTGATTCACATAGCTGTCATCTTTTAAAAGATTTGACTATTGCTTTATGTATTCATTTATTTCATATCTACTTATAAGGAAGAAAGCAATAAGACCAAATTTGCTAATATTTCTCTTGAGATTGGTTTGCTTTTTTTTTATTTTGTCTATTGTAAACTGCATCTTCTCAAACGGAGTCACCCTTCGTTTCAAACAAAATGATATTACATTTCAGTGGATTCCTCCGATATAGGAAGAAGGAAATGAGAAAGCGGATCATCTGGCGAAGAAAAGAACAAATAATTCTGCATTTTTAATTAGATTTGGTATTTTTTTTTTTTTTTACTTTTTTTTTCTTATTTTTTTTTTTGATGGGCGGGAGGGGAAGGTGCAATGTAGAGAGGAAGATCCTGTAGAAAAGGTAGGACCAAGGGAATGTCATTTATCTTATAATTTATGTTTTGTTTATTTCATGTCATTATTTTTTGTTTCTTTCGCCATTATGGTCATTCCTATTTCATTTAGGGAATTTATACTTTTTTTGATGTGTAATTTTATAGAATGATTCCTCCGCACAGCAGCGGAAAGCTTAAGCCAACAACATTGTCAGTTCGTAGTGTTAAGGTGAGGGACCAACAATATTAGTTGGTAACCTCAAACCGTGTGAAAAATGGCTGCCTGTCGCCGATAAATCCAGACGTCATCAACTTCCGGCGTTCTTGTCTCAGGAAGCCGAACCAGTCGTTTAAAGGGCTGCAAATCGCCGATAAATCCGGACTTCATCAACTTCCCAAGTTCTTGTTTCAGGAAGCCGAACCAGTCGTCCCGCTTCGTGTGATAGAGGGCTGTAAGTCGCTGATAAATCCGGACTTCATCAACTTCCAGCGTTCTTGTCACAGGAAGTGATCCAGTCGTCCTTCTTGGTGTGTGTGATAGAGGGCTGTAAGACTGATAAATCCTGACTTCATCAACTTCCAGCGTTCTTGTCACAGGAATTGATCCAGTCGTCCTTCTTGGTGTGTGTGATAGAGGTCTGTAAGACTCTGATAAATCCTGACTTCATCAACTTCCAGCGTTCTTGTCTCAGGAAGCCGAACCAGTCGTCCCACTTCGTGTGATAAAGGGCTGTAAGTCGCTTATAAATCCTGACTTCATCAGCTTCCAGCGTTCTTGTCTCAGGAAGCCGAACACTTGATGTGTGTGATAAAGGGCTGTAAGTTGCTGATAAATCCTGACTTCATCAGCTTCCAGCGTTCTTGTCTCAGGAAGCCGAACCAGTCGTCCCACTTCGTATGATAGAGGGCTGTAAGTCGCAGATAAATCCTGACTTTATCAACTTCCAGCGTTCTTGTTTCAGGAAGCCGAACCAGTCGTCCCACTTCGTATGATAGAGGGTTGTAAGTTGCTGATAAATCCGGACTTCATCAACTTTGAGCATTCTTGTCTCAGGAAGCCGAACACTTGATGTGTGTGATAAAGGGCTGTAAGTTGCTGATAAATCCTGACTTTATCAACTTCCAGCCTTCTTGTTTCAGGAAGCCGAACCAGTCGTCCCGCTTCATTTGATAAAGGGCTGTAGGTCGCTGATAAATCCGGACTTCATTAACTTCCAGCGTTCTTGTCTCAGGAAGTCGAACCAGTCGTCTCTCTTGGTGTGTGTGATAGAGGGCTGTATATCGCCGATAAATCGACTTCCAGCGTTCTTGTGTCAGAAAGCCGCACCACTCTTGGCTACAGTTCCGATAGTCTTTGTGTGATTTGATTGGTAATGGGCACACTCCACTGGATCTTGACAGTGTTACAGGTAGTTATTCTGGAAACGAAAATCCGTGCGCCAGAATTTTTCCTGTTATTAAAACTACTTATATTTTGAATTTTAAAATGTGAGTATCGTTGGTCTCAAATAGAGGTAGAAGCAGGGTGATGCTGATCTTACAAAGGAGGGCGGAAGTTGGGAAAGTTGGGAACAAGTGACGTCCAACACAGCTAAAGAGCCAAATTCGGAGTGAACAGTGTTCAACGTTTTCCTTCAGATTACACACACCGTCTGGTTAAGCAGTAAAAGCGTTAAATTTTAGATTAAAAACTAGAATTTTCAAAGGCCATACTATTGTGTAGCAAAGGCTGTACTTCTGGTTTTTCATCCAGCAGAAAGGTTAGAGTCAGGGAGTGGGGGAGGGGGCGAATGGATTGATTCATCTAGAAGTACTTGTACAGTCGAGTACACGCAAACAAACCGTTGCTTCTGGCATATCCAAATTAAAGGTGCAGGGGGGAAAGCATATTCCACTCGTGTGAAGCATTGGTGCATGCTACTATGCAACATAATGAAATGTTTGTAAACAAAAGAACCTCCTCTTTCTTTTTTACTTTCTCTAACCCGCGTGTATAATCTGCATAGTGGATAGAGGAGGTATTGTATTCCACCCAAAATTTCGATACCGAGATTGCACCGGAAATATGTTTTGAGGTGCCCTTAATCCGAAAAAAGCATTGTTTGAAAAAGGTCCCCGTGTGTCTTTCTGTCTGTCTGTGGACAGCTTAGCTCAAAAACGCAAAGTTAGTTCAAACAAAAAATTGGAATTTAAGTTCATTGTCATCCAAGGGTGTGACAGGAAGATTTTCAAGAAAATCCCCGTACCGCAAATTAACCTTCATATGAAAAATGTTTCAAAATGTTTGATTTTTTGAAAAATGGCTCTAACGATTTGGATTAAAATACCGTGTATTAAAGATATCCACGACACAAATAAAATGTACAGTATGAATTTTTTTGGCAACACTGTCTGAAGAATTCTTTATTCTGATTGAGTTTTGTAGAATTAAACCGCAAGAGATAGATAAAAACTTACTACACAAAACGTAGATCTCGTTATACACATAATTTATGCCGTATATGTTTTTCTTGTACAGTTTACGTTTTTGAGATATTTATTGTTATTAGTTTCAATTTCAAACTAATTAATTTTTCTCAAACGGGAGCATGCAAAGCGAACCTCAATTGTTTTATATAGTGACCAGCTTTTAAAATATTTGACTATCGCTTTAGCGTAGTATATTCGTTATTTCCCTTACTTCCCTTCTACTTACAAGGAAGTATGTAAGCCGACCTATTAGTTTCTCTAAACATACTTTGTACGTAGTGTATAGAGAAGGAATTAATTGCACCCAAAATTCGATACCGAGGTTTCACCGGAAATACATATTTTGGGACCCCTTGAAACCAAAAAAAAAAAACATTTTTAGAAAAATGTCCTGTCTGTCTGTGTGTCTGAGGGCAGCATAACTCAAAAACGAAGAGACCGTTAACTACCAAACTTGATATTTAGGGTTGTTATGTTCCAAGGATGCGACACGAAGATTTTCAAGAAAATCCCCCCCACCCACAAATACCCTTTACATGGAAAAAATGTATATCTTGAATTTTCTAGGAATAGCCTCTTAAGTCCTCTTTATTCTGGATGATTTTTATTGAATTTTGCCTAACTGGTAAACTGTAAAAGATAGACAAAAACTTACTACACAAAATATATAGATCACAATAAAACACACAATTTATGTCATACATTTTTTCGTGAAGTTTATCGTTTTAGAGGTAATCCTTGTTATTGGTTTCCGGTTTATAAAAACTTATACTTTTCTCATACAGGAATTTGTCAACTTCTGACCATACAAACAAAGCAACTTCAGTCACATAGCAACCAGCTTTAAGTAATAATTTAGTCTATGCTACTCCCTTATTTCCCTTCTACTTGTGTGGAAGCAAGCAATAAGGCTATTTCTGCTATTTTTTTCTCAATTAGCATGAAGGTAAGAGAAGCGTAAGCTTTTTAACAATAATTTGTTGCAGAGATGTAGAGAAAGTCATGTGAATGGAGCACATCAGATTTTTTTTAAGAAAACTTTTATTCTGGAACAGGTAGAGAAAGATATCAGAATGTGACACGTTTCATTCTTTATTTAATATTGGCAGGTAAATCGTATTACATATGTTCCAGTTAACCCTAAATGAAGCAATCTCTTCTTGTTTTGAAACCAAACCGGATGCCTGACTTTAAGAAAAAGGGGAGAGTAACTTCAAGCGAAATGCTAGAAGCAACGTTGGGAAAACAACGAATGTTCAATAAATACATTTTTGAGTAAAACCAAATCTTAGATTTATAAACCTGTAATTTTATGTTCTCCGTGGTTTATATTAAAACTAGATTATCCTCTCAAGAAAATATTATGGCGAGTGTTTGCGTAAATAAAGTACAAAAATCTGATGTGCTCAATCACATGACTTTTTATACATCTCTATAACAAATTAGTGCTAAAAAGCTTATTCGTCTACCTACTTTATGACAATCGAGATAAACATTAGCAGAAATTGTCCTTATTACTCGGTTCCTTGTAAGTAGAAGGGAAAATATCTAATGTGTTCCATTCACATGATGACCTCTAGCTGCTCGGTAAACAATTCTTTATTCAAAACAATAATTTGTTATCCTCATTATGCTAATCGAGATAAACATAAGCAGAATTAGTCTTATTACTAGCTTCCTTGTAAGTAGAAGGGAAATAAGAAAATGCACAGGCTAACGATGTAGTCTGGTCTTTTGAAAATTGAAATTCCAATCTCTTTGCTTACCAGGAGTAAACATACTAGAAACGAGAAGAAAGATGTCTTCCCATTTGAGGAATGTTTAAGTGGTTAAAATTGAAACTAATAATCCAGAATATCTCGAAGAGGCTTAACTCTACAAAAATAATGTGTATGACATAAATTGTATGTTCTATTGTACATTCTTGTATAGTAAGATTTTGTTTATCTCTTACGGTTTGCTAGTTATACAAAAGTCATCCAGAATGAAGAGGTCTTCCAAGATTATTTCCAGAAAATTCAAGATAAACATTTCATTTGACGTAAAAATATTTTAACAGGTATTTTAATCAAAATCGTTATAGTTATTTTTAGAAAATTAAAATGCTGGAAAAATGTTCCATATAAAGGATAGTTGGGGTGGGGAGATTTTCTTGATCGAATTTTAGATGGAATACAATATATTTTCTAACTACTACACATATTGTATGTGCATATGTACCTGCTGGAGAAAATAAAAGTGTATAATACCTATATATCATACATTACATATACTGCCATAATTGGAGCAATGCTCTAGAGCAACATACTGAATTCAAATAAACTCCTTCGGTTCACCAAGTAGGTGTAGGAAAGTCAAAGAATAACGAAAAGTGTAGTAAGTTAATACTTAGCTGAATTGTTCCGAAGCATTTCGTTTCAAGCCGTTTACGGGCCTCCTAGCGAGTAGTTTCTTTGTGCAAACTTGACAATTTTTCATTTTAATTTTAAGAAGTGTTCTTCATAGAAGATAAACGAAAAGAAATTGCGCACCAAGAGTTTTAAATCGCCGGTTGTTTCATTATAAAGCATTTCAAGCGCCAGGCCTGCACTTTAATCTCAAAACTTCGCTTAGAGTTCATACAAAAAAAGCAATTTGTTCACTTGAATACTTTCCTTTTTCTGTGCAAACATATTTTCCATTGTTTTTTTAAAAAAACACTCTTTCTCAAACCTAAATCACCTCAGTTTCCTCCACAGAGGACAGATCATTAAAATGCGAAGACGTGCCCATTACTGTTTCAAATCTCCATTTTAGCGTCTGCGGTATAAAAAGAGAAGTGCGAATCTTTGTCATTTCTGCGTTGGTCCTCAAATATACTTTATAAGGATAACCGAATAACGTTCTGTCAATGTACGTACTTATTGTCTTATCTGCCAATCAGAATGCAAGTTAATCGGTATATTTAGCAAAGATATTGTATTTTGTTTCAAAGTTCAATACTGCAACATCACGGAAATACATCTTTGGAAGTCCTCAAATCCAAAAAAGAAACAAAAAATACTTCTAAGGATAAAGGTCCTAGTATCAGTGTGAATATTAATATTTGTTTGTGTGTCTGTGTGAACTGCTTAGATAAAACAAGAAAATTCGCCTAACATTAAACTAGAAACTAAAGTACAGTATTTTCCTAGGATGCGACACATTGATATTCAACAAAATATCTCGAATGCGTTTTATACGACGCATTATTAGAAATTTTTGTTATTCTCAAATAAAATCTGTAGCGATTTTGATTAAAATACGTTATGTTTAAGACATTTATGATATCTCATCATTATGATGTTCTCTGGCAGTGACGTGTACTAAAAGGGTAACATGTGCATTAGCCAGTTCTCCGCCTGAAGTAGAAAGGTACAGAGGTACAAAGGATGTAAAAATACACTAATTGACCAAAAGTTAAGCATAATTCGGGAAACAGAGAACTTGTTGGAAAAACAGTAAACGAGCCAGCTTAAACATTATCACAGTGAGTGGCTCCCCTTACGTGCGGTCTTTGCTTCAAAGATCAACGGAGCCAGAGAAGCGAAACAGTCCAGAGTATCAGACACTGTGAATGGCTCATTCGTTATTATTCTCTCATCGTGAACAGAGCATAGTTTCTTCGCCAAGTAAACATAGGACAGCACTAACATGTCACAAAGAGGTCAACTTGACCCTGTTTTGAAGGATAGAATCATCGGTCGTCTGGAGGCAGGGTAGATACAGACCGCACAAAATGTCATTTCCAGAATTTGTCGAAGACTACAAGAAACAGATATGTTTGTCGGATGCATATACTAGTCCCCCACTATCGGAACGCCGCAACAGAACTAATACCTGCAAGAGCACCATCCCCGACCGCACAAAATGTCATTTCCAGAATTTGTCGAAGACTATAAGAAACAGATATGTTTGTCGGATGCATATACTAGTCCCCCACTATCGGAACGCCGCAACAGAACTAATACCTGCAAGAGCACTATCCCCAAGCTTGCAGCCGCCTTAGGCGTTCGATTTCGAGACTGTATACTGGAGACTCAGATTAGTCGTTGTCTTTGCTAGGCGATAAGCAGTGTGTGCCCCGCACATTTGTACACATACGATCGGGTTTACAATCGAGTCAGTAGAGTCAACATTTGATCTTGAATGATAGATAAGCCTGCTGTTACAGATGAGTCCAGATTCAGTTTGAACAATGATTCCCGTCGCACAATTAACGAGAGGGAACTTGGAACGCGGTTTCATCCCGCAAACATCGTCGAAAAGCGCCCATTTGGTGATGGTGGCGGCGACGTACTCGTATGGGCAGGCATTATGTACAGATCTGTGAATGCCCAGAGGAATAGAGGTGAGCTACTCCAACCATATGGAGCACTTTTCAGAAGTGCGGTTCGTTTACACTTCATCTTTATGGCCGATAGTTCACGTCCGCGTAGTGCCCACCTGGTAGGCAACTATGTTGGGAGAGAAAATATCCAACGCATGACTGGCCAACGATGAACCCTATAGAGTATGCCTGGGATGCATTAGGAAGACAAATTGCAGCAGCCAGCCTTCACCGAGGACACCTCCAGAATGTTCTTCGTGAGGAATGGGAACTGCTGCCTGCAGAGCTCTTGAACTACCTATTCACTGTCAGGGCACTGTATAGCCATGATATATCACCAATACCCCTTATTAAACACTCGGCACCATCATTGTCATTGTGCAGATTGGGGCAAAAATGTGCTGCTGCTGCTGCTGCTTTCTCTAATGCTTTCAAGATTGTGTGTGATACTTTGCTAACAAATGTTACATTATGCATAAATGTTGTACAAGTTGTTGATAGTTTGGTAATAAAATGCTGGATTATGCTTCACTTTAGGACGCAAGTGTAGCTAAATATCTGTGGACTTCAACGGACTATTCCATCGTTAAGACATAGGGATGTTCTCCTCAGTAATGCAATATGTTGTCACCATTATAAGGCGAACTTCAAAGTGGACAAGAAGTTATTTTACATTTTGAGTCTGATTGAGCGGTAAATCTGCCCTAGTTCACTATGAGTTCCTCTAACAATTTCTGTTATAAGTCATGCATGTGATAGCCTTTCCAAATTTTCCTCCTCTTTCAGCGTCAGAAAGTAAGGACTGCTTAATTTTCCAAAATTATTTCCTATATATGAATATTTTATTATCAGCTGTCATTTTAATCAACATAGCTTGGTGATCATAATACGAGCAGGGATTACCTAGTGTTCAAAATTTGCTGTGATTTTGGCGATTCGTATGTAATCTGTTATTTGGACGCAGATAAAACCTATGGAAGGTAAACAAGATCGTGTGAAAATCGCCGCCTTAACTTAAGGATGTGATGAAAACCAAATTGCATCTTCTGATCAATCAGGTGATTGCGTATCGTCCCTTTAATTGTGTCAGATGGTTGTAAAACATTAACAAATAAGATTTCTGTAGAAAAATCGTGGGGATAATTTTAACAGTGTTTTCCAACAAATTCAGCTTTAGTATACTTCCAAAAATTGTTGCAGCCATAAGTGGCCTTAACGAGGTTAATTACTAACGAATAATTACGTCCAAAAACTGAAAACCTTTACATTAAATGTTTTGTGATTAACATACCTATTAGATGGTCGTACAATAATTGCACGAGCATTTTTTTATGCAAATGCAGTTGATTAAGTAAATGCAAAATGATTAAGCAAAGTCATGACACACTCTAGAACACAAAACATAGTATCATCATGGTATAGTATTCGGATTATACAATTTTGTCCATTCCGAAACCAAGCAACTCATAACTGACCCATCTGTTTCCCGGAAGTCCAATGTTTTTCTTCTTCGGCTTTTGTATTTGAAAAATAATTTAAGAATGCAAACATTCTCCATTCACATTAGAGGCTCATACCACTTATTTCTGCATTGGTCTCTTCTGTATTTTAGCATAATGCCTAATTGTTCTAGAATTATCTGATTCATTTAATTGTCCTGCATTTGATAATCCCAGCAATAGCATCTCTGTTACCTTATTCCTTTTTTACTTTGTACACGCACTGTGTACATAAGTAAAGAGAAGGTGTTGTATTCCACTCAAGCATTCGATACCGAGATTTTACCGGAAATACATGTATGAGACCCGCTGCACACAAAAAAAAAATAGAAAAAGGTCAGAGAGTGTGTCTGTGTGTTGGCAGCATAACTCAAAAACGAAAAGACCACTAAATACAAAATTTGCCATTTAAATTTTGTATCTTCCAAGACTCAATACGACAAATTTAAGAAGCCCCCACCCTAGACTACCCTTTACATAGATTTTATTTAAAATTTTTGTTTTTCTCAAAATTGGGGCTAACAATTTTTGTTAAAATACCGTATTATAAAGATATTTACACGAGAACTAAAAACATCTTGAATTTTCTGGGAATATTCTCTTCTTTCTGGATAAATTTTGCATATCTGGTAAACCCTAAGAGATAGACAAAAATTACTGTACAAAAAAAGTAGATCTCGTTCACACACACAATTTATGTCATAATTTTTTTTAAAGTTAACCGTTTCCGAGATATTCCTTGTTATTGGTTTCAATTTTAAGCTAGTTATTTTTTTTTTCAAACGGGAAGCATGTTATGTTTCATCTTTCTTTTTACTCTGACCTGCAAAGTGAAATGCGAACTTCAATTGCTTCCCATAGCGACCGGCTTTTTAAACGATTTGACTATCCCTTTAGCGTAGTTTATTACCTCTTTTCCCTTCTGCTTAAAAGGAATTAATACAACCATCATTTCTGCTAATGTTTATCTCAATTACAAAGAAGTAGCTAAAGGAATAATACTTTGTAACAGTTTGTAGAGAAAGTCATATGAATTAAAACCAGTTCTTTTGTAAATTTTAGCTGCTAAAGTGTAGGCTTTTGCAGCATAAAGCAACAGAGGAAGAGTTAAGACTTTATAACGTTTAATGATGCAATACTGCTCAATTTAAAATTATTTATATTTAGTTATATGATGGAAGATAAGCAAGGAGTTACGCCACTAATACAACTGGAGCCGCATTCTGCCTTTTCTTTGTAAGGATGCCGGCAATTTGAATATCAAGTAATGTGAGTGCCCAGCGGTTTGAATATCAAGTAATGGTCATCAGTTTGGTCAATTGGCGCCACTTGCAGTGGCGTGTCTGTTTCTACCTACATGCATTCCTCGATGCGAGCCAATAAAATCAGCCCTTTTGATCGACCGCATTGGCCGTATTTTAATCAAAATCGTTAGAGCCACTTTTGAGAAAAAGAACATTTTCAAAAAACTTCCATCTAAAGAATAATTTGGGGTGGTTGGTTTCTTGAAAATGTTCGTATCGCATTTTTGTAAAATACTAAACCTAAACATCAAATTTTATATTTAAAGCTCCTGTCGTTTTGAGCTATACACAGCACATACGGACATTTCAAAACATGTGTTATTATTGAAATATCAGTGTCGGATTGTTGGATGGAGCACGATATATTCTCCATCTATTATGTACATTGTGCATACGTGTTAGTGAAGGAAAGAATGTAAAAATAATTGGAATTTAAAATCAAATTTAGTATATTACTTAACATATAAAAATTCATATTGATATAATCTACTACTCTGGGTTGATGTGCTCCGTGAGTACGCAAGTTTTATGTTATGTCATTTATACTCCGTATAGTTAGGATTCGACATTGCTGGCGCCCCGAGGACACCAAAGAACCTTCTCTCTTTGCCTCTTACATGGCCCAGGCAGGAAGGGATGATAAAAGCGATCCGGATGGCGACGCTCGCAAACATGGATGGGGCTCGTAACGATTGTGGTTGGAATGCATTTGACACCATCCTATACTAGCTCACAATCCCCGAGCCTCCAGGGTGGCCCGGAGAAGGAGCTACAAACCCAAGAGAGGGTCTCCACCGATTGTTACCGACACACCAGTATCACCTGTTTCAATGCTCAATCTACCATTCAGCCGCAACTCGCCGAACACTGTCGCCTGTTCGTTCAACTCTGAAAGAGATATGATTAGAAAATGATGGGAGCAAGAAATGGTGGACTGGGATGTAATGAATCTACCCAGAATTCACCCGGTGATGCAGAAAAACCTGTGGGCCAGGTAAGCATGTAAGCGCGCGACCTCGCGAATGACCAGCCAAGACTAAATTAAGATAGAGATTACACGAAAGATGACCACCCGTTTGAGAAACGTTAAAGTAGCTTAAAATTGAAATAAATAACAAGGAATAACTCGGAAACGTTAGCTTTTAAAAATAGCTCAGGACATAAATTGTTTGTTTTAAAGATATCTATACTTTTATGTAGTAAGTTTTCATCTCTCTCTGTCTTATAGTTTACCATTCATCCTGAATGAGGATGACTCAGAAAATTCGAGATGTACATTCTATTTGTCATGCAAATATCTTTAATATAAGTATGCCAATCAAAATCGTTACAGCCATTTTTGATAAAATCGAAATGATCGAAATGTTTTCCATGTAAAGGGTAGTTTGGAGTGGGAGATTTGCTTGAAACTATGCTGCTCAAAGGCACGAATTTTTGGGTGGAATGCAATACACTATGTATATAGTACATATAAAAAAGTAACAGGTGTATTACAAGAGATTGAATCAACCAGAAAAATGTGAGTGAAGTTGCCAATTCCAAACAGTGTCTATGAATAATTAGTGCAAATTACTCCATTCAATATCCTTAAAATAAAGTTTGATTTATTAACAGAGGCATAGTTGCTTACAAATTACTCAAAATACAAAGTAGCTTGTTGTAAAACTCGGTATGGAAGTGGTTGAAATCACAACGATTCTGTTAACGACAAGCTAACGACCTATTTGTTACAACATTTTGTTACAGATTAGGCGGAGTCATTCCTAATATGTACGCTACAACGCATTAAGTCGCTAGGAATGAGCTTAACTTGTAATTCTCACCTGTCATTGGCTACTAGTCAAATGAAGGCCGCATACAGTCATACGTCTCATGATTGATCTCATCAAAAGCACGATATTGAATTGCCTAGCATATTTTCCAAATGGAAGAGGATGTAATCACCTTAGTTACGTGCTACATCCCACTTTGATCTCGGCATGACGGCATACGGAGAATCTACGACGCCTGTGTATAATATCCATGCTTGTTTTGTTAGAATTTTATCCCATTACAATAACCGGATCTGCATCTATACCAAATGACGTAGGTGTACCTGCAGTTTTGGATGTGCCTTTGCTACTGAAACCGATCACACATTCTTTCGGTTTGATGGAAGCATATCCATTTATACTGCACAGCTGTGTGCCACTGACCAAGCCATTCTTTATGTTCGCCGTCGAAATTTGTGTATCTCCTTTATTCTAAGCAATTTCCTTAGTGCACTTCAGAGCATTTCTGAGCTTACAATTAATATCCTACAGCAGCGCATACAGCGCATACATTTTACACGCTTCCGGCGTTAATGTGCAGTGTGCATGGATTCCTGGCCACGTCTGCTTGTCGGGAAATGATCTGGTGGATTTGGCCACTAAGACGGCAGCAACGCAACCCAGTACTGTAATTCCTTGTGTAATATCTACAGACTTAGCAGAAAGCGGAGCTATCGTGCTGGCATGAAATGTGGTTGGCTCTGCGCGGAAAAGAACTTAGGGAAGTGAAGGAACCTGTTAGATGAGTAACCTCCTCTCATATATCTCGTTAAGGGGAGGTGATATTGACTCGCTTGCGCATTGGTCACTGCATTTTTACACATAGTTATCTTTTTAACGAGGAACTGGCTCCTATCTGTGCCCTTTGTGGAGCAGCATTGTCCGCCCGTAATGTATTGCTAGAGTGTACTGCTATAGCATATATTCGCCCATTTATGCAAATGCCGGCCGGTCTGGTGGAGGTCCTGGCGGATGAATTATTTATCCCCTTTTCGCCCCAATGTTCTTAATATTTTTATAGATTCATCTATCTCTGTTTTAGTAATGGATAGATTTATTTTACCCTGGGATTTATATCTCTTTTTGGCTTCAGTTTTGTTTCTGATTTATTGTTATTTTATTTTATACTTGGGTATTGCCCGATGATTTGTTTTATAAGGGCATTAATGACCCTTAAACCTCGTTCATCATCATTATTTCAGTTTGCGATCTACGTTTTCCCCAACAGCATCCGATTATTTAGACTCGAAGATAAATCATAAATACAGAAACAGATCTCTTTGAAACTGGTCTGTCTCTTGGCTGAGCCAAAAGCAGTAAACGACAGTGACAGACAAGTTTACCATATTTTGCTTTTGTTGGTAAATATCTTTGTTTTGTGATGCTCAGTAGTGCAGCTTATACTTCTTGTTTAATTTTACACGCCTTTACTGACTTATTCAATGCAACTCCCGTCACTCCAGTCTGCTCCCAAGTTCGGATTATCCCTGCATCAGAAAACTCCTGCTTCCAACTCCCCTTTTTCCCTTGCTAATGGTGGACGGCTTCATTTATATGTCTGCTTCCCATTGTCTCCAAACTTGAAGCACATATCCAGTGAGTGTACATTCTAATATCACATTAATTATATCTAGAGGAACACGGATGCTTCTTTATTTATGAGAACTATTAGTCCATGAGCTAACAGGAAAAATCTTCATGTAATAAAGTCTTAAGTGTTGCATTCACATAACCTACTCTAACCGTTATCGCTTATTTTTATGTAGTTTCCAAGTGCCTTCTTACGGAAGGTTATTTACTTCCTCTGATTAGTACATAGTATATGGAGAAGGTATTGCATTCCACCTAAAATTATATACCGTGATTTCAACGAAAATAAACGTTTTGAGCCCCCTGTTATCAAAAACGTTATTTTTAGAAAAAGGTCAATGTCTCTGTGAACAGAATAACTCAAAAACGAAAAGTCAGTAAAACACAAATATTGGTATTTAAGTTTAATACCCTCCAAGGATGCGACACAAAGATTTTAAGGAAAATTCCCCAACAGCACACTACACCTTACATGACAAAAATTTCAAATATTTTGATTTTCTCAAAAATGCCTCAAACGACTTTAAGTAAAATACGGTATATTAAAAATAATTACATGAGTCATGTCTAATTTCAGCCATCTACTCCAGTTTCCAGCGTATTAAAGTTTTATTAAAAATTCAACTTTTTGATATAAAATGATTTTAACATACAGTACTCATGTTTAAGATATTTGTATGACAAATAAATGTATATCTAACGTTTAAATACTTTTCATTCGGCAGGAATTTTATATAATCCTGATAACTGGTAAATTTCAAGCTATATACGAAGCAATACTATACAAATATGTAAATATCTTTAAAACAAACAATTAATGTTAAATAAAACTTTCATACCGTAAGCCATTTTCCAGATATCCAATGTTAATTGGTGGATTCGTTCAATACTTGGCCATTGTTTCAAAATATTTTCGATCCTCAGTTTTTTCTCACGCTTATATGCAAGGAGTGTGAAATTTTAAGGCCAGCTCAAATGATGTCGAATTGTTAAGATGATACATCCATGAAATTTTACCAAAAATTCTGAAAAAATAACAATTTATTTTTCTTCATAATAAAATAACATAAATTCCAAATGGAATACACCATTTTTCCATCTGGCACACTGGTACTAAGTAACGTAAGTTATAGGTAAGTAGGTGCATGCTTATTGATGGGCATTCATGACTTTAAACCATATTTTCTCGCAAAGTTTTTCCCAACACTCTTTTGTACTCAAAACGTTCCATACGATGCATTTTTTTCAAATCGTTATACTACCACACAAAAGCACATTAAATAAATTATTACTTTTGAAACAATGTTCCAGTTTTAATAAATAAATTATTACATTTTGAAAAATCAATAATTTTGGAGAGTACGAAAAGTAATGTTTTCTTTATTAAGTAGGGCTAATATAAAAATTATAATGTGCCAAATATATTTGCTGTAAAAGTTTATTTTTGAATGGGAATAGTTTAAAAAATGCATCATGTGGCTGATTTTTATTAATCGTTTATTTATTTAATTAAATATTGTATTGTTGATACATTACAACAAATATCACTGTTACTGTGTATAAAAACGGAATAAATTTGAAAAGATATCTTTTATACTGTGGATTTTCCAAATTTCTCTGATTCTTCGCCTTAAACATTTGACTACCGCTGTTTACTTTGCATCTGTATATAACGAAATATATATTGTAGCCGTTACTGCAAATGTTTTTCTCAAAATGAAGTAAACATAAATATAAACTTTTGCAACGAGGGTACATATACCAAATTTTAAAACAATGGAATAAGCCATGTGAATGCAACATCTCACATTTTTTAAACGTATCGCTTTTCAATTGCTTCTCGCGATGCCGTGGAAAGAATGTGGCATTTTAGGCCAGAGATATTTATTTATTTTTTTGAAATTTTGAGTATCTCTATTCCCTTTGTAGCTATAGGTAAGGAGACCATTTATAAAAACGCATCTAAGTTAATTTTAAATGGTAAAAAGAAAAACAAACTAGACAGAATACCTAACATACGCTATGTAAAATTTCGACTTTCTCTACACCTCTGTAACAAATTATTGTTAGAAAGATTATTCTTCTATCTCCATCATGCTAATCGAGATAAACATTAGCAGAAATTGTCCTTATTACTTGGTCCCTTGTAAGTAGAAGGGAAAAATCTAATGTGTTCCATTCACATGATGTCCTCTAACTGTTCGGCATACAAACCTTTTATTCAAAACTTTAATCTGTTATCTAAATAACGTAGAACAAGATAAGCATAAGCAGAATTAGTCTTATTACTAGCTTCATTGTAAGTGGAAGGGATTATACTAGGCTAAATGATAGTCTCGTCCTTTAAACGCTGGTCGCTATGTGAATCAATTGAAAGTCCACTTTCTTTGCTTTCTAGGGGTAAACAACCAAGAAACGAGAAGAAATATGTCCCCCCGTTTGAGAAAAAATCTGATGTGTTCCATTCTACTTTCTATACATCTCTGCCTCAAATTATTGTTAAAAATGTTATTTTTCTATTTACTTAATGCTAATCGAGAAAAAATTAGCGGAAATAGTGTTATTACTTGCTTCTTTGTAAGTAGAAGTGAAATAAGGGAGTACCATAGTCAAAATCTGGTTACTATGTAACTGAAATTCCTTAGACAGGAGTTCACAAACTCTGTATGAGAAAAGTATAAGTTTTTCAAAGCCTGAAACAAATAACAATGAATATCTCAAAAACGATCAACTATACAAAAATTGTGTGTTTTAATGTGCTCTATATTTTTTTTTGAGTTTTAAGTTTTTGTCCATTTCTTACGGTTTAACAGCTATGCAAAATTCTGTAAAATTCATTCAGTAGTCTTCAATTCCCAAAAAATGCAAGATATACATTTTATTTGTCAGGTAAATATCTTTAATATACGATATTTTAATCAAAATCTTTAGATTCATTTTTGGGAAAATTAAAATGTTCGAAATTATCTCCATTTAAAGAGGAGTTTTCTTGAAAATATTCGTGCCACAACCTTGGAAGATACCAAACCTAAATACCAAATTTGGTTTTTAAGGTCTTTTTGTTTTTGAGCTATGCTACCCATAGACACACACAGACACACAAGCACATTTTTCTAAACATGTTTCTTTTTGGATTCGGGGGGTCTCAAAACATATATTTCCGGTGAAATTTCGGTATCGAATTTTTGGGTGCATTACAATACCTTCTCTATACACCATGTACATAATATGTGTAGAGAAAGTAAAAATTAAGTGGATTAAAAATTGAAAACAATAATCCGGAATATCTCGAAAATGGTAAACTCTACAAAAATTTGTCTTCTTCTTCTTCACTTCACGTTATGGGCAGATTGCTCACAGTTGTTCCCTCCACCTTTTTCTGAGTCGACCGACATATATTTGGTTCATACCTTTTGGTTCATATTCAAATGCAATCTTAGGCAGTCTTGAATCTGCCGTTCTTTGAACATGTTCCATCCACTAGTTTTGATATTTTTCAATTTTGGAATTTATTGAATCTATATTAAGTTCTATAATTGTATATGACATAAATTTTGTGCTTTAATGAGGTATATATTTTTGGTTAGTAAATTTTGTATATCTTTTATTGTTTGCCAGCTATACAAAGGCTATTACCAGAAAATTCAAGATGTACATTTCGTTTTTCATAAAAATATTTTAAACATCAGCATCAAAATCGTTAGAGCGCTTTTTGAGAAAATAAAAATGTTCGAAAAGTATTAAGTTTGGTATTTAACGTCTTTTCATGTTTGAGCTATGTGGCCATAGACACACACAGACAAATTTTTTATTTTTTTATTCAGGGGGTCTTAAAACATGTATTTCAGATGAAATCTTGGTATCGAAATTTTGAGTGCAATACAATAGGTACCTTCTCTATATACAATGTACGTAGTACGCGTAGAGAAAGTAAAAATGCATGATTAGCTACAGAAAGTCAAATGGAGGTTACAAATCCAACTTAATGAAATAAATTACTTCCTTGAAGACTGGAAGAAAGAACTTCAATGCCAAGAGTATAATTTCTGTGGTAAAAAGGCAGCATGGAAGGTGGTAGCATCTACCGGCCTCTACTGTCCGAAACATTGTTGTTAGCATATTATCCCTGCCAAGAACTCGGAGCTTCGGCGCCAGACCGTCTGTCTACTGTCTGCAGTCGACGCCACCGATCTTCAGTTGTCCCCACGTCCACATATCGACACAGTAGGTGCACCCTCTTCTCTATTTCTTTTCAATATCATGCGTCCTTGCTCCTATTTCCAATTTCATATCTTTGTTTAGTCCCAAGGCACCCTTTCGAGAAACACTCAACTTTCATCGTTTGAGTCATCTGCCTTCTGTATCCTCATCGATTTCAGCAAGGAATTGAGGTTTCGGGTTTTTATTCCAAAGGGCACGAGTTGGCAGTAGAAACAAACAAAGAATCCTTCCAGCAGTTATCAGGTTACTTCCATTCGACGGTATTATTTTTCTTCCATAAAAACCAGTTTCTCAGAAAGCCTTCTGCATAGCAGATCTAAATCCTCTGAGAATTGTGTAGCTGTTGCGTACATAAATAATATAATAGGAAATTCAGCAATCCTAACAGTGTAGTTGTCTATTCAAGTTGTATTTTCTTCGTTTTTCTTCTTCTTCCTTGACAAGATTCAGGCTAATCTTCAAATTGTTCTTCCACACTACACTCATGGTGTACAATCTCATTCAGTACAAAAAGTTTGTAAGGTGCTCTTTTTGACCAATCCTTCGAAGGCTTCATTCTGTGAACATTCTCCTACCACTTGCGTTAATCTCTTTAAATTCTTCCTTTACACCTAATTTCTAAAGGTTTATCCATAACTAACGTTTAAACTATAATTAACACATAATTAAAATAAATATTAAAACAAAACTAAAACTGTGATTTACTGCATGCCATGTTCTGTTCTGTAAAAAAAAATATTCTTACAAAAATTATTCTTTTATCTTTATCAAGGTAATCAAAAAATACATAAGTTGTCTTAATACTTGCTTCTTTGTAAGCAGAAGGGAAATAAGGGATAACACTAGGCTAAGGTGATAGACAAATCTTTTAAAAGCTACCGCTAAGTAAAACAATTAAAATGTGGTTGTCTCTGTGTGGCTAGGAGTAAAATAAAAGAGGTATGAAACGATAGTTGACTTCCCGTTTGAGAAAATTGTAAGTATTTTAAAAATTAAACCAATAGCAAGGAATATATTGAGAACGGTTAACTGTACAAAAATATATGATATAAAGTGTGGGTTTTAAGGAGATGTAAATTTTTTGTGTAGTACGTTTGTGTAATATCTTACTAGTTACACCAGTCTCCCAGAATGAAGAGGTTTTCACAGCTATTCCCAGAAAATTCAAGATGTACATTTCGTTTGTCATGAAAATATCTGCAGCATATGCTATTTTAATCAAAATTGCAAGAGCCGTTTTTAAGAAAATCATTTTTTTTCAAAACTATATTCCATGTAAAGAGTAGTTGCGGGTGAAGAATTTTTTTTGTAAATCTGTGGATCAGAGAGAGTAGTCTGGTTGGAGCATCGATCCTCTTATAAAAGTGAAGAAGATGATGTGATATGACAGTGAAAAAGAGCAGCTGATGGAATGAATGGCGCAGGAAACAAGAAAACCCGAAGAAAACCTAACAAAACTCCACTTTGTGCTCGGTGTTTGAACTCCTTAGTGAGAAACAAGCTGTAGAACAACCTTAAAAATACAAATAATGTAGCAGTATCATCTTCAAATGTGTGTGTTCAAATTATTAACATTGGTTACAAATACAGAAATGTAATAAGTAAAATACAAAAATATTAAATACATCAGTATGGATATATATTAAACATTGTATTAAACATTACAGTACGAAAATAGAGAAAAATTAATGCACAGTAGTTTAAACCGGTTCCAAATATGTGTGAATTCTGGGATATAAGTAACGAAGCGAAATCAAGACTGAAAACACCCCAATAGGGCGTCAAGATCCTAATGATAATAATAAGAAAATAACAATATATTTATATTCTAAAAGTCAGCATGGAATCTATTCTGGAAGTTTTGTTTATCATTGCAATTTAACAATTTTATAAACCTTTATGAAAATATAAAAAATAGATTAACAGTTTATTTATTATTTCTTCTTTATTTCATTTTACTCAAAAATTCAATAAAGGGATTTAATCGAAAATGAATGTTTTGAGGCACCTAAATCTAAAACAAAGGTGTTTTTAGAAAAAGATTGTGTATATGTGTGTGTCTAACTCTGTGCCTGTAATCTATATGTATGTATGTATGTTTGTGTGTGTGTCATGGACAGCATAGCTCAAAAACGAACAGTTGTTTAAATACCAAACTTGGTACTTAAGTTCAGCATTTTCTAAGGAGGTGATATCAATATTTTTAGAAAAAAAATAACCCAACTCAAATTATCGTTTGAGATGGAAAATTTTTCAAAAATTACTATTTTCTGTAAAATAACTAACAATTTTGAATAAAATGCCGTATATGAAGATCTGTATATAGCAAATAAAGTATATATCCCTAAATTCTTTGGGAATAACCCCTGAGATACTCCTCAATCTGGATGACTTTTGTGTAACTGATAAGCCGTAAGGGATGGACTAAAACTTACTACATAGAAATGCGCATTTTTAAACACACAATTTATATCATATAATGTTTGTGGTGTTAACCATTTCCCAGTGCTTTATTTTATTTTTAAAGGTTTTAATTTTGTGGGAAAATTCTTTTTTGAGAGGAAGGGCCTTTGTTTAATTTTACTTAATTTATCCCTCATCAACCAAACCAATCTCTCCCTCATCAACCAAACCAATCTATCCATCATCAACCAAACCAATTTATCCCTCAACAACCAACCCAACCTAGCCCTCATTAACAAAATCAATCCATCCCTCATCAAACAAACCAATCTATTCCTCAACAACCAAACCAATCTGTTAACTATTGCGGAGATATTCCCTGTTATTGGTTTCAAGTAAAAAATACTTAAACGTTTTTTAAAGGGAATTTTTAGCCATTTCATATCTCTTTTGTTTTACTCCTGACCGTGCAAAGTGAACCAAATTCCAATTGTTCCTTATACCGAGGGACATTTTAAAAGATTTGACTATCGCTTTACCTAGTGTATAATTTTATTTACTTTCTACATAGAAGGAGTTAATACAACCATTCAGCTAATCTTTATTTTGATTGGTAACAATAATACTTTCCAAAAATAGCAGACATGTGAATGGCAAACATCAGATCTTTCCTCCAACTCAAATTCTTAGAAATATAAAGGGAAGACAGTACCATGTGCTTCAGGACGTTTATTATAAAGTTCTTACAGTGAACACACAGCACGGGATTTTAGAGATTTATTTGCTGCTAGTATTTGCAATTTAACACGTGTCAGCTTATTGTTAGATTTATTAGTTACAGCAGGAAACGTTGCATTACAAGAGAAGCCCTATACACACCTGCTACTGCGGAGATGAGTTCTGGGATTTCAATCCCATCGGAAGCCAAAGAAATATTTCATTACTCCTTCAGTATGTACGTCTTTTCCTCTCCACACTTGTGCTGAAGTAAATTAACTTTGAGGTCACAGTAAGGGAACATCAAAACTCTGGGGACAGAAACGTCTCATATATATTCAGGAGCAAAGGCTTCTAAATGCAAATTTTATTGGAGGCACCGGCCTTACAGAATATATTTAACCAGAGCATAAACTTGACCATCATTTTACTTGCATATGAGCCTTTAAAATCATATTCTTACAGAATACTTTTCACTAATAACTTTATATTCTAACCACCTCTGCGTCAAGCTTTTTTCCTTCATTAATGATATTATATGCACCTTGATATTTAATTTTTGAAGTTTTAGGCTGCTACGAAGTCCTGGTAAATTATTATTATTACTATTATTATTATTATTATTATTATTATTATTATTATTATTTTATCTGCACTTATACCTTGTACATAGTATAAAGAGAAGCTTTTGTATTTTGCCCAAAAAATCGATGTCGATATTTCACCGGAAAATTGTATTTTAGAAAATAGTCCGTGTGTGTATATGGAGAGTATAGCTCAAAAACTAAAAGACCAATAAATACCAAACTTGGTATTTAAGATTAAAATCCCTCAAGAATGCGACATAAAAATGTTCAAGAAATTCCCCAGCCCAAACTACTGTTCACATGAAGAAATGTTTTAAAATTTTGTTTTTCTCGAAAATAAATATAACGATTTTGATAAAAATGCCCTATATTAAAAATATTTACATCACAAATAAAATGTATATCCTGAATTTTCTGAGGTAGCTTCTGAAATGCTGTTTATTCTCGATGACTTTTGCTGAATTTTGCATACAGGTTAAGTGTGAGAAATGCACAAAAACTTATTACATAAAAGATGTAGATAATATTAAAACAACGAATTTATTTTAAGTATATATTTATTGTAAAGTTGGCCGTTTTCGAGATATTTCCGTTATTATTTTAAATTTTAACTGGTAACTTTTCGTTTCATCTATTTTTGTTTTATTGGCAATGCAACGCAAACCATATTTCAATTGTTCACATATCGACCAACTTTTAAAAGATTTAACTATTGCTTTAACTTAGCATACTCTCTTATTTCCCTTCTCCTTGGAAGGAAGCAAGTAATAAGACAATTTCTGATAATGTTTATCTCGATTAGCATGATGTAAATTCCAGAATAATATCCTGTTTGTTTGCAGAACAGGCAGACAAAGTCATATGAATGGAACGTGTAATAATTTTAAAAGAAATTATTGGAGAATACTTATACAAAAGCTATACAAATTTTGCATTTTTATTTTCTATTTTGTACACCTTACATCGGTAGAGAAGATATTGCACTTCTATGCCGAGATTTCATCGGTAATAAGGTCCTTGTGTGCGTGAGTGAATGTGTATGTGTCCGTGAACAGAATAACTCAAAAACGAAAAATCGCTTGGATACCAAACTTGATATTTAGCATACATTAATTGGTTTTTTCACTCAAATGATGTGTTAGATAGGAGTAGGATAGGTAGAGTGAAACTGAAGAGTTCAATCCATAGATGAGATCTGTACCACATATCCCCCGGTATCTAGCCGGTTGATCTAACCACTGAGCTACCATAGCAACATATCGACACGGCATTAAACTCTCCAACTGACTCACATGTTTCCTGGTAAACAACAAAGTAATCTCAAATTATTATGAGATTTTATACCACAATAACGCCTTACAAAGCTATAAGTAATTTTAGGTTCTGTTATTATTTTTAATTTCTCTACACGTACTATATACATAGTGTATAGAGAAGGTACAATATTGCACCCAAACATTTGTTACCGATATTTCACCAGAAATATTTTTTAGAAAAATGTCCGTCTGTGTGCGTATGTTTGTCTGTCTGTGAGCAGCATAGCTCAAAAACGAAAATTCCAAACTTAAATGAATTTAAATACCAAACTTGGTATTTAAGTTCAGCATCTTCCAAGGACGCAACACAAAGATTTCTGCCCCAACTACCTTTTACATGGAACATTTTTCGAAAATTTGTATTTTCTCAAAAATGACTCTAAAAATTTTATTAAAATATCGTATATTATTAATATTTACATAACAAATAAAATCTATACTTTGAATTTTCTACCCCTTGTTTTTGTTTTTAGTTTTAAAATATACTTTTCTCATATGAGAATTTGTTAACTCCTGGCCATACAAACAAAGGAATTTTAAGCACATAGCAACCACCTTTTTAAAGATATAACTATTGCTTTGGTTATGGTACTCCCTTATTTTCCTTCTACTGATAAGGAAACAATTAATAAGCTAATTTTATATCGATTAGCATAAAGTAAATAGAAGAATAAGCTTCTTAACAATTATTTTTTTCAGAGATGTGGGGAAAAACATGTGAGTGGAACACATCAGATTTTTTAAACTTATAATATATTATTTAGAATTAAATTACAAACAGAAATACAGACTCTAGATGGTCGAATAGCAAATATTACTTAAGCTTTTTCATTGTATTTAACACGAAACACAGAGTTGTTAATTTCGTACTAAAGGATTGAAATATTCGATAATGCATTACTTTTTAAATAAAATAATTGTATATCTCTATATGATGGGAAATAAAGAATTTAATCTCATTCACAAATTTAACAACACGTACTGTTCCTGCTGTTGCATCACGTCAGAAATTAGCGATTATAGTTTAATCACAGAATTAATATCTAGGTAAGCGGAAATTTCAATTATCTCTGAATTCGTTATGTTTTATTGCGGTGGTACCAGACCTAGCGGATAATTTGCTAACAGAGTTCACTAAGCCAGATATAGGTCAAAAAGGTGTTTCAATTGGCTTGCATAAACCAGTCGAGTATTTACTTAATATTTACATGATCTACATAGTATATAGTTACAGAAAATTCTATACCGCGATCTACACTTTACGAGTATACCTTTTAGGGTCTTCTGTATCCAAAACATCTTGTGTTCCATTCACATGACTTTCTCTACATCTGTGCAACAAATTATATTAAAAAGGTTATATTCCTATTTATTTCATTCTAATTGAGGAAAAATTAGCAGAAATAGTCTTATTACTTGATTCCTTGTAAGCAGAAACGAAATAAGGGAGTACCATAGGTTAATGTGATAGCCAAAAGCTGGTAGTTTTGTGACTGAAGTTCCTTAGTTCGTATGGAGAGAGTTGATAAATTCCCGTATGAGAAAAGTATAAGTTTTTCAAAGCTGAAAAAAAAAAAACAAGGAATATGGTCAACTTCACGAAGGAAAATGTATATCGCATAAATTGTGTGTTTTAAAATGCCCTACATTTTCTGTGTGGTAAGTTTTTGTCCATTTCTTAAGGTTTAGCAGTTATGCAAAATTCCGTAAAATTCATTCAGAATAAGATAGTCTTTAGAGGCTATTCCCAGAAAATACAAGATATATATATTTAATTTCTCATATGAATATGTTTAATATACGATATTTTAATCAAAATTGTTAGCCATTTTTGAGAAAATTAAAATTTTCGAAAAAAGTTCTATGTAAAGGGTAGTTGGGGTGGGGGAATATTCTTGAAAATCTTCATGTCGCATCCTGGGAAGTTTGGTATTTAACGGACTTTTCTTTTTTGAACTATGCTGCCCACAGACACACACACATGGACATTCTTCTAAAAATGCTTTTTTTTTGGATTCAGGGGGTCCTAAAATATGTATTTCGAGTGAAATGCCGGTATCGAATTTGTGGATGCATAAGAACACCTTCTCTATTCACTATGTACATAGTACGTGTACAGAAATTAAAAAAGTCAACGAAATTGTGAATCATTCGAACGCTGTACAAGGAAGTGTTTAAGATGTGGTGTTGCACAAATAGTGGAGGTTTCAAAAATCTCTGTTTATAAAGCTGCTAATAAACTTTTAAAATTGACGCCCTAGAGAGACTATAGTTCATGAATTACAATCTCTCAATGCAGATGAACTCCATTTTCAATATAACTTCAAGAATAGGAGGTTTATTTTTATTGTATGTTTGTATTTCTGTATCTAACGTTTCATTTGTTTCAATTGATGTGTTTAGGCCGAAGTTAGAATAACAGAATTAGAATTTGTAAATAAAATATCATAATACCATTCTTGGTGTTAAATTTAATAACTCTTTACTAATTAATAATCTTCGTCTCTCTAAATGTTCATATTATTTACTCATAATTAGTTTAGAATGGAACATTTGAAGTATAATAGACAGTACGCGGAGCACCCTTAATGGTGATTGACCACCCGGATATATAAGGATCATATTGTGGGTATAAAAAAAAAGACTTTAATACTACAAATAAATTATTGTATAAATAATTTGAGTGAAATGTGTTTTAGTAATGTTATTCTGAACTTACAATCCTTTAAGTATAAATTGATAAAAAAAAATTAAGCAAAACTGAGTGAGATGGCACCGCGGTAACGCGTGTAGCTCTCATTGGAAGGCCTCTGGTCCGGTGCACACCGACTGCCCAATCTTGAGATGGGTTACGTAAAACTAATTTCATACTACCAGGCATTCATTTTACTGTCTTTTATTTTAATACCTACGCACGAAAATACCCGCTTAACCTTCTGTAAACTCTAGATATAATTTATAAGCAAACTCATGTGGATTTTAGAGGATCCTTCGGCGTGCTGGATAGGTTAACACAATTTCCTTTTCATCATTTTTTCCTTCATTCCGTTTCCTTTTCATCTACAATTTTTTTCCTGGTTTAAGGTGTATAGCGATGCGGGGAGATGGCGCGGTGTATGACGATGCTTGCTCAATGGAAAGTATACTCCCCGTGGACACTAAGGACTATCAGATCGGCGGTTATTTGCCCTCTCCGGCTGCTCCAGCATTGGGACGGATCATCCACTCTTGAGAAGAGCGCGTCGTGCCTGAGAGGTCAGACTGCTCGCCTCTCACCAAGGCGACCCGGAATCGATCCCAAGTGATCGATTTTTGGATTTGGGGTGGACAAAGTGGTGCAGGGGAGGATTATTTTCTGGTTATCCGGTTTCCCTCACCATCGCATTCCACCGGTGCTCCATTTTCATTACATATATCATCACTGTCAGCGCCTGCGATGCCATGTGTAGTAAAAGTGGGCGGCTATCCAAAAATAGTCTTGGGAAAGTTAGAAACTTCCGCGCGTCACTGTGGTTTGCCTACTTTGGTGTCCTCACTACAGCTCTTCTTCGGGGAGGGATGCGAGTAGCGAAGGCCGAAGGGAAGAAGAGAGAGCTTGCTCGCCTATCTTTTTCAATGTTGTCAACAAAAGAAAGTTTCTTTCTTTGAGGCCCTCAGCCATTATTGTGAATAGGTTATCTAATTTACCGTGAACTAGCTGAATTATTAACCTACATACGCGCACGTGAACTCTAAGATCGACAAACAGAACGAAACCTTAAACTGATGCATTTAGATATCAGGGTGTATAGTGTACTTCATGTGTCAATGTTGCCGCTCTGCCCTGCTTCCGCAAAACCTACAAAATGAAGACTAGGAATCGAGCACCCAAGTAAATATGTCTAGCTCGCAGTGCCCAATGTGGTTCCTTCCGTTGTCTACCCTTTATCCTTTACCTTTATATAACTCCAAAACCATATATTGAGCACATAAATCTGAATCTTTATTTTATTTAGAGTCCATTTTAGGATGGGGGAAGTTTCGAACTATAAAATAGTTCAACACCACCTGGCCCAAAGGTGCCGTATTTCGCGTGTGCAGATAAATACTTCGTGTGTTATAAAATTGCCTAACTCCAACGCGGTAATTCCAAGCATACGCTGGTCAGTGGCGTTGTAAGTAATTAATAATAATAATAATAATAATAATAATAATAATAGTAGTAATAATAATAATCATAATAATACAGCGAAATTCTACCTTCTATCCTGTTGGCATGTTTATTATTACGATTTTATATTTTGTTTACTCCTTTGTTTTTGATAGTGTTTAATGCCCGCTTGTGGCACCGCAGGCAATGATACTGGTGATACATAGAATGAATATGGAGGACCAGTGGCATGCGATGGTGGGGAAAACCGGAGAACCCGGAGAAATCCCACCCCTGCACCGCTTTGTCCACCACAAATCTCACATGCGATCGCTTGGGATCGAATCTAGGCCGTCTAGGTGTGAGGCGAGTGGTCTACCCACTACGCGTATAGTACGTAATTATAATAATAATAATAATAATAATAATAATGAGTAATATACTGAAACACTACAAGCTCTCGGGGATATTTTTTGTTGCGGCGCCTTAATGTTTTGATTTAACCTATTAGTGGGTCTAGCCTCTAATGTTAAATAAGAACAGGTATACACAATTATAAAACTAGTTACAGACGAATACTGATCGGTGAAATAGATATTTTAATTACTTTTAATCTAAAGGTGATTGTGTTCTTTAAAAAATAAAGGTTCTATAATTGACTGGAACCCATGTTAACTTTCTTCGTGTGTTTACACTGTTCTTGTATTCAATCATGGACTCTGGTACAAGCCTCTTGATGAGCGCGATTCTTTCACCGTTCTCTGATATGCAAGAGGAGAAGATCGAACGTCTCTCTCTCTCTCTCTCTCTCTCTCTCTCTCTCTCTCTCTCTCTCTCTTTTGCTACCCCACTGACCGAAGAATGCTTGGATTTACTCCGTGGAGTTCTTCAACTTTTATAATGCAGGAAGGGTTATCTGTACACGCGAAATACGGCGTTGTTGTGCCACACGGTAGAACATCCGGTTAATAATAATAATAATAATAATGATCTTACACTTCAGGGATAGGCTATATTGCCCGTTCCGACTCAAAATCAACTTCCCATCTGATTCTAGGAAGTTCTATTTAACGCCGTGTATAATTTAGTTCTTGTTTTATTATTCTACTGTCATGCATTCTCCTTATGTGTTGGAACCAATGGTACATAACACCATTTATCTTCTCTAATTTATATATGTTTAACTCTTCCCGTATTTGTATATTTGGTATGTGATATTTTAATGTGTAACCTGATATTCGTCTAAGAAACTCCATCTCGGCTGTTTCTTATCTTCTCCTGTTTGCTCTACATAAAGTCCAGTTTTCGCTGCCATATAAGGGGGTTAGCCAGTACCTTTCAAAATAATAAAATAAAATAGTAATAATATTAATAATAATAATAATCATCATAATACTAAAATGTGAGTATAAAACTAAAGTATGATATGACAGCACGATTGTAACGTTTTGTGCCGCAAGTCTCTCGTCACCCATTCCGCCGCAGTGAATCTACACATTTCGGATTGCAGTATGACGTAATTGCGCTTTAAGCGCTGTGCATTTATATATTGAAACACCAGCAAGTTATACGGTAGCAGTAAAACGAACTGTGTTTTGTTAATTGATCGAGTTCCCGTATAGCCTCTAGGTGTTATGTTTCCGAAAATAAACCTTATAGCTGGAGGGTTTTACATGAAACGTTTGCAGCGTTATTTTAGGCAATATTCACACGGGATAAAATAGAGATATTCGCCTAAAGCACGTTTCAGATATATTTAACTTGCAGCTGCGCTTATAGCAACCACATGCTTTATTAATAAATTAAGTACACTGGGGAAATAATTAATGGTTTTATGGAAGATGAAGACTGGCCTAGCTTTACGAACCCAGTAAAATATTTACGGTAACGTTTATGGATACTTTACCAGCAGTTAGATTTTATTTTACAACCGTTGGTTAGCCGCGATCTGTCAGTAAAATATGTTTTAACCATAAGTAATATTTACGACAGAATATCGACGACAATTCAGCTCAACTATTAAAGCGCCAATGGAATGGCCGAGATAGGCAATTTCAACCAATTGTAGTCGTCTGACTGGAGCGATATTGTCGACAGATCTTATCGCAGTTGATGTTCATTTCTTTGACATCTTGTCGCACTTGACGTTCGTATGTTTAATCTCTGTCTTGGTAACATTCCAGGCAGCCAACCTTCACTTTTAATAATTGTCAGTTCCACAATTTCAATTATTAATTCATTCACAATGTTTATTTAAAGTTTTATCCAGTTCATAATGTATTTAGTTCAAAAAAGGAGTGAAAATAATCATATTTGTATTTATTTATGTGATGAGTGAAAAACATTAAATAAAATACCGTTTGTTTGCATTTCATGTGTTACGTATTAGCTGAAATAAAATAATTGTTCCTTATTTCTATTTTTGTTATCAATATTAGTACATTGGGTGTAGACACGGTCGGCGATATCATACTTCAGGAGGCAGTGAAGAAAGAAAAAAAAACATGTTTGAAAGCGTCATCTACCGTTTGAGAACTAATGTATTACAATCATAACCTGATAAAATCTCCTTCCTATATATTATAAATTATTAGTAGTCTATTTCGCTGAATTGTCTTATCAAATACAACTCGTAGCTTGGCTCCTGTCGTGAATTAACGACAAGATGAAAGCACTCCTGGTATTATTTATGATAAACTTACAAAATAGTGGTATTGAGATTATATGCGTGCTTTAATTAATTCATAATGGCAACAAATTTCACAAGATATATGAACTATCTAAAGTTCCAATTAGCAGTAAAGTTCATTTGAAACAAATTCTTAACTCAGAGCAAGCACACAAATGATAGAAAGCGCATTAGATCTTAAAGGTCGCAATGTTAGGACTATAAAATCCCCTTTCCTTAAGGGGAGTCGGAATGCCCTATTTTTCCCATATTAAAGTTTAATCTATTTAAGATATTGAGCTTAATTTTTCGAGGTATATTCAGGAATATCTTTGCTGTTGATTGATGAAAAATAGAATACTTCTGTTTATTACAAAGAAATGTACGATTTTTTAATAAAGCTCTTAAAATGTTATTGAAAAATTAGGATTTTTAAATTTAGAAAAAAATAACTAACCCATACATGTATATAACAGCTTTTTCGTTAAAATAAAGACTATTTAGGTGCAAATGTGCCTAAAAATATCAGCCCTTAGTGACAATTAGTTTCTAAGGAAATGGGGCATTTGTATAGAAAATTTTACTTCTTCAGAAATTGCTTTCAAATATAAAATTTAAAAACAAATGTGGCCCACTTTCCAAACACAACTTCGCAGTACTTCGGAACTCTCGCATAAAGGGAGCATGAGTGGGACGCCGATACTTTAAATATCTAAAGTAAAACTTTCCGATCAAAATAAAAAAGATCTCTTCTCTAATACATACTAATATGTACAAAGTTATTTAAGTTTCCCCAAGTGAGTGCACCAAAATGTTCTAAAAAACTACTGCGCAAGATTATTTCCAACAATATTTTTAAACTATTTATAATTAGGGTACCTTATGAAAGGTACACCAAAATGACAGGAAGCTTCAAAATTTCCATATGCAATTAAAACATGAAAACAGAAAAAAAAATTATGAAAATCACAATTTGGACTCCGCTTAAACTCAACTCTATGAAAATCACACCGATAATGAAGAACAGCAAGAAATGCGTGAGTTGTACATACTATACCTTAGTTTTATGCCATAGGTGCCTTTTTTTTTTTTTTTTTTTTTTTTTTTGTGTGTGTACCGGCCAAGATGACAGTGACGGATTTATACCACTGCGCAGAAGCGCCGCAAACGTGTGAAAAGTGCGTTTATCAGCAGTGAGCTGTCTCAGTCCTGATTTGCATTCATGTTGGGAATTGTTTCGACACTACATTTATTAAAAGGGATTTCCTTTGGAATATTATTCTCTTATTAGTCCTCGGAAATGCCTGGCAACAAATCCACGCTTGAACAGTATCTATGTTGTACGATATATACGAAAAATGAATCATGTAGACAAGTACATACAATTTTAGCAGCAGTTTACTGGTCATCCAGTTCACTTTTCAGATGTTTGGTCAACCAATTTAGAACAAAGAATCGCTAAACGTTAAACCAAAGTAACGAAAACGACAAATCCTAACCAAAGAAACGCTAGACGAAATTGTTGCTGCATTCAAAAGCTGACCTAAGATGTCTCTCAACCGTGTTGCGCAGCAAGTGGGTGTTTACAAATCTCTGTTCATATAGTCACTAAAAATTTAAAACTGAAACCCTACTGTATGACTATACTGCAGAATTTATGAACATTACGGAATATTATGATGTGAATAGTAATAGCATCCGACCAGGTTAAGAACGTTGTTCGCGTAGATGGACATCACTTTAATCAACACTTATGAAAAGGTTGTACATTTAATGTCATTAATACTCGTGAGTAAGTAACGCGGGACTTACGGAACGCAAAACTCTGCAGTGTGATAGCCTATGTGTGGAGCACGCTTTCGGGCGATCCGCGGCCTTGGTATAAAACAAAGACATTGATTTGGGGAAGGTCCTGGATATATGGTTACCTAAAATATTCAAAAAAAAAGACATCGCTGTTATAAAAGACTGAATACTCAAGGGCTTTTCAAGCTATTTCACTTTGTCAAACATCCATATATATATATATATATTTTTTTTTTTTTTTTTTTTTCACACAAGCTGTGTGTAAGACAAGAGTTGGATAGGTAGAGTCAGACTGAAAAATTCAATTCCATAGCCGGGATGTGACCCATGGATCTCCAGGTCTCTAGCTGGCTGCTCTATCACTGAGCTACCATGGCAACATGTCGGCATTGCATTGGACTTCTCATTTAACCATAATAGTTGGCTATACTATGAATCTTGGGACTTAAAGTACTTACAACATTGTAAGTCGCCATTGGGATTGTCATCTCAAATTATTGGAGATCACCTTGAAACATGTTAGTCAGTTGAGAAGTTCAATGATATGCCATGGTGGCACACTGATAGAGCTACCGGCTAGAGACTGGGAGATCCGTGGTTCAAATCCCGGCATTGAATTTTCCAGTCTGACTCTACCTATCCAAATCTACATAATTACTTCTTGACCTCATTTATGAAGAGATTTATCATGGAAAGGAGAAATATATTGACATTCGGAACAAATAGCAAAAATGAGGGTTTGGTTTTATGTGTCAAACAGCTAAAATACCTTTTCTTATTATCTAATCTTATATTTTACAACAGCTCTACATAAAGTAAAGCATAAGCCACAGGAGCCATGAATCCTTGAGAGCTTCTTCGGTGTCATTTGTACTGATGTTTATCTTCTGTCCCACCTAACTAACGTGGCTCAGGCATTTTGTCCGGGATTGGAATTCAGGAAGTCGTGGGTTCGATACTCGCCTTGGGTCTCTCTCACCCATGAGTTTTTCGGGGATTTTCCCGGGTCAGGGCGTGAACGCTCGGGAGGTTTTTTTTCATTTCCTGAATTTCCTGATCCTCCATTTCTTCAATCTGGCCTTTCATTCAGGGTTGAGAGTGTCGGCGAGGACTGTGGTGGCAGTGCCCTCTCATGGAGATGATTGGAAACTCAGCTCTCGACGGCAGGATGGTGCTATGGGTCTTCGGTATACTCAGGAGATTTTATTCAGACCTGAGGCATGGACTCCTAGCACTCATTGGGTCGAGATGAAGAACTGCTTGGGAACTATTAGAGACTCTCCACGATGGCTTCCTGTCGTAGTCTGGTTCCGGCTGCCCCCTGTAACAAAAAGCTTAATCACTGGCTGAGGTGCGGAATCCCCACCAGTACGCTACACTATCTTTAACATTAATTGCATAAAACACACACAACTTCACACTCATACTCGTATTATACTTCCAGATTCCTGGGAGGATAGGTAATAATCCGGGATACACTCTAAGGTGAGAATTGAACCTGGAACCCCTCGCACAGTAATCCGATGCTCTACCGACTAAGCTACGAGTCATCCTAATAATTATTATTTGAATAACGACCCAATAATCAGTGGTAAGTTTGGAATCAACAAATAGTTGATTGTAGGGGATGTAGTAATAAGTTTTGGAAAGTTAATAGTAGGAATGAATTAATAATAATTACAATTAAATGAATTTAATAATAAAAAATAAAAGTCATCAAATTAGTATAATTATGATATAGAACTACAATATAATGAAAAGTCGACTGTACATTTATTTTAATAAATTATGTATAAACTTCAATGTAAATCGTAAAGAGATCGCAATTCTAAGATGATATAGAACCAAAGATATAGAAAATAAAGTATGTAGTATATTATAAAGTAATATTTTAAATGAAAGCTGTCAACTGCATCTCTAAAGAACAATTATGATGGTTATTATTGCAATAAAATGACACAGTTTTCCCCATTTTTATTTTCTCCGCAAACTACTATGTAGTACACAGTAGATATAGAAGGTATTGATTTTACCCACAATTTGCATTCTAATAGTTCACTGAAATAATATTTTGAGGAGCTTGGGTAAAAGAATGGCATTTAAGGAAAACTTCCATTATATGTGTCTGCATGCACGTGTGTATGTATGTGTGTGCGTGTGTGTATGTGTGTGTGTGAGACGGTGGACAGCATAATTCAAAAACGAAAAGTCCATCAATACAAACCTAGTATTTAACTTAAGTATCTTCCAACAATGCGACACAAAGATTTTCAGGAAGATCCCTCCACCCCAAACAACCCTTTATATGGAAGATTTTTCCAATCTTCTCAAATATGATTAACAAATATTAATGATATGTAAATGACAAATAAAATTTGTATCTTGAATATGTTCGGGATATCTTCTGAAGCTTAAATGAAAGTTCACTACACCGCTAAATGCACAATTTATGTCAAATACATTTTTTTTAATTTGCAGTGATGACCATTTCCTAGATATTCGGCTTCAATTTTAAAAGTCTATACTTTTCTCAGACGGAAGGCGGTCATTCGTTTCTTACCTCTTTTGTTTTACTCCTGAAAACAGAAGCGAATTTTAGCATCATCATATAGCGACAGCTTTTAAAAATAACTGTACTGTGTTTCCTTATTCCCCTTTACGTACAAGGATCTAAGTAATAATATCATATCCATTAGCATGAACCAGATAGAAGAATAATAGCTTTTTAGAATCATTCGTTTTCAGATAAGGTATAGAAAGTATTGTGACTAGTGTGAACATGTGAATGGAACACGTCATATTTTTGGTTTACTATCTTGCCTTAAATTCCACAGCATCACAACCCATAATGAATAAGAATAATACGACTTATGTTTGCAGCTCGCAGTCTTTTTAACAAGTGACTTGGAAGTTAACTAGATATCATACTTCATGAATACTACTGGAGTTGACAAGCACGTATCGGTTCACTGATGGTGCAATGATTATTAATGGTGTAAATAAACGGGCTTCTCTTCACTCCCCTTGCTTACATCTCACTGTAGATCAAAGGAATGTTGGGTATTAGCGAGGATAGTGCGTCTATGATATTATGCTCTTAACTTCAAAGAGAATTAGAGGAGTTGTACATTTTGATGTATTCTGATGCTCCGTTGAATGCATCAAGAATAGGGTTATAAAAGTGAGAAATGTCGAACTGCATTAAATATATCAGTAAACCATATATATTGTAACATCACTTATGTATTTATTCTCTTTGTTTCAGGTAAGTGTTCAAATACAGAAGAGGTAAAGCAACTTTTAAACTCTTAAACTTTGAAGATGAAATTGCTACTTAAATTCAGGTAATAATATTGTGTCTGTAATGATAGTAGTAAATAACTAACTTATATAACCAAAATACTTGGAAATATTTGGATTAATTGAACATTTAACTAAAAATAACAAAGCTCCCTATATGCTTCTTTGTACAGTTTATTTTATAGCTTCACATTAATTGCGCAGAAAGTCACAAGAGGGAAATACGATAGGGAGAATCTTGATCTGTGTGACGTTTCAAGTAGGAAAGAAAAGCTTATATGGCCACTTACTACAATAAATAAACATCAACTCCGTCGAAAAAGTATCATATGAAGTGCTGGTTTAAAACAGTATAGTGGATTAGTAAACTCGTACGCGCTGACATTGCAGATACGACACTAACGGTAGTGAAGTTAAGAAGATTATACATATCGATAATGCAATACCATCCCTCAAATTTGTCCATGTTTTCACGTGTTTTTCGCTAATTCATATTTGTATTACATTGAAACGGTGTGTACAAATATTTTTGTACAGATATTTTCCAATCCATTCCAATGAGTATTCAATTGGAAACTATAATAATTTAAAGGAAAAGTATAAAGAATTATAACTCATTGTGTGCTTAACATATTTATTTTATAATAGAAGAAATATTATTGGAGAATTAAACACTGGTTTTCAATTAAATGGAGTTTTATTTATGGGCGCTCTTTATATAATGTGGTTCTCAGCGTCCCATTCTATATTGGGCGTGAAAAACCACTTAATTTTGCTCATATTATGCTTGAGGTTCTTTTGCGTGCCGTAAATCTACGACATGCAACCAATGGCTTTACTTCCCTTCCGAAGGAAGCCATGCTAAGGATTTTACGCCCGGAAAAAAATTCATCGTCCTCCGCCGGGTTTGAACCCGCGACAAACACTGGTGTGTGTTTGTGTGTGGTGTATACGTTTCAGAAGATTATTTCACACCTCAGCCGAGGGTTATTGTACGTCAGATCCCTGGAGGAAGGATGAGATGAGTATAATTTTATAGGGTGGCCGAAACCCGTACAGAGTGAGAGCTATCTTGGAGGGCCCCTAACAGTTCACAAGCAGTTCAGCTCAATACTGGGAGCGCTAGGAGTCCGTGGATCAGTCCCGAATAGACCACACAGACAACCACTAGTGCCATCTCGCCGCCGAGAGCGCAGTCACATCCAAAAAATGGCACCTTTGCGGCGTTTTCGCATGAGTCAAAGAGGTCGGCAGCAGGGAACCGAACCGAAACGCCTGAGTCACCTGGTTCGATAAACACTGGTGAGTTAACTAAACTCTGGAAAATGCTGTGAATTTTCTCTTCAGTACATCTACCATGTTGCAATTATACTAATGTACACATTACGCGTTGATTATAGATGCTCATAGCACACATTACTCACACAATGGTGGCGGTTTTATGTACGAGGGCACAAAATACTCAAGCTGCCGGCATTAAACGAAAATGATGACATGTTGAACCTTTCCCCTTCCCAGCATATAAACGCCAGCCGCAAATAGGCAAGAAGCGACAGTAGAATAACAGCGACAGGAGCGTACACAACACTGAGAGCTGGCCAAGTTTAACTTCGACACGGCCGAACCTCCGTTGCAAGATTGTCAGAGCATTGGTGTTATTAATATACAGGGTGTTAATGAACTATACCGAAATATTTTCACAGAGTATGTAGATTACTTAAAAGTAATATGAAAAAGGTGACTTATGGCCTGTTTATTGCAATTTCAAAGTAACGGCTATAAGTTTTTGAAGTGCCAGTACGTCATCTAACCCGGAACTTCATATGGAATGAAAAAATAATAATAAAAAAACATTTACTCTATGACAGGATAGAAATCATGACATTTGGGATAGCAGCTTCCCAAGTTACGCATTAAGCCACCAGAGCAGTTGAAAAAACGCCCCAGAGTAGACTACATAACTGAAGAACGTAGTTAATGAACGCTCAGTGTCGCACTGTCAAGTGATTAGTTCAACATTTTACACATTTTTGCGACATTAAATCTTGAGAACGCTAAAAACGAACTGCTAAAAATCGATATTTCTATACTCGGGAAGCAGTTTTAAAGACATTCTAAGCCATTTCTCAATCTGCTTTGCTTTAACACCGACTTATCAGCACCTGATACCCACTCGTTTAACGCTATGTAGCTGCGTTATGTTTATCCGCGGACCATGCGTCGCCGATCTCAAATTACTAATATCAGTCACGTGCACAATCTCGCAAAATATTTCGGTGTAGTTCATTAACACCCTGTGTGTATCTCATACGCACGTGCTACATAAAAATGTAACATATTGTAAATTTCATACGTTTGAAATGATCATCTGAATCCCAAAATATTATCTGATATTAAATTACTAAAAATTAATAGATTGCGTTTTCGGTTGCTTAATTTCAGCCATGAAAACGCCTGAGACTGCCGCAAACCCGCAGAATAGCTTTGCTAGAGAAGTTGCCGATCAGTCTAGGATGGGATGTGACATTTTCGAAACAATGCCGGTTCCCCATAGTCGCGCTCTTTGATTCTTTGTGGCGCAGTGGATCGTGGGTTTGAGCCCCGCCTTGGGCATGGATATTTGTATGTTTGTAAATGTGTATATATGTGTGTATATGTATGTGTATTAGAAGCAAAAAGGAAAACGGTAATCCAATAGAAAAACAATGGAAATGTTAGGAAAAAGAAGAAGAAGAAGAAGAAAAAAAAAAAGGAATTCAGCGCCATAGTCTTGACAAACCTCCAGAACTGTATTTTATTATAAAACCATTCAACAGCGAGAAAAAAATACTCGGGCGGCGCCGGGACAAAGGACCGCTAAGGCAACCCAGGTTCAGTCCTAAGGGACCGCATGTGGGATTCGAGCCACCATGGAGGGTCCCTAACATAATCCAAGCAGTACTTCATCTCGATGCGAGGAGTGTTGGAGTCCCGGCCTCAGACCTGGCCGAACCCCCTGGGTCCTACAAACTGCTCCAATGCTACCACGCCGCTAATAGAAATATTTGCAATGGTCATTCACTACCATAGAATGGCGCCATTCTGCCGTGTCCTTGCCGACATTTTCAACCCTAAATGGAAATGGAGATAAAATGAAGGGACAGAAAATTCGGAGAATTTGCCTAAAGATCCGGGAAAATCCCGAAAACCTCCCTGAGAGAGGTCAGCCGCGGAATCGAACCCACAATCTTCCGAATGCAGTCGTAGACGAAACAACTGAGCCATCTGGTTCTTCATTCTATGATTAAATGTCGTCTGCTCGATAGATTTCTGACCCTATGCACTCACATATAAGTCTCCCTGAACATGCTGGGAGATAATGACTATGTTAAATTAAGTATATAATAGTCGGTGAATTTCTACATTCTTTGTCACCAGCTGTGAATACACTGAAAAATTGGAAACACCATCTCTGAAACTTCGACATTTAGAAGTGGGAGAAGGAAAACTGTCTGTCTATAACATGGTTTCGTTCTTATCACTTTCGATTTTTATGACAGGAAAAGCTTGTTAATCTTCTTCAGCGTGTTCAGAGGAAACAAGTGAAGAAGAACATTATTCCGACAAAGTAAGCTTGCTCTCGAATCATATCTTTGTAATCTCCTTGTGGTTAAACTTGTCTGTCATCGCAATCTTAGCTGCGAATTCAATACGTCGCTTCCTTTGACATTCAAGACCAAAGAACAGACGAGGGATGATTAAGAAAGTTGGAAAATAAAGTTGACTTGAGTTCCTAACTGCCGCCTCTAACTTGAGTTAGAGGATGTTTGTTCTGCCGCTTCGCCATCTCCTGACGCGGATGGTTTTATGCTTTATTCTAAACATTTAACACTTCGCTCTGACTCCTCCAGGGAAAAATCTTGTGCTGTCGTGAAACAGTATGAACTTTCGTCTTCCTTCCATTAACTTGAAAGGAAACTGTTCCATGAAAGGGATCCTCAGAAGAACATAAAACCAGAAAATGTGTTCACGTAATTATTGCTGTGTTTGTTTACGACTTTTAGAAGTCTTGAGAGGTATTTTTGCTGCCCCTAGCTGTGATTTTACAACGTCAAAGGAGTTTGCTCGCCAGATTGTATTCCTACAGTTACAACTTTACTTAAAAAGAAAAAAGATATCTCTGACTCTTTTGATAGCGGGAGAAATTCAGGAAGTGTGAGATGAAAGAAAATAATCATTTTAGAAGTATTTAATTTTTTTTGTATAAAGATAAGTTATATATTTCTTTGACCCAGAAACCTGTCTAGTTTTACATTAGTTTTATATCTTTATATTTTCAGTTAAATAACTTTGTTCTTTTAATAAGGAACAGTAAAATTTTAGATATTTTTTTTTTCAGGAATGTGTTGCTATGGATTTAAAATAACCAGTAAAGTATATTTTTCTACTTAAGTCAGTTTCTTGTCTAAAGATTCCCATGTAGGTATTCCCTAATCTAGAATGTTCCCTCAGCAACACATATATTATATTTAATTTAGATTATTTAAAATTACATTTGAGTTATAGCAAATACATAAGTATTGAGGAGATTTTACTGACCATTCATGTTAGAACTTGATGCCTTTGGCGGAAATAACTAACTCACACAGCAATGGTTCTTAGATAATATTTAAAAGAGTACCAAATTGGGTCTTATAAGCAAATGATTGAGGAGACCATTAACTTCCTCGTCAGAGTATCGCTGTTCCACTGTCTAAAATCCCCTTAAGTCAAGGCACCCACGCAAGAAAAGGCTTATTGTGTCCTTCCAGGTGTTTATGCGGTTTATTAAGAAGTCATAGGAGTGACCTGCCAATGTTAAGTTTCCCTGGCACTCAAAGAACTAGGTAGCACTAGGTGACCCAACTGTCCCGTATTTTATGTGTACAGATATGCCTTCGTGGGTTTAAGAGTTGCAGAACTCAACGCGGCTATTTTAAGTTAAAACCCCCTAGTCAGCAACTAGCCTGAGCGATATTGCCTTTATTCTCGCTCAACCACCTACGCTGATAAGCAAAAGGGGTAAAATTTCTCCAGTCAGTTACCTCTAGCGCGTTTTAACATGAAAAAGTACCCTGAGTTCTGCTACTCTTTTAACGCATGAAGAGATATCTGTACATGTCAAATATGAGGAAGTTGGGCTAACTATATATTCCTTGCGTGAAAAGTTTCACGCTTGCATTTTATATTATAGTAAATGTTTACACATAAGCATGAACATTTTATTTTATGTATCTTTTCAATTTATATAATCTATAGTATTACACCAGAACGATGTAACGTATTGTGACAATGTTGTATTTTTAGCAATGATTCTTACGTTTTGCCTTGGTATACGAGTCATCGCAGTTGATACAAAAACAAAAACAGGAAGTGCGGCTTGACATTAATCAGAACCTTCGAGAACGCGATTCTCGATTCTTCTCCAAGCTTCGACTATCAGTATCTTCGAGAAATTTCCAGAAAGTTCTGTGGCGCTATTTTCTAGCTATAAAAGGAGGAAAAATTGAGTGACCGGAATATTAACGCGCAGAGGATGAATCAAAGAATGTATTTGTATCTAATTGTTGAGTCAATAAAGGCATTTGTTACACTGGATCAGAAGTGGGATGAAGAAGCCAAGTTGAAAGAGCTGTTTCAAAACATTTTGGAGAAGATGGATAAAATGGTAAGTGAAATGATGACAATAAATACAGAAATGAAAATGGAAATCTCTAATACGGAAACGGAACTTTCTACCATAATCTTCGAACAATTTTCCAGCGTGAAGAACAGCGTGGAAGACCTTGGGGAAACGATGAAAGACCACGACCAAAGCTTTGGTGCCCTAGAGGGAACAGTCAACAGAGCACCAAGAAACTAACAGCCATGACGGAAAAAGATGCCTGAGAGAAAACTTAAAAAAAAACTTGAAGGTCAAGACGCCCGTATGCGACCCAGTATGCGCGCCCGTCATACCACCCATGTACGACGGGACTCAACGTTCGAAGTCTTCCGCCAAAAGTTCGCTGCCATCGCTAATCACGACCAATGGTCAACAGAAGAAGCAGCTGCCAAGCTGATAACAAGCCTCCAGGGACAGGTGGCAGAAGTACTGAATGCGATCCCGATGTGGCCAATCACCAAAGAAACTGGGATGTGACGGTGCCACATTTCTTATTGGCCCAACGCTCTACAACACACGTGATGTTTAGGTGTCCTCCTGGGACGAACAGCCAGCAGTCGACTTCATGACATGCATGAGATGGCCCGTCAAAACATTCAGGTAGTGAGCGATCAGATGAAGACCCGTTATGATTAGCTGGCCAATAACTGTGGTGATCTGGCTCTATGATGACCCTATATGGACCAATGAACGCTGCCCCAAGCCTCTACAACTATGAAAGACACTTACGTGATGAAAAGGACAAATTATATCGTCTTTCACATCCAGAGCCTACCCCAAGGGAAGAAACTGGTGGTGCATTTGGATCGTATAGCCCGCTATGATGGCGCTGGTCATCCCGAGTGTGAGAATGCCGTCTTCTACACCAGTGATTCTCACGTTCGTGTTAGTATGTGAGTCGTCGCAGTTGGATGCGTAAACAACAATCGGGACTGCCCGGAACGCGACCTTCGTTCTTCTCCAAACTTCGGCTTCCAGTATATTCGAAAAGTTTCCAGAAAGTTCCGTTCTTTTCTAGCTATAAAAGGAGGAAGAATTGCAAGCCAGTATTGTTGGAACATGTACTGAGTCGTGATTGTTAGCGCGCAGTGGTACACGAGCCATGATTGGCGTGTAGCCGTTAAATTTCCGCGCGTCGAAACCGAACTTAACCCGTCGTTAGTCGAGGTCGTTACGCCACCGCCGATGGTCGACATGTGAGCGCGGGGCCACAAAGTGTTTACCCAATTTTAACACACTATTTTATGGTTACATTTATTAAATATGATTGTCCCTTTTCAACATGTTTTTTAGGATTTCCCTTACTAAATGAATGGTATATTAGTAAACACCTGAAGGCTAAGCTAACTTTTCATTTAAACACTGTAATGTTCCGTTCTATTTTATTAATGTTTAACTTGCTTTCTTTAGTAGTAGGTGTTATAAATGTATTATGACGGACTTTTTTTTTACATTCCTCCACAAAACTATCTTCTAGTACCACAATTTACAATGGACATAAGACACTAAACACATATAGAATGCATTTATTTGTTGACCTTACAATACATAATAATGCTGTTCTATAAAGCGACTGCACAACACAAAACGTGAATTGGAAAATTTACGACAAAATAGGTGCTCTAAATGTCCTAGTAGAACTGTTTATATCTACTAGACCCTCCATAATAATTATTCATCATGTTGAAACTTTTTTGTATGTAATTTTTAAACTGTCACAATGAATTTGTTTCTGAATAGTTTCACTATTTTCTAACAAGCGTATCTAATCTTCAGAAGAGTCTTCATGCCTAAGACATTTCCTATACAAAGTAATTGTGTGTTCTTTATACATAGACAGATGGTGTTCTGCACATCTTACCTTCTTTTTTTTTTTACGTTCTTCTTCTTTTAGAGCAGAAGGCACATTTTTCTTTTCCTGTACCGGTACTGGGCATATAGGTGTTTCGGCTTTTTTAATATGGAATTTCTTCTAGACGAACTCGAAGTTCCGATCGGAGGCCATGAGTTGAAGCCCTGGATATCATGTGTGATGTTGTAAAAGCAAGGTTCTTCAGGAACATTCTCCTGGGCATATCTACACCTGCATTTGAAAAGTAAATAACCTCTCCGTTTATTCCCACAATGTACATAAGGGAAAAGAAGATCCATGCGTTGGTGGAAGTCACATATATTTCACTTTAAATACTTCCGCGTTATCTAGTTAACATGTAAACTCAACTATTTGCGTCTATCCTAGGGATCCACCGCCTAGGAAGTATTTCCTGTGTGAAAACACGATATTACGATAAGCCGACAACATTTGATCCGCCAATGGTTCACGTGCGAGCGGTAGGCTCAGTTAGGTGCATGAGTTAATTCTTTTTTCATTTATAGGGAATTAAAATATTGAAATACATTGTAGCATACATTAACTTGCTCCGTAAACATGCTTTCAAAGGCTCAAAACCTCCCAGTCGCCTCCTCGGAAGATACTAAACTCAAGTACAAAGTTAAGTATTTTACCGATTTTTCGTTTTTGAGTTATCGTATTCACAGACACACACATGGACTCACACACACGAGGACCTTCTTTGAATACCATCTCTTCCTACGTACAGATTCTGGATAAAGCAAAAATGTATTGTTTTGTGTAAAAGCATTTCTTTTTCCGAATGGGAAACTCAAAGACTTTGCATAGTGTTTTCCTGAAAGGAGCACATCAGCTCGGAAATTAATGTTATCACAAGAGGACGTTCTCTTGAGTCTGCCCGTAAAGTGAAGCAATTTGTTTCAGGAGCCTCATTTGGAGATTTGTGCTACCAAGTGCTTCAAGCAATCAGTGCAACATGGAAATACTTTCTCACCACTAGTTTAAAGCAACAGTCTCAGTTCTTCTGCTTTAACTGGAATGTGTTAAAGAAGAAAAAGTACACATATAGTAGGTTTTAAGCATAAATATTACCAAGAAATCTCCTTTACACATATTAACATATTAACCCAACGGTTCCCAACCGGTGTGCCCCGGTACCATAGGGTGCCGTGTGATTGGCTAAGGGGTGCCGCGAGATATTGAGATAAACAAAAAAAAAATACCTTCTACTGAAGCCTTAAGTCTTGTAAGGTCTTGAAATAAAATAAGTCAAATCAATTACTCTCATGCACGGCAGATGGTGATAGTGGTCGATTCATTTCAATAATTCAGTTATACTCGTATTCCACAGATGACATTACAGCTATACCCTGCCGAACATTCCCGAGACTACTCGCTTCCTCACGAACATTCCCGAGACTTCGACATGAATATATAAAAGTGTACGCCGCTTGGCGCTTTCAGTTGTCTTCCTCGCGTTGATTCACAGTGTTTAGCTTTGGATAAGTTCATTGTTAAACGTAAACGCCAGGACAATGAAAGTGAACAGTCGGCTCCTACTGCTTGCTTTAAGAAGCCAAATCTTACATTTTTCCCGGACCGTCGAATTCACCACATAAAGAAGACAAACGAAAGAAAAGAACATACCAGGACAGTTACTTAGCGTATGGATTTAAGTGGAATAACAACGAGGAAAACCCTATCCCTATGTGTTTAGTTTGTGGCGAAACACTTAGCAACGAGGCCATGGTACCTAGCAAACTGAAGCGGCATCTTACAACAAAGCATCCTAGTGTGTCACAGAAAAGTGTAATGTATTTTTCACATATATTAGAAAGGGAGAAGAAAACAGCTGTGCGAATGGTAAAGAGAATGACCATAGGTGATACTGCTCTTGAAGCCTCATTTAAAGTAGCAGAACTGATAGCTAAAAAAAAGAAACCTCATACTTTTGGAGAGGAAAACATTGGCCCTGCATGTCAAGTTATAGTTTCAACAACACTTGGCGAAGGAGCAGCTAATCAAATTTCGAATGTTCCTCTGTCCAACAACACAATCAGCCGCAGGATATCTGAAACGTCATGCAATATCAACGAACAAGTCACGGAGAAAATAAAAACTTGTAGAACATTTGTTTTGCAAGTAGATGAGAGTCTCGATATTGGTGACAAACCGCAACTCCTTGGTTTTATCAGATATATTGATGAAAAAGATATTAGTGAACAGTTTCTGTTCTGTAGACAGCTGGAGACTACAACCACAGGCCATTATATTTTCGTTTCTATTAATTCCTATCTCAATGATCATGATCTTTCATGGAAAGACTGTTGTGGTATATGTACAGATGGTGCACCATCTATGTCTGGGAAAATTAAAGGTTTTGCTGCCAGAGCTCTCAATGAAAATCCATTCATTGTTATAACTCACTGTTTTCTGCATAGAGAGGCATTAGTCGTGAAAGCGTGCAATGAAGATTTTGCTGAAGTGTTTAACCAAGTTGTGAAAATGGTGAACTATATGAAGTCTCGACCTTTAAAGTGCAGAATTTTTGAACAGTTATGTCGCGCAACGGATGCAGCTCATACCACTTTGTTACTTCACACAGAAGTAAGGTGGTTGTCGCGGGGTCGTGTATTGAACCGGTTTCTCGAACTTAAAGAACAGCTAAAAAAAATTTTAAGGATGAAAATCAAGACATATTCCATGAGCTCTTACTAAGTGATTCTTGGTATTTTGAACTGTCGTATCTGACAGATATTTTTCATAAGCTGAATGAACTGAATGTTTCGATGCGGGGTCGACATGAAGCAATAATCTCCTCAACCAATAAAATGAAAGGTTTTAAAAGAAAACTTAGTTCTTGGAAGTCTGCAGTTCAGAAAGTAGATTTGTCGAACTTTTCATCTCTTCTTAATGTGACAGGAGATAAAGATCTGGGTAAACTGAAAGACCGCATTTGTGATCACTTATCAAGATTGCAAGATACAGTAGATGCGTACTTTCCAACTATTTCCACTACGAATCTCGACTGGGTTGTCTCACCATTAGATTTCGTAGATAGTGCAGAGTAAATAGATTTCACTGCTTGCGAACAAGATGAATTTATTGATCTTTGCTCTGATTCCACACTCAAAGGTAAGTTCACCAAGAGTGAGGCGTCGGTGGCTAGTTTTTGGCTTCAACGGAGAGAAGAGTACCCTAACCTAATGAAGAAAGCAATTAATGCACTTTTGCCCTTTTCAACATCCTATCTATGCGAGCAAGCCTTCTCTGCTATGGTGACAATAAAATGCAAAGCAAGAAATAGACTGAATAACCTTGAGGATGATTTGCGTGTTTCACTGTCAACTGTAAGACCCGACATCACATATCTGTGCTCTAAGCATCAATCACAAGTTTCACATTAATCATTAATCGAACAAAATTTATTGATGTATTTTTACTCAGTGATTGTAGTAAAGTTTACTGTATTATGTAATGGTGTACGTTATTATTATATATATTTCAATAAATTAACATATTAAGCTTAATTTTCTTTTAATTCAAGGAAGGGTGCCCCTAGTGTTTAATGTTATTCCCAAGGGTGTCGTGAACTTCAAAAGGTTGGGAAACACTGTTAATTAACCTGTAAGTTAATAATAATGTTAAATCTGTACCAACTTAACTTTAGCAAAAGCTACCTGAGTATCGTGATTTATAACGGATATAAACAATAATGTTTTAGCCTATTAATTAAATATTCAAGAAATAAAAACATAAAAAAAATCTGATGCATTCACATGATTTTCTCTACATCTCAGTAACACATTACTGTTAAAAATCTTATTCTCCTATTTACTTTATGCTAATCAAAATATACATTAGCAGTAATGATCTAATTACTTGCTTTCTTGTAAGCAACAAGGGAAATAAGGAAATAAACTCGGCTAAAGCGATGGTTAAATCTTTTAAAAGCTGGCTGTTTGGTGGATGAAATTCATTTCTTTGCATTGCCAGGAGTTTACAAATCCCCGTATGTGAAAATTATTTTAAAACTGAAATTAATAACAATAAATATCCCAAAAATAGTCAGCTACACAAAAGAAATGTATATTACATAAATTGTGTGTTTTAAAGAGATCTATATTTTTGTGTAGTAAGTTTTTGCTTATATCTCACGATTTAGTAGTTGCGATAATTCAGCAAAATTCACTCAGAATAAACATGCCTTAAGAGCCTATTCCTAGAAAATTAAAGATATATATATTTTATTTATCACCTAAATATCTTTAATTTACGGTACTGTAATCAAATCGTTAGAGCCATTTTTGAGAAAATCAAAATTTTCGAAAAATCTTCCATGTAAGGGGTAGTTTGGGATGTGGGAGACTTTACTCAAAATCTTTCTGCTGCATCCTTGGAAGAGTTTCGTATTTTATATATTCTTCGTTTACTAGTTATCGTGTTCACAGACACACAGACACATTGACACACGGACACACATGGACACACGGACACACACACAAGCCTTTTTACTTTCTCTATACGCAATATGTACATAGGGTATAGAGAATTTATTGCACTCCACCCAAAAATTTGAAACTGAGATTTCACCGGAAATATATGTTTTAGGGTCCCCTTTATCTAAAAAAAAACATTTTTGGAAAAAGGTCCGTGTGTGTGTGTCCGTACGTCCGTGTGTCCTTATGTCTGTGAACACGATAACTCAAAAACGAAAAGTCAGTAAAATACCAAGCTTGGTATTAGTTAGTTTAGTATTTTCCAGGGATGCGACACGAAGAGAAAAATCCCCCAACCCCAAACTACCCTTTACATGGAAGTTTTTTCCAAAATGTTGATTTTCTCAAAAATGGCTCTAACGATTTTGATTAAAATTTCATATATTAAAGATATGTACCTGACAAATAAAATGTATAACTTGAATTTTCTGGGAATAGCCTCTGAATATTACGTTATTCTGGATGAATTTTACGGAATTTTAATAACCACTGAACCGTAAGAGATGGACAAAAACTTAATACACGAAAAATATAGCGCACGGTAAAAGACACTATTTATGTTATATACATTTTTTCGTGGAGTTCATTGTTTTTGAGACATTCCTTGTTTTTGGTTTCTGCTTTGAAAAACATATTTTTCTGATACAGGAATTTGTCAACTGCTGTCCATACAAACAAAGAAACTTCAGTCACATAGCAACCAGCTTTTGACTGTCACTTTAACCTATGGTACTCTCATATTTCGCTTCTACTTGCAAGGAAGCAAGTAATAAGACTATTTCTTTTAATTTTTTCTGATTAGCATGAAGTAAATAGAAGTATTAGCGTTTTAAGAATAATTTGTTGCAGAGATGTAGAGAAAGTCATGTGAATGGTACACATTAGTCTTTTTAAAAATACCTTTTTTGGACGCAGGGAACCTTAAAATATCTATTTCTAGTGAAATCTCAGTATCAAATTTTTGGGTGCAATGTAATTTCTTCTCTATACACTATGTACATAGTACGTGTAGAGAAACTACATATATATGTGATGCATTCACGTTAATGTTCTCTACTCACTTTGTATAATTCTTTGTTATTGGAAATTGCTTTACATGCTTTACAAATTATTATAAATTCTGTAGATTTTGTGTTCCCTCGTTACATTGAGCTTTCTGCCTCATTGAGGCTTCTTTTTCACCTTCTATACTGCTTACATGGTGCATAGATAGACAATGTATCGCATTCCAGAGATATCACTGGAAATTCACGCTTTTGAGTCCCCCAGTTTACGATAAAAAAACCACTTTTAGAAAACGGTCCGCCCGCGCGTGTGTCTTTGAACTATTCAACTGAAAAGCGAAAAGTCGGTTAACTACCAAACTTGATACTTAAGTTTAGCATCTTCAAAGGATGAGACAGAAAGATTTTCAGGAAAATCCTTTCACCCTAAATTATCCTTAACAAGAAAACATTTATAAAAATTATGATTTTCTTAAAAATGACTCTAAATAATTTAATGAAAACACCTATAATAAATATATTTACAGACAAATAAAATATATGTTTTTAATTTTCTGGGATTAGCTCTAAAGACATCATCCTGGATAACTTACGCATAACTGATAATCAGTAAAAGATAGACAAAAATGTACTACCAGAAAATATATGTCTCAATAAAACACACAATTTATGTCATTTACATTTTTTGTGGGTTAACCATTTCTGAGATATTCATTTTTATTGGTTTCAATTTTAAAATACTTAAATTTTCTCAAAGGGCAATTTCTTATACCTGTTTCTTTTGTTTCACTCTTGGCTATGTAAAGAGAACCGAATTTCAATAACATTGCAACCAATTTTTAAGGTATTTGACTGTCATTTTAGCCAAGTATATTCCCTTATTGAGCTTCTACATACAAAGAATTAAATAATAAGATCACTTTTCTTAATATTTATCTTCATTAGATTTGTGCGTGTGTGTAGCCATCTTAACTAAAAATGAAAAGTGGATTAGTTAACTTTATGTTTTCCAAAGATGCAAAACGAAGATTTTCAGGGAAATCCCCAAGTCCAAACTTCACTTTACCTAAAATTTTCAAATTTTCGAAAACCTTTTTTTTCTCTCTAGAATTACTCAAAATTTTAATTAAAATACTGTATTTAAGGTATTAACATGCAAAATAAAATGTATATCTTTACCTTTCTGAAAACAGCCTCTGAAGACCTTTTCATTATGAATGACTTTTGCATAAGTCGTAAGAGAGACAAAAACTTACTATATAAAGAATATAGATCTCGCTAAAAATCAAAAGTTATGTCAGATATACTTTTTGTGCAGTTCACCATTTCCGAGATATTAATTGTTATTGGCTTCAAATTTAAAATACCCATACTTTTCTCAAACGGGAATTCCTCATTCCTGTATATTTGTTTTTACTCCTGACTATGCTGAGAAAACCGAATTTCGAATTCAATCCATTAGTAGCAGTTTTTAAAAGAACTGACAATCGCTTTAGTCTAGTGTCTTCTCTTATTTCCTGCTGTTTATAAAGAACTAAGTAATAAGAACATTTGCTGCTAACTTGTATTTTGTTTATCATGAATTAGATAAAAGCATAAATTTTTGTAAAAATAGAGAGATAATGTATTAGTAATGTGAAAAACAAAGTTTTACCAAAAAGTTAATGCTTTTATTCAATATTAGTGGCCTATAGACTTACTTATAGCCGGTACATGTATTCTGCCAGTTAATTAAAATGTTAAGCAGATGGTGAGCAGATTGTTGCTATTTATAGCTCAATAAACAGGTCAGATACTAGTAGAGAAGATCTCATTCGAGAGCATTGAAGCATCCTGTTCGTATACGATATTGAATAAACATACGATTGCGTGCTGTTCAACTGGGTGCTTCGGCAAATGTGTGAAAGACCGCGTTGATTAGCTCCTCTGTGGTTGGTTGAATCCCTTTCCCATGAAAATGTTATTACCGCTACCTGCTCTGCCGAACCTACCAATGATGGAACGACTTCTGTGATTGGAATCCTACAGAGCCGCCTATAGTTACAAGCCAGAGCGCACTTTTGGCAACGCTGTTCAGAAATGACAACTATGATATCTATTTGCATAATGGGATAAAAAATCCTACAACTGTTTTATTGCGATTTAAAAAAGAAATACTGCGTGAAAACACAAGTTATAAGGAGGCAATTTTGGAACAATGTTCCACACGATGCAATTTTTCACTAATTTGTTTCAAAATTTTTATACTGCCTCTCAAAAGTACGTTTAAGTTCAGGTCATATTACTTTTTTTCGAAATAATGCTCCAATTTTTACCTTCTCTACATAATGGATAGAGAAGGTATTGCATTCCACCCAAAAATTCAATGTGAAATTTCACCGAAAATATATGTTTTAGTGTCCCCTGAGTCCAAAAACATATTTTTAGAAAAAGCTCTGGGTGTGTGTGCTCAAAAATGAAAAGACCGTTAAATACCAAACTTGGTATTTAGGTTCAGTACCTTCCAAGGATGCGACACGTAGATTTCCGAGAAACCCCCCTTTACATGTACCCTTTACATGGACAAATGTTCGATACTTTTTATTTTCTTACAAATGGCTCTAACGACTTCGATTAAAATCTCCTATATTGAAGCTATTTACATTCCAATTAAAATGTATATCTTGAATTTTCTTGCATCTGGGAATAACGTATGAAGACTACTTTATTCTGGATGAATTTTACGGAATTTTGCATTACTGGTGAATCGTAAGATATAGACAAAAACAAACTTAACAGAAAATGTAAAGCTCGTTAAAGCACACAATTTATGATATATACAATTTTTTCGTGGAGTTGATCGTTTTTGAGATATTCCTTCTAATTGGTTTCAGCTTTAAAAAAATTATACCTTTCTGATATGCGAATTTGTCAACTCCTGTCCATACAAACAAAGGAATTTCAGTCACATAGCAAATAGTTTATTTCCCTTCTATTTACAAGGAAGCAAGTAATAAAACTATTTCTGCTAAGTTTTCCTCGACTAGAATGAAGTACATAGAAGCATAAGTTTTTTAACAATAGTTTGTGGTAGAAATGTAGAGAAAGTCATGTGAATGGAATACATCAGATTTTTGTAAATAAATTATTAAATTTTGAAAAAAAACATGAGTTCTGGATAATATGAAAACTAATAATGTTTCTACATTAATTAGAGCTAATAAAATAATATTACAGCTTTATTTGTAAACTCATTTACGGTAAAACTGAATATTTTATGTGAACAACTTTAAAATGCATCACGTGGCTCATTTTTTGTGGAATATGGAATTTGGGCAATTAAAATTATTATTTAAATAAACATGCAAGTTAAATATTGATATATAGCAGAAATATCACTTATTGTATATAGTAATTTGAATAATATATCATATATACTGTGAATTTTTCAAGTTACACAGAGGTATTACCTTAAGCATCATGCTTTCGAGGATGCAGCGACTGAGAAACTTAGCAGCTGTTTGTCGCTACGCTAAAATGGATTCAAAAGAGACTCCAGGACTATACAGAACAATGCGTTTGTACTCCTGTCATCACTAAAAATAAAATGAAACCAACCGCGATGAATAATGGAAAGAGGAAAGCTGTATTATGCACAAGGTGTTCCATTTACCTTCGCAGAGACTAATACGACTGTAGTCAAGTGGTTAGCGTTTTGAATACTCAATCCAAATATCCCGCGGATTTGCTGCAGTGGGGAATTTTTCCAGAATAATTTCCTATCTCCCACAGAGTCTGGAAGTATGTATGTGGGAATGAACGTACGTAATTACATATTACGAGGGTTGTCCCAGAAGTACGTAACAAAGAAAGCAAAAAATTATTTGGGGAAAAAACATCTATATTTCTCTAAATAGTCTCCTTTCAGCTAAATACACTTTTCCCAGTAATGTTCTTTCAATACCCTGTTTATTGAGGTCTGCAAAATAGCTATTAACTGCAGACTCCACCTCTTCCTTGTTGGCAAATCTTCTACCACCAAGACATTTCTTCAAGTTTGGAAACAGAAGATAGGCATAGGGGGATAAATCTGGTGATTAGGGTGTATGAGGCATCAATTCAAAATTCAACTCATTGATTTTGGCCATGACAATTATGGACGTATGAACTGGTGCATTGTCTTGATGAAACAAAACATTCTTTTTCACTAAATGGGCCGATTTTGCTCGATTTCATTACTCAAACGCTGTAACAAATTTGCATAATATTCGCCATTGATTACATTTACTTTTTTGAGATAATAAATGAAAATTATGCGTCCCAGAAAGCTGACGCCATGACCTTGCCTGCAGATGGAACTGTCTTCGCTTCCTTTGGAGCCGATTCTCCCCTTCCAATCCACTGTTTTGATTGTTTCTTCGTTTCAGGTGTGAAGGATGGACCCAAGTGTCATCCATTGTTATGAATCAACGACAAAGCTCAGCTTTACTGCAGTGAAACATTGCCAAACATTCAACTGAAACATCCTCAGGACACTGTTTTTTTTTTTTCCTATTATGAGCAAACGCGGCACCCACCTTGTACACAACTTTCTCATATTAAAATTTTCAGTTACGTAACTTTTTGAAATTTCTGCAATATGTGTTAGCTCGAGCACTTGCAATCGACGGTCATCCAATACCATTTTGTGGATTTTCTTTACAATTTCTGGACTGGTAACCTCATTTGGTCGACCACTGTGATGTTCGTCTTGGTAGCTCGTACGGCCGCGCTTAAACTCTGCCATTCAGTATTTCAGTGTTGTAAACGAAGGAGCAGACTCCCCCAAAGTAGAATCTAGCTCAGCTTTAATATTACTCGGACTAACATATTTCAAATGAAAGTATTGTATCACATAACGATGCCCAGTTTTATCCATGTTTACAAATTCTCTGAGAGCATTCACTAATGTTGGCAACCAAATAAATGCTAAACAATGTAAAATCGTCAAACTTCAAACTTAAGCCTTCTAAAGTTGGTACTTTTTACCATTGTTGCTGTCGGCTGTGTTCTTCTGGGACAGCCACTGAAATACATAATATGTATAATACTGAAAACCAAATGAAGAAACCATATAGTTCAGCGAGCAAAACGTCAGCAGTTGTTTCTAAAGTAAAGTACAGATATGGGTTAAAGGGGGCTATATAAATGAAACAAAAATAACACCCGCGGCTTAAAAATCAAAGTTCCATCGTTAATAAGTCAAACATTAGACAACTCTACGAAAAACCACTCTCAAAAAAAAAAAAAAAAAAAAAAAAACATAGAAAAAAACGTTTCAGTGATTATCTTCAGTGGCCCACAATCGTAAGAGCCTGGGTTCGATTCCCGGTGACAGTGTTTTTGTAGTTTCTGCTCTACCAGGTCTCTTTTCTAATCGGAAAACTATATACTATATGAAGATTCAAATCAATAGCAGAAAACACCTCGAAAATCATTAATACCACAGAAATGATTTGGCATAAATTGTGTTGTTTGATGAGATTTACATTTTGTATGTAGAAAGAATTTTTGTATATCTGGTTGTTCAGCTGCACAAATGGCATTCAGAAAGAACGAGTCTTCACAGGAAATGCTAGAGGTTTCAACATATACATTTTATTGTTCTTGCGTATATGGTATTTTATCGTAATCCTTAAGAGTGATATTTGCAAAAAAGTCACTCAGAATAAAGTAGTCTTCAGAGGCTATTCCCAGAAAATTCAAAATATACATTTTATTTGTCAGGTAAATATCTTTAATATACGATATTTTAATCAAAATCGTTAGTCATTTTTTAGAAAATCAAAATTTTCGAAAAATCTTCCATGTAAAGGGTAGTTTAGGGTGGGGGGGATTTTTCTCAAAATCTTCGTGTCATATCCCTGGAAGATTCTAAACTTAAATACCAAGTTTGGTATTTTACCGACTTTTCATTTTTGAGTTATCGTGTTCAAAGACACACGGACACACGGACACACTGACTCACGGACACACACACGGACCTTTTTCTGAAAATACTTTTTTAAGTAAAGGGGACCCTAAAACATATATTTCCGGTGAAATCTCGGTATCGAATTTTTTGGTGGAGTGCAATACCTTCTCTATACACTATGTACATAGTTCGTACAGAGAAAGTAAAAATGTATAAAGTAGCTTAGAGTAAGAGGGCTTTCTTTAACACCTCACAAGGACCTTTTTTATTGCCTATAAGCAGTCGCGGAAGTATTGTATTTTAAGACCGAAGTTCTTTACGTCTTTGCTCTATAAATGATTATTATGTTAATATCAAAGGTCCTTAAACGACTCCCAATATTTCTGTTATTATAATTACATGTTTTATAAGGGATTTGCTTTATTTTCTTGTATTTCGTCAGAAGTTGCTACTTTACTTACGTTAACGTATTACAAGGTAGAACTGTTAAGAACTACGCAGTTAATTTTAACAAAAGACACCCTATATTATCAGCAAAACCCTTGAGAATTTGTAGTTTTTCGTTATTTCTTGTGCGTGCATTAGGTTACAAATGCTTGCTAGGTAAAAGTCCCTAATATTTAGCACGCAGGCTATGTTTTTTTGTTTCCATGAGTCACCTGATCAAAATACACTGAAACCACGTAATATAGTAACTCTAAAGGCAGGTTTTGGCGGAAAGTATCAGCCAATCAGAATTAAGAATCTTTAAGACAGACATCTTGTTTCAAGGGCTATAGAAACAGGACCAATTTCAGAATTTGTACAGCTTGCTCTGACCTTCCGACAAGTACTCCACGTCGCTTTACATTAGAATTTCGCGTTGAAATTTCAAAATGCGATGTAAGTGTAAAATATTAATAAGTGCTACAATGTAAATAGTGTTATTACTTAAGTGTAAGCGGTAGTACAAATATACAGTGTTTTAGGTGTATAAAATGTTAAGAGAAATATTCATCATCTCTGTTTGTCGAGATGACTTCACCTGTAGTGTTTGATATTTTATCGACAAATAAATATCTGAGTGAGATATTTTCAATTCCAAACAAGTGTCCGTACCTAAATTCTTTCCTGTTACCAACCTGAGAAAACTCAACAGCTCGACCGACTCCGAATCCTGAGATAGCTACGCCAAGGCAGCGGAAGAATCAACATCTTCATAAAAGGTACGTTGCATCTATCCGAGTCCTGGCATAGTACGGTGGAGTCACTCTCAACTGCACGCTGTCCGTTTCTCACTCATTGATACATCGAAGGGAGCATAAGAAAGTGGCTTTCCCAACTCGTCATAAATCAACTATAATTAAATATTAACCATGAGGGCAGTATACAAATACTCAAAGACATATAAAACCGCGACAATTTCATACGAAATTCGATAGTGACTTTTCACCGGAAACACATATTCTGGAGCTCCATCAATGACCCTTAAAAATGCATTTTTAGAAAAAAAAAACTTTCCTGTGCGTACGTGTACATGATGCCAGTTAAACCTTGCCTACCGCAAGAGTTTGCATAAGGTTTACGTGTTATGTAATCCAAAACGTTAAAACATAAAACAGCATTGTGAAACCAAGGGAAACAATCTGATGTGTTCCATTCACATGACTTTCTCTACATATCAGCAACAAATTATTACTAAAAAGCTCTTACTTCTATTTACTTCATGCTAATGGAGAAAATATTAACACAAATATTCTTGTTACTGTTTCCTTGTAATTAGAAACGAAATAAGGTAATACCATTGGTTAAAGTGATAGTCAAAAGCTGATTGCTCTGTAACTGAAGCTCCTTTGTTTGTATGGACAGGAGTTGACAAATTCCTGTATGAGAAAAGTATAAGCTTTTCATTGCTGAAAACAGAAACAAGGCATATCTTAAAAACGATCAACTACACGAAAAAATGTATATAACATAAATTGTGTGTTTTAATGTGCTCTACATTTTCTGTGTGGTAAATGCTTGTTCATCTCTTACGATTTAGTAGTTATGCAAAAATTCGTAAAATTCATCCAGAATAAAGAAGTCTTCAGAGGCTATTCCCAGAAAATTCAAGATATACATTTTATTTGTCAAGTAAATACCTTAAATTTACGAGACTTTAATCAAAATCGTTTGAGCCATTTTTAGAAAATCAAAATTTTTGAAAAAGTTCCATGTAAAGGGTAGTTTGAGGAGTGGGGATTTTCTTGAAAATCTTCGTGTCGCATCGTTGGAAGATACCAAGTTTGGTTTTTAACGATTTTTTCATTTTTGAGTTATGCTGCCCACAGACACACATACACAGACAGACATTTTTCTGAAATGCTTTTTTTGGGTTCAGGAGGTCTCAAAACATGTATTTACGGTGAAATCTCAGTATTCAATTTTGGGTGCAATACAATACCTTCTCTATACACTATGTACATAGTATGTATAGAGAAAGTAATAATGAGTTGCAACGAGAGGAGCAAATTGTGGCTATAGGTGCAAAATTTGTGTCTACATATGAAAAAACAAATGTACCAGCACCTCTTGATATGTAGTAATGCTTATTGACTAATGTAAAATACTCATTTGTTAGGAATAAGAAACATTTCAATATAATAAAGAAAATAAAACTAATAAGCAAACGAATATAAAAAAGGAGGGAAAGAGATTTCAGTAACCAAATAAATAAGTGATTAAAGATATTAAAAGGAAATACATTACAATAAGCATAAATGTTAAAATTTGTAAAGAGTATTTATTCTGTATACGAAAGGAAAAAACCAGAGATTTAGGAATATTACTTGCAAGGTTTGTTTGGTAATCTGGGTCAGAAAGTCATTGGCAGAACGTATATACAATAGAATTGTGGAAATGTTGTGTTCAGAGTGTTACAAAGAAGAAATATTAAACATTAATGACCAAGGGTACTTTGGACCTGAAGGGAGCAAACTGTAGTCTAATGCTTTTGCTGCGGTGCCAAACTTATTCGGTGAGAGGAGACCGAAAAACCTTTGACAGAAAATACTAACCAATAGAAATTAAGAAATGTTTATCTTCGGATCCATTCGTGTCATATCATAGAAAATAGGAGGGGCCATAAGAAATTTGTCTAGGCCCGAAGGGAAGTTGAAGTCACGAATTGTAGAAGGAAAGAAGTTATCAATGGTGCTGAGCAGACGTGTTGCATATATTAACTTCAGTGCTGCGATATAAAGTATGTGTGTCTTTAATTTAGGAAAGTGAGTGGTGGACAAAGAGTTATTTCTCCGAGTTCACATGGGAATTAGAGCATGAAATAGTTGGAAACTAGGGTAAATTTGCAAAATATTAATTGTAAGAAACTTATTCAATGTGGGGGAATAACATTGTAAATGAGAAAACGGAAGTCAGAGGGGACAAATAATTTAATGTGTGTGAAATGGATAAACTATGGTAATCCGAAAAAAATCAGTGATGTTTTTCTTCACACATGCCCTGAGAAAATCCCTAAAAGAGATCCTACTTTTAAGCCCTTCTTATCCTTCCTAATCCTGCCATAAAATGGCATATAAACCATAAAAATTCCCGCCACATGACACAAGGCCTGCAATGTTTTCTAGCGTTGTTGGTGGAGTTGCCGAGATAAAGTTAATGCATATATTGCATTTTGAAAGCATCTGCTTGTCGAATGCAGGCGGATTTCATGTTTGTAACGTCCACTTTGTGGTAGCGCGACATACGCTATGAGGAGAACACACATATTGAATTTATCGCTGGCTACAGACACAAACCAATTAAGCGATGGCCTGACACAATTACGATAGTGTGCCCTCCGGTAACACTCTCTATTAGTTGTCAAACGCAATAGAACGCTCTAAAAATGAAACATGCTACCAATATCGTGATTAAACCATTGAGAAACACGCGATTGCATAACGTGAAGGATACCAGAATATGAACTGGCGTAACAGAATCAGTTCAACATCACGAAATACTTGTTCAGTTTATTGTTCTAAGAATAAGATGTATAACTCTTCTTTTACTTTTTCTACACTACTATATACATAGTGTATAGAGAAGGTATTGTAATGCACCCAAAAATTCGATACCGAGTTTTCACCCGAAATATATATTTTGAGACCCCCTGAATCTAAAAAGCCGTTTTAGAAAAATGACCGTGTCTGTCTATCTTTCAGTGGACAGTATAGCTCAAAAACGAAAAGACTGTTAAATAGAAACTTGGCTTTTAGGTTTGGTATTTTACAAGGATGCGACACGAAGATTTTCAAGAAAATCCCCCCCCATCCCCAACTACCCTGTACATGGAACGTATGTTTAAGTTTATTTTATCACAAGCGAAATATATATCTTGGATTTTTTGGGAATAGACATCTTCATTTTGAATGATTTTTATTGAATTTTGCATAACTGGTAAACCGTAAAAGATAGACAAAACTGATGTAGATCTCGATAAAAGCACAATTTATATCATATACATTTTTTTTCGTGGAGTTGACCATTTTGGAGATATTCCTTGTTAATGAGTTCAGTTTTAAAATACTATTTTTGTTTTCAACGGAAGCTATAAACTGCCCTGCATAGAAACGGATTTCATCCACATGGCAACCGTTTTTAAAATGTTTGACTATCGTTTTAGCCTAGCGTATTCCCTTATTTCCCTTCTATTTACAAGAAAGCAAGTAATTAGACAATTTCTGCTAATGTTTATTTCTATTGTCATAAAGTGGATAGAAGAATATGCTTTTTAACAATAATTTGTTACAACAATGTAGAGAAAGTCATATGAGTGGAATACATCAGATTTTTACCTCTTTTATTTTAATCGATTTAACATCTAGGTAATATCGCGATGAAAAAATAATTTCAGGACTATCCCCGTAAACAAGCCGCGTTCGCTTTGTGCCAAGCAGATGTCGATAGAGCGCTATAGACTAACTGATTTCACCATCTGTAGTCAGTATGGCGCAAATATTCAGATAGCATGTCCTCTGGCTTAACTGCCTCTTTCATTCGCAGTCAGATGATAAGAATTCAGCCAGTCCTTCGAGGCTACATCTCCACGTACGATGCTACTTTACTTCACTACATATAGATGGCGTTTTAGCTGTTTTAACTGCCTGTGGATCGATGACACCGCAGGTCATATTACCATATTTTTATTATTAGGTAAACCTTATAGGTGGAACTTTGGGTTGTGGTGTTAAGTTAACCAATCCGGTATTTAGCTGGGCACCTGAGAGAAACCACAAAAAACAGCCATATTGATCGATCCATGGGATTAGAACCCAGGACTTTCCGAATCCGGACCACAGACATTACCGCCTGAGCCATCCAGCTCGGTGAGTGTTTTTATAGCACATTTTCATCGTAATTTAACGTGTACTCAGAACATTTCGGTATTTCATGTTCTTTTAGAAAGCAGCCACCAAACAATACACTAAATTTTGGTTTAATGTGGTAATACAGTGTCTTCTTTTTATGCAAAGGCCATGGATCGCGTGAATGCGTGCTTCGCACACAGTCTACTACGTTGCGGAGCTTTCTGTTCCGTAACTCCCGAGTTACTTATTCACGAGTGTCAGTAACATATATATTATAAGTGGTATTGAATTTGCTGTCCAGCGCGAAAACATTCTTGATAACGTTGGATGAAATTGCCATTCATAGGAATAAATTCTTGCGTAATGCTCATAATTTCTATCCTAAAGCCACACAGTAGTTTTCCAATTTTAAAAGTTTAGCAACTGTTTATCAGGGGTTTGCCAAACACCCCTTTGCTGTGAAACACGGCTGAGAGACTTGTTAGGTAAGCTTTCGAATGCAGCATCAATGTCGTCTAGCTTTTTCTGCGTTAGACCAAGAGGTATTCGCTTCCTTGATTTAATATGAAGCATGTTAATGTTAAGGCCAACAGTGTCTGTACCCAGAACCGGATAACTAGGAAACTGTTGCTGAACGTATCTGCACACCTGTATAAATGACTCACTTTTCACGTAACATATATAACAATATGCTGATTAAACTTCAATCTGTTAGCAGGAATTTCCGTGGACTAATAAGAGAATAACATTCCTAAGGGAGTAAAATAGAACTCATGTATTGTTGAAACAGTTCACAATACGAATATAAAGCAAAAGCCGAGATATCTCTCAGCTGATAAACGCACCATTAACACGTCCTGCGCCGTTTCTGCCCAGTGACATAATATCATGTCACTGCCGTCTCGACCGAGACGCACAAACACGCGATAAAACAAAGGAACTGCAGTGATAACAGTAGTAACAGTAGCAGTATTTATTATGTATCTACTTAATAATAAATTAATTGCATCACAACATGTCATGGGTGACAGGATCGATGCTCTGGAAATCTTATATTTTACATTTACAGCAATTTAAACACACATATATAGATACAAATACCAAACAAGTTTAGATAATAATTACCAAACACATATCTTAGCATATGTACTTCCAATTGGTATGTTGCGAAGCTACAAATCTAGTTCAACCTAATGAAATCAACTTCCATCAAGTAAATATCACCTTCAGTACTAAGGTTTTATTATACATGTAGTTTATATTCTGCTTCACATTCATACTTTAAACATCCAATATGTTAAATTTAGAAGGCTTTCTCTACCCATTTTTCAACAAACTGTTCACTAAAAAAGCTTATCCTTCTATTTCAAATTTATCGAGATAAACATTTCGAGAAATGACTTTATTACATATTTCCGTGTAAATAAAATAGGATTAGGAGAATACAATGGACTTAAGCGATAGTCAAATATTTTAAGAACTGGACACTATGTAAATACTTTAAAATTCGTTCCTTTTGCTATAACTAGGGTGAGGAGAAACGAATAATGAATTCCCATTTAAGAAAAAGGTAGGTACTTTAAAACTGTAGTCAATAATAGTCAATAACAAAGAGGATCTCGAAAACAATTAACTCCACAAAAATAATGTTTGCTTTAATGAGAGCTATATTTTTACTTTCTCACTTAATTAGTACATAGTTTATAGATAAAGAAGATATAGCATGTAAAAATCATATTGGCCAATTCTAGAAATTGTTAATTGACTCAAAAGAATTTTGAACAAAACTTCAAAATTCTGACAAATTCGCAATACTGGTAGGAATTTGATTGCTAATCTTCTTCTAAAACGAGCTATGTAGATGTTTATAGCATTAGAAGATATAGCGTTACTGTTGACTGGTACACAAGTCTGTTACCGAAACATTTTGAACAATTTCGTGAAAATCGCCCGAAATGAAAAATAATTTTACATAAAGACAACGCATTGTCGCACACAGAAAACTAACAACACAGAATTTGGATATTTTACGGCTCAGTATCGTAGACCCTCCACTCTATTAGGTGGCACCATAACGCCGTACTTCTCATGTGCAGATAACCCTTTATGGGTAATAAGAGTTGCAGAACTCAACGCGTAATTCCAAATAAATGCTGGACAGTAGTGATGTTACGTAAGCGACCTCCGTTCTTCACCTCTTGCATATAAGCGGAAACTGTGAAGGAATCACTTACACTTGTACCAGAATCCATTATATACAAGAACAGCTTAAAAAGAAGGAAAAGGTTGTTATATCGTTTTTCATTTCAGTTACACGCCCTTTCATTCTGAAAGAACAAAGTCAGGTTTTAGTTTCACAAGTAATTAAAATGTTTTTATTTGACCTTTCAGTATCCGCCAATAGCTAAACTCTGGGAGATCCATAGTGATCCCTGACAGCCATTGTGCTGTCTCAGCTGATAAGAGGTGTGTCTGCGTCTCTGCCAATAGATTCATGCTACGTAAGCAATGACGTCATCCTTGTTGCAAGATGTAACAAATATTCCTCAATGCAGTTTCAGTTGGCGCCGAGTAATCCTACTGCAATTGTAAATGTAATAAATCATGATGACACTGACAATGACAGTGCCTTTCACTTTAGAAGCAACGATGAAAATGAAGTTGATGATAAGATGATTTAAGAGAGGAACCCCTGCCTAACGACTGACAGGTTTGGTGCTGTAGCCACGGAAGGGACGAAGTGGCAACAGAGTGACGGAGAGGTCGCTAGGTAAGCTATGGATCTCTCTGACTTTAGTTTTGTCATTGTTGTGTATGCTGACATTTAATATTGAGATTAGAAGCACTGTAGGGAATAACAATAATAATAATAATAATAATAATAGTAATAATAATAAACTCTTAATTATTATTACTAGAGCTCGGGGGCTATTGCCGGATTGAGTGCACACAGAGTATAAATATGAGTGAAATAATGAGAGAGTGTGTGTGATCTCTAAAGCCCGTTTCGAAACTTGTTGCACCATCTAGCATTGCTCACTTCCTGGCCTCGTTTAGTTACTGTTAGTAGATAACCAGTAAACACTGAAAGAGAGCGCAGTTTGAAAAATGTCGAAAATACGAAAAGGTACACGTTCGACTCTGAACAACTTATGGATGATCCAAACATATTTTGAGCTACACGAGGAGAGCCTTTTCTTTCGATACAGTAATGATGTATCTTGTAATTCACTGCAATGAATTCTGAGTGAGTTGGTTGATTTCTGTTCATTACCATTTCAACACATCTGAATTTGATGTACAAAGCTTTATACTTTTATTTATAACAGTACAGAACATTTTTGTTTACTAATCCTACTATGAAATATTTGCTTTATTGTGTTACTTTATGATATAATATCAATACATGCAATGAGCTACTTTTTGAACAGATTATACCTCAATAGAATTATGATGATGTTTATTATCCTCTTGCAATATAGCAGCACTTCTTTCTTAAATTTATTATAAGTAATTTGTTTATTAAATAGAATGATGAATATGAATAGAAAATGAAAATCCTAACTTTAAGTTTAATCTTCCCTGTGCATGCTACAATTCCCTCCTCTCCACGCTCTCTTTATAGTGTGGTGTATAAACCCCGCTCTTGACTGCTCTATGTGTTCGTAGTTGATGAGCTTCGGAACCCAAAACCAAGCTCTAATTATTGCTATCATTATTTTTGTTATTCGCTATACACATCAGTAGGATAATTGAAAAAAAGAAAGTGTTGTAAGAAAAACAACATACAACAAGAAAAGAGGTAAAATTCCAATCCTATGTATTCTTGTCTTTGCATGTTCTTAATCACTTTCATGTTTTTTGTTTGAGTTTTTACTCTGCTTGTGTGTATAATCCGTAATAATAATAATGATAATAATAATAATAATAATAATAATAATAATAATAATAATAATAATAAAAACAACGACCACAACAACAGTAATAATATTAATAATATGTTAAATAAGATCAGCATACCCGCAATTACAAAATTAGCTAATGGCGGATACTGATAAGTTAACAAAGACTGTCAAATAATTACATGCCAATGTAAAAGTTGACTTTGCTCTCTCTAAAATAAAAGCACTGTAACTGAAGTGGAAAATATGTTAACAACCTTTTCCATTTTTTTACACTACTTTAGAAATGAAATTGAATTTTACTTATGTACGCTCTTTAACTGTTGCGGTTCTTAGGGTTTCATTCTATATTGGCCTTCAAAGACTGCTTAATTTTTCTCACGGAACCAACGACTTTACTTTCCGTCCGAGGAAAGTCATGTTAACGATTTTTATGCCAAAAAACCCATCGCCCTCCGCCGAGATTGAACGCGTGACCTTGGAACCAGAAGTTAGTATATTACCCCTAGACTACAGAGCAGAGGGAAAACCAGAAGGCAGAGGATAAGAAACTGTCAAATAAAGAATATCCTTAACCAAGAACAAGTAATAAAAACGATAGATACAAATGGTTTAGATGGTTTGGACACAAATAGGATGGAGAAGAGCAGGAAACCGAAACAGGTATAGGAGGCCAGGAAGGAAGGAGAGGGAAAGGGCGACCAAGAATAGAATGGAGGGATTATGTAGAGAAAATAGTGAAGAAACAAGAAAGAAAAGACTTTGAGGGAAGCTAAAACAGCTAACTAGTGAGAGGACTAAATATAGGAAATGGACAATGATCGGCTGAGAAAAGCTGACGCTCGAAAGGGCATAAGAGAGAGGAAAAGACTTTTACACTGTTCTTGTTCTTGTATACCATCGTGGACTCCAGTATATGTCTTGTTCTCAGAGTTTCTGCTGATACACAAGAGTGATGGGTGAAGCTCGCTCAGTAACATCGCCACTGACTGGCGTTTACTTGGAATTACTCCGTTAAGTTCTGCAACTCTTCTAACGCACAAAGGATTATCTGCACACGCGAAATTCGGCGCTGTTGGGCTACCTGGTGCAGACCTAACCTAGCACGTTGTGGTTACTTTTGTTCCCAAAAATTAAAGATTAAATGTTTGGAAACACTTTTTCATGGTTTCTAAAGTGCATTAGAAAGAGTGAAATGGAAATATTTTGAAATAAAATAAAACATTTCGATTTCTTAGGGCTAATACTTCTTTGATTTACTGTTCTTGTGCTTATTCTGTACCTGTAAAAAAATTGTAATAAAACTAAGTATGTAAATGTTTATCTCGATTAACTTGAAGCAAATAGAGGGAGTATTTGTAAGAATGATTTGGGGTCATCTCTTTAGCACGGTGATAGCGCCGCTGCTTGCCAAGCGGGAGACCTGAGTTCGATTCCTGGTACCGACCTGGGGATGTTTCACCTGTTGGAAGGCCTGGGCCGGGGCATTTAGTCTCATGAGGTCCATGTGGGGGGGGGGGACAATTGAGGAGCTACTTGATGGAGAAGTAGCGACTCCAGGTCATGAGCACCGCATTAACCGGGGGGGCGGGTTCGAGGGGTGCTGACCACGTCTCACACTCCAATACTGCAACCCATCCATGACGTCTGTCATGGACCGAGATGGGGGACGTAGCGGCCGGGCGGTAGGCCAAGGTTCCTTGTGAACTGTAGTGCCATGGAGTTAAGAACTGTTTGGAGAAGAGGTGCCAGAAAAAGTCTTGTGAATGCAAAATCAGTGTGTCTCTCTGCATTATTCTTTCTTTCCTCTAATTTTTAGGTTACGTTTGCAATTCTAAGTCAACTTTTTGAAGCGACAAGGCTATAGAATACGCACACTAGAATCAAGTTCAGCGAAGCAGTAACACGTTCTCTCAGAAGCTTCTTTCTTTTGAAAGAACAGGTACCATGCTCCATTTTCCATCCACCTTGTCACTTGCATGTATAACGTTTCAGTGTTCCCTTTTGCAGAAACTCGTATGTTTGTTGACACAGACGTCGCAGCCCAATAACATCGCGAATATTAAACCCTTCGCCCAGTAAACGCCTTTTCCACTTCAAAAATGTGAATTTTCTGGAGAAAGGAACAAAAACCAGGAAAGATGTCAGTTTTTGTGACAGCTGCCCACAAAAACAACCTCTCTTCGAAAGTACTGACTTTGCACAGGAAACTATCGAGTCTCTTTGTGCTGCATTTGCTCCATAGAGAAACAAAACACAGGATCCTTTTTTCTGTTCGAGCGCTAATGCTAGAAGTGAGCTTCTGAACGCTTTCCTTTACTTCCGATAAAGTGATCCATTTAATTTCATTTTCCTTGTCCTTTTTGTTCCGGTTTCTTCTTTCATTTGACGTACTTCTCTGAAAAACAGTAGAAAAAGCGAGTTTTTGCTGGCTCAGCGAGCTGCTGTTCCCATTTTGTACTTTATGCATTTGTTTGCTCTATACAGGATGTTCCAAACGAGATTAATCAAAATGTAGGTAAGAGAAGTAGAATGGAAGTGAAGTGAAGCAAGGTTTTTCTGAATATTAACCGCTTAAGATATTATTCCAAATTTGAAAGCTAGAGTCACACTCAAAAGCTCAATTCTAAATGCGGGATTTGAACCGCGGACCTTGCCATTTCCTACGATTGCTCTAACCAACTGATATACCTTGACAAGACTACTTTTTACTTTCTCTTGCCCCGTATGTACGATGTACATAGGGATAGAGAAGTATTGCATTCCACCCAAAAATTCGATGTCGAGATTTTACCGGAAATACGTGTTTTATGACCCCCTGTATCCAAAAAAAGCATTTCCAGAAAAAGTGTGTCCGTGTGTCGGTGTGTCCATGTGTCGGTGTGTCCGTGTGTCGGTGTGTCCGTGTGTCGGTGTGTCCGTGTGTCGGTGTGTCAAAAATGAAAAGTAGCTAAAATACCAAACTTGGTATTTAAGTTCAGTATCTTCCAGGGATGCGACACGGAGATTTTCAGAAAAATCCCGCCACCCCAAACTACCCTTTACATGGAACATTTTTCGAAAATTTTGATTTTCTTAAAAATAGCTCCAACGTAAAAATGTCCTGTTATTTATGGACGTTCTTTAACTGCTGTGGTTCTCAGCGTCCCATTCTAAATTAGGCGTGAAATTATTAATTTTGCTCAGAGGCCTCTCAATCAGGCTTGAGGTTCTTTTACGTGCCGTAAATCTACGACACGGGACCAACGGCTTTACTTCCCTTCCGAAGGAAGCCATGCTAAGGATTTTACGCCCGAAAAAATCCTTAGCATGGACCGCGACCGCGACCTTGGGTATATGAAGTCAGCATGGTAACCATTACACCACGGAGGGCGACGGGTCGGTGCCTATTTTATATACCAGCCCCTTGTGTGCAAGGGCGGAAGTGGATAAGCATACCAGTTACGCGCGTCAGCCCCAAGGAAAAGACTACCGAAGACCTCAGTGGGGGCGACTTTACTAGCCTTTCCAGGTTATTGCCGGAGGAAATAAAATGTCTCACAACTCCGCCCAGACGTAATCAATCTCCCACGGATTTCGGTGAACTGCCACGTTGAGTCCAACCCAATCCACACAGCTCACTTACGGCCCGACTACTTCTAGTAACGTCAGAAGTACCACGGGTGCTCGGGGTCCACTGCGCTCGCACCGGAGCAGTCGAAAAGGTTGGAACCTCCCCCCTTCTGGAGCTTTCAGTGTCAATAAAAATAGTAGTAGTAGTAGTAGTAGTAGTAGTAGTAGTAGTAGTAGTGGTGGTGGTAATAATCTAAATAATAATAATGATAATAGTAATGATGATAATAGTAATAATAATAATGATGAGGCCAATCAACCCAACCGCCGGTCTGATGCTGTCGAGCGTTAATATATCCAAAGTTGGAGATTTTATATCTGGTTTAGAATTGTACCTAGGTTGGTCAAAATACTTAGCTTAGAGCAGATTATTATACATGTTCAGCATTAAATTGGAATACAAATTACATGTCTGCAAAACTGTCTGTTCATTACGCATGGCTTCAGATAGTAACAAGTTGTCATCTAGCATGCATCTATGGAGGTCACAACTTCGCTTCACGGGGTTGGAAAATTGTCATTAATTAGGATTAAGAGTGGGGATTTTTAGAATGAATGTGTGTTTATTAGTCTAAAAAGACGAAAAGTTCAGTGGCATCTCGCTTAAAAGTTTAAAGAAAAAAAAACTGTACCCAAGGTTTCTAAGCTCCCGATATGATCATAGCAGTATAAGGGAGCTTTAGAAGTGAACCCACCAAAAATTCTGTGTTACATTACGTGATTTTTCTCTAAGCTCTGCTGTTTTATAGTGCATATACAAACTATCCTTTCATAAGCTTATATTTCTAGATATTCGTTTTAATTGAGACAAAAATTGAGTTGTTCGACACAATATAGCAGAAATATCTATATTCTATATTTCTTTACACTTGCAAAAGGAACAGCGAGGTCAACTGCTTCAGAACTGGAGTTTGTATAAGGCCTCAAAAATAGTACAAATGAATATCGAAATAACATGAAAAAGAATGGCAATTTATTGAACAATTCGTACCATTCATAACCAATATCACAATAACGCTTATAGCACAAAAATAGTTATAATAAATGTTATGTTTTAAAAAAGCTCTCTACACTCTTTGTAGAATATGTTTCCATCAATCGTTTAACATTTACCAGTTCTAGAGATAATTTAAAATTCCTTTTGAATTTACATTATTTCACATAAAGTATTTTACTCAAAATCGTTAGAGCAGCTTTTAAGAAAACCAAAAATTTTGAACAATTTTGCTAACGAACAATGGAGGGACTTTTCTTAAAACCTGCGTGTTGTATCCTTAGAAGATACTAAACTTAAATAGTAAGTTTCGTATTTAACCGACCTTTACTTTCTCTAGCGCATATGTACAATGTACATAGTAGTTAGAGCCGGCATTGCATTCCAACCAAAAAATCGATATTGAGATCTCACCGAAAATATATGTTTTGAGAACTCAGGAGTAAAGAAAACAAAAAAAACTCATTTTTTAGAAAAATTAGTGTGTGTATTGTGTGTGTGGGTGGGTGGGTGAGGAAGGCATAGCTCAAAAACGAAGTTTATTTGAGTTCCATATCTCCCATGTTTTGAAATGCTATTAAAATCGAACTTTGGGCTCCACATAACGATCCAACACATCAACCTCATACCGATTTTCAACCTCATACCCCTTCCCAAACTATATTTTGCGTGGAACATTTTTTAAAATTATCGATTTTCTAAAATATGACTCTAACGATTTCAATTAAAATGCCGTGTATTAAGTATTTTTATTACAAATAAAATGTATACCTGAATTTCTTGGGAATAGCCCCTGAAATCCTCTTCATTCGAATGACTTTTGCATAACCACAAACAGATAGACAAAAATGTATTAAGACTGTCTCCGTGGTGGAGACATCAGGTCAGCAGGTTGACTTCTCACTCGGAGGTCCCGGGTTCAATTCCCGGCAAAGGCGAAGAATTTTACTTTAACCAGAATATCCCCCACAGAGTCTGGAAGTATGTATGCGAGAATGAATGGGTTTTTGAAGAAAATTCAACGCTTAAAACCCAACGTAAAGAACCTACATTCAATGAGTTGTTTCTAATGCAAAGCCCCCGATATGACCTTAGATGTTAAAGGGGACTATATAAATGAAACAAGTAAAATAAGTGTATTACACAAAAAACGCAGATCTTGAAAGCACACAATTTATGTCATGTACTGTTTTTGTAGACCTAACCATTGCCGAAATATTCTGTCGTGTTGGCTTCAATTTTGAAGACCTAACTGCTCTCAAGGAAGAAGACCGCATTCCTGTCATATCTCTTCTTTTACTCCTGGACATGAAAGACAGTTCTATATTAATAACAATCGCATAGCGTCAGCTTTAAAATATTTGACTATTACTTTATCCTAATGTATTCCTTTAGTTCCCTTACAATGACTAGGCAAGTTTTATCATGATAAACGGATAAGCTTTTTTTAAGAATAATCAGTTGCAGAATAGCAGTCATTTGAATGGAACACATGAGATTTTTTGGGTTAGCTGTTCACAGACACAATTCGTTTTTAAGAGCGCTTTTTGGGTTCAGGGAATCTTAAAACGTGTATAACCACTAAAATATCCATATTGAATTCTGGATAAAATGTGATATTTCCTCTACTTTCTATAGATAAACAATAGAGAAAGTAAACATGTTTACATTTAATATAACTGTCACTATAACCCAAATTTTCGCATCGGAAGTGGCAGCACTGATTTTTATCTCCAGAAAATATACAAGAAATATGGAACATTGTTATAAAACACTACGCAATTCGAGTGTCTGTACCTATAAAATTGACTACAATCAATCATTTTGCATTTATAAAAGCAGCTACTCCAGTGATATAAATCACTAATAGGCAGTGGTTCCAGTTTATGATTTTTATCGCAGTAATAATGAATTTAATTCTGTAGAAAAGCTTTTAAACTCCCTTGACATCAGTGCCTGTTAATGGACCCTGGTGGATTTTTTTCTAACTTTTATTATAATCCATCATTAAAAAGCGAGCCAGAGATTGACATTTATCGACTGCGAGAGTAAAGGGCAAAGTTTAATTTGCTCTGTTTGTTTTTTTAAAAACCATAAACGTAAGCTCTGTATGTTGCATACCTGCATATAATGATTCTGTAACACGGATAGTTTGTACATAAAAGTAGTTATCAAACACACTATTGATAATGGGATTCGTTCACGCCATGTAGGCAGAAAAATACAGAATACTCTTAACGAAAATTAAGACATTTTCATGCAAATTTCCTTTAATTGTATTACTTTCTATACCAAATTGGATGTACATAGTAGCTAGAAAAGGTTTTGCATTTCACTGCAAATTAATTTTATTATCCCCCCCCCCAAACAGAGAGAAATATTGAGTCTTCAGATTTATTCGGATTTTGCCGCCAGTCGTTTGTACACGCATGACGTCAATATTAGGCAGCGAGTTATAGGCATTACCTCTAGTAGAAGACTAGCGAACGATGAGTAGAAGGGGTGGATGTCAGCAGTTTCGAGGTCACCTTAATGAAATGGGACTTGTATCGTACCTTTCCAATATTTACATTTGGAACTTTCGCTTGCGCATCGTAAACTCGTTATTCCAGCATTTATTTGTATTTTTCCATTTTGGAAGTACCACTCAACCATGCAAATTGTATGTTCAATGGTCTCTTCCATCTTGCGTGCAAAGAACGCACAAAATGTCTGGTGAAAAACAGTTCTGCACCGCCGAATATATCAACCTGTTTACAATATCAATTCCGCACCTCCCCTTTGAGACAAGGAGTTCACTGAACTGATAATGACGCCATGCATTTAAACCCATAGGCGCTAAATACCAAATAAATCTGAAGACCCCTATATGTGTATCGGTGTGTGTGTATATATATGTGTGTGTGTGTGTGTTGTGGTGTGTGGGGGTGGCTGTGTTTGTGATCAGCATAACTCAAAAAGGAAGAATTTGGAATATACCAAACTTGGTATTCAGGTATATTATTTTTCATAGTCACAACAAAAAGATTTTCAGGAAAATTCTTCACCACATACTTGCCACATACCTTTCCGGAAGAAATTGGACATTTTAGATGTTTTTAAAAATTAGATGTTTTTAAAGAATTGACCAACGATTTTGGTCGAAATTTCATTTTAGAGATATTTAGATGACAAATATATCTCTTGAACTTTCTGTGAATAGCCTCTTTTCATTCTAGATGATCTATGCAAAACTGGTTAGGTTTATGTGGTACACAAAATCTTCCACAAAAAAGCAGATATCGTTAAAACAACAGTTTTTAAGTTAACTACTTCCGAGATATTCCTTGCATTGGTTTAAATTACTGAGTACTTATACTTTTCTCAAATGAGATGTTTTGTTTTATTTTCCAGCATCGTCATGCAAACAGAACGGAATTCAAGGTCATCACAGTGTGCCCAGCTCTTTAAAGATATAACTGGCATTTAACTTAGGGAATCCCTTATTTCGCTTGACCTATAAACAGATATATAATATTTCTACTTATGTTTATCCTGATTAGCATAAGTCTATAAAAGAATAAGCTTTTGTACGATTAGTTTGTTGCAGTATCCGTTGAAAGAATCATGGAAAAGGAACCCACCACACTTTTTGTTCATACACATAAGTATGTTAAGTTGATACCGGAATATTTCCCTTATTAAATTACAGAGATAATAAAGAAATAGATAAATAATTGTGACATAATTTCTACTAACCAAAAGCAAGAATTATATTAGAAACAAGTTATAATTCCGTTAGAGGTGAAATTCAGCAGTAGAGAGCGTAGACTTCGTAAATGTGAGGAATGCAAGTTAATAATGCTACTAGGATTGCTGTCAGTTACATGAGGCGAGGTCTGTACGCTCACTGTCCGCTCGCACGACCTGTAAGTGCCCTACATGTATGATGTTCAAAAAGAAAATAAAAAAATTTAGAAATGGATGCTACGATTAAAACCTATATTTAGGCGATTAGGAAGGAAGAAATAAATGATGATTTATAGGACGGTAGCGAATAATATCATTTATCACTACACTCATATTATAGCATTAATTATCATGAAAATTCATACCCAATCTGTGTCATATTTACTTAAATAAAATAAAAGAAAAATAAGATTGCGAGAGTGGTGTTCGTGTGCGGCCACTCTCAAGTTCACCTTAATAAGGGATCAGCGAAGTTGGAGTCTTTGGAATGAGTAACAACAGAGAGGCCAGAACCCGTCACGTCTGGATTATTCCAGAAGCTTCAGCTTCCACGAGCTTCCAAAAGGTTATGTGACGTCATTTTCTAGATATAAAAGAAAGAAAGAATCCCAGTGGAGTGTGTGTAGTGATTTGTATCGTGAGTGAGACTTCAAATGGAGTGTTAAAGCGCAGTGGTGTACAAGCAGTGCATAAGAAGGTCGTCAACGGTCAACGCGTCGAAGCGTAAAGTGAAATGTTTACAGCAGTGAATTAAAGGCTTTATTTGTAACCAATTGTTGAGTCAATAAAGACAGGTGCTACAATACTGTTTATTTTATTGATTTATGTCATGCTAATATAAACAAGTAACTATAACGTTCAGGTTACATACTGAGATGTTTTCAGGTGTTTTATCATAAATGAAATATTAATCTTGAGTTTCCTGAGCAAAGCTTCCGGAGTCTCTACATTCTTAAGTACTTTAATGTAACTGGTAAACCATAATAGATTAATAACACTTACTCATAAAAATGTAGATCTCCTGAAACGGATTACACAAATACTTACAACACAAAACTCTAGATCTCGTTAAAACACACTATTTATCTCAAATAATTGTTTGTGGACTTAACCATTTCCGAGATATTCCTTGTTTTTGTTTCAAATTTCTCAAATGAGACGTCGTTATTCGTTTTTCTTTCTAAAAGTCAAACACGGAACTTCAAAGTCAACACATAGTGGCCATTCGAAAAGATTTGACCATTGCTTAAGCATACTGCATTCCCCTATTGCAGTTGTGCCTACAAGGATATATGTACGAGTAATAAAAATGTTCCTGCAGATGTTCTACTCATAGTAAAAATCATGTGAATATTTTATTTCTCTCCGTTATGTTTAAAAAGTATCTTAAATACGAATGCAACGCCGTTATATTCAACGCCGCTTTAGCTACTTGGTCCTGTTCATGATATTCGTTGATCTGTATGTGGTGGACAGTAGCCTTCGTCGTCTTATTTCCCGTCTTATTTCGCCACGCTTCAAGTAGATTGTGCTAGGGTGCCATCCAGTTCGGCTGCTTCTTCACCATGCGTACTCAATTGGAACCATGTGTACAGAGAATATTACAGCCAGCCTCGTGTCCTCTGCACTATACCACTTTGCTCCGCAATATGCAGATGATGCTAGGGTTCCATCCAGCCTGGTTACTTTTTTACTTTCTGCACTCAGTTACTGCCAGCCTTCATGCTGTCATTCCATATTACTTTGCTCCGCGACAAGCGGATGACGCTGGGGTGGAGACAGTGTCACGGGATTAAAAGGTGTCTAAAAGAGAGATAAAAATGATATCCAATATAATATATGAATTAGATTAAGTAGAGATCAATACACATTGGAAATGGCCAGGGAAGAAATGTTGTGAAAGACATTTAAAAGCGCAAGGACAAAGTTAACATAAGCTGCCAAGCGACCCAGATAGAAGAGTACACTAGGACAGGACAATGAACCGAATGGGTTGGAAGTTCCACTGCCCTAGGGTGGACATAAAAAAGCAAAAACAGACGGTTTTCTTGTTAGTCAAGCGACGCGACTTCACTTGCTATGGAAGACTCGTTAGGGTTAAGATACAACATTTCCATCCGCAGTGGAAACTAACAGGCTACATATGGTCAACGTCGGGTAATACGTAGCTGAAAAGGGAAAATTTTAGGAGGAATCAGACGGCAGAAAATGTCAAATTAAAAGAATAAACTAGTTCAATAAAAGTCCTGAACTCAAAGAAAAACCACTTGTGCCTTACACACCTGGGGAAGATTCCATGCCGAAACATCCTGAGTTAGGGCACCCACATCTCCACACCATTCCTTAATATGCTAAACTTTCATGTGGAATACGAACCCAGGAACCCACATATTTAGGAACCATCGCAGGTGCCGCTAGGTCTAGATGCTTTATCTCTCTCTCTCTCTCTCTCTCTCTCTCTCTCTCTCTCTCTCTCTCTCTCTCTCTCTCTCTCTCTCCCTCTCTCTCTCTCTCACTCTACGGTTATACAGAATAATCCCAAATACCATCTATATTATTGATTTAGACTGAAAGTGTAAGCCTAGCGACTGAGGGAAATTCGAAAAACCCTCAGCCATTTTGGGATTTGAATGCAGAACCTCCCGAATGCGGTACAAAGACTTTACTGGCTGAACCATACCGCTGGATGTTTGTGTAATAATTTTAATAATAATAATAATATCTGTTTTCGAAACTAAGTTGGAATTAACTAATATGAGGTAGAGAGATATATCACCGTAGTTTTCTCCACAAGTCAAATCTGTTGTGATCTCTTGAAAGTACGCAGCTTGATTGGAAGCAGCATTTAATTAGTCGTGGTTTCTGAACCAGTCTTCCTCAAAGCCAGCTAATGAGGTCCTCACTCTGTAGTGTCCATCACAGAGGGTGTTCTTACACAGTCTTTGATGTCACGTGCACTTCGTCGTATCCTTGACATCTCTGACATGTTTATTACAAGAGAGGGCGAACGCAGGATAGAACATCAAGCAGTGCTCAGCCGACGGGAATAATCCTTTGCAGCTACTTGAGGATTACGCAACCTTTGATGCTGGCAAGTTTATGCAATTTGATCTTCCTATCCTTCCTCACAAAGTTAGGATTAGTCATTCAAATGAAAGAGAGTTGTATGTGTTAACAAACTAACACGAATGAAATTTTTATTTTAGATTAGCTATTTCTCCCGGAGTTGTCGTTTGTAACTTGGAATACGAATCCTTGGTGACTATGACCACCCAATCTGATCCCTGAGTCTTTTGTGGTTTTCCCGGGTCGATAGGCGAATGCTGGATTAGAAAAGTAGAATATGAACCATACTGCTATCGGTTTCTTTCCATTTTCTCTAACCTTCTAGCCAGATGACATTTAATTTCTCAACTGCATCGTATTTTTTTTTCTAGTAAACCACACGCAAATCACAAATTCATTTTGAGATGAGATGATCCCAATGGTTATTTACAATGTTAAATAGTTTAACTATTATTATCGATGTTAATTAATTGATTGATAATAAATTACTATTTGAACGCTGGGATTTTCTTTTTCTACGGAACTATCCTGTCCATATTTTTTGTACCACATATCTGCATATTTCGGTAAGGATTAACCTCCGAGTGACCGTAAACTAAAGGGGCTACAGAGTATTAGGGGACTAGTAGGCTCGAATGGTGGCGAATGTGGTAGAACTGGATACGTTAGGCACCCCGTCTGTACTTCATTCTACCACACGGATCTAGCCTCCCACTTAATACCTCTCTCCCAAGGGTCACGGTAGAAACATAAAGAGCCATATAATCTGCTTGCAATATCTGCCCTAGTTTGGCAACCTCCGTTCGTCCCTACCGTTACCTTTTATTAGGCGTTGCGCTGATGTGTTTTTACATTTCATATGTGCATATAAAACATACGAGATAGTATTGATAGACAGTAGGGAATCGTGAGAACATAGTTTGTTAATCTATTTGGTAGATAATAATAATTGCTAACAATTAAATAAAGTAAATAAAACTTCCTTGCAGATAGAACAGAAATAACCAGCATAAAACATACAAGAAATATGTAGCATTGTCTTGGTTATCCTTCGTTCTATGTCATGCTAATTGAGTTAACCATTAGCAAAAACAGTTTTATTACTCGGTTCCTAATAAGTAGGATGAAAATAAGGCTAAACCGATAGTCAAATGTTTTAAAATATGGTTGCTATGGGACTGAAATCTATTTCTTTGTGTGGCCAGGAGTTGACAAGTTTCCGCATGAGAAAGGTTCAAGTATTTTAGAACTGAAACCAATAACAAGGAATATCTCGAATGGGCAACTGCACGAAAAAAATATATATGCCATAAATTGCGTGTTTTAAGGAGATTTATATCAAATGTGTTGAAAGGTTTTGTCTATCTCTTACGGTTTACCAATTACGCAAAATTTAGAAAAATTCATCCATCCAAAATAAAGAGATCTTCAGAGGATATTCCCAGTAAATTCAAGATATACATTTTATATGTCGTGTAAACATCTAAAATATAAGAGATTTTAATCAAAATCGTTAGAGCCGTTTTGAGGAAATCAAAATTTTCGACAATTTTTCTATGTAAAGTGAGTTGAGGGTTGGGCGATTTTCTTGAACATTTTCGTGTCCCATCCTTGGAAGACACTGAACTTAAATATCAAGGTTGGTATTTAATGGACTTTTCGTGTTTAAACTATGCTGTCCACAGGCACGAACACGCACACGCGCGCACATACACACACACAAAGATGTTTTCCTAAAACTGAAGTTTTTGGGGACTCAGGGAGTCTACTCTGTGAACATAGTCGGTGTAAATAAAGTAGAAAGAATGAGGCTTACACCGTTCGGCACATGACTTCAACCGTTACTAAGCAGAATTCATTCAATATATGATACCGGGCAGATGTAAGAGCTGGGTTATGGAAGAGAAACATGATGTGGCTGTGAAATATTTATTCTGCGCTTCAAGTTGAGTGGCACCACCTAAAAGGCCATTAAGTTGCGACAGCATGTCGGAGCTGTCAGGTTCTGCTCGACATGCATTTACGTGTCTCATGGGTAACAGCATACGGTAAAATATTCCACGACTGAAATGGTCTGGCGTTCAAATGCTGCGGTTGGGTTTGGGTCCGCACTTGAGGTTAAACAGAATAGTAAATGACTGTGCAGGACTGTAAAAAGACTGCAAAGACTCTTCTCTTATATCTGCCAACGTCTATAGTGTGATAAGCAAGGAGAGGGAACTCCGCTTAGAATGGAGAGCAACATTATCAAAATTCCTAGAAACGTTTCACCAGCATTTTCTCCTATAATTTTTTTTTTTTTCGTAATCGACTAACCCCGCCCCCCGTATTTGCAGGACTGACACCTCCCTAGGACTTACAATCCAATGCCTAGGGGTTAGAAGCCTGGCGAGGAGCCTGCGGTATGAAACCACAGAATGGAAAACCCGTTACGAGGGGCCGGCCCTATAATGTGGTTTAAGAGACCATTACTTGCTTTTCAGTCATCTGATGTTTATTCTTCTGATAAATTAGAAATTTAGTTCATGAAATCATTAGCAGAAGTATATTCAATTCCGAGTATTGTCCATAGAATACCCCAGGACGATTAAATCAAAAGTAGCCAGGCATGAACACGAGGAAGTAGATGATATGAAATAGAAGCGAAATTGGTGAGTGAAAAGGTGATAATGGAGCAATTGGTGGAATAAGTGACGGGGGAAACCGGAGATCCCGGAGGAAACCCGCCCAGACGCCGCTTGTCCACCACGAATACCACATACGGACGCTTGGGATCCTCTAATGGGAGGTGAGCGCCGCCTTTTACTATAAACATATTGCGCAATTTGGGGTGCGCAAACATGTTTACTGGGCATATGCTCTACGAGAGCAATGAAGAGATGAAAAGATAGCTCTCTATACACTATGTATATAGCACGTATAGAGAAAGTAATACTGCGTTTCATTCCCATGACTTGCTCTACATTTCCGTAACAAATTACTGTTAAAAAGCGTATTCATATATCCACTTCATGCTATACAAATTAAACATTAGTAGAAATTGTATTGTTATTTGCTTTTTTATAAGTATAAGGTAAATAAGGAAATAGACAAATATTTTAAAAGCTAGCTGCTATGTGATTAAAATTCGTTTCTATGCATGACCAGGAGTTGAAAAATCTGATGTGTTCCATTCACATAAATTTCTCTACATCGCTGCAACAAATTTTTGCTAAAAAGCTTATGCTTCTATTTACTCCATTTTAACCGAGAAAAAAAATAGCAGAAATAATCTTATTACTTGCTTCCTTGTAAGTAGAAAGGAAATAAGGGAGTACTATAGGCTAAACTGATTTCCATAAGCTGGTTGCTATGTGACTGAAGTTCCTTTGTTTGTATGGACAGGAATTTGTATGAGAAAAGTATAATTTTTTCAAAGCTGAAACCAAAAACAAGGAATATGTAAAAAACTATCAACTGCACAAAAAATATACATGACATAAAATGTGTGTTTTAATGTGCTCTGTATTTTTGTCTGTTAAGTTTTTATCCATCTTTTACGGCTTAGTAGTTATGCAAAATTCCGTAAAAATCATCCAGATTAAAGTAGTCTTCAGAGGCTATTCCCAGAAAATTCGAGATATACATCTTGTTTTTCAGATAAATTTCTTTAACATTTGATATTTGAATCAAAATCGTTAGAGCCATTTTTAAGAAAATCAAAATTTTCGAAAAAAGTTCCAAGTAAAGGGTAGTTGGGGTGGGGGGATTATCTTGAAAATCTTCGTGTGGCATCGTTGGAAGACACAAAACTTAAATACCAAGTTTGGTATTTAACGGTCTTTTTGTTTTTGAGCTATGCTCTCCAAAGACACACACACACACGCACACGCACACACACGGACCTTTTTGTAAAAATGTTTTTTTTTATTTATTGGATTCAGGGGGACCCAAAACATGGTATCTCGGTGTCGAATTTTTGGGTGGAATACAATACCTTCTGTATACACTATGTACATAGTACGTGTAGAGAAAGTAAAAATTCCCGTATTAAGAAGTTTAAGTTTTAAAACTGAAACCAATAATAAGGAATATCTTCGTAATGGGCAACTCAACAACAAAAAATGCATATAACATAAAATGGCTATCTTGTCAATCATTTATAAAAAGGTCATCCTAAATGCAGAGGATTTCAGTGGCTATTCTTAGAAAATTCAAGTTATAAATTTTATTTGTCATGTAAACATCTTTAACGTACGGTATTTTAAACTAAATCGTTAGAGTTATTTTAGAGAAAACAACAATTTTGAAAAATGTTCCGTGTTAAATGTATTTTAGGGTAGGGGACTTCCTTGAAAATCTTCGTATCGCATTCTTGGAAGATACTAAACCTATTTCAAAGTGTGGTACTTTATCGACTTTTCATTTTTGAGTTATGTGTTCACAGAAACACGGACGCACTTACACTCAAACGGATCTTTTTCTAAAAATGCTTGTTTTTATATAAGGGTGCTCAAAACGTGCATTTCGGTGACATCTCAGTATCAAATTTGTGGGCGGAGTGTAACGCCGTCTATACTTATGTAATAAGTAGATAAAGTAGTGAAGGATTGGTAACAAGCCTATAGACACACTTTCTTTCTCTCTCTCTCTCTCTCTCTCTCTCTCTCTCTTTCTCTCTCTCTCTCTCTCTCTCTCTCACATACACACACATTTAATCTCTTCCACGCTCTCCTTTAAAATTAAATTAAATTAAGGCTAAGGAAAATAATTCTGCAGAAAATGGTAGGGCGGAGAGAAAGGTGAACAATACAATATCAAATAATAAAAATGACATTCCTGGTCCCTTCTGTAATTAATTTCATCAATTTCAGTTGGGAGGAAACAAAAGCTTCGTGCGCTTCAAAGAGATGCCGTATAGAATGATGTCAAGCGAGAATGGGAAGAGAAAAGGTTATTTTTGAGATGCAACAGTGTTGCCGAATGCGTCGGGAGCAATATGGCGTAGCGTCAATGCTTTGTGCAGTCCGCACACCTGAAAAACCTAGTGTTTTCTAATTAGGAGCACAAACACGTGCTCGCCTCTCTGCTCTTAATGAACACAAGAGGAATCAAAGAAAGTCTAGATAATTTACTTCACAACAAAGCGAACTTGGTCTCCAAGAGAGAAAGTTCTGAAATAAAAGGCAGAAACCGAGACATAATTAAGACGTTTGAAATGTAACAGAAGCTTTTACTGAAAACGTTGTTTTTCAAAACATAAACAGTTTGTATGGCATCTTTATTCTTTAATTACAAAGTTTAATTTTAATTGTTACGAATAACTTTCTCAGTTTGTGCACTCGTTTTCTCAGCATTAAACAGAATGGTTGAACATTCTAAAACAGATGATATAAATTTCTGAAAGTTCATGGTTCCTAACTATTCAAAGATGCTATATTAGCATTAATTGTTCATGATACAATCCTCTTGATTACTATTTGAATCATCATAGCGTCAATTTAGATTGAGACTATAGTGTTTTTTGTCGCTCAGAGGTTGTGTTCCTTAAATCAGATTAGTTTAATAATTAAATATTGTGTGTTTAAAGTATGCAATCTGGCAAAACATTGTCTGTTTTATTATTTTCATACAAAGACACTCGGAAATGAATTTCAACAACGAGTTAAAATTACTAATGGTATTGCTGTCATCCATTGTCTTCGTGAAGAGGTCATGAACTTGAATATTCATTCAGCGGCAAACGAGTTGATATGAAGGAATGAGTATTTTTATGTAGGTTTTAACAGCCACTCCCACTGCATGTGGCACTACAGGAGGTGGACTCCAGTGGAAAGGTGATTTGTGTAGAAAACCCTCCAGGCCTTAAGTTTAGGTTAAATCCCCGTTAACTACTTTATAAAGACTGAGAAACCCGCTGAAAATAAATCGCAGCCAAGCAGCATGGTCCTTGTGGGATTGGAACCGCAAATCTCCGTTCACGTGTCAATGTATTAATGACCTCGGCCGCTTTTGTTAGTATTGAGCTGAGAGGTTTCGTCGGAAAACGATAAGACTCAACAATCCTAGCATTTATTCGACTTTAAACTCAAAATGTTAAATGCTTTATTTCATTTTCAGGCACTGCTAGCGTCTATAACTTAACTTAGTCGGCATGGAGGACTGACATTTAAGCGTGGGTGCTTAGGTACAGCAGTGTGCCGAGAAGTCAACGACCTTAGAATGAAGAACGCAGACCGAGAAATCGGCATTGCTGAGTTCTTGTTATCGACGGTCATCATAGAGAATAGGTTGCAACAGCAACATTAATCACTATCACCTTCAGGATCGCAGTAAGAGTAACAATAAGACAAACATTCGCAGTCGCAGTAACAGTTACCTTAAGCTTCGCAGTCAGAGTAGCATTCACAATAAGAATAACCTGATTTCTTGTACACGTATCGCTTAGATACCTAAAACCTCCAATATTGCACTCCTTCCTGACTGTCTAAAAAGAAGCGAGAAAAATAGCGTTGACACGTGACTAACTTGATAAGTTCTTTGTCTTCCACCTTCGTGACCACTCTTTATAATGAAAAAGTCCCGAGTTCCAAAACATTTGGGGATAAACCTTTTAACCTTCAGCCTGTTACTTGTGTCTCTGATGCTCTAAAAATCCTGCTCTACAAAGGCCATTATCTCTAACAAAGCAAATAACCTTGGTGAGCATAATAGAAGCTTATACACCCTAAGGTTCTGCGTTCTACTGAAGCAGATATTTCTTATATTAAACCTATTCAAGACTAATAATTAAACTAATAAAATAAACAGCGGGTTAATATACTGTCGCAAGGTATTTAACAACAAATTACATTTTTATAAAATGTATTCTTAGACACGGAAAGTTTAAAGCTTATCTAAGCGTTTTCATTTCACCAGATTATTTGAAGGTTTAAAAAGATGGCGGAAGTTTGCCTGCTGACCCAGTGTGATTAACTTTTCTGGAAATAGCCTTTGAAGACCTGTTCAATCTGGATGAATTTTATATAACCGGCAAACCATAAGAGATAAACAAAAATGTATTAGACAAAAACCTTAGATCTAATAAAAACACGTGTCGTCTCCTTAGCGCGGTGGTACCGTGGCTGCTTGCCAAGCGGGAGACCTGGGTTCGATTCCCAGTACCGGCGTGGGGATTTTCCCCCGCTTGGAGACGTGGACCGGGTTGCACTCAGCCTCGTGAGGTCCCTCCTGGGGGGGCCAATTGAGGAGCTTTCCTGATAGAGAAGTAGCGGCTCCAGGTCGTGAAGACCGCATTAACTGGCCGGGGGGATCGAAGCGGTGAGCAAGTCTCACCTTCTCCCACAGTTTGTCATACACGTTTTTGTGTAGAGTTAATCATTTTCGAGATATTCCGGTTTCAACTTTAAACCACTGAAACTTTTCTCAAACGGGGAGATCTTTTTTTTTTCTTCTCATTTCTCGTTTGTTTACTGCTGGCAAGCAAAGAGGTTGCAATTTCAATTTTTCAGATAGCGATTGGCTTTTAAAGGACGAGGTTATCGCTTTAGCATGAACATTCCCTTATTTCCCTTCTATTTACAAGGGATTATGTTTATCTTGATTAATATGATGTAGTAACAGATTAGTGTTTTGAGTAAAAGGTTTGTTTACCGAACAGCTAGAGGACATCATGTGAATGGAACAAATTAGATTTTTGCCATTCTGCTTGCAAGGAACCAAGTAATAAGAGCAATTTCTGCTAATGTTTATCTCGATTATCATGAAGTAAGTAGAAGAATAATCTTTCCAACAATAATTTTTACAGAGATGTAGAGAAAGTAATGTGAGTGGCACACATCAGGTTTTATAAACTTTATTCCTGGTAGTTAGGCATTCATTTGATTATTTGTAACAAGTTAATGTATTATATCTTGGATTTTGTATACGTTTTCCTAATTCTAACGCACCACTTCGTGCAATATGGTTCAAGTAATTCCTGTAGAGTAAAGACTAATAATAATAAAATAATAATAAATAAAAACATTTACACCAACGCGTACGAGCGATACCAAAGGTTGCATTTCCTCAGTTCGAAACTTTCCACTCGCATCAAAGAATGTTGCAGTTCGCAATTTGCAAACTGCTTTCACAAAGGCAAAGCCGAAGGATTAAAAGACCGTTCCTTTAAAGCCTTCTGGTGCAGACTGATGCTGAAAGGCTTAAACAAAAACCTCTCCTGCTTTTGTGATCGATTGCATGCCAGTCGCCAGCGGACATTCTTCTTTGACCATCTATGTACACACCTCTGTGTATTCCCAGTCCAATATCCAAAAAGGGAATTCAAACGAGGCATCGAACAAATCCGATGGTTGCAGCATTCAAATAATCTCACAGTTTAAAACCGAAGCTGGTTAGATTAGGTTTTAATTACTTTAAGTGCTTTCATTCTAAGTTCCAAATCAACCTCATTTACCTATTAATTACTTTCGTGGTAACTGCTTATAAACATAAGCAGGAGTAGAGTTCAAACCACTCGGCCACGGTGCGGTCCCGATTAACATTAGTATTGTTTTACTGAATAATAAGTAGACCTTTGACCTTAAAGAAGTTTAGGGATAACTTAAAGAGAGTAAATGTTAGATAAGTAATTAAATTAAATATTGTGAATTAATTAAGAATCTGTAACTATTAATATCAGGTCATGCGGACCGCATTAACCGGCCGGGGGTTCGAGACTCTGACCACGTCTCACCCTCCAATACTGTACCCCATCAATGACATCCGTCATGGACCGAGATGGGGTACGCAGCGGCCGGGCGGTAGGCTAAGGTTCCTTGTGAGCTGTCAGGCCATGGATTTGTTATTATTATTATTATTATTATTATTATTATTATCATCATCAACTATTAGCATTGAGGATTCATAGTAACTGTTTATAAACATGCAGGTAATACCTATAAGTATTGCTATATTGAATAGGCCGCGCGTGGTCGAGTGGTTGGACCACTCGCCTCTCACCTAGACTTCGATCCCAATGACCGCATGTGAGATTTGTGGTGGACAAAGCGGCGCAGGGGCGGGTTTTCTCCGGGTTCTCTGGTTTCCCCCCATCCGGCTTCATCTTCATGTATCATCAGTGTCATCGCCTGCGGTGCCAGAGCAGTAAAAGCGGGCGTTAAACACTACCAAAAACACACACACACACACATATATATATATATATATATTGAATAAGGAGTTCGGTATTTCAAACAGCATGTATATAGTATGTTAGTTGTATTGCTAACATCGCCTGCGGTGCAAGAGCAGTAAAAGCGGGCGTTAAACACTACCAAAAAAAAACATATTAAACATATATATACACATATATTGAATAAGGAGTTCGGTATTTCAAACAGCATGTATATAGTATGTTAATTTCTATTTACTATTATTAATTTCTATTCATAAAATGAAGATTATTATTATTATATATATATTTTTTTTTTTTTAAGTTTAACGTCCTTTAACCTGGTTTGGTCATATCGGACGATGAATGAAATTGATGATATGATGCTCAAATGATCTCGGGGTCCATAGAGCTTAAAGTTACTCGACATTCGTCTTCTCAGGATAAGGGAAAACCCCGAAAAAATCCTTACCTGGGTAACTCACCCTACGCGAGATTAGAACTCACGACTTTTCGAACGTGAGGCAGACATGCTACCACCACGCTACCCAGGCGGGCGATTATTATTTATTATTATTATTATTATTATTATTATTATAATAAATGAATTTCGTATATTTAACTCTGCCACCAGGCAGCAGAGAATAAATACATATATACATACATGTGCATACAATGTACATAGTAGCTAGAGAAGGTATTCAACCCAAAAATTCAATGTTGAGATTTCACCGGAAATATGTGGTTTGAGGTCCCCTGAGCCCGGAAACGTATTTTTCGAAAAACGTCAATGTGTGTAGTGTATGTCTGTAGAGAGCATAGTTCAAAAAGTAAAGACCATTAAAAACCAAACTTGGTATTTATGTTTATTATGTTCCAAGGATACGACAAGAAGGTTTTCAACCCCCCCCCCCACCACAAACTACACTTTACATGGAAAAAAATCCGAAAAATTTTATTTGCTCGCTATGCCTAACGATTTTAATAACAATATCGTATATTAAAGATATTTACATGACGAATAAAATGTACATTTTTAATTTTCTGGGAATAACCTCTGAGGACATCGGGATGAATTTTAAGGAATTTGCATAACTAGTAAATTCTAAGAGATAGACAAAGCTTACTTATCAAAAATATAGAACTCGTTAAAACACACTGTTTATGTTATGACTGTTTTTGAGATATTCCTTGTTATACATTTCTCATACAGGAATTTGTCAACTCCTGTCTGTACAAACAAAGGAACTTCAATCAGTTAGCAAACAGCTTTTAAAAGATTGACTGTCGTTTTAGCCTAATGTATTCCCTTATTTCCTTTCTACTTACAAGGAAGCAAGTCACAAGAAAACGTTTTTGCTACTGTTCATCTCTATTAGCATGATGCAAATAGAAGAACGAGCTTTTTAATAATAATTTGTTGCAGAGATGTAGAGAAAGTCATGTGAATGGAACACATCAGATTTGTTTCATCTTCTATCCCATATTCACAATATCAATTTTACAGAAAAGTATGTAGAAATCATTATGAGTTTTGTTGCAAGTTCAGACTAAGTAAACCAATGTTTTAGACAATATTTCGAATCGAATTTGGGCCAAATATTTTTATTCCAGAAAGAGATAATCAAAGAAAGAAAAAAAGTTGTTTAGTTTAACTTGTATTAAAATCTGATTAGACATTTGAAAACTAGTAGATATTTTAAATTTTGAGTTGTATGTTATTTTATTTATTATTTTTTCTTTAATTTTACTGAGTACATTGGTGATTAGACCACTTGTCTGCCACTTAGATGGCCCGTGTTCGATCCCAAGCGTCCGCATGTGAAATTTGTGGTGGACGAAACGGCATCTGGACGAGTTTTCTCCGGGTCCTTCGGTTTCCCCTACCATTAATTCCACCAATTGCACCAGCATCACCCTTCCTCTCAATCATCTCCCTTTCATTTCATATCATCCACTTCCTCACGTTCTTGTCTGGCTATAGATCGACCACTCGTACTACGTTATTCAATCGGTAGTTGCGTGCCGTTAGCTTCCCATTAAACTTCTGACCCCTGGGCACCCACTTGTTAGTCCTAGGGGATTTCAGTCCTAAATATAGGGAAGGTTTGCTGACTACGAAAAAACAAAACAAAAAAAAAAGAAAAAGATTAGAAGAAGAACGGATTTCTTAGGCAGATTAAAAGGAAGGCTCAACACAGTTAGTTTTAAGATACAATAATTGGCTAAGTCAGTTTCGTTTCGTTACAAATTGTGTTTGCTAACTTTTGCTATGTATATCATTAGGGTAATATGAGAAAATGATGCAAAATGGTTTTTAAACATATGCATTATAACAGTACGTATATACAGAGTGTTGGGATAAATGTAGAAGTTATGTTTACTTCCTCTAGCAGTATATACAATATATATACCAGGTGGAAAATGTAGTGTATTTCACCCAAAAAGTATACCGAGATTTAGATTTTGTGAAAATACAAGTTTTGGGACCTCTAAATTAAAAAAAATAATTTGTAGGAAAATTGTCTGTTTGTGTGTCTATGGACTGTATGACTCCAAAAGGAAACTCCAAAACTAGTATTTTAGTTCATTATCTTCCAAGGTCGCGATACGAAGATTTTCAGGTAAATCACTCCAGCCCAACTACCCTTTATATGAAACATTTTTCGAAAATTTTCGATCTAATATACAATGACTAATGATTTTATTAAAATGCCATACACCAAAGAGTTTGCAACTTAAATAAAATGTATATTCTAAATTTCTCGGGAATATCCCTTGAAGTCATCTTCATTAGGAGTAACTAGGAAGCCATAAGAGATAGACAAAAACGTTCAACAAAAATGTAAATATCGTTAGAACACAAAATGTATGTGATATACACTTTTTATTTAGTAGAGCTAAGCTAAGATATTCCCTGTTGTTTGTTTCCCTTTCTATTCTCAAACGGGAAGCCCTCATCCGTTTCATATATCCTTTGTTATGCATGGGAAAGAGAACCGAAGTTCAATGACGATCGCTTGCGACAGCTCTTAAAACATTTGAGTATCTAGATTGTTCCATTTTCCGTTCTACTTATAAGTAACTAAGTATTAAAACCATTTCTCATAAACTTTATCTTGGTTGGCAATACAGAAAAAAGACTAATATTTTATAGAAGTTGTGTTTTTACAGAACAGTTAGAGAAATTGTGTATGGAGGACATCAGGATTTTTATAATTTAGCTTAATATAAATACGCTTCAGCATGTTGTTACTTCTATGCTTCTAATAAGTTACCCACAAATATATCACAATTTAGTAGTTCATATTTTCTGTACAGTCTGCATTATGCCGCAAAATGAATATCGCCTGTCAGTATAGTCTTCCTGTTTTGTTTCCAAGAGTTCACACTTCATCTTTGACGCTGGTCCTTGCAAACAGCATTCAAACTCAGTTATACATTAAAATAAGCAATAGCAGTGTTTAAAATGTAAGAATAAGCATGACATCTTCAATTAAATGCATTTAAACTTCCTTTCTCCTTTCTTTCTGTATTACAGTGTCAGTTGTAATGGTAGAAGTGATGAATATTTGGGTACGCATCAACCGTGACTAATTCCCCCATTTTTTATTAGTTTCGTGCAAATACCTTCGGCATTCGTTATCGTAAGGCCTGTCCCTCTGCTTTACCACCTCCACACACACACTAACCAACCTGAAAACTTGTTGCTCTTAATTAATAAGATCACTATTCTGCAATTAAGTAAATATTAATGTAATGTTATTCTTATGCTGTCCTCAAATGCCAATATAAATATCTGCACTTACACCTGTAACCTGTATATTACCGCACGAGTGATATTTTCAAAAGGAACGTTACGACGCCACCGTGGCCAGGTGGTTAGCCCACTCGCCTTTTAACTATACGGGCTGGGTTCGATCCCATGCGACTACATGCCAGATTTTTAAAATGAAAGGAAATGTAGTTATATTTATTAACGCTCTTTTAACTGCTGAGAATCTCGGCGTCCCATTTTATACTAGGCTTGAAAGACCGATTAATGCTGGTCTCCAGATTCTCCAGTTTCTCCCAGCATCGCATTCTGCCGGTGCTCTATCTTCATTCTATATATCATCAGTGTCATCGCCTGCGGTGCCATAAGTAGCAAAAGTAGCTGTTAAACATTATTAAAAAATCTTATGTGTTCCATTTACATGAATTTCTCTTTATATCGGCTATAAATTATGTTTAAAAAGCTTAAACTTCTATTTACTTCCTGCTAATCGAGAAAAAAATAGTAGAAACAGCCTTATTTCTTGTTTCCTTGTAAGTAGAAGCGAAATAAGGGACTACCATAGGTTAAAGTGATAGTCAAAAGCTGGTTGGTATGTGACTGAAGCTCCTTTGTTTGTATGGACAGCAGTTGACAAATTTCTGTATGAGAAAAATATAAGTTTTTATAGCTAAACCAAAAACAAGGAATATCTCAAAAACAATCAACTCCACGAATAAAATGTATACAACAAAAAGTGTGTGTTTTAATGTGCTCTACATTTTTGTGTGGTAAGTTTCTGTCTCTCTCTTACGGTTTAACACTTATGCAAAAGTCCGTAAAATTCACTCAGAATAAAGTAGTCTTCAGAGGCTATTCCCAGAAAATTCAAAATATACATTTTATTTGTCAGGTAAATATATTTAATATATGATATTTTAATAAAAATCGTCAGAACCATTTTTTTGAAAATCAAAATTTTCGAAATAAATTTCCATGTAAAGGATAGTTTGGAGTGGGGGGATTTTTCTCAAAATCTTCGTGTCACATCCCCGGAAGATACTAAAAATTTAAATACCAAGTTAGATATTTTACCGACTTTTCGTTTTTGAGTTATTGTGTTCACAGGCACACGGACACACACACGGACATTTTTCTGAAAATACTTTTTTTGGATAAAACATATATTTCCGGTGAAATCTCGGTATCGAATTTTTTGGTGGAGTGCAATACCTTCTCTATACACTATGTACATAGTACGTGTAGAGAAAGTAAAAATGACCATCAGTGTAGCTGGTACACAAACAGTAACTCAATTGCCCAAAATCAAAATTCAAGAAACACATTGAAACTTATACGTTATTAAAAACTTCACAACGATCTTACATGATTAAAAGTGAAATGGTATAGTTCATAATACCGAAACACGTTAAAAGTCCAGAGAATTCTCATTAAATGTTCCCCCAAATAATAATAATAATAATAATAATAATAATAACAAATCGATACGAAATGTAATTCTGCACGTTCTATATTAAAATAATTTAGAGAGACGAACACCGAAAACTTAAACGATCAGAATGACCAAAATTGCAGACACTTGTCTTAAGAAATATTTGCTTAAAAAAAGAACTCGCCAAAGTATTAAGCCAGGCACAAACTTGAAGGAAAACATAATTAAATAATATTTCAATACATAAAAAGAATGTGTATTAAACTAAGAGTATACCTACGGCTTTAATTGTAAATTATATATGCCATAGCTAACCTCGGTGTGTGGTAGGGGTTTCACCTACCTTTAATATACGGTGTTTTAATCTAAATCGTTAGAGCCATTTTTGAGAAAATCAAAATTTTAGAAACCTTTTCCGTGTAAAGGTTAGTTAGAGGTGTAAGGATTCTCTTTAAAAATCTTTGTGAAAGATACTGAACTTAAATGCCAAGTTTGGTAGTTAACGCATTTTTCGTTTTTGACCTATGCTGCACACATTCACACACGTATATACACACGGACATGTTTCTAAAAATGCTTATTTTGGATGCAGGGAGTCTCAAAGCATGTCTTTTGGCGAAATCTCGGTATCGAATTCTTTATACACTATATACATAGAGTAAAATACATCTACAAATTTGATGTGTGAAGGGAAGGAGCACGTTGGAAGTAATATTGTTTAATGGGGAATCATGCAGCAGATGGAAACATTTAATTACTTGGGTCGGAATTAACCGCTATATTAGAAGACATGCTAACTTCTTATGTGTGCCACAATAAAGAGAACCCTTAGAAAGGAAACCAGAAGAGACACCAAATTATGTTTTGTAAGACAATGGCGGTCCGTATTTATGCTGTATTTAAACTAAACATAAACGTTAAACAGAAAATGTAACAGTAAAATTGAACCAGCAAGAATGGCGATTTTAAGATTAGTGACTGGATACTGTCTGTTATTTCATAAAACAAATTGAGGGAAAATATAGGAATTAACAAATATAACTTAATAGAAAGGATCAAACAGATTAAAACAAATTGGATACTACATGTACGGAGGATTCCCTAAAATAATTACTATTTACGTTTCAATCGGAAAAGGGACTAGCAAGATCGAGGAAGAGATGGAAACACGACATCCACTGAAGGAGATGGCAGGAGCTTAAAGTTTCAAACCCTGTTGATGAATGACGGTAATGGTGAACATTGGTTTGAGTTCTACGTGCTCTATTCACATGACTTTCTCTACATCTGTGTAATACATTATTATTAATAAGATAATTCTTCCATCTATTTAATTTAGCAGAAACTGTTTTATTACTTGGTTGTTTTTAAATAGAAGGCAAATAAGGGAGTATACTAGACTAAATGGACAAATCAACGCTTTAAAATGTGGTTGTTATGGGGCTGAAATCCGTTTCTTTGCGTGAACAGGAGTTGACAGCTTCCCGTATGAGAAAAGTTTAAATATTTTAAAGCTCAAGTCAATAACAAAGAGTATTTCTAAAATGGCTCCCTCCACAACAAATGTATATAACAAAATAAAAATGTATATGAAGTATAAAAAAATGGTGTGTTTTATCGTGATCTACATTTTTGGTAATAAGTTCTTGTTCTTCTTACAATTTACCAGTTATGCAAAATTTCGCAAAATTCATCCAGAATAAACATTACTTCAGAGGCTATTTCCAGAAAATTGAAGATATACATTTTATCTGTCATGCAAATATCTTAAATATAAGAGATTTTAATCAAAATCGTTACATCCAATTTCGAAAAAAACAAAATTTTCGATTTTTTTTCCATGTAAAGGGTAGTGAGGTTAGGCGATTTTCTTGAAATCTTCGTGTCGCATCCTAGGAAGATACCAAACTTAAATACCAAGTTTTGTAGTTAACGATCTTTTCGGTTTTGAGCTATGCTGTCCACAGACTCACAGACACACGGACCTTTTTCTGAAAATGCTTTTTTCGGATTCAGGGGGACCTGACACGCATATTTCTGGTGAAATCTTGGTATCGATTTTTGGGTCATAGTGCGTTTAGAGAAAGTAAAAATACCATGCCGATTGTTAATCTAACGATTGCGGCTAAAGTCACATCAAAACTTTCTCACAGATAAGAGTAAATGCAATGCAGAGTTATAGTTGTGTAATTGTCACACTGGTTCAAACTTAATTTGCGCTTTTGCCATGTCTCAGAAAGAAAAAGGAAAAGAAAGACATTGGGATTGTCAATCAAATAGCTACTACAGAAGCAAATAAGCTGAAATGGTACACACACAGAAGAAGTTCTGAATTTTTATAGATAAATGACACCTAAAAAATCTCTAGTTGCAGACGGGCTATTAGAACATTAACAAGGTTTTGTGACCATTAAACACTTTTGTGTAAAGTTTAGTCTAAATCTGTGAATGGAACAATAACGATTCCAAAATTATTTTGGAAACGATTTTCAAATTTCTTGTTTGAAAGTGAATGCGATAAAAACATTACATTCTAAGAGACTCCGGAGCAACTATATCACGCATATTTACATATTAAGAACATAGTCCCAAAATACGAAAATTGTAAACCTTCTCACGAATTAGATGACCGCAATGAAAAGCGTTTATATTGTTATAAAAGGTATAATAAGAACTAAATATACACAGAAATAATTTAATAATAAATACTGTTCTTGTAAAACTAATGAATTTTTACACATTAGAAGGAAGTCAATGTATGGAGAAAATATTACTTAAATATTTAATCAACACATGATTTGCGGTGATAGTGTAATATGACCGTTCTGCTGTTGTTTATCTCAATTAGCATGAAGTAGATAGAAGAATAAACTTATTAATAATAATTTGTTAGAGAAAGTTATGTAAATGGAGTACATCAGATTTTTTATCTATTTTATTTTTAGGTCCTTTAACATCTAAGACATATCGCGACGGTACTATATTGCAAGGTACCTCATTGACGGTATGTACGAACAACTATACAATTTTTTGTTTGGTACCAAACAGATATTGATAAAATGCTACAGTCTGACTGCTTTCAACATATATAGTTAGTATGGCGCATACAGCTACACTCATGGTCTCTAGTCTAACTGCTGCATCGTTCGCAGTCAATGGCAGAGTTCAGCCAATCTTCCGAGGTTACATCCCCAAGTACTACGCTACTTTGTTTTGCAACAAACGTATGGCGTTAAAGTGTTCGCTTTAGTGTAGCTACTTTAATTATCTGTGGATAGAGGCAGCGCAAGTAGCATTACCATTTATTTCTAGTACTCACTTGTGTTTTAGACTAAAAGTGGAACTTTCCGAATGAGTATTTATTCTAGGCGTTTTCGGGCTTCAAGCCAGGTGTATTGATGGAGAGTCAACGACGTTTCCGGAGCGTGCATCTCTCCCATCGTCTTCCTTGAAGCCCAAGAACGCCTAGAATATGTTCGTCGCCATTCCCGAATGAGGGTCACAGCGACTCGATATAATTACTATTAATGTATTAATAATGACCATTGGGATAATAATTCTCTTAGTGCACAGTACCCATATGGCACTGAATTTCCAAATTATTGAAATTTTGTCTATCTTTCAAGGCTTTAAATTCAAGCTGTTAAGAGTACAGGTACAAATATTTGCATTGGTATGTAAGGACCACGTAATGAACAGTGTGCGATCAATATATACTTCATTTGTAGAGTTATAGCTTAAGATATTAAGAATATTAATGATGTGAATTTAACATGGAGATACATAAGAGGTAAGCTCTATAATAATATCTTACTGTATGGATGTCAAACTGGGTTAATAACAACAAACATAGAATGGAATACCGAGTTTTCACTTTTAATTATCGTGTTCACAGACACACGAACATACTAAAAATGTATTTTTCTAAAAATGCCTTTCGGGCTCGAGGGATCTCAAAACATATATTGCCTGTGAAATTTCTACAGCGTATTTTTGGATGGAATGTAATACCTGCATAGTACGTTTAGAGAAAGTAAAAATGTTATGTTTTGTACAGAAAACGCTAAACTGTTTATTTCCACTGTTAAAATTTTTGGGAATACGTTATCTATCAAGTATGTCCATGGGAGAGAAGGTGATACATCTCACTTTTTGTTGAACGTGTCCATTTAGGTCCTTACAACTGAATAATGCAAAAGCCAATTGCAGCGCTTGTAAATGAACTTTTTGTTACGTCCTCAACGTATGGAACGCAATGATTCCAAGGTTAGAAATCCTTTAATACCAGATACAATTAGAGCCGTGTCCGTCCAGGTATTCAATTAAGCACCCAATATATTTTCTTCTAACGCCCCTTCATTACTCAGAACAAAGAAGCGCGGACTGCAGGGTGAATACCAGTAAATCTCTATTCGACGTCACGGGTGTTGCCAACTTTGAAATGATGCAAGAAAGAGCGAAGTCATAAAAGACAAATTTGAATGCCAAAAATGTTTTCCTTTTGATGGTGGCGTATTTTAAATTTACATAGAACTTCTAGGTCAGGAAGTGCGAGTAAGTATTTAATTAAAACTTCCTCGTACCGTAAACAGAGTCTGGAAATATAAATATGAATAGGATTCATACAAAAATGATTCATAAAAGCATACTAGTCGACAGTTATGTCGCATGGCAAGAACTCTTTAAGACTTGAAGACAAGGACAGTCCAAGATGAGCATAAAAGGATGCATTTTAATGCAATGGACTCATATTTGACGTGTGCAAATATTCCTTTGTGCGTTAAAAGAGTTACAGAACTCAACGGGGCTATTTCGAATTATATCCCGCAACAGAGGAATCGGTCGGAGCAACCTTCGTTTTACCGTTCTTGCTTATCAGCAAAGACATTAAACCGCTCATTGTGAGTCAGTTCCTCACTGACGGATCTTGACTTGAAATAGCCTGTAGAATTCTGCAACCCTTTTAACGCACGAATGAATATCAACACACGTCAAATATGGGGTAGTTGGGCCACCTGGTACGTGAAAAAAAAATCACATGACTTTTTCTACATCTCTGCAGCAAATTATTGTTAGAAAGATTATGCTTCTATTTGCTTCATCCTGATCAAGAAAACTTAACTGAAATAGTCTGATTACTTGCTTCCTTGAAAATAGAATTGAAATAAGGTAGTACCATAAGTTAAAGTGATAGTCAAAAGCTGGTTGCTATGTGATTGAAGTTCCTTTTTTTTTTTTTGTACGCACAGGAGTTGAGTTGACAAATTCCTGTATGAGGAAAGTATAAGCTTTTCAACGCTGAAACAAAAACAAGAAATGTCCAAAAAACGATCAACTCCACGAAAATAACGTATATAACATAAATTGTGTGCTTTAAGGTGCTCTATATTTTTTGAGTAGTAAGTTTTTATATAACTGTTACGGTTTAGCAGTTATGCAAAATTCCGTAAATTTCATCCAGAATAAAGTAGTCTTCAGAGGCTATTCCCAGAAAATACAAGATATACATTTTATTTTTCAGTTAAATATCCTTAATATACGATCTTTTAATCAAAATCGTTAGTGCCATTTTTAATAAAATCTAAAATTTCGAAAAGTTCCATGTAAATGGTAGTTTGGAGTGGGGGAATTTCTATCAAAATCTTCGTGTCACATCCCTGGAAGATACTAAACTTTAAATCCAAGTTTGGTATTTTACCGACTTTTCGTTTTTGAGTTATCGTGTTCACAAACATACAGACACACGGACATTCACACACGGACCTTTTACTGAAAATGCTTTTTTTCTTATAGGGGACCTTAAGACATATATTTCTGGTGAAATCTCGGTATCGAACTTTTGGTGGAGTGCAATGCCTTCTCTATACACTATGTACATAGCGCGTGTAGAGAAAGTAGAAATGCTATACTCTTTACCTGGCATAGGGAGAAGCTACCAAATAGTGACACTCTTTAAAGATGTCAGAAACAACATCTTAAAAAAAAGTGTTACAAAAATAAAAGAAATGTATATAAAATAAAGTGTGGGTTTTAAAGAAACCCAGATATTATGCGTACTATGTTTTTGTCTGTTTGTGAACGTTTACCAACTATATAAGTTATACATAATTTCTTCAAAGTATATTTTGATAGAATTCAAAACATATATTTTATTTTCCACGTAAATATTTTAAATATTGCAAGTGTAATTAGAGTCCTTGTAGTAATTTTGGAGAGTAAAAATCTGATGTGTTCCATTAGATGAGTCTCTCTGCTTCTTTCTGAAAAGAGATTATTGTTAAAAGATTATTCTTCTGTCTCCTTTTTCATGCTAATAGAGATAAAATGAGCAGAAATGGTCTTATTCCTTGTTTCCTTGTAAGCAGAGTATACTTTGGCTAAAGCGAGTTAAGTATTTTAAAACCTGATTAATATCTTGTGTCTATGGCAAGGAGTTGACAAATTTCCGTATAAGTATAAGTATTTTACAGCTAAAACTAATAACAAGAAATATCTCAGAAACGGTAGCTCAACATGACATAAATTATGTATGTTAGCGAGATCTACATTTTCATTATAAGTTTGTGTCTATCTGTTACGGTTTACCAACTATGCAAAGTTCAGCAAACTTCATCCAGAATAAAGAGGTTTTCAGAGACTGTTCCCAGAAAATTCAATATACACATTTCATTTGTCGTGTAAATATCTTTAATATACGATATGTCAGTCAACTTCGTTGGAGCCATTTCTTAGAAAATAAAAATGTTTCAAAATTACATTTTTATTTTCTGAAAAATGGCTGTAACAAATTTCAATGTAAAGTATACTTAGGAGTGGGGGAAGTATTTTGAAAATCTTAAAGTCGCATTATTAGAAGATACTAAACTTAAATACTAAGTTTGGTATTTAATGGAGTTTTCGTTTTTGAGATGTGCTGTCCACAGACATCAGCACGCTTGCGCGCACCCAGCCACCCACCCACACACACACACACAATGGATTCAGAGGGTCTCACACCATGTGTCAAAATTTTAGGCGGAAGACAATATTTTCTCTTTACAGTATAGTGCGTGCAGAGAAAGTAAAAAAATTGGTACAATTTTCTACATAAAGGATATTTTGTGGTGACTAATTTTCTACAAAATCTTTGTATCGCATCTTTGGACTGTACAGTTTTAAACAATATGACGGATTACATATTTTATAAAATTCTTTTACTTAGCCATATTTTCTGGTCTACTTTATGTTAATTAAATAAACGGTTGGAGAAATTGTTTCATTATTCATTTCGTTGTAGGAAACAGCAGGGCAAAGAAAATTGGATGGGTAGTCAGATGTCTAAATACATGCAAAATTCTTATGATATAGTGAGAAATAACTGAGCAGTGACAACGCTTTATAAATAATCATAAAAATCTTAAACCAATAAAAGGCTATCTCAAAAATGATTGATTCCATAACGAAAGTTATCTGAAATAATTGTGTATTTTAAAGATTTCCACTTATGTACTAAGCTTTTTGTTTATTTATTAATGATTTTCAGCTATAAAAATCTGATGTGTTCCATTCACATGACTTTCTCTATATCACTGCAACAAATTGTTCTATTTACTTTATCTAATGGAGCAAAAATTAGCAGAAATAGTCTTATTACTTGCTTCCTTGTTAGTAGGAGCGAAATAAGGGATACCATAGGTTAAAGTGACAGTCAAAAGCTGGTTGCTCTGCGACTGAAGTTTCTTTGTTTGTATGGACACGAGTTCACAAAGTCCTGTATGAGAAAAGTAGAAGTCTTTATAGCTGAAAAAAACAAGGAATATCTCAAAAACAATCAGCTCCCTGAAAAAAATGTATGTAACATAAATTGTATGTTATAAGGTGCTCTACATTTGCTGTCTGGTAAGTTTTTGTCCATCTCTTACGGATTAGCAGTTATGCAAAATTCCGTAAAATTGACCGAGAATAAAGTAGTTTTCAGAGGCTATTCCTAGAAAATTAAAAATATAAATTTTATTTGGCATGTAAATATCTTTAATATACGATATTTTAATCAAAAGTGTTACAGTCATTTTTTAGAAAATCAAAATCTTCGAAAAAAAGTTCCATGTAAAGGGTAGTTTGGGGGATTTTTCTCAAAATCTTCGTGTTGCATCCCTGGAAGATACTAAACTTAAATACCAGTTTGGTATTTTACCGACTTTCGTTTTTGAGTTATCCTGTTCACAGACACACGGACACACCCACGGACCTTTTTCTGAAAATGCTTTTTTTGGATACAGGGAACCCTAAAACATATATTTCCGGTGAAATCTCGGTATCAAATTCTTTGATGGAGTGCAATACCTTCTCTATACACTATTATAATAGCACGTATAGAGAAAGTAAAAAGTCGCACATTAAGTCCTTCCGAATGAAGAGGGCACCAGAAATAATTTTCAGACACGTAAAAGTATTTATTTTACTTTCCTTTTAAATATCTTACATATAACCCATTTTAATTAAATAGTAGTCATTTTGAAAAAGATGAAAGAAAATGAAGCATTTTCTTTATAAGGAGTATTTGGCATTCAGCATCCTCGTGTCTCATCTCTGGAGGATATTTAAGTTAAATACAAAGTTTAGTATTTATCCAACTTTCCATTTTTGAGTTATTCTGTTCACACACAAAAGCTATTTTCTGCGGGTTTTTTTTTTTTTTATCAAACCAAGATTTCAGAAATCTCCATAATGAATTTTTGTATGAAATTCAATACCTTCTTTAATTAATAGATGCGTTTAGAGGAAAAATAAATTGAATAAATAAACTGTAAGCCAATGATTTAAAGTTATTCGATATAAATGTTCTATGATAATGGGTTTTAGGTTTATTCGGGATTTGTGTATGTTTTTAAATGTTTAAGTTTTACATAAAATTCAATAAGAACAAAAACTGTATTTTGCTGATTTTACAAAATCCATTATGTGAAACACATGATTGAAAATCCTCAGAATTATTTTGAAAAAAATTAAAAAATTATGATGCGTTCCATTTGCATGATTTTCTCTACCTTTTCTGAAAACAAATTATTCTTACAAAATATTATTCCTGCATCTATACAATGCTAATTGAGATAATCATTAGCAGAAGTGGTCTGAGTATTTATTTACTTCTAAGTAGAAGGGGAATCAGGGAGTGCACTAGACTAAATTGATAATCAAATGTTTTAAAAGCTGGTCGCTATGTGACGAAAACTTCCTTATGTTTGCATGGCTAGGAATAAAACAAAATAAACAAATTGAAAATTTCCTGTTGTGAACAATTTTAAGTATTTTTAAATTGAAGCCAATGATAAGGGATATCCAAAACTGGTTAACTCCACAAAAACTATATATGAAAAAGTATTTGTTTTAACGAGATCTATATCTTTTGTATATTAAGTTCGTTATTCTGTCTCTTGCGTTAACACTAGTTAATTAAATGTCATCCAGAATGAATAATATTCAATAGTTTTCCACCAAAAAATCAATATTCACGTTTTATAGTATGTAAATATCTATAATTTTTATTTTAATCAAAATGGTTAGAGCCATTTCTGACAAAATCAATATTTTTTAAATATTTTCCAGAGGAGTTTGGAATAGGGAAAGGTATTTATCTTTGTGCTCCAGCATGAAAAATATTGAACTTAAATATCAAGATTAATATTTAGCCGACTTTAGTCTTTGAGTTACGTGTTCACATACAATCACATGGTCACACATACATGGATCTTTTTATAAAATGTTTTATTTGGGTTTATGGGACCCCAAAGTGGGTATTTGCAGTGAAATCTGATATTGAGTGGAATACTATGCAGCCTGGTTTGAATGCAGTACTTTCTCTACCTATGGCCTGTGTCACAGACCTTGGAATTAATTATCTGGACACACCGCCGGCGCTAGTGTCGCCGCCACAAATTGAAACTTCTCGCGCATTCTCAACTGGAGGGCAGAGTATGCTTTTTGCCATATGTTCAGTACGCTGAATAGGCTTTCAGTACCTCGAAAACCACATTTTAAGAACTTGGTGGTAAACTTTTATGTAAAACTCAGGTGTTATCATGCAGCAAAATCGTACAGCAGTGTGCTGCACAAGAAAGTAGTCGGACAGCATCTCTCTAAATCAATTTTGTTTATGAATCAATAGGTTAGTAGAGTTTAATTATTTTTGCATAAAATTTACTACATAAAGTAGTAATTAATTCTAATTTTGTATTTATATATCTTATCCATCTAACACAAATATACCTCAAATGCTTACCAACCTTTTGAATACAATTTACTGAAGAGGAAAACAGGTGCATACTGTGCATATACTGTCTCTGAAAATCCAGTATCGCATGTGTTTTTTATGCTAAAGCGCTTTATTTATGTTTGTTTTTATTTACATACGCCTTAGGTAATATGGCCGTATCACCACGTTGACCTTCTATAACAACTGGTTAAATTGTTGAAGTATACATTAAAAATGCACTTCTCGATTAACTCAACACACATTAACTATCGCATTCATATTTATAGGCTCTTGGAATAATATGTAAATAAGAATTCTTTCATCAGCTTAGAATCGAGTTCAGCATATTTTGCATTTTTAATTCAGCATTTTGACCGCTTTACTACAGACACACTCTTAACAACTCATGTTTATAATTCTTGTTGACGACTTTGTGTATTAAAGTAAAAAACCGATGTGTACCATTCATATAATTTCTCTACAATTATTGTTAAAAAGCTTATTCTTCTCTCTACTTCATACTAATCCATTAGCAGGCATGATCTTATTACCTGCTTCCTTGTAAGTAGAAGGGAAAAAAAGCTAAACGATAGTCATATCCTTTAAAACTGGTTTCATGTGTATGAAATGCGTTTCTTTGCAGGGCTATGTGATAACCCATTCCCGTAAGAGCAAATATTTTAAAACAAAAACCAATAACAAGGGATTTCTCAACTCCAAAAGTGTATATGAAGTAAATTGTGGTTCTATCGAGATCTACATTTTTTGTGGAGTAAGGGCTTTTTTTTTTTTAATCTCTTACGGTTTACTAGTTATGCAAAATTCATCCAGAATAAAGAGGTCTCAAAGGATATTCCCAGAAAATTCAACATACACATTTTATTTAGCATGTAAATATATTTAATATTATTTTAATCAAAATCGTTAAAGCCATTTTTTAGAAAATCTAAATTTTCGAAATCTGTCCACGTAAAGAATAGTTTGCGCTGGGGGCTTTTGCCTCAAAATCTTCGTGTCGCATCTTTGGAATATACTAAACTTAAATACCAAGTTAGAGTTTTTACCGACTTTTCGTTTTTGAGTTATCGTGTTCATGGATACAAACACCAACACGGACCTTTTCCTAAAAGTTCTTTTTTTTATACAGGGGACCCTAAAACGTATACTTCTGGTAAAATCTTGGTACCTTTTTAGGGTGGAATACAATACCTTCTCTATACCCTAAGTAGGTACATCACGTGTAGAAAAAGTAAAAATGCAGACAGTATATATGGAATCAGTGAGAAGAAACTGCGAAATACAGAATTAAAGTCGAATTATACTTTCGGTGATGCTTACATCCCGTTTTGTAAAGCACTTTATACGCAAGTATGCGATATTCAACTTCAATTATAATATTTACTTTTGTTTTGTTCAGTTGTGGGATGAAATTCCCTCTAGTCAATGAGGTGATTTTATTCAATCCCAAACCGGTCAAGGTCTAATCCCTGTGCATAAATGCTAATGATCATAAAGAACGTGTTGTCGCAATTATTTCCAACTCAGGTATCTTCATGACGTAATTACAGCTGTTTTAAATTTCACTGTTTCCCCATTGCAATCAATGTATTGCGCGCGACCTCGCACGCCTTCTGCCCTCCAAGAAAATCTTCTATTTCCGGCACGCATAGCTCTCTGCGCAGCCAAAGGTGTGGGGTCTTGCCCTGTGTAACAAATCCATGCAATGTTGTTTTAGTTTTTTTTTTTTTTTTTTTTTTTTTCCCCTTGGAATGGAGTATTAACGAAAATGAGCTCAAAACGTGTCAGTTTATTCTACTGTAACTTTGATATGTACATTTTCTATACTTTATGAAAAAGAGATATAGTGAGAATCAGTAGAATATACCCGTAGAACACTTTACTAACCACAGTTCTCTTCATGTAGCACCTGCCTGAAGAAATGGTAAATTATACAAATACAACTTTATTCAGCGTTTAGAGCTTGAAAGCGAAAATCAAGTTTACAAGTGCTAACAGAGATAACAGAAATTTCTAGAGCAGCCCATTGATATCTTTAATGGATGAGTAGCGGCTTATGTAAGTTATCTGCTGGGTAGAGTGAAACTTCCACACTTCTCTCTTTTAACTGTTCCAGATATGGCACAATATGGTAGCGCATTTCTGTGTTAAACCAGTTACACGCTAGCTTGCCTCATACGTGCATCCATCCATAACAGCAAAACGTACAAAGCATATACACTAGTTTCATATCACATAAAATGTCATTGTAAATGTTTTCGGAAAAAGAGAAGTTTTGAGCTGAATATTCATAAAAAAGCTAAAATTAAAATAAAATCCGTACAGAGATAAAAAATGTTGCTACATTAAATGGTAAATTATGAAATTCACAGAGTTGGGTTGGCATTAATGTGGTGATTCGAATCTCACGTTGTAGAATGTGTGCATACACAAGTAAATGTCAGTACACAGAGCACAAATAGTAATAGACATCGAATTTCTGATTGTCTGTAGGGAAATTTAATGGCCGTGTCTTCTGATATCCGCTGGCCGCTCCGTCACTCTAATTGGGGAAGGAGGAGGGGTTGTAGCTTACTGTTGTAGTACACGTTACCTAACCTCACTTTCAGTTGAGGGAGGTGGCTATACCTATTAGCGAATGAGTTGACAAACCCAGCATAGGTATGCTCTATTGGTTCGATATAGAACACTCACCTGCAAGGTGACAGTATCAGCCAATAAAATAAAAACATGACGTAATAAAGTACCCTACAAACGATAAGGAATGCGGTGTGCGGAACAAGAGAGTGCCAGTTTCTTTTTGTGCCTCTTATACAACTAAAAGGCTTCTAATATAAAATTCAGAGATGGTTAGGTTGATATTGATGATTAGACTCTGAAGTCAAGGAGGCGGTATTGAGACGTGCAGAAGTCCTTAATATTTACCTGTTTGAACACCCGCGTACCATAGGAGAGTAGTTCAAAAGGGCGACGCCGCGACCCTCCCAGACAGTGTGATACGTATGCGCCTTTTGTACCTTCAAAGAAATATTATTCAATAAAATAGGTTGTGCTAACGCTTATTGATTGGCATGGGGTACAATTGGAATTGCTTTTTCCAGAATAGAAGAAAAATGTATGTGAATTTAACACATCAACATTTTATATACACATCAATGTTTACCTGTTACCTTATAAACAATGAATAATGTTATAAATAATATTTTCGTACGTGTTAGATGGTCCATGTGAGGAGATTTATCAGCTTTGAATGGTATTCTTCCGAATTTTCTCTTTCAGTTCTATTACCCAAATTGGCTACAGCTCTTTTCGTTGAAAGAACCAGATGAGGAAAAATTCCCGTAATGTGGTAATTCCCGTAAAATAATTAAACTTACAATTTAAACCATGTATAGCGCCCGAAGATGAATTCCGGCAGAGTGATAAACAATCAGGAAGTAATTACATAGTGTTGGAGGTAGCGTGTGGTCGTCTCCTTAGCTCTGTGACAGGCCGGCAGGTCCGTGTTTGATTCCCGGTTTCGGCGTGGGAATTTTCTCCCGCTGAGAGACTTGGTCCAGGGTACACTCAGCCTCGTGAGTTCCCTGAGGGCCCATTGAGGAGCTACTTAAGGAATAAGTAGTGGATCCAGGTAACATAGACTAAATTAACCGGCCAGGAAGGTATGGGGGTGTTAACCACGTCCCACCCTCCGGAGATGGTGTATGCAGAGGTCGGGCGGTAGGTCTTGACCGACTTTGAGCTGCTGTGCCTCGCTGAGAGAGCGAGAGAGATGTCTGCCTCAGATTCAAAAGGTCGAGAGTTCGAATCTCGCCTCGGGTGTGTGAACGTGATAAGGTTTTTGGGGGGGTTCCCTTATCCTAAGAGGACTAATATCGAGTAACTTTAAGCTCCATGTATCCCCAGATCTTTTGGGCATTGTTTCACCAATTTTATTCATCATCGATATGATCAATCAGGTTAAATGTCTTAACCTACAATATATATATATATATATATATATATATATATATATATATATATATATATATATATATATATCAATAAATTACTGTGAATATCGGTCAACGTGAATGTATGTATAGTTGCGAGTCACCGGCATAAAGGTAATATTTACCGAAAAGAAAGAGCGAGAGAGAATATATCGTTTAAGTAAAGTGCAAATATAATAAAATAGAAAGCCTGAGAAGCTATATTTGCCTCCCTTATAAACGCGATAACGAAGCCCATTACGGACCACATAAAGTATGAGTTAAAACCTAGAGTGTAATTAGTAAAATATATAGTTTTATTGGAATACCTAATTATTTTCTCGGTTTTCTCCCTCTGCAGCAGTAATCGACTTCAAGAAAAACCAAGCGGATCTTCGATCAATAAACCTTTAATCCAAAAGGGGAACCACATGGGCAACGTGCTGACTACGCAAAATGAAAGAAAGCCATATCACCTTTGACGTACACACAGCTCTTGACAAGTGCTTCTGGGAAACAATACTCCCCAAGCACCCTCTCTAAAGTACTAGCAAGGACGTAAAACAGCCTTAATGCTACTAAAGGTGAACTAGTTCGTGCACAAAAATGTAAATACGAGGGTTATTTCACAAGTCATGGCAACTATTTTATACCGGGTGGAAGGGAAGTCATTACATTAATTTAAACAAGTGATATTGGTATTTGCAACACATTTCGTAGCTTACGTTTTTATCTCTGGTCATTTCCTACGGAGATATTTTAGTTTTGTCCAAAACAAGAGACAGAAAAGCTGGCAACGCTGCAGATTGAGTGAATGTCACTTGTATTAGGTCAGTGCATAAACAAACACGCTTCACTGCTGCTACCACAGTAGTGTAGGCCAATCAGATTACCAGTTGTTTTCCAAAACATTACACCACCCTGATTCGTGTTTGCAAGCAACCGACCTGTTTACATCCAGAAGCCGATTAAGAAGCCTGTCCAACTTCAATGCAAGATTGCTGCGTTATTTCACGACTGAAAAGCTACTCGATATATCCCTGTTATTCTTTTAAGCGATTAATTATTTAGAAACTCTGTATGCTGTTCCATAACTCCTACCGAAGCTAATGTCAGAAATGCGTTACTTACGCATCTTAAAAGTAACAAACTATTATCTTCATACACGAATTACGTATTCAATTCGAAAAAAGAAACATTTATTTTCTCAAAATCAGCTTATTAAAAAACAAAATGCTATTAGACCATTTTGTTTGTAATCTTCTATGAATCACATATTAGAAGGAATGTAAAAGTTCCCTTCCACCCGGTATATTCCGAATAACCGAATATGCGGTTATTGCAATATATACATTTGAAAACATGTTGTACACAATACCGGATGCCACCACCAGATGAAGTCAGAGTGAATTGGTGCTAGTAGACACATCCAAACGTCAATATCTTAGAGGCTATGTTTCAAGATGGATGTCACTAAAGTTGATGGTATTCAGCGCCTTTCTCATTATTGACAAAGCTGTGTGAAAGATTATTTTGAAGGGCATTGGCTTGTAAGAGTATTACGTGTACGTAGTATATTTTTTTGTGCATATGTAATACGAATAAAACAATTATCAGTATTTGCACATCTTTCAATGGACCATACTCAGAGACCCTTGTGCCCGGATCCCAATTTAGTACCAGCATTGCGAAGAATATTCCAGCGACTTTCAACCCTGTTTCCTGAGTGTTGTTTCCTGCAACTTTATTGACTGATAAAGAATAGTTTCCAATTGAATAATACTGCTATTTGCAAGAGAGGATCGTTTGTAGCACTTTGTCCCAATTATTTTGGAATTCAGTATGTCTAACTATGTACAACCAGTTCACTTATCGAGTATTAATCAGGCATTTCTACTTTATCTCACTGTGTTCATTCCAAGCTGATGGCCGCGCCGTGGACCACTCGCCTCTCACCGAGGCGGCCCGGGTTCGATCAGGCGATTTGTGGTGAATGGGCGAATTTTCTCCGGGTTCTCCGGTTTCCCCCACCATTACATTCACCGGTGCTCCATCTTCGTTCCATGTATCATTAGTATCACGACCAGCGTTGACATTTGTAGTAGGAGCGGGCGTTAAACACTATCCAAAAATCCCTACATCAAGTCTACCAAATGCATTTCGCCGAAGTAATGGGCTCCAATTGATAACTGACATTCAATGGGTATCCCATTATGGTACCAAGTATGTTTGCTTTAGAAATTATTAATAATAATAATAATAATAATAATAACGGAAGATCCTGGAACATAAATATGTCTCTATTTCTGTATTCACGTTCGGCAATTGTGAATAAACTTACAAGTGTGGTAGTCTTCTGGTTAAAAAAAAAAATGTGTCGCGTTCACATGACTTCTTTACCTATTCTACAACAAGCTATTCCTACAAACGCTTTTTATTCTATATACTTCATACTAATCTAGATAACTTTTTTGTGTTACGTAGTTCCTTTTTAAGTAGGAAGGAAATGAGGATATGCACTGTATTTAGAATACGATATATTTTAAAAGTTTTCGTTATGTGATTGAAATTTGCCTCACTTTGCATTACCAAGACTAAAACAAAATATGAAACGAATGACGGATTGCCATTTGAGAAAGGTATGCGTATTTAAAAACTGTCTCCAATAACAAGTAAATGTTAGCTATACAAGGCAAGTTTATACATATAAATTATATGTTTCAAAGAGATCAACATTATTTGTGGCGTACAGCTTATCAGTTATGAAAAAGTGATTCAGAATGAAGGTAACTTCAGAGGTGATTCTCAAGAAATTCAAGATATACATTTTATTTGTCATGTAAATATATATAATATACGGTATTTTAATCTAAATCGTTGGAGTCATTTTGACTCGCAAACACACACATTTACAGGGATATTTTCTAAAATAATTTTATTAATGAATCTCTTTTAAATCAGTATAGAATTTTGGAGTTGAATACAATACCTTCTCTACCTACTACTGAACGTACATAATATAGAAAATAAAAAGCTTAAACTTATAAAACAACAGTATTTTTCCTACATCTAGAGAAACATTTTCTCAAAGCGCCTCATAGATTAGATTGATTAAGATTCTATGATGCTTTCATTGTAGGTTTTTTAGCACGCATATACAATGTACATAGTAGATAGAAAAGTTACTGTATTTCACCCAAAATTTCGATATCGTTATTTCACCAGAAATACATATTTTGGGTTCTTCTGAATCCGAAAAACGTCAATGTGCGAGAGTGCCTGTGTATGTGAGAATATTAGTGGAGAACATAACTCAAAAACGAAAAATGGGATAAATACCAATTTTGGTATTGAGGTTCAGTATCTTCCAAAGATGTGGCACGAAGATTTTCAAGAAAATCCCCCAATACCGAACTACATGGAACATTTTTCGAAAATTTTGCTTTTCTCAAAAATAGCTCTAAGGTTTTTCATTCAAATATCATATGTTTAAGAATTTTTTATGAAAAACGAATATCTTGAATTTTCTGCGTGCAGCGTTTGAAGACCTTTTCATTCCGGATAATTTTGGTAACTTTTATGTAACTGGAAAACCGTAAGAGAGAGACAAAATCTTACTACTCAGAAAGTGTAGATCTTTAAAAATACACGATGTATGTCATATAATTTGTTTATAGAGTTCACCGTTTTTGAGATATTCAGAGTTATTTGTGCCAGTTTTAAGTTACTTAAATTTTTTCAAACTCCTAGCAAGCAAAAGAATCGAATTTCAAATGTTTCACATATCAACCGACTTTTAAAAGATTTGACTAACACTTTAGCCTAGTGTATTCCCTTATTTCCCTTCTACTCACAAAGAAGCATTTTAATGATACCATTCATAGTAATGTTTATCTTGATTAGCATGATGTAGATGAAAGACTAGTTTTTTTGTAAGAAAGGTTGCTTGTGGAACAGGTAGCAAAAGTCATAAATGGAACAATACCAAATGTTTTTATAATTTAACAATACAAATAGTAGCAGAACATTGATAGTGATGAGTTCAGGTTAAACTTGTTAAAGCTATTGAAATTCATCCCCAATATAGAAGGAAATCAAAGTGCGGGTAGAACCAACCAGAGTTCACCTCGAGCCTACGGAGTGAGGTATAGAAGCCTGCATCACTGCAGTATCTCTCAGAAAAATTGTTCTGAACGGTAAATCCCCTAGAGCACACATCATAAGCTAGTTGGAATATTTGCAGAACTACCACTAACAGACCATAAAGCTGGAGCAGACCGTCAACACTGCCCTAGCTAACATCAGGCATGTTCATAGTTTGTGTACGCTTTTCGAACATTAGCCCTGCACAGGGGACGGAGACGAAAGTGCTTTGTGCACCTCGTCAAACGTTAAACGAACGGGTGATGCTGACATTGTGTGTAGCAGCCCTGGGAAATCAACATCAGTTGGGAGCGAGCTTATGCCCCTGTAATTGTTTTGCAGCGAGGTTCACATCCCTCAGCTCTTGGATGTTAGTGTTGAAGAGTGGCAGCATGCTCATTGATTATGGTCTCCTCTGCTTAGCACCTCCGAGTACAAGAATGACGTGATGCAGACTCCCAAACATTTATCACCTACGTACATTTCAGAGATACACAATGATGAATGGGCAGTTAGCTGCTCCAGCTTGTTACGTCACACATCTGCTCATCATTTCCTAACATATCAATTAATTAGTGGCTTCTGTAACGCAGGGTACAATGGCTAACAAACCCGTAACTGTCCAAAACGCGAATCTCTCGAGAACCTTTAAACACACTCAAAATCTGTAAGATCCTCATAATTGATCTTTTACATAATTCCCATCGTGACAAGTAGATCTAACTCATACATAGAATGAAGGACATAAGTCTTCCAAAAAGTGTACTCAATTATAAGACTTCTGGAACAAGAGATCAGGGACGATCAAGAGATATAGTTAGCACCACAAGTTTCTGAACATTGTCCATGAAAGCCGTTGATCCCATGTCGTGGATTTATGGTACGTAAAAGAGCCTCAAGTTTGATGAAAGAGGCCTCTGAGCAAAATTAGGCGGTCTTTCACGCCAAGTATAGAATGGGACGCTAAGAAACACAGCAGTTAAAAAGCGTCCATAAATAATACCCAATTTCCATTTTGGGCTGAATACAATACATCCTCCTACTTGCCATACATAATAGGGAAAGCAAAAATATGGAATAAAACTACTGTTTCATAATAAAAGTCAAGTAAGTCTAGCAGTAAAATGAACATTCTATCTTCAATAAACATTCTTGGTACTTATACTGTTACTACTCTGCCTAGGGTTCTTTTATAAAAAGTCGCGTTTATTTGTCAGGTGCGATTGCGATGAGGAAGCAAGGCGATGTGATGCTCTCCTCCTTTCCTCTCCCCCTCCCTTCCTACATCCCGCATGCACGCGCGAATTCAGAATATAAATTATATTGAATCAATAAATTAAATATACATACACATAATACAAATTAAACCAGTAAATAGATGTTCCCCAACACATTTAGTTACCTATTCATTGCAATAAATGTTCACTAAATTCGTATTAATGGAATTCACTTCCGTTCCATATGCCGACGTCGACATATTAATTTCCATGACGCTAATGATATATTGCAAAACATCCCGGTAATTAACTTCCGCACGTGTATCAAGAGAACACAATAGCATAATTAATACCCTTATTTGGCGTTTCCCTATTTTGGAGCTTGGAAGCGGGGAGGATTCATAACTGTTATATTGAAACCCAACTTATATTCTTAACACAGTGCGCTGTAACTGATTATAAAAAGGCCGCGAACGATCGGATTTGTGCAAAGCTGGAAGGCTTAATTTAAAACTGCATAATCAGACGAATGGCTCATTTCGGTCCCACCTTCCTAACTGTTTCGAATAAAAGTTAAATGGTTTTCTTTACCTGTAATACAGATTACAGTCTGTCGCAATGTCTAACTATATCAAAAAATCTGATTTGTTCTATTCATATGACTTTCCCCTCATCTCTGTAACAAATTATTGTTAAAAAGCTTATTCTATCTACGAGGAACGTTTTTTTTTTCAATCTCCGATAGGCTATAAATAAAAGACAAGGTAATAGAAAACAATTATTTTATTACTAAAAGTTTTGTACATGTATAGTTACTTTTCAACATAATCACCGAAAATATTGAGACATTTATCGTAAATGTACAAAAGCTTTGCAATACCTGCTTCAAAAAATGATGCCACCAATGATTTCAAGTGAGGATTGACGTTGTTTTGAAGATTTTCGTACTTTACGACGTTTGCGGAGAGTCATTCAAAACAAACGAAGAGGAATGCTGACTTCAGGGATTGTGTTGATCCATGACAACGCTCGTGCACACACTGCTGGCACAACCCATCGGCTCATTGAACAATTTCAATGGGACATTTTCGATCATCCGCCGTACAGCCCTGACCTGGCACCCAGCGACTTTCACCTTTTCCCTGAACTGAAGACATGGCTAGCAGGGTAGCACTATCAAACCAACTTTCAAACTTTTGATTCACTATTTGCGTCTAAATTTAAAACGTCCTTTGTACGTGTGATGCAATAATACTCCTTCTTCGCTTGGCTATAGTATCTTCATTATTATCATCCTTGGAACGCTGCATTTAAGGGACAAGGCAATCTGAATAACGAAAATTACACCTTGAGTTGAAATACCACTGCCCTTAAAGTATTCAATTGTTTTTCCATAAATTTGAATGAACTATTCTATAAATCATAACAATTATTTCGAGTGGTTGTTGTATTAATAGCTTATGTGGTTGAGTCTATAAAAAGTATTTCATTCAGCAGAAAAGTAATAAAACCAAGTCTTAAAACATATAAAGGCATGTATCTTTTCTCTAATACTGCTTGCTTATTCTTAGTGTAATCAGCTATCTTTAGAACCTTCATTATTTAGCCATGATACAATTTCAGTAGAAATAAATAAAAAATGTATTTGCCAATACCAAAAATAAAAATGTGGAAAATTTGCAATGTGGTTGCCTTCTTAATATTATAAGTATATAATATAACTTCACGATTGTGGTTTCCAGTTCTCATATTTTGAGAAAAAGGTACACAAGTATCCAAAAATGCTGTTTTGAGAAAACTAAATTTTTTAAAAAGGTACATTGCATAACAGCTTTAAATAAAGTCAGTCTAGCGTTTAAATTACATTGAAATTTATTAAAGTCCTCTTAACCTCCCAAAAGTATATATATTCTGAAACTAGAGATATTAGTGTCTAATACAAAAGATCTAATGTGTTCGATTCACATGATTTTCTCTACATATCTGCATCAAATTATTGTTAAAAAGCGTATGCCCCTATTTCCTTCAAGCTAATTGAGAAACAAGTAGCAGAAATACTCTTATTACTTGCTACCTTGTAAGTAGAAGCGAAATAAGGGTTTAATAGGTTAAAGTGATAGTCAAAACCTGGTTGCTATGCAACTTTAATCAAGAGTTACTACGTCAAAGTTCGTACTACACTCTCGTACAGTAATACAATTCCATTGCCTTTCAGGCCGGCTACCTCCAGAGGGAATGGTGTATATTGTATACTCGAATAGTGCTGCACTCTTTATTGCATCTAAATGTTGGTACAAACTCTCTAAAAGCCATAGTAAAACAGTGATATTCCAAAGAGGAACAAGCTATGTTTGCTACTGCAATATACTACTTCTGGGATTTGACTCCTTACGCCATAAAAGGTATGGAGGCAAAAGGTGAGACACAAGTGCTGGAAGTGTGTGTTCATCGGCTTGTACAAACTGATTCGTGATTTTAAGATCATGGATGCAATGAAACAAACCAGCAAAATAAAAGCTCAAAAAATACATTTTAAAAAGTCCAATGTGTTCCATTCACATGATTTTCTCTTCATCTCTGCAACAAATTATTATTAAAAAGTGTATGCTTATTTTTACTTCATGCTAATCGAGAAAAAAGTAGCATAAATAGTCTTATTACTTGCTTCCTTGTAAGTAGAAGTAAAATAAGGTAGTACCATAGGTTAAAATGGTTGCTATGTGACTTAAGTTAATTTGTTTGTATGGACAGAAGTTGGCAATTTCCCGTATGAGAAAAGTACAAGTTTTTCATAGCTGAAACCGAAAACAAGGAATATCTCAAAAACGATCGTCTCCACGAAAAAAAATTATATGATATAAATTGTGTGTTTTAATGTGCTCTACATTTTTTGTGTGGTAAGTTTTTGTTTATCTCTTACGGTTTAGCAGTTATGCAAAATTCAGTAAAATTCATCCACAATGAAGTATTTTTCAGAGGATATTCCCAGAAAATTCAAGACATAATTTTATTTGTCAGGTAAATATCCTTAATATACGATATTTTAATCAAAATCATTAGAGCCATTTTTGATAAAATCAAAATTTCCGAAAAAGTTCCATGTAAAGGGTAGTTGGGGGTGGAGGATTTTCTTGAAAATCTTCGTGTCGCATTTTTGGAGGACACTTAATTTAAATACAAAGTTTGGTATTTAACGGCATTTTTGTTTTTGAGCAAAACATGCATTTCCAGTGAAATCTCGGTATCGAATTTTTGGGTGGAATACAAAACTTCTCTATACACTATGTACATAGTACGTGTAGAGAATGTAAAAACGCACACTTCCCGTTTGAGAAAAGTATAAGTACACTTGAAACCAATAACAATGAATATCTCGAAAACGGCTACCTCCAAAACAAAAACAAAAAGGACATAAATTATGTGTTTTGACGAGATCTACATTGTGTACATGTTTGTGTAGTAAGTTTTTGTTTATCTCTTACGGTTTATCAGTAAGCACAGTTCGGCAAGATTCATCCAGAGTAAAAGGGTTCATTTTAATTGCCTTATAAATATTTTTATCAAAATCGCTAGAGACATTTTTGAGAAAAACAAAATTTTTGAAAAATGTTCAATGTAAACGGTGGTTTTGTAGGGGGGTGTTTTTGAAAAGATTTGTGTCGCATCCTTGGAAGATACTAAATATAAATAAAAGTTTGGTTATTAAAGGTCATTTCGCTTTTGAGTTCGCTGTCCACAGACAACTCGGACCTTTTTCTAAATAGTTTTTCGGATACAAAGGACTGCAAAACATATACTTCCGGTGAAATCTCAGCATCAAAATTTTGGGTGGAGTGCAATACTGCCTCTATGTACATACGGGACTAGAGAAAGTAAAAACCTTATCTTATAACTCGCCCTAAGCGAGATTCGAACTCGCAATCTCTTAAATACGTTCCCTCCCCCCATTTCAGAGGTGGGCATAGTATTATGATTTTTCGGCCCTAAATACAAAATATAATGTGAGATGTAGTAAAAGCATTTGCAGTAGGTTTATTAACAGTGTTGGCACATTCAGGTGAAATGCCTGTGGCTCTATGATTGAACAGCAAATTCAGAAACTGATCTTGTTTGAAGCTGCTTGTTTCATTTAGCTTCTGTTGTAATCCAGTTAAGCCCAGAGCACGAAGAGCGAGAGACAAATATAAACTAATGAGAAGAGGTTTTGCTTCCGTAATCCCCGGTCTGTGGGCAGCTTTAGGATCTCAATATCCCTCCCCACATGCAGCGTAAAGCCACCGTACGTGTTGAAGCCTTTGTTTTTCCTTATTAAGGAAAGACACCTGGTTTCCTACGTAAAAGTAATTTAGTTATTCCTCTGTGTGGTAGCTTATGACCCATCAGTTTTCAATAGAGCAGCATTATTATTTCCTGTTTCTAATCCATCATAGTTTTACTTTCTCTATACGTACTATGTAGAGCAGACCGGGGCAAGTTGCCGATGTAAACAGTTGACCATTATTAATGTGTTCATTTTTTACTTTCTCTTCATGGACTATGTACATAGTGTATAGAGAAGGTACTATATTGCACCTAAAAATTCAATACCGAGATTTCACCGGAAATATATGTTTTAGGAACACCTGTATCCAAAAAAAGACAGTTTTAGAAAAATGTCCGTGTATGTCTGTGTGTGTCCGTGTGTCTATGAACAGGATAACGAACGGTCGGTAAAATACCAAACCTGGTATATAAGTCTAGTATCTTCCAAGGATGTGACACGAAGATTTTGAGGAAAATTCCCACACCCAAAACTACACTTTACGCGCAAAAAGTTTCGAACAAAAATGACTAACCATTTTGATTAAAATACCGTATATTAAAGATATTTGCACAACAAATAAAATGTATATCTTGAATTTTCTGGCAATAGCCTCTGAAGACTTCTTTATTCTGGATGTATTTTTGTGTACTTTCCAAAACTAGTAAACCGTGAGAGATATAGAAAAACTTGCTGCACAAAATATGTATACCTCGTTGAAACACACAGTTTATATCATACACATTTTTTCGTGGAGCTGCCCATTTTCATATACTCTTTATTATTTATGGCTTCAGTTTTAAAATACTTCAACTTTTCACATAGGAGAACTTTCCAACTCCTGGGAATGGCAACCAGCATTTAAAAGATTTGACTATCGTTTTAGCCTAATGTATCCCATGATTTCCCTTTTCCTTACAATAAATTATGTCTGCTAATGTTTATCTCGAGTAACATGACGTAAATAGAAGAATAAGCTTTTTAACAATAATTTGTTATAGAGATGTAGAGAAAGTCAAGTGAACAGAAAACATCAGATGTTTTCTTTCTCTACACGTACTATGTACATAGTGTAAAGAGAAGGTATTGTATTGCACCCAAAAATTCGATACCGAGATGTTACCGGAAATACATGTTTTGGGACCCCCAGAACCCAAAATATAATAGTATTTAGAAAAATATGTGTATGTGTGCGTTTGAAGACAGCTCGTACACGAAACGTCCATTAATTACAAAATTAATATTCAGTATCCTTCAAGGATGTCACATGAAGATTTTCAAGAAAATCCCCACTCTTAACTATCCTTTACATAGAAAAAATTCCGAAAATTTTTGTTTTTCAAAAATTTGCTATAACGATTTTTATTAAAATGTTTTAAATTTAAAATATCTACATCACAAATAGAATTTATATCTTGAATTTTCTGGGTATAGCCTGTGAAGACCCCTTTATTTTGGATGAATTTTACTGAATTTTGCATAACTGGTAAACAGCTAAAGCGTAAATTACTACACAAAAATATAGATAATCTTAAACACACAACTTATATCCTATAGATGCAGTTGACCGTTTTAGAGATATTCCTTGCTATTGGTTTCAGTTTTAAAATACATCAAATTTATTCATTTAGGAACTATCAACTCCTGGCCACGAAGAAAGGATTTCAATCCCATAACAACCACATTTTAAAACATTAAGATTTCGGTTTAACCTAGTGTATTCCCTTATTTCTCTTCTACTTATAATGCACTAAGTAATAAGACCATTTCTGCTAATATTTATCTCGATTAGCCTCAAGTAGATAGAAGAATAAGCTTACCACAATAGTGTGTTACAGAGATATAGAGAAAGTCATATCAATGTAACACATAAGATATTTCTGTCTTAATTTTGATCAATATCTTAAAACAATTTTAGCGCCACTATTTATATTTTGAACCTTGACCTCACTGATTGCTGTAGGTGTCATCTGGTGTCTCCTTGCAAAGTGTGACATTGTTGGTCTTAACCTACTTCAAATGTTTTGTCAATAGAGCATAATTTGTGTTGTTTACAGTGTCTTTAAAATTGTCTCTCAGAGAAAAAATGGAATTAATTCGTGAAAATCTTCATACAAAGATTTAAATAATGATTTTCGACGTAAATTATCAAGCTATTGATCAACTTGCTAGTACATTTAGCGATGAAGCTCCATCCTTTGCTGGTATAACGAGTTTAATCGCAGCCGCCGTTCGCTCACTGGAGCAATTGTGAAGGTCGAACAAAAGCAATTGTTCTTCAAGAAAACATTGATGCAGTGCAAGATCGTCATGCTACGTACACTGTTATAGAGGCAACCTTAGACATTAGTTTCACCGGCATGTACAAAATATTGCATGATCATTTAGCCGTGAGAAAGGTTTGGTCTCGTTGGATCTTACATCATTTCACACAATCTCAGAAGGATGCTCCTGTCGATTGGTAAACACAATGCTCAAGAAATACATATATAAGATTGAATCCATGTATATGAAAGAAATTATTTGAATGCAACATATCAGAGTTTTAAAATGTATGACTATTACTTTACCTAGTGTATTTCCGTATTTCTACTTACAAGAAAGCAAGTAATAAGACCATTTCTAATGTTTATCTCGATTAGCAAGAGGTAGAGGGAAGAATAAGCTTTCTAACAATAATTTGTTATACAGTTGTAGAGAAATTCATGTGAATGGAGCACACCAGGCCTTTACTTTCTCTACATGTACATATGTATTGTACTGTAGCCAAAAATCCAATACCGAGATTTCACCAGAAATATATGTTTTGAGACTTCCTAAATCCAAAGTAAAACATTTTTAGAAAAAGGTCCGTGTATGTATGTGTCTGTGGACAGCATAGCTCAAAAACTAAAAGAATGATAAATACAACACTTGGTGTTTAAGTTTATTGTCTTCCTAGGATACGACACGAAGATTTTCAAGAAAATCCTTCTACCCCAAACTACCTTTATATAATATTTTTGAGTATTTTGTTTTTCTAAAAATAGCTCTAACGATTTTGATTAAAATACTGCATATTAAAAATATTCACAACACAAATAAAAGTTATATTTTCGGGAATAATTTCAGAAGAGCACTTTATTCTGGTTGATTTTTGCAGAATTATGTATAATGGTTAAACCGTAAGAGATAGACAAAAGCTTGCCACACAAAAAATATAGATTTCCTTACAACACACAATTTACATCATATGAAGTTTTTGTTATAGAGTGGACCGTTTCCAAGATATTTCTTGTTATTGATTTCAATTTTAAAATAGGTACTTATACTTTTCTCAGACAGGTAGTGTCCATTTTTAATAGTGTTTAACGCCCACTTTTACTACTTGTGCCACCGCAGACGAACCGGTTTTCTTTTCTTCCAGTCCTTGCCATAAAAAGAAGTCAATTTCAATGATAATCGTGTAACGATAGTTTTTAAGATATCCCTTTAGTTCCCTTCTACTTTTAAGGAACTAAGTAATAATTTTTTAAGAAGTCTGTTTCCAGAGCAGTTAGAGAAAGTTATGTGAGTGTTATACCTCAGACTCTTTAATATTAAAAGTTATTTATTAACCATATATTTTACTAATATAGATTTTGTGCACCTTTGCATTGTTTAATTAAGATCCAGTGTTATATCATTGGTTTTATTCGACACATTATTTGTTGCTATTTTATTGCAAACTATAAACCAAATATCCTTCCTAGAGGGTCGTCAGGTGGCTATGGCACTATGAAGCGTGGCCCTAAGGGCATCAGTAACTTGGAGTTATCCCTAAGGAGGAGTCACCCACTTTGACGTGCCTGGAGGCGGATGATCTGTTAAACCGGCTCCATTAAGAGGAAATTCACGCTCAAGGCTACGCGAATGACATATACATTGTAGCAAATGAAGCATTCACTAGTGGGTCTCGGAGTTCATTGCATGCTGTGGAGAAATGGGTATGGCAACTTACTTGTCTGTGAATCCGGACAAGATTGAGAAAACGGTCCTTACAAGGAGAAGGACCCTGCCATGTATGGCGGAGTCCCTCCATTTGGGAAGAGATTCGGTCAAGTAACTAAAAGTTATCGTGGTTGCTTGACTGAATTGTAAAAAATATACAAAACATAAAGTGAAGAAGTCCCTCAGCTCTTTGGACTGAGGCGTGGCATAAGATTGATGGTCAGAAGGCTCTACACCTCGGGCATAAAAACGTCGTTATCCCATGTAGCACTGGTCTTGCGGCTCGCCTCAGAGAGAGGACAGTGGCTACTGGACTGCAGAGATTGGCAGGTTTGATATTAACAGGAGTGTTGCGGAGCATGCCCAATGTACCTTAGAGATTTTTATGGACCTTCCTCTCTCCATTTACTTGTGAAGCAGGTCACAAGGGTGACTGTGCACCGCCTCTGGATAATTGGGAGATGGAGTTTCAAACCACCTAATAAATGACACTCAATGAGTTTGAGTATACTTCAGGAGTGATGTCCTACCTCCCTGCAGGAGCTATGATGGGATAGCAGGATGCAGGATGGAAGCTAGATACAATCTAAGTTCAGCATATGCATGGCAATTCCTACAAGAAAGGAGTGCGATTCGCATACCGGGTTTTCCCTGTAGGCTGGGAAACGGATTCGGGTTCGCGCTTCGGGGGCAGGAAGGGGGCCGCGGTCTGAGACCCCGGTATCAGGCTTGCAATTACCTTTTTAAAATGTACTACTGTGTTTCAGGCTGAGACATATGCTGTTTTAGCTTGCGTCACACATATTGTAAATATGCCACGCAGAAGAGTGGACGTTCATATCTGCTCAGATAGTCAGGAACTATCTTAATGTCTTAAGTTGGTTAAAGCGACATTCAGATTACTGTGGAGGTGCCAAAGAATTTGGGATAGACCTTTTTACGCGGTCAGGTTATCCTGTTCTGGGTGCAGAGCATGAGGACATCACATGTATTGAGATGGCGGACAGGCTAGCTAAGTATGCAGCGGGTCTTTCATTTGTAGAACCTGAATGTCTTCCAGAAATGTCATTATGAAATTTGGAAAGAACAAATTACAGTCAAGTTGGCCTACGATTTTATTCCTGTGGCGAGCGGCAATCTAAACAAGATTCCTTTGAATCTAACAAAACATTCTAAGAAGACAGTTATTCATTATGGGTCTTACTGAGGACCTGTGATGCTGAAAATGCGGAATGGAGTTTGAATTCTTACAACACGGTTTATGTGAATGCAAGAAATTAGCTATTCACAGTCATGAAATCCCGGGATTCTTATTTTTGGAGCCTGAGGTATGAGGGGAAGATATCAGAGAAGTAGTCCGATTTTTAGGAGCATTGTAGTGAAGTCATTCATGAAACAAAAGACTCTTATGTACAGGACCTCGAGAGAGGTCACTCAGGTTTCATCGTCATCATCATAACCCTAAGATATGTATAGGGGAATAAAGACATTACACCCCCTGCTCTTTCGAGAATAATATACCATACATTCACTTATATCAGGTAAGAGCTAACCAGTAAACGAGGTTAAGCATAAATATATTTATTGTTGCTATTTGTTATCTTTATAACAGTGGATTCTGGCATACATCATCCATCTTTTCGATAGTGAAATTATTGACTACCACCTCCATTTACTTCAATAATGGCTAATTTTGAAGTTTTTGTGCACATTTTTGAACAATTTATAAGTGTTTTATGATATTATGATTATTTTAATTCATTTTGTTTATTACAATGCTATTGTACATAATTGGTTAATCAGCTACCCACCGGTGGTGGCATGGCCCAGTCACCCCTCACCTAGGTGCCCGGATTGAATTCTAAAGGACCGCATGTGAGTATTGTGGTGATCGAAGCGGTATCTGGGCGGGTTTTCTCCAGATGCTCCGGTTTCCCGCCTATTTATTTCACCAATTAATTAATGATCATCTTTCCTGCCTTCCATTTTACTGAAGTGTCACCCCATTCCTCAGTTTCATACCAGCCATTGGGCTGATCAGCTATCTCATTAATCCATAGCCTCTGATCAACGGTGTCTAATCCCAGTAATATAAGGAGCTTCAACTAGGCGAGCTCAAATTCAAGTTTATAAAATAACAATTACGACTATAGATCAGAATATGAATAAATTAATTGGTCAGCTTGTAAGTCCTGGAGGGTGTAAGTTTTACTTACGAAGAGGGTAAACAGCTAAAGAGAGGAAGAACAAACAAACAAAACAAAGTTACTCTACATTGCTGGATGCTGAACTTAGTTGTGTATTCCTTTAGAGAGAATATTAATGTAAAATTATCCACCTGTAGCACAAAAGTAGATTAGCTCACCTAATGAGACGTATTTATCTACAATGCCAATGGATAGTAGGCCTTGGCTGTTAAGGGATGAAACAAGTTGATAAATAACAGAAAAGATATGATGTGTTCCATTCACATGACTTACTTTGCATCTCTGCGTCAGATAATTGTTAAAAGGCTTATACTTCTGCTTACTACATGCAAGGTTATCGAGAAAAAATTAGCTGAAATTACTCCCTTGTAAATAGAAGGGAAATAAGGAAGTACCATAGACTAAAGCGATAGTCAAATAGTTTAAAAGCTGGTTGCCTTGTGAGTGAAGCTCCTTTTTTTGTAGTGCCAGGAGTTGACAAATTTCCGTATGAGAAAAGTATGAGTATTTTAAAACTGAAGCCAATAAAAAGAGATATCTTAAAAATGGTTGGCTCCACGAAAAAATAATATAATATAAATGTTGTCTTTTAACGAGCTGTACATTTTTTGGGCAGTAAGTTTTTGTCTATCTCTTATGGGTTACCTGTTAAACTAAATTCAAAAAGATTCGTTCAGAATAAAGAGCTATTCAGAGGTTATTCCCAGAAAATTCAAGATATTGATTTTATTTATATTATATTTATTTATATTTTGAATATAAGATATTTTAAACACAGTTGTTAGAGGTATTTTGGAGAAAACCAAAATTCTCGAAATATTTTCCATGTAAAGGGTGGTTGGGGGTGAGAGATTTATTTCAAAGTCTTCGTGTCGTATCCTTGGAAGATACTGAACTTAAATATCAAGTTTGGTGTTTAACGGACTTTTCGTTATTGAGGTATGTCATCCACAGACATACACACACATACACAATGACATTTTTCTAAAAATGTTATTTTTTTGGGATTCATTGGGTTCCAAAACATGTATTTCCAGTGAAATCTTGGAATCTAATGTTTTAGTAAAATACAACAGCTATACACTGTATATACACAGTACGTGTAGAAAAAATAATAATAGGCGCGATAATGGTTAAGTTCTTAAAGAAATGTGCTAGTGGTGCCTGCTGCTGTAAGTAGGAAAGTATAGGATACATTTATTCAGCTTTCTTCAGAACAAAGCCTAAAGCTTACTTTCCAGAAGGAAATGCGGATCAGTTCCGGTTAGCAAGAAGAACAGAATACTGTGTTATCGTGTCTGCCATACTTACACCGTTTTGCACCACATCTCTGAAATTGGATTTCCATCACTGGTGATTATCAACAGCCAATCTAGGAGTACACTACAGTTAGATAGTAATTTATTAATGTGTGTAACTAAGCTACAGCTGGTATTGAATGAGTAATTGATCAAACCGCTCATACTGCTCACTAATGATTCAGACTTGCAGTGTAGGTAATAATTGATAGTTCACATAAAATGTATATAAGTACATTTACAATGAAATTGTAGTATTAATTAAATACAAGCGTGGTTCTATCTGAATATAATAGGTCACGGAATTCCAATACTACCATTGTTATAACAACAGTAATAATATTTTTGATTATAGCTAATATAATAAATGTCTTCTGCCCTTTTGCGCTGCCAATCTAGAGCAGAAAAGGATACCACATACGCCGTCTTCCCCAAGGATGAGATGTTGTATTCTTCTCTCTTTACTCTGAGCAGAATGTCTCCAAGGTTTTTTTAATTATCCTTGGTGATAAGAGCATACAACTTCAATTTTATAACGTGATGCTTTAACAGATGCCTGTAAAAATTGGATATTGAACCGATCAGAGAAATTGAGATAGTAGATGTGAAGATTTTCCGCTCCGTGGAGAGAGTGATCCTTATGGTCAAATTTAGAAATTAAATTAGCAGGCTTGCAATGTTTGTACAGAGAAACATTAGATTCTCTGAATCTTTACAATAGAAGAAGGCGCTGAGGAGTATGTCACATACTGTCAGCAAGTATTCACTCAAGCATAGTCGGTTGGAAATAACAAGACGTACACATTTTACCAGAAAACACTTACTGTTGAACTCCTCTACAAGACATGTATCTAATAGAGACGTTGCATAAGACCTTAGAAAATCCAAGAAAGTACACTGGTAGCATAGAAAAACCGTTGATTTAATAACCGTCGTCTCTTACTAGATTAAAGTTAAAGCTCAGGCATATTCACCGCGTGGTTTCGTTGTCATAGGCGATTGAATCAACAATCTTGTGCTTCTTTAGAAAGATGGGAGAAAAACTAAAAAACAAAACTTGAAAAAAAATTGTGCGGAGATTACACACCTAAATACAAAAGACTTTACACCTATAGAGATAAAAGCCGAGTTGGATGAAGTTCACGGCACATCTTCTCCTGCGTTTGCGACAGTTTACAATTAGATAAATGAATTTAAACGTGCCCGTACACCCACAAATGATGAACATCGTTCCGGACGTCCAGTAGAAGTGACTTCCTCCAAAATGATTAACAAAATCCAGGATATGGATTTGAGTGATCAACAAATCAAAATTTGCGAAATAATAGAGGCCACAGGCATATCACAAGTCAGAGTATTTTTAATTTTGCACCAAAAAATAGGTCTGACAAAGGTCTCGGCAAGATGGGTGCCGCGTTTGCTCTCAATAGAGAATAAACGCAATCATGATATCGATTCGGAAGCTGGTTTGCACCTTTCCGTCGTAATCCTGACGAGTTGCTGCATCGATACACAACTGTGGATAAAACACGCATACATCGTTAGATAAAAATACAGTCGAAACAGTGGACTTTTAAAGGCGAAATACTTCGAAGAAGGCAAAGGTGGTGTGGAATCTGCTGACAAGGTGATGACCTCAGTTTTTTGGAATGCACGCATAATCATCAACATTGATTATTTGCAGAAAGAAGAACGAATTGGAGAGTATTGTGTATCGTTATTGTACCGGTTGATCGGAGAAATCATGAATAAACCCCCTCATCTGGTAAAGAAAGAGATGCTCTTCCATCCAGATAATGCAAAGGTGCACGCACACCTGCGCAGTAGCAATGGCAAAAATTGTAGAATTAGAGTTCGAATTACAACAACATCCACCCTATTCACCAGATTTGGCCCCCATTGACTTTTATTTTAGTTCAAAACTTGAAAAAATGGATCGATTAAAAACGAATAAAACGAGGTCATCTTCGAAACAGGTGCCTATTTTGAGGACCTTCGGAAATGCTACATTTTGGAGAACTGGTAACAGTTAGAGAAACGCTGGGAAAAGCGTATTGAGCTAAAAGGAGATAATGTTGAGTAATGAAAAAATCTATAAGAAATGTTTTGTTTTCTCTCTTTTTCTATGGAATTTTTGAACGTCCCTCACGGTAAATATGACGGTGCTCTCATTAGAGGCATTATGACTTATCATTAATAGGAAGGCAGCACTTTAGAAGCGGTTGAGGCGATATATCATACCGATCAAAAAGACATAGTTAAATAATAATTAAATAAAAAATAATGAAGAACTAGCATCCAAACTAATATAGATTGGTAATTTTTGGAATAGAAACAATGTAAACATACCATTATAAAGCCAGTACAATACTGAGTATCTGTTTTAATTTTGAGCTCTATTTATGAATAAATAGCGACATAATTTAAGATCTGTTTCTTAGTAAAGCAAAACTTAATTTTCTTGGAGAGCACATCAGGCCCTCAGACAGGGTGGCCCCAACTTATTCCAACACGCTTAAGGCCCGTTTGAGAAGGCTTCCTAACGCTACCCTTGAGCCAATGGGAAAATAATATTTAAGTTTAAACAAAAATCTCAGCCAATCGTAGTTAATCATCAGTATTTCTAACTGGCGAGATTAGCGTGGGGTGCAGCTAGTATAAATACGGTTCGGGCACTAGTTCGTCTTAATACGCACAGACTCCAAGTCGCTGCTAGCCAAACTAAGTTTCTCTATTATTATAAAGCCAAACGTGAGGAAGTGTAATTCTAAATCGGCCAGGAATTAAGAAATAGTAAGATTCGTGCAAAAGTAAAGTTAAAGGGAAACAGATTTTAATTACTCAACGCTGCGAACCAGTCAATTTTGTATTATTTAATTTCCACCTGTCAACATCTACAAGTTTCCATACACATACGGATAGCTAACCGGAGGACGAGACAACTACGACGAGATTCGACCCTGAGATCGCCTAATCCTGAATCTCCAAGATCTTCAACTCAACAAGGTGTCGAAAAACAATAAGAGTGTTCACCACTAACCATCCACCACATACGTGTCACCTCGTGGTAAAGAACCACATCCTGCAAGAGGTGGCCCTGCTTTAACTGAATGCGGTGGATCGATAAAAAGCCCCAACACACTTTTACCCCAAGTGTGAGTATTGGTAAGGGTAGGAGAAGGAAACATTCGTAAATAAGCCCGGGAAGAGTACTTGCATTAGCCGAGGAGAAGGCAAAGTTCTAAGGGAAAGGGACCCTAACAGAAAACCTCTGGTCCTCCAGGATGGGGATTATGCATCGGGCTGGAAACCCACCACGTAAAAAGATCTTTCTCAGCAATCCCACGTGATCAGAAATGAGACCGAAACAGGCAAAGACCTAATCCGTGAAAGAAGATGATGGTTTACGAAGAACGCAATCAAAGGAAACTAGAAGTATCAGAGGAACAGGGCGCGTTTGCATGCATTATGTGAACTGCAATCGCGTTCTGTTGTCGGCGAAGTGATTGCCCAAAGAATGTGACGTCATAGTATGGTCAGTGCACGTGTAGTCGGTTTCATGTTCCTTGCAGAAGCATTGCAAGCCTACAAATTAGGGAGAGTTTAAATAAATTTAACATTTTAGATATCAAATGATTCATTACAAGTATTCGATTGAACGCATAAAAAGAATGAACTGACTGCCTCCGTGGTCGAGTGGTCAGCGAGCTGACTTCTCACCCGGAGGTACCGGGTTCGATTCCCAGCTAGGGCGGGGAAGTTTTCTTTAACCGGAATTATTCCTTATCCCCCATAGAGTCTGGAAGTATGAATGTGAGAGTGAATGTGCGTGTGTTTAGTAATATAAAGTTTAACCTAATGTTCTGAACCTATAAGTTTCACAAGTGAAAGCCCCCAATATGACCATTGATGTTAAAGGAGGCTATAAAAAAAAAAAAAAACTTTTAATAGACTGCCATCTGTTCCAGTAAACTATAAACTGAAAGAATTCAGAAACATAGAAAGACCAATAATCACTAGAATAGTCTGTTCTATTGATTGGAAATATGTCTAAAAACGTAACTCCATGAAGCAAATAATAATAATAATTCCAAATAAATACCACGAACTCTCAAAATCTATCAGCTCTTTGGTGGTCACGACCCACAGCTTAGAGATCGCTGTGTTATAATATCAGACAAATTTAAAAGAGATAAAAGGGGGAAAGAGGCATGTGAGAGAGAAATTAAAGCAAAGTAAATATTGAACGTGTAATATCAGCGGATGTTTCAACACTGAGGCTTCTGTAAACTTAAACAGAAAAGAGACGGAGGCTACAGGTCTTCATAACATATTTTAACATTTCATGACTCAATGTTTACATCCCATCCAGTTCATTACGTTCTTGTTTCTTTGTTCCAAAACAAAAGATGTTCCAGCCTCTACTTCCTGACACAGCCTTTATAATGAACCTTTTATTTTTGTCTTCATTAAAGGCGAACGATTTTTACTTCACCCTTTTATTAATTAATTTTCGAGCCCTGAAGGAGAGATATTTCTTACTTCTCCTCTGTAAACTTCTTCACATTGTTCGTTAACCTCAGTTATTTGTTTATTGTTGTTCTTTCGTTTACGTTGAAAAAGCCAGTTTTGCTCTTATTAGCAGTAGTAAGTTATGTATCTCGTTTTAAATAGCTTAGCTTGCTTACACTCAGGGTTTGTATGTATTTTCATAATTATGAATGTTCACTTTAAGTTTATTCTTATCACAATGCTTAAAAATGTCAAATATATGTTCTGAGTTGCTTTCCTGTATTACTGCATTTATGTGTTTCGTTTGACTCTGAGTAATAATAAGGTTGTGCTTTAAAAGGAATATAGTGTTGAAACTTGTTTTTATTAGTTTGTAACAGGGATGGGACGATACCATCACTTCTCCATTATCAGTACACAAATTGGGTTCTCAATACTCATACTTTACTCTGTGTTTATAAAAACTTTCTTGGGTCAATAGCTCATTGCTTTTTTATAACATTTTGGATACAACTTCAACATGTATATAGAAAATAATATTGTAGAACAGGTGGTCCAATTCAAGTGTTTAGGATAGCGTCGGCTGATAAGTCCCGGGCTTCTGAATGAAAACAGCATATAATTTCTTTTGTTACTTTCTCTATACGTACTATGTACATAGTGTATAGAGAAGGTATTGCATTTTACCCAAAAATTCGATACCAACATTTCACTGGAAATACATGTTTTGAGACCTACTGAATCCAAAAAAAGCATTTTTAGAAAAATGTCCGTGTGTGTGTCTGTCTGCCTGTGTGTATGTGTATGTCAGTGTGTCTGTGGGCAGCATAGCTCAAAAACGGAAAGACCGTTAAATACCAAGCTTGCTATTTAAGTTCAGTATCTTCCAAGGATGCGACACGAAGATTTTCAAGAAAATCCCCCCACCCCCAACTACCCTTCACATGGAAAATATTTTGAAAATTTTGATTTTATAAAAAATGGCATTAAAGATTTTGATAAAAATATCATATATTAAAGATATATACTTCACAAATAATATGTATATCTTGAATTTTCTGGAAATAGCCTCCGAAGACTACTTTATTCTAGAGGAATTTTACGGAATTTTGTGTAACTGGTAAACCGTAAGAGATAGACAAAAACGTATCACACAGAAAATGTAGAGCACATTGAAACACACAATTAATGTTATATTCATTTTTTTCGTGGAGTAGATCGTTTTTTAGATATTCCTTGTTTTTTGTTTCAGCGTTAAAAAAACATACTTTTCTCATACAGAAGTTTGTCAACTCCTGTCCATATAAACAAAGGAACTTCAGTCACATAGCAACCATATTTTTCTATCACTTTAACCTATGTTACTCCCTTATTTCGCTTCAACTTACAGGGAAGCAAGTAATAAGACTAATTTTTTCTAACTTAGCATGAAGTAAATAGAAGCATAAACTTTTTAACAAAAATTTGTTGCAGAGACATAGAGAAATTCATGTGAATGGATTGCATCAGAATTTTTTGCTTTATTTCTCAACACAATCTCCAGAAAGGCTAATACATTCATCATATCGGTGTTCTAATTTAATTAAACCTTCTCTGTAATGTGATTTATCAAGGTCCTCAAAATAGCTGTTTACCGTATCAATGACCTCGTTACTGTGAAGTCTACCTCCTCCAAGAATTTTGTTGAGGTTTGGTAACAGGTGGTAGTCACTGGGTGCTAGATCTGGCGAATAGGGTTCCAAGCAATTGGAACTTTAATTTGCACACTTTCCCATTGCAATGCCTGGACATCATTGTGATGAAACAAGATTTTTTTTTTTTTTGGCCAAATGAGGTCTTTTTCTTTTCACCTCATTACTCAAACGTTGCAATAAGCTTGCGTAGTAGTCACTAGTGATACTTTTACCCTTTTCCAAGCAATCAATAAAAATAATTTCCTGTGCATCCCAGAAAACACTCGCCATAGCCTTGCCAAAAACTGACAGATTTTGAGAATTCGCTGGCAAAATTTACTTTTTTTTTTTTTTAGAGTTTGTTTACCTAGCACAATCCACTGTTTTGACTGTGATTTACTTTCTGGTGTGTAGCGATGTATCCAAGATTCATCCATGGTAATAAGCGGTCTCAAAAATTCGCTGGGATTTTTACGGTAGAGCTCCACATTCTTAACAGTAACAGTTTTTGTTTGCAATTTTTAATCAGGTGTCAACAAACGCGGCACCCATCTTGCACAGACCTTGTGAAAGCCCAAAACATTACTTAAAATATTACCTGCACGTTCTTTTGATATGTTTACATCCTCTGCTATCTCAAACAACTTTAATCTACGGTCTTCAGTACTAAACGATGTTTTTTCAGTGATCTCTGGTGTTGTCACTTCTACGGGGCGTCTAGAGCAAGGCTCATCACTAGTGCTTGTATACCCCATTTTAAATGCCGCAACCCACCTTTTAATCATCAATTATGAAGGAGCAGAATTTTTCAATGCACTGTCCATTTCCTCCTTGATTTCTTTAGGCGTTAAGCCTTTCAAATGGTGGTATTTAATCTCTGCTCGTTTTTCCAAATCCTCCATTTTCGTGAAAACCCTAAAGTTGTCTTGTTTAAAATATGTCATTCGAAAACTACACAAGCTATTGACCTGTAACTATAGATACAAGTTAGTCTAGAGTTAAAATATACGATGCTACCGTTTAACTGGCCTAGTGACGCCATATCTGTGTGAGGAACTGGACTTACCAGCTGACTCTGGTATCATCACATTAAAACAAATTTGTCAATTCAAAATGATATGTAAGCTTTAAACGTTTTGTTAAACAAAGTACGAAACTGCCAAATATTAAGGTTTTATAAAGTAATGTTGGTACGGTAATTACTGATTGGCAGTGAAAACTGTGGCAGATAACAACAAAGGAGATTCGAGGTAAACAGTACGAACGTTTCAAAAACAGGTAATAGAACAGACAATAAAATAAATGAATATATAAAAAAAAATTATATATTTCATGTGGATGAAAGAGTAAAATATGATAAAAGTATGATAAGTTATTTAACAGTTAATTTCATTTTAATAATTACAAATCGTTAGGGAAAAGAAATATTGGAAGGGCAAATAAAAAACATGTGATTGCTAGAGGCAGAATGCATGATGGAAGAAGATCAATTTGATAGTAATTCTGCAACAGTTGATTTTGTGTTGTTGAATTGCCAGCATTTCACTTTCTCTGCCACGCACCTAGAAGATAGACAATGTATCGAATTCCCCAACATTTCCATATATATACATGTATTTGCATGACTTAATGCCATAGAATCCCTGCATTTAGAAAAAGGTTCACTCAAGTATCTCTGAGCAGACTAATCCAAAACTAAAACACGGGTAAATACCAAACTGAATTGAAAGTCATACCGGCATGTTGTAATAGTAGCTCACTGATTAGAGCAAACGCTCGTAGAGTGGGAGCACTGTATTCAAATCCCGGCTGTGGCATTGAATTTTTCTGCTGGGTCTAATAATAAACAAAAATTACCCAGTGTAACATCAATTTAAGAGGAGTATTACCAATACAATAGATAAGCTATATTAATTATTAATACACGGATAATAATAAATAAATAAATGTAATTCACCATTAAGGTGTTCTCTGAAGGGTAAAAAAAAAAACATTAATCAGTTGTTGGACTGAATATCGTACCGGTATATTGTCACAGTAGCTCAGTGGTTAGAGCAACCTCGCGGAGAGCGGGAGAACCGTGTTCAAATCCCTGCTATGGCACTGAATTGTTCTGCTGGTTCTAATAATGAATGAAAGAAAAATAAACAAACTAGTATTTTAGTTCTGTATCTTCCAGGCATAGAACAGGAATACTTTCAAGAAAATCATTCACCATAAACTACCCTTTATATGGAACAGTATTAGAAATGTTTGAATTTCTCAAACTGCCTCTAACGAATAAATCATCAAACGTTTTATGTATTTTCACCATCTATTAAATTGATTACTTGAATTTTTGAAGTACTGTTCATTCTGAATGGCATTGCATAATTGGTGAACCGGAAGAGATACACAAAAATCTTGCTGCACAAAAATATTGTCTCGTTGAACCACACAATTCATTGAAACACATGTTTTACTTCCTCTAAACGAACTATTTACGGTGCATGGAGAAGGTATTGCGTTCCACCCAAAAATGTGATACCCAGATTTCAGAGGAAATACACGTTTTAGGATACCAAAACCCAAAAAGTTATTATTACGAAAAAGCTAGCTGTGTGAAAACGATAACACAAAAACCAAATGTCGGTTAATACCAAACCTGATATTTAACTTTAGAATCTTCCTAGAATGCGACATGAAAATGTCCAAGAAAAACCCTCACCACAAACTACCTTTTACACGGAAAACAAAATGTTGATTTCCGAAAAAATTGCTGTAGTGATTTTGATTAAACCACTAGATATTAAAGATACTTATGTGATACATAAAACGTGTGTCTCTTCGTACTCAACGTTTGCACAACTCGCAAACGGTAACAGATAAAACATTAATGTACAAAATATGTAGAGCTCGTTAAAAGACAATTTATGTCATAGATATACAACTTTTTTTAGGAGTTAAACATTTCCAAAATATTCCTTGTTATTGGTTCTAATTTTAAAATACGACTCTAATGGGAACTTGTCAACTCCTGCTCGTGCAAGCAGATCAAAAGTGCAATCACATAAGCAACCAGCTTTTAAAAGATTTGACTTTCCCTTTTAGCCCAGTATACTGCCTTATTTCCCTTCTGCTTACAAGGAAGCAAGTAATAAGGCTATTTCTGGTATTATTTATCTCAATTAGCCCAGTATACTCCCTTATTTCCCTTCTGCTTACAACGAAGCAAGTAATAAAACTATTTTTGGTATAATTTATCTCGATTAGCATGAAGTATATAAAAGAATAACATTCTCAACAATAATTTGTTACAGAGATGTAGAGAAAGTCATGTGTGTGTAGCACATAAGATTTTTTGTGTATATTTGTGTTATTATATTCTTGGTTATGTGTGCGAATGTGTAAAAAGGAAAAAAAATGATTTTATGGCTGCTCATCATATTTAAAACTGGCACTATATTTACTTCGTTTAAAATCTTAATGTTAAATTGTTATTTCATTATTTTCTTGTGTAATAACTAATTTGAATACGTTAAATTCTATAAGAAAACATATTTACGTTAAAAGAAAATTGCAATAAAGTAAAGACATAGAGAATATGAAGTTTGTATTGGAAAGAATGCCAGAAAAGCTAATAATTGAATTATATGAACAAATAAAAGAACTCATCAGAAATTTAATCTTAAAGCGAAGAGTAGATTTCCGATTCATATTTCCATCTACACCAAGCAAGCTATCCAAAAGATTAAAACACACATTCTACAAAAATAGAAGAACAAAAAAATTGAAAGAATGATTTGTTCCCGTAGTTTCTCGTCTGTATATATGCCAACTGCAGAGAAATAAATTACAAAAAACAAACTTTATCGAATGAAAAAGATTCCACAAGCTGAACGTATATGGAAACGAATGAGAGATATGGAGTGCTTTTACTGTGAAGTCCTCTCGATGAGACTTCCGCCCTCTCCCTCCATGTAATTTAATTTTTTTCAAACCCTTTGACGTGCGTGCATTCCCATCAGTATTTCCAGGAATTAGTGCAGCTATTCCTTTTAGCCAGTGCACTGTGACATAAAGAGCGGATTCTACTTTACTTTATGGTTTGGTTAATGGCTGCGCTGACGACATATTTTTCCTTTATATATATTGTACTCTCTGACAGTACTTTGGGCGATTTCACCCAGCAACTCACATTTACGAAAAATGGAGAATAGCCTAATTTGCAATACAGGTTCAACACGATAACAGCAGACACAAATAAAATATGAGTTGCCCCGGTAACTATATTAACAAAATAGAATACAGTATAATTTTTATAACAGTAATTTATTTCAATAATAAACTATAAGAATTTTAACAATAACAATACATAATAAGATGATAATGTGCATAATATAGTTGCATTTCTATTTAACTCGAAGTGTGATTACAAGTTCCTCAAAATGTAGCCTATTAACCAAGAAGAAAACCAATGAAATGTACTATAGATAGTTGTCATATTACTTCACTTAACCGACACCGAAATAAATAAATGAGAAATCATGGCAGTTAACCAAAATAAATTTAAATATTGGTTTTACCAAGCAATCATATTCATGTAACCCAAAGGAGATAAGTTTAGCTCTTACGATGAAGAATTAACGGCGAATCACGCGATATGAAAACACTTACCACTCTGAGAAAGACCTCCGTTTGTATAAAACACCCGAAACTCAGACTGATAGACAGTAGTCCCTCTTTAGTCCAAGAAAAATCAAATGCAACTCACGCGGCAAAAGGCGGAACTAAATAACAAGTAAATAGCGTGGAGCGTAAGAACAGTGTTGCCACATTATTTTGTACCAGAATATTGAGCAGGTTTCGTTTTTAAAGTTCATAGTGCTAAAGGTTGAGGCACGTTTGTACCTCGTTCAAATCTTCAACATTTGACCAAATTAAAAAAAAAAAAAACTTATTATAGAAGACTTCATACAGGTTTAAGGAATAATTTATATTAATAAAATAAGTTCATAAAATGATAATTGGTAAAAATATAAAATTATTCCATAAACCTATATGAAAACTTAGAAAATAGATTAGCTTTAAAGCTTTTAATGTTTATGATTCCTTTATGTTTTATAAGTAGAGGTTGATATATACTTCAAAACTTGTTTTAATTATTTTTTCACACAAGGCGTGCTGTGCCGGCATGTTGTCATTGTAGCTCAATAGAAGAGCAACCGGCTAGAGACCGGGAGATCCGTGGTTAAAATTCCAGCTATGGCATTAAATGTTTCAGTCTGATTCCACCTATCTAACTCTTGTCCTACCACGGTTTGTGTGAAAAAACAATTAAAATAATACAGGCTGACCATAATAGTTGGCTATACTATGAATCCTGGGACTTAAGTATTTACAATTTTGTAAGTCGCCATTGGGGTTGTCATCTCAAAATAATTTGAGAACACCTTGTGGTTTACCGGGAACATGAGAGTCAGTTAAGAAATTCAATGCTATGCCGGCTTGTTGCCATGGTAGCTCAGTGGCAGAGCAACCGGCTAGAGACCGGGAGATCCGTGGCTCAAATCCCGGCTATGGCTTTGAATTTTTCAGTCTGACTCTACCTATCCAATTCAAAAGGTGTTTTTTTTTTTTTTTTTTTTTTTTTTTTGGCTTTAATAATAATATTTTTAATAAATGTTGATTTTCTTTAAGGAAATTTAAAATACGTATTTGGTTATTGATGGTACTTTATAGTACTGTAGTAGGGGTTATAGTAGAATTTTAAAAATAATAAAATACCCTAAATTCATTTCCAACAAAAATCTGTGTGTTCCGTTTAACGACACTCTCCAACTGTTCTGCAAACACCGATTCCTTATAAGTAGAAGGGAAATAAGAGAATGCTTTAAACTATAGCGTTAGTCAAATCCTCTAACGCCGTTCTTGTGGTCTCTGGTTCCTATTCTCTCTGGTTGAAAACAGGTGAGCACGATAGACTTTTTGGGTATTAAAATTGCTTCCGTTATTTCTGTGTCGTAGATTTATGGAACGCAAAAATACCTCAAAGTTGATAAAGAGGTCTTTGAGCAACATTAAGTAGTCTATCAATCCTGGTACACAAGGTTCCTTTGCTTAATTTTGCTCAGAGGTCTCTTTTTCAGGCGTAAGCTTTGTTTATGTGCCGTGAATCTACGACATGGTACCAACGCTCTACTTCCCTTCGGAAAGAAGACATGCTTATAAGTTTTACGCCCGAAAAAATACATCGTCCGCTGGGTTTGAATCCGCGACCATGAGTACTATAGGCTGGCATGTTAGCCCTACACCATGAAGGGGAGTGTTCTCGCTGATCTTTCCGGTTTGGTTTTTACTCTCTCTATACGTACCTACTATGTACACATTGTAAAGAGAATTGTAAGATATCGTAATACACCCAAAAATTCGATATCGAGATTTCACCGTAAATACATGTTTTTTGTCCCCCTGAATCCAAAAAAAAAAAAAAGCATTTTTAGAAAAATGTCCGGTTGAGTGTCCATCTGTCTTGGTATTTAACTTTGGTATCTTCCAAGGATGCGATACAAGGATTTTCAAGAAAACCCCACACCCCAAACTACCTTTTACATTGAACTTTTTTCCAAAATTTTAATTTTCTCAAAAATGGCCCTAAAGTATCGTATATTAAAGATATTTACCTGACAAATAAAATGTATATCTTGAATTTTCTGGGAATAGCCTCTGAAGACTACTTTATTCTGGATGAATTTTACGAAATTTTGCATATCTGCTAAACTATAAGAGATGAGCAAAACCTTACCACACAATAAATGTAGAGCACACTAAAACACACAATTTATGTTATATACAATTTTTTCGTGCAATTGATCATTTCTGAGATATTCCTTGTTATTTGTTTCAGATGTAAAATACTTAAACTTTTCTCAAACGGAAAGCTGTAAACTCCTGGCCCTGCAAAGAAATGGATTTTATCCACATGGCAAACGACTTTTAAAAGATTTGACTATCGTTTTAGCCTAGTGTGTTTCCTTATTTACAAGGAAGCAAGTAATTAAGACAATTTCTACTATTGTTTATCTCGATTATCATGAAGTAGATAGAAGAATAAGCTTTTTAACAATAATCTGTCGCAGCGATTTAGAGAAAGTCATGTGAATGGAACACATAAGATTTTTTCAAGTTTATGCTACTAAGCACACACACGGGCATCCATTAACTACCACATTCATACTTCTAGAATCTGTGGGAGATAGGGAAAAAAATTCGCGCCAAGGATCATATCCAAGCCTCTATATGAGAAGCCAGAGCGCTGACCATTCGAGTGGTGGACAAAGCGGCGCTGGGGCGGGTTTTCTCCGGGTACTCCGGTTTCCCCCGCCATCGCATTCCACCGATGCTCCATCATCATTCATGTATCATCAGTGCCACCGCCTGCGGTGCCATTAGTAGTTAAAGCGGGCGTTAAACACTACCAAAAAAAAAAAAAATGACCATTCGATCGCATAGGCAGTCCTCTGTTCTCCTTAAAAATGTAATTTCGCCACTTTATGCATTTTTGTGATTTTTCTTTTTTCTGTTCCACGAGAAGAATACTGTTTTGTAACATTTAATTCTGGTGCCTTTCTTTATTTATCGTCCGTCGTATATTGCCACATGTAATTGGAAAAGGTGTTGCTTTTTAGCATTGTCCTCAAACCTATTACATATGCTAATATCACAACCAAGGTAATTAAAGGTTAAGTAACAGTTCAGTTTTCGTATGTTTAATATTTTTATTTTCTTAAGATGAAATATTCGTTGTTTAGATTAAGTCAATAGGACAACTATTTTGTGAGGCAAAACCCAGGTACACACTCGTGCATAAAACATGGCCTATAATGAAACGGAGCTGTTTATGTTGGTACTTACCAAATCTTGTCTCACCTCTATAAACGTGACCACCTCTTTTTCTTAGTCTAAACCTGTCCACTATTTTGTTAGAGTACTTTATCTCCTTCAAGATATGGCCGAAATGCATTCTTGTGATAGTATTTTATACCGGATTGATTATTTCCGTTCAATAAAAGCAGTAACTTTAACCTTCGTCTCCATGTCGTTGAGAAAAGCTCTCATGCTGAGTTATATTGCAATTGGTTTAGACTTAACTTATGTACCACTTTTTTAGAGACGGTTTCCGTATTATCCCTTCAGTTCACAACAATAATTTGGTTATCTGAAGATGAAAACCTTACGGAGAGAAAAGATATTGTGACCGGTGTGCATACACCATTGTGTCCCTAAGAGTACTGATAAAATGGAGCTCTAAGTTTATACATTCACCTCTCTGATCCACCTATATTTGGCGGCTTCTCTTTTATCAGATATTTCTTATCCATTTCCTATCCCCATAATTTTCTTACATCTGTTTCATCTTCAGGGTTATAGGCCCAGGTGACAGTGATTGGTACGTTGTAGCAGAAGTGTACTTTGTACTGTGTAAAGATTTGTCCCTTGCTCTTACTTGGCCAGCTGATGCTATTTCCGGGGGCTCTTTATCCCTGAATCACCGGTTTGAAGATGGCCTAGGCAAGATCATGCCGGCGTCAGGGTTACAGTCATTCTGGAACTGTTAGGGATCCCATTCTTGACAAGGCACCTCCTTGATATCATCTAGTTGCCCTTTGGGGATCCATTTCATCCCTTTTCCCAATGGTTACTCAAGCCATCTCCAAAGGATCAACAGCGGTCATTGTACTCCTGGTTCTACCAATCCTTCAGACTAATATCTCATTCAGGAGTCACCCGCACGTCTACTATCGGTGATGAGGTTGGGACTTCAAGGTGGGATGGTCTTCTAGAACGTCTTACCTCAGCAATTGTTAGGGAAACAACTGCACAGCTGAGGTCAGCTATCATTAGGCTAAATACTTTCTAAGCCATAAAGCCAGGAGGAAAGAAACGTTTCGCTTAGTGTTTACAATAGCAAACAGCTTCTCTTTTCTGTTCAGTGTTGGCATGCACAGGTTGATCAAGAGACCGTGTTTTACCTGCCGTCAGTAATTGTTGATAAGACCATCTGCTTGAGAATTCCTTTGTCTGCTTATCACATTTTAGAAGCTTCAATGTATTGTAGCATAAATTGATAAAATTATTTTACTATAGTATACTAAGTACTATGGATAAAATTTTAAGGAGTTAGTATAATTAAATAATGACGATTTTATTCGTTATATATTATGTATCACAGTGTACTAAACTTAATTATAAAATGTTGTTTTTCAAACTCAAATATATAATTACGAGTCAATTTGCCTAGAAAGCTTTAGTTGCTAAAATGGGCAAACACAGAATATAGGCAGTGAATGTATGTAAGAAATATGAAAACTAAATTATTTTCAATGAGGGAAAGATTACTTTTAAATGTTACTTAAACACGTATAGAATATTCAACCCATAATATGTTTTTAAACAATAAATTTCAATATGTAACTCGAAAAAATCAATATACCACAACTTTGATATTTTTTTGGCGTACCAATAATGCGCCTTTGGGAGACAATTAAGGTAAGAGACAGTGATATCTAAGTGGAATCTTAGTGCAAGTATCATAGCAAACGGTTTGGCCAATGAGTGAAAATTAATTGTATGCCTTAAACACACATAACACATACAAGCATACAGTCCATTCGTGTTATTTTTGAAGGAGGGAGAAGAAGTACCACCTGTAGCAACTTGTCCTTCCCTCCCTGTTGGCGGAAAAGAATGCAAATAGACTAAAAAACTAAATTAAAATGCTACTTTTAGTTCTGTTATCATAATTTATTCAACGAAAAGTATCGAAAATTTTTCTCTGTGGTTTAACTCTGAGAAATAATACTTTTACTACTTCTGAATTCCAAACTATATATCTACAATAATAACTAGGTACATTTTATATTCAAGCTATACGATCGCGTCTAAAGTAATCTACAAATATTAGGAACGTTCATAAATCCTTAGAAAATCCAAGAAATTAGACTCGTGGCATCGAAAAATCTCTAACTAGATGGCGGATAAAGTTTCAGCTATATCCATCACGTGGTTTCGTTTCCATACTTGATTGAATCAACTATCTTGTACTTATTTAAAAAGATGAAAAAACGCGTTTCTTGCGGTGATTAAACACTTCCATTTAAAAGGGTTAACATCAAGAAGAGATAAAACCCGATTTGGACAAAGTTCGTGGCGCGTCTGCCCCTGCGTTTGCAAAAATTTACAATTGGATAAATTAATTTAAACGTAGCCATACATTCACAAATGATGAACATAGTTCCAAACGTCCAGTATAACTGACTTCCTCCATAATTATTGAAAAAATCCAGGATATGTTTAGAGTGATCAACCAATCAAAGTTCAAAAAGTTCAAATGATGAATATAGTTCCGGACGTCCAGTGGAAGTGACTTCCTCCAAATTACTAACAAAATCCAGCATATAGTTTAGAGTGATCGACTATTCAAGTTTCGCAAAATAGTAGAAGCCACAGGCATATCACAATGAACAGTGTTCTCAATTTTGCACCAAAAATTAGGTCTGACAAAGTTTTCGGCAAGATGGGTGCCGCGTTTGTACTCAATGGAGAATAAACGTAATGGTGATATCGATTCTAAAGTTGGTTTAGCGATTTTCGGTCATAATCCTGGTTAGTTTCTGCGTGGATATATAACTATGGATGAAATATGAATACACTACTACACTCCAGAGATAAAAATACAGTCGAAACAGTGGGTTTTTAAATGCGAACCGGCTCCGAAGAAGGCAAAGATGGTGAAATCTGTAGACAAGGTGATGGCCTCGGTTTTTTTTGGGGGGAATGCACGCGGAATCATCTACACTGATTACTTGCAGAAAGGAAAATCGATATATGGAGAACATGCGATACGCATCGTTATTGCACAGGTTGAACGAAGAAATCAAGAAAAAACGCACTCGTCTGGCAATGCAAAGGATTATCTTCCCTCAAGACTATGCAAGGGTGCACACATTAGCAGTTTCAATGGCGAAAATTGTAAAATTAAGGTTCGAATTACTACAAAATCCGTAGTATTCATTAGATTTGCACCCCAGTGACTTATTTTTTTTTATTTCCAAACTTGAAATAGACTTGGCGGAGAGAGATTCATTTGTGTAACGAAGAGGTCATCTCCCAAACAAATGCCTACTTTGAGGACTTTACGAAACCTTATTTAAAACAGTCGGAGAAGCACTGGTAAAAGAGTATCGTGCTAAAAGGACGTTATGTAGAAAAATAAAAAAATAACAACAAAAATAATTTGTTGTTCTAGCTTTTTCTAAGGACTTTTTACCGCCCCTCGTATGCTTATGAAGTTAAATATATTGAATAGTTTGTGTTTGTTGAATGAGAAAATTAGATGCTGTGATTCTTAGTATCTAATGTCCATATTTCTTCTCAGCACGAAAAGCCATTGATTTTGTATTCTTAGCACAGACTGCATGTTAGATAATACGCCTCTGTCATTATTATGCATGACGTATTCTTCCCAAACACATCATATCCCCTTAATTGCCTTCTGTGCGCCACAGATATTCAGATGGTTTGCATATTCTATGCATAACTTGGCCCTAATCTGTTCTAAATGAATTTTGCCCATTTGACTTTCCATTTATTTTGGTAGGGAATTTCTCTTACTTCAAATAATTATGTTGCATTACCTTTCAGTTTTACCATAAACATAAAGAAAACATGATAGTCATAGCGAACCCTGTCCCTCCTAATATAATGAAAGAATGTTGTTTCTTGTAGTATATCCGAATTGCTTAAATGAAAATAGCTTCTAATAAAGCATTAATTACACTTATAAATACCTTGGTATTCAAATTAGAAGAAATAAAATCATTTTTCGTACTCGGTTTACCCTTCCCGTAATTAGGACTAACACTCCTCCAGGACTTACAAGCGGATGCCTAGGGGTGATAAGCCTGTCGGGGGGCCAACGGCACGAAACCACAGAATGGAGACTCTGGAAGGAGTAGTCGGTCTGCAGCTAGGCATGAGTATGAGAATGTGGATGAGAGAAAATGTAAGCGAATTAGATGATAGGAAAAGTGATGATGGAGCATTTGGTGGGATGAGGGGCGGGCAAAACCGGAGGACCTGGAGAAAAGCCACCCAGAGGCCACTTCATCCACTAAAAATTCCACAATACCATTTGTTTATCCTGGGTACGAAGTCATATAGACAGAGTATGGGACAAAAGAGCTAATGCTTTGGAAAAATAATTTGATGTATTCCATTCACATGACTTTCTCTACATCACTGTAAGAAATTATTGTTAAAAAGCTTATTCTTCTTTCTACTTCATGCTAATCGAGATAAACATTAGCAGCAGAGCTCTTATTACTTATTTGCTTGCAAGTAGGTGAGAAATAAGGGAATTCCTTGGGCTAAAGCGATAGTCAAATATTTTAAAACGTGTTGCTATGTGATTGAAATTTGTTTCTTTATATGACCAGGAGTTGCCAAATTTCTGTATGAGAAAAGTTTAAGCATTTTAGAACCAAACAAATAACAGGGAATATCTCGGAAATGGTTAATTTCACAGAAAAAAGTATGACAAATTGTGTTTTAACGAGATCTACATTTTTGGTGTAGTAAATTTTGTCTATCTCTTACGGTTTACCTGTTATGCAAAAGTAATCCAGAATTAAGACATCTTCAGAGACTATTCCCGGAAAATTCAGGATGTACATTTTGTCGTGTAAATATTCTTAATATGCGTATTTTAATAAAAGCATTAATGCCATTTTTGAGAAAATCGAAATTTTCTAAACCTTTTCCACGTAAAGCTTAGTTTTTGTTAAGGAGATGTTCCTTAAAATATTCTGTTGCATTCTTGAAAGATACTAAACTTAAATATCAAGTTTAATATTATACCCACTTTCTGTTTTTGAGTTATCGTGTTCATAGAATGCGGACACAAGCACGCTCGGACATATATACGAACCGTTTCTCTTAATTCCTTTTTTGGATACAGGAGACCCTAAAACGTGCATTTCCGATGACGTTTCGGTATACATTTTTAATGGAATGCATTACCTTCTCTACCTGCGTACCATGTACAAGGTAGAGAAAGTAAACATACTGTTACAATTTATGTCCCCTATCTTACGCTAAGAATAAATTTAAGAAGCACATCACAACGCGCAGTGGAAAGGTCAACAAGAGAAAGCTCAACAAGAGAAAGCTTCTTTCCAACAATTGAAAGTTCTTTAATACATTCAAATAATTGTAGAGCAGTAAAGTAAATACATAATAAAGTAATGAAGAATAATCCTTGAACAGCTTGACTATGATTACTTTATATTAATCCAATCCATAATGCCTTCATGAAATGGTTATTCCTGAAACAAATAGGGTAGAAAAATATTAAAACTGATGTTTTCCATTCATTTCTCTAGCGGCTCTGCAAACAAACTTCTTATAAAAGATTATTTTGTTTCTTCTCCATGCTAATCGACATAAACATTAGAATTTTCTTGTTAATTTAGTTCCTTATAAGTATAAGGTAACTAATGGAATACACTGGGTGATAGTAAAATGTTTAAAATTAGTCACCAAGTGACTATCATTGAATTTCATATATTTCAGGAGTAAAAACAAAACAAAACAAAAAAACACAGACGACTCCCAGCCTGCGAACAGTAGTATTTTAAAATTTAAACTAATAACAAGGAATAGCTCGGAGATGGTTAGCTCCTCAACATAAATGCAAAGGACATAAATTGCGTGTTTTGATGAGATCTATATTTTGTGTAGTAATTATTGTCCATCTTTTACGGTTTACTAGTTATGTAAAAGTCATTCAGAATTAACAGGACTTCAGACGCTATTCCCATGAAGTTCAAGATATACGTTTTATTTGTCATGTAAATATCTTTAGTATACTGTATTTTAATTAAAATCGCTAGAGCTATTTTTGAAAAAATAAAAATTTTCGATGTTTTCATATTAAGCTGGAGGGATTTTCTTGAAAATGTTCGTGTCGCTTCCTTGGAAATTATTGAAGTTAAATACCAAGTTTGGTATTTAATGAACAGGCACACACAGACAGATACACACACTGATATTTCTTTAAAAGTATTTTTTTATTCAAACGGTGTTGCTGCACGTTGTACATATGCTCTAGAGAAAGCAAAAAATATATGAATAGGTATATTTAATTTCTTAAGGGAATCACTTCTTAAATTGCATCTTTAGAATAAAGACTAAACTTTTCTAATTAAATGTAACATTTTATTATACAGCCTAGGCTGTAAAAATTAATCAGGCTTCATATTCATTCAATTTGGCAATAAATTTTCTATTCAAGTGACATCATCCATGGTGGCGTATACCGGGCCACCATTACAGTAGTTTCCTGATCAGGTAATTTCTAATTCCCGAGTTCGCCACTATGTGCATATGGTGTCAGGGATCAACTTACCGCTCATAGATGGCACTATAGAAGAAATCACGGCATGCGGACGTTAAAATTGGCGAGTTAAGCCAGAGATCTTTTCTATTGAGGTGTGGAAATGGAAATGGGGTTTTATTTATGGGTACTGTTTAACTGATGTGGTTTTCAGCGTCTCATTCTATGCTGGGTGTGAAAGACGGTATAATTTAGCTCAGAGGCCTCTTTATTAGGCTTGGGAGCCTCTTTATGACTCGGGATCAACGGCTTTACTTCTCTTCCGAGGACGCCAAGTTAAGAATTTTTACGACCGAAAAAAGTCATCATCCTCCGTCGGGTTTGTACCCATGGTTTGGGTAAAAATATAATCTATAATCAGCTCTAAAAATGAACTTATTATTAAAAATAATACAACTATTCATATTCAGCCAATTATTCTATTTAATAAACTAATTTAATTATTATGGTTTTGATATTTATAATTTATTCAAATATCTTGTCATTCAAGATATAGGATCCTTTTAAATGCAAATAAGCTTTACACGGGATCAACGGCTTTACTTTCCTTCCGAAGGAAGCCATGCTAAGGTTTCGAAAAAATCTATCACTCTCCGCCTGGTTAGAGGCCAATATGGTAACAATAATATCACGCAGTGTGACTAACCCTTTTCAGAATAATGTAATATGGTTTTTATTTTGAGTGATTCAAGATACAAAGAGAGAACAAGTATTAATGTATATGAACCTAACAGAAAATATTTAACGTCCTTTAATTTACTCACATCCTAGTGTGCATCCTTATTGGTCATAATGCAGTAGATATTTGTAATATCGGATTACACAACCACTCTTTGCGATATATAGAAAAACTATTATGTGCTCCATTCGCATAAACTTCTCTGCCTGTTTTGCAAACAATCTTACAAAAGATCATGCTAATCCATATAAATCGATATAAACACTACCAGAAATAGTCTTATTACGTGTTCCTTGTAAGCGGAAGGGAAATTAGGGATACACTGGGCCACACCAATAGATAAATCTTTTTTTAAAGTTGTCGCTAAGCGAATGAGATTGAAACTCGACTCTCATCCCATGACGAAGAGTAAAACAAAAGAGTTACGAAAAGGATCACGGCTTTTGTATGAGAAATTTTAAGCATTTTAAAATTGAAACTATATTCTACTTAAAATATCATATGAATTGTGTGTTTTAACAGATCTACATTTTTTTCTGTAGTAAGTTTTTATCTAATCTCATACGCTTTGCCAGTTATACAAGTCATCCAGAATGAAGAAGTCTTCAGAGGCCATTTCCATACATTTCGTTAATCACAAAAATATCTTAAACATAAGGTATTTTAATCAAAATCGTTGTAGCCGTTTTTAGAAAATAAAAATGTTCGACCATTTTTCTATGAAGCGCAGTTAGGGTTGGGAGGAATATCCTGAAAATCTTCGTACCGCATTCTTGGAAGAGCTGAAGAACAAAACTTTTCATTTTTGAGTTATCGTCTTCATGGACACACGAACACACTCACACGGACCTTTTTTCTAAAATCTTATTTTTTGGTGTAGAAAACCGCAAAACATATATTTCCAATGAATCTCGATATCAAATTTTTAGGTGGAATTCAATACGTTGTCTACCTATGAACTAGAGAAAGTAGATAAAGTAAAACTGTTATCATAGAGAATTATAAAAGCGTTAATGTTCTATAACTTTCTCTTCATGCACTATGTAGATAATGTATAGAGCAGGTTGCATCCAAAATTCGATACCAGATTACATGGAAAATACATCTTTTGGGACCCCCTGAATCCAAAAAAGAAACTTTTTTAGAAAAATGTCCGTGTGTGTCTGGATATGTGTTTGTGTGTGTATGTGTGTGTGTGGGTGTGTGGGTGTGTGGTGTCTATGGTCAGCTTAGCTAAAAACGAAATGTCCGTTAAATACGAAACTTAATATTTAGGTTCAGTATCTTCAAAGAATACCACACGAAGATTTTCAGGAAGATATCGTCACTCCCAACTACCTTTTACATGGAAAAAATACGAAATTTTTGTTTTTCTCAAAAATGACTAATACGATTTTGATTAAAAGCTCGTATATTTAAGACATATTACATGACAAATTAAATGTGCATATTGAACTTTTTAATATTAGCCTCTGGAGACCTCTTTATTATGGATGAATTTTTCTGAATTTTGCATAACTGGTAAATCGTAACAGATACACAAACACCACAGAAAAAAGTTACTTCTCCTTAAAATACACAATCTATGTCATATATAGTTTTTAGTGCAGTTGACCGTTTAGGAGATATTCCTTGCTATTGGTTTCAATTTTAAAATAATGAAAATGTTCTCAGACGGAAATTTGTCAATTACTGGCCACGCAAAGAAGCGGATTTCATACCTATAGCAATCATATTTCAAAACATTTAACTCTCGATTTAACCTAGTGTATTCCCTTATTTTCCCTTTTACTTATAAGGAACTAAGTAATAAGACTCCTGCTAATGTTTATCTTGATTAAATTGAAGTAGATAGAAGAATAAGCTTATTAACAATAATTTGTTACAGAGATGTAGAGAAAGTCATGAGAATGGAACATATGAGATTCTTACTTTCTCTTTACGCACTATGCACATAATGTATAGAGAAAGGCATGTATTGCACCCAAAATTTTGAAATGTATATTTTGAGACCATCTGAATGAAAAAATACGTTTTTAGAAAAATGTCCGTGTGCGTGTGTGTCTGTCTGTTAGTGTGTGTGTGTGTGTGTGTGTGTGTATGTGTATTTAAGTGTGTTTTGATATTTAAGTTTAGTATCCTCCAAGGATGCAACACGAAGATTTTCCAGAAAATCCCCCCACCCCAACTACCCTTTACATGGAAAAATCTTCGAAATTTTGGCTTCTCAAAATTGCATCTAACGATTTTGATTAAAGTATTATATATTTAAGATATGACAAATCTTATATATAAAATAAAATATATATCTTGAATTTTCTGGAAATAGCCTCTGAGGTCATCTTTATTTTGGGTGAACTTTGCGGAATTTTGCATAACTATTAAACTGTAAGAGATAGACAAAAACGTACTTAACACGAAATTTTGAGTTGTTAAAATACACAATTTATGACACATACATAATTTTCGTGGAGTTGACCGTTTCAGAGATATACCTCGTTATTGGTTTTAGATTTAAAATACTCAAATCCTGGACACGGAAAAAAAAAAAAAAAAAAAAATATTTTAATACCATAGCAACCAAATTTAAAATATTTGACTTTAGATCTAACTTGGTGCAAGCCCTTATTGCCCCTCTACTTATAAGGAACTAAGTAACAAGACCGTTTTAACACGAAATAGACAGAATAATAAGCTTATTAACATTAATTGGTTACAGACATGTAGAGAAATTGACGTGAAAAGACACTTCAGATCTTCTTTTTTTTTTGGATACAGGAGACCGTAAAGTATATATTTCCGATAAAATCTGGATCTGTAATTTTTGGGTGGAATGCAATCCGTTATCTACCTATGAACTACGTACTAAGTAAAGAAAGTAAAATTGCTATCATACAGAATTATATAAGTTTTGTGTTCTATTTTTAAGATGTTATAGTTTTATTGTTGTAATACATATTAGTTATCTGATGTTCTGTGACAACACGCATCTAGCCTATGGCTAATATGTACTAATGGTGTAAATGTATTTGTTTTGTACAACTCTGATATACCCTCCGGAGGTGTAGGTCTCTGTGTACATGTTTACTGAACAAATAATAAATCGCGAATATCGTAACATGGATACATTGTGAGGTGTGTTTAAGTGACTTTTTTTATGGGTGAAAGGGTTGCATACGTGATTTTGTTACTTTCTCTAGCCCTCATGCACAATGTACATAGTGGATAGAAAAGGTATTGTTTCCACCCAAAAATTCGATACCGAGAAAAAGAAAGTACTTTTAGAGAAAGGTTCTATGTGTGTGTCTGTGGACAGCATAGCTCAAAAACGAAAAGACCCGTAAATATCAAGCTTGGTATTTAGGTTTAGTATTTTATAAGAATGCGACACGAAGATTTTCAAGAAAGTCTCCCCACCACAAACTTCCCTTTACATGGAAAAATGTTCGAACATTTTAATTTTCTCAAAAAATGGCTGTAACGATTTTGATTAAAATATCGTATATTAAAGATATTTACAATAGGAATTTTCTAGGAATAGTCTCTGAGGATCTCTTTATTCTGGATAAATTTCGCCGAATTTTGCTTAACTGTAAACCGTAAGAGTTGTGCAGGTAACCGTTTCCGAGATATTCCATGTTAATTGTATTAATTGTGAAGTACATAAACTTTTATCACGCAGGAAGTATTCGTTTTTCTTTTGTCCTACTCCGGTCCAAGCAAAGAAGCAATTTGCAATGACAATCGCATAACGATATTTTTTTAAACATTTTACGATCACTTTAGCCTAGTGCATTCTCTTAGTTCCCTCTTACTTATAAGGAACTAAGTAATAAATACATTCTGCTAATGTTTATATCGATTAACATTGTGTAGAAAGAACAATAATCTTTTGTAAGAAGTTTGTAGAACAGCTAGAGTACTTTTCCTTTCTTTTCCTTTGTTGATGTTTTATAAAAGTAATACCTTCATGTAAATAACATTACCTCAAAAGAGGACAAGAGAAAAGAAATATTGCAACAATACAAAGCTGGAAATATATGATTTTATAATCTAAACATTTTCTTTCTCCACTGGAGCAGAGCTTAAGAATGTGATATCTGCAGGTGAACTCAGACTGTACGTGACCAAGTAGCTTCTTGCTATTTCAGGTACACGATGCGGTTATCAACTTTGAAGCAAAGGAAGAACTGCTTGCGTCATTCGTTCTTTCTTCTCTTTCACGTCGTTAGGGATGCAGAGTGGCGGAATAACAACACTGTATAAACTCTCACAGAGCAAAATTTGGCTCAGAGATGAAGTCATCCTTTCAGATGTAGAAAAACACACACATATTGCATTGCTGGAAAGTTTTTCTTATAAACACAGAGAGCAAATGTTTTTTAAAGAAAGCAAAGCAGTATTTTGACAATGTAATGGTAAAATTAGATGAATCCATTTCTGCAGTTGGTAGAGAATGTTTATTTTGGGATATTTTATTATTTAACATTAACTATTTTCAGGCATGATAGGAAAGAAAAACAGTGGACAAACAGGGACCTAGAGCATAAAGATGGGACCGGAAGTGTGTAATGATAATGTTAGTGACGGTGGTGACGTCAGTCCTACCTCTGGGGTCAAATGATTATTTTAATTCATATGGTTTATTGCAATGTTAATATATGTATTGTATATAATTTTATAATTATTTTATGTTTTATAAGAAAAGGTTGATATTTAATTCAAAATTTATTATTTTGGGGGGTTATTATGACTTCTCTATACGCACTATGTGCATACTGTATAGAGGAGGTATTGCACTCCACCCAAAAATTTGATACCGATATTTCACCGGAAATATATACTTTAGGGTCCCCTGTATCCAAAAAAAAAAGAATTTTCAGAAAAAGGTCCGTGTGTGTGTCCCCGTGTGCCTGTGAACATGATAACTCAAAAACGAAAAATCGGTAAAATACCAAACTTGGTATTTAAATTTAGTATCTTCCAGGGATGCAACACGAAGATTTTGAGAAAAATCTCCCCACCCCAAACTACCCTTTACAGGGAACTTTTTTTCAAAAATGTTGATTTTCTCAAAAATGGGTCGATTTTTGATTAAAATATCACCTATTAAAGATATTTACCTGAAAAATAAAATGTATATCCTGAATTTTCTAGGAATAGCCACTGAAGACTACTTTATTCTTAATGCATTTTGCGGAATTTTGCATAACTGCTAAACCGTAAGAAATGGAGAAAAAGTTACCACACAAAAAATATAGAGCGCGTCAAAACACTCAATTTACGTTATATGCATTTGTTTCGTGGAGTTAATCGTTTTTTAGATATTCCTTGTTTTTGGTTTCAGCTTTAAAAAACATACTTTTCTCATACAGGAATTTGTCAACTTCTATCCATACAAACAAAGGAACTTCAATCACATAACAACCAGCTTTTGGTTATCCTTTTAGCCTATGCTTCTCCCTTATTTCCCTTCTACTTACAAGCATGCAGGTAATAAGAATATTTCTACTAATTTTTTCTCGATTAGCATGAAGTAAATAGCAGCATGATTTTTTAACAATAATTTGTTGCAGAGATGTAGAGAAAGTCATGTGAATGGAACACATCGGATGTTTGTTAATAAATGTTGATTTTTGTTGTTGTTGTTTTTTTTCCCCTAGTGTTTAAAGCCCGCTTTTATTACATAACACCGCAGGCGATGACGTTGATGCATGGAATGAAGATGGAGCCCCAGTGGAATGCGATTGCAGGGAAAACTGGGAACGCGAAGGAAACCCGCTCCTGCTCCACTTTGTCCACCACAAGTTTCACATGGGGTCGTTTGAGATCGAACCCGGGCCACCTAGGTGAGAGGTGAGTAGTCTAACCACTCGGCCACGGTGTTGAAGCGATACCCTCTGGTCTTCTTCAAGTGTTCATCCGTGAAAACAGATTTGTCGCTAAAATTATTTCTTTACTGAGACCGCTGTGTTGGTTAGACTATTTGGTGGTCGGAAATTGTTGGCGGACAATAAACAGAGTACAATCATTCGCTAAGATTACTGTTGAAGAATTTAAATTTGCCGGTATATTTGTGTTGAAGTTCCAAGGAATATGTATTTCCTATTCAAATGCTCGTGTTTTAAGATAGGTGTGGGAGGTACATATATGAATAATTTCAGATTCTCTATCGAAATCTTAACCTTATTCGTAATGAAAATCTTCCATGTGGTGACGTCACATTCAAAAACGTGCTAATTTTGCAATCTTATTTTCTGAATTCTCTCTTTTAACAATAAGAACTATTAATTCTTACAGTGACCATTTTACAATAGTCAATAAATTAAATCATAGTTTGACTTGAACTCTCTTTCTTATTAAAATTCAGTAGGATTATTTTCACGCCATGTACAATTGATGTTATATAGCATCCAGAAGTCGAAATGCTTTTCTTGTACACACAAAAGTATGTACACTCAAATACATCAAAAACACGCCTGGAAATACTAATTGTAAGACACTGACTCCGCCCACGTCGTTCACCTGTTTGCTATGCTTTTAAAAGCCTATTGGAAGGACACGTTAACGAAGGGAAGGGTTAAGACATGAAATGTAACTTGCGACAAAACTGAAGTTCTGATTTGCGAACTGATATCGCTAAACTTTCTGGTTGGACCTGTCTCACCGGGTTTTACAAAATTAGGTTAATACTTTCTCTGCGCTACATAGGAAGTTCTAATGGCTCCAATGTAATGCGTTCACGGGGCCGATTAAATTAATGCGTTGCCCATACAAGTCAACCTGTTCTGAGGGAACGTCGAGCGGGATTGAGGGATGACGTGGATTGCCCAATCAGTTTTACCTTTTCTTACTCGCGTTGTATGCTGTACCAAAATGGCATCCGAGTCCCCTGCCAGGCACATTTTTATTGTCTTTGAATGTACATAAAAGCATCAGTGGGCTTGCTTAATCACCCCACTGTGCCTGCTTATCAGTGTGCTTGATAAATAACATAAGCGAGGGCCACGTAAGAGACAGGCAACGGTGCGCGCAGACCCGCGATGAAGCGAATTACGATACCTATCGGACGAAGTGTAATGACTACCATTATTACTATCGATTAAAAATACCTTCAACGTTGCTTTTATTCTTCTCTCATTTTAAAACTGCCTATTCCCATTAGGCATTAATAAGTTTAAGTAATTATATTAACGATGTTTTAATTCGCTGTACATAAAACACAGTGCGCGAAATCACCTGAAAAAACCTGATGTTTTCATACACAGGATCTTCTTTCCTGTTCCGCAACAACTATTCATACAAAACTTAATTCTTCTATCTCATGCTAACGGAGCCAAACATTAGCAGAAATGGTTTTATCACTTAGTTCCTCGTCACTAGGAAGATAAATCAGGGAATACACTAGGCTTAGGCGACAGTCAAATCTTTCAAACAGTGGTCACTATAGGATTGCTTTGAAATGTTTTTCTCTTTGCATGCTTAGATGTAAAATGTAGAAATACGAATGATGCTCTCCCGTTTGAGAAAAGTTTAAGTAATGAAACATCTACACTAATAATAACGAATATCTGAAATAAATGAATAAATTAACAATAATAATAATAATAATAATCTGGCATATGCTGTGTGCTTTAACAACATTAACATTTTTTGTTTAATAAGATTTTGTCTATTCTTAGAGTTCACCAATTATACAAAAGTCATACAGAACAAAATAGATCTTCAGAGGATAGTTTAACCAACTTTCCATTTTCGAGTTCTGCTTTAACAGTCACACACCAACGCGCACGTGCGCGGTCCGTTTTCTCAAACATTTTATACAGTTACGGGACCTCAAAACATGCACGCGTGAAACCACGGTATCTAATCTCGGGTGGAATGCAATAGCTTCTGTATCTAAAAGGCTGAGTTAGCTTTCTCTACCTCTGCTACAGCAAATTGTTCTATTTCTCTCACGCATATTAAGATAAACATTAGCAGAAGTGGATTTATTACGATATATTTCCCTTAGCGGGCCAAAGATGAAAACATATGAATAGCAACTTGTTGTATAGGAAAATTTAAATATACAACAAACAACAATATATCTATTCTTAAATAGTTAACTACAAAACAAAAATATATTTGACATAAGTTGTGTATTTTGACGAGATCTATATTTTTTGTGGTATGATTTTTGGTTTATCTCTTTAGGTTTACCAGTCATACAAAAGTAATTTATAACAAACAAGATTCTGAGTTTATTCTCAGCAAATTAAAGATGTACATGGTATTTGTCATCGTTGGGCCCATTATCGAAAATTTTCCCAAAAAGCTTGAGGTGGGGGACTTTCTTTTTCAAAATATCCGTATTGCTTCGTTGAAAAATACTTAATTTAATTATCAGGTTTGGTATTTAGCCGACTTTTCGATTTTTAGTTATGCTGTTCACAGACATATTGTCCTTCTTCTAAAAATATTATTTTTTATTCTGGGAGCCTTAAATGTGAATTTTTAATGAAATCTTGATATCTAATTTTGGGTGGATTGCAATACTTTCTCTACACATGTACTACGAAAGGTAAGTAGAGTTACTACGCTCGATGTAGGGAAATTAAAAATGCTGTTAGATAGCTATACCAGCATTTAGAGTTCATGAGACATCAGCGATTTAGATTAGTAATAAAAACTACTTTCCCGACAGTGTGCAGCGTCTACGCTTTTTTATCACACCTACACGTGAAAACAATATTATTGCCAGTTCTACATCACGCTTCTGTTAATATTATATTAGGACAGTAGTTGTTATTAACACTAATTTTAAACTTTAAAGAATGAAGAATGTATAAAACTCACAAATAACTTTGGCTGCGCCGTGGCCGAGTGTTTAGCGCAATCGCCTCTCACCTCACCTACGCCCGGGTTCGATCCCAAGGGACCGCATGTGAAATTTGTGGTGCGCAAAGCAGCTCAGGGGCGGGTTTCTCCGGGTTCTCCAGCAATTACATTCCCTATATCATCAGTGTTATGCCTGCGGCGCCATAGTAATAAAAGCGGGTGTTAAATACCATAGAAAACAAAGATTAACAGCCAAATAAAAAAAGATGTTTAACTAATAGTTTGTATAATCCAACTAATCTATTCCAGAAACAATGGAAGCGGTCATTGTTACAATCACAATAATTGAATCTGTACGTCAAGCGAACAACAAACTATGTACTCGCATTACGACACCCTGAAAAGTGCCAATTAAAGTAGTATCTCTGAACAACACAAATTAGGTTCGTTTATAGCCAAGGTCCACTTTTATAACACACATCATACATGCTTTCAGTGCTGCAACACTCAACAAAGACTAATCCGGTCACGTGACAATGGCGTAGCATGGTCTGAGTATCTCGTGGGCCTCGTAACAAAAGACAGTGACGTTTCATTAAGAATGGCACAGGAGAATGCTAGATAAAAATTTCTCGCAGAATGGGAATAGGGTTATTTCTGCGTTCAGAATTGTAAAATGGCTGAACATCTATTGTGTTTAAAAACAGTAAGTACTACGTGAAAAAATTATAACATCAGACAACATTTTAATTCTACACAATATGCTAATCAAGATGGAAAGCTAAACTTTCAGGTACGATTATAAAAATTTAACTATGTTCAGAGTGATAACGCTCCAGTTTAAATTATAATACCCTGCTATCGGTACTGCGTCTCTCTGTGTATACCATTAAGCCTGACATCGATAAATTGGTGTCGAGAAAATATGTCAACGCTCTATTAAACGCTTGAAAATAGATTTGTAAAACCTCATTTGAAAAAGAAAGACTGCAATATATATTTTGATAATCGGCCTTTCAAATTGGCTATCTGCGTCACTGCTGTACTTTACATGCCGAACAGCATTCTTTATAAAATCTCCAGATGGAATGGTGAGATATCACACTTCCGCTCAATTTACCAGCTCCACAGGGTGAGTTAGAATATCTATTTATTTTATTTTCAAATAAGATCTATGTTGATGTTATCACAATTGCATCACCAGTGAATACCAAACTGAGTATACTATTAAAAATGCGCAGTGACAATTTTTAAGAAATTAATCCCGTAATGAGCGCTGTAATCTTCACAATACATGCATTACACATGAGAGTCTTAAGCAAACTTCATTTTTTCATGCATTCCATGTTAATTTGCAGTCAATAACATCCTAACGGATGAAAATTTGTTATTTGTGATTTTGGATCTTAAAGAAAATACATTCGTTAATTTCAAACTTAAACACAGCTTAATTTTATCACTTAATCGAGAATAGCTTCGAACATGTTCAATTACAGCAATATAGTTCATTTTACTGCGCCATCACAAAGGCCAGATCTTCATTCCGCCCACAAATTTATTTGAAGAGCAATAATGGAGCCGCTGTAAACAGAAATTCCTGGCAAATGAAATACCTTTGTTGATGAGATAAGTGATTTACAGAGAGCAGGCATATTGAGTTCCCTTAGACAGGTCTCGGTTCCGATATTTTAAGCCTGCAGCTATTAAAATAATGCTGTTTCCCCATTTTATGGTAATGCCATAAACTACCTATTTGCATGGGGTGCTCTACTGCACAGACCTCAATAGTTTTCCGTTGCGCAACTAGCGGCGAATGACCGTTCAAGGTTGACTATCACCTGTTTTCAGTCGCGGCATGTTGTAAAGCTATATTGTGCAGTGTGAATCAAAAAGGTTAAAGAAAGTTTATTTCAAACGTTATATGTTATTGATCTACTAAATTGCCTTGCCTACAGACAAATTCACGTTTCAATAAAGAATTTTATGTACGTTACACACGTAAAAATCTCACGTGCTCCATCCACTTGTTCTATATTTCTGTAACAAATTATTATAAACATACATATTCTTCTATCTCATGGTTTAACATTAGCAGAAACGTTCTTATTACTTAGTTCCTTATAAGTAGAAGAGAACTAAAGGAATGCTTAGGATAAACCGTCAGCCAATGTTTTAAAATGATGTTGCTATGGAATTGAAATTCGTTTCTTTGCGTGGCCAAGCATTAGCAAGTTCCCGTATAAGAAAGGTTTAAGTATTTTAAAACTGAAATCAATACCATGGAATATCTTGAAAACGGCCAACTCCACGAAAAAATGTATATGATATAAATTGTGTACAAGCCTGGACGTCCATTATTGACACTTGCTCCACTAGATTTGGTGTTGGTGGCCTGAACGCGTTTCGACAATCTTCAGTGTCATCTTCTGGCATTTTCTGAGGTAGCTGGAGAGCTTCAGCGTCTGACACAGGTGTCAGTCTGATTGCAGTGACATCAAGTGGTAGAAGACGGACTTCATTGACATCTGCCTTCTCTTTGCGCGACCTTGGCGACCTCTGGTGGAACGTTTCGGAAGTGTCTTTAGCTTGACTTTCAATTTTTATTAGTTTTAAAATAACATCTGCTGGTGGTATCTCAAAATTAACCACAAATGAAGATTTTCTGTCATATACCCAACACTAAAGGAGGATTAATGGCTTTCAATAATTCAATTTCTCGTCCAATTTCATGGTTGGAAATCCAAAGATTATTGGCTGCTGCTGATTTTTCCAACTGTTTCAACTTGATATTTCTTAGATGTAACTTTAAACGTGTTTTTAAGTTTCTCTTGGTTCTACCAATGTAAACTTTTTTACAGTCATTACCTACAATTCATTTGATAAATTCCAGATTTATTTAACTTATCCACAGTTTTATTAAGTGGTTTATTTAACATATTTTTTCAAATTGAATCTCTTGCTAGGAGTCAATGTTATTTTATACTTTGCAAATATTTTTTTGGACTCTGGAAATAATTTTGATAGTTAAATCGTTTATATTTAAAATTATTTTTATTGGTTTTAATAAGCTAAATTCTTTCTTATTTTTTTTTTGATTCTCTTGTTTTTTAAAAGTGTTATAAATTAATTGACAATCAAATCCATTCTTTTGAGTCACATTAATGATATACATAAACTCCTTCTTGTGTTCTTTCTTTGTTAAAGGTACATTAATTAGTCTGTATATTAAGCTTTAAAAGACAACTGAATATACAACATGATAGCTTCACTGTATATAACAACTTTTATAAATAATTTTAATAAATTATGTGTTTTATCGAGATCTACATTTTTTGTATAGTAAGTTCTTGTTTATCTCTCACAGTTTGCCAGTTATACAAATTTTCGAAAACCTTATTCCCAGAAAATTCAAGATATACATTTTATTTGTTAGGTAAATATGTATAATATATTATACTTTGATGAAAATCGTTAGAGCCATTTTTAATATAATCAAAGTTTTTGAAATGTTTTCCATGTAGAGGGTAGTTGGGGGTGGGGAATTTTCTTGAAAATGTTCGTGTCGCATTCTTGAAAGATACCAAACTTTAATACCAAGTTTGGTATTCGACGGGTTTTTCGATTTTGAACTATGCTGTTCAAAGACACACGCACACAGACCTTTTTCTAAAAATACTTTTTTTAGATTCAGGGGACCCAAAACATGTATTTCCGGTGAAATCTCGGTACCGACTTTTTGGGTGGAATGCAATACCTTCTTTATATACTGTACATAGTACATGTAGAGAAAGTAAAAGCGGAGCTTGTAGACTTGAGTGTTGACAATCTCAGCAGAAGTTCTCTGGTTATATAGTTTCGGGTGCAGACACTGAAAAATAAAATACAAAGCTGGCTGTGGTAAATGCATGTTTTCGTTTTATTTTCAAGCCTGAGGCCAGCAATTTACTTTTTTTCAACATAAGCCCAAAGTAGGTCCACGAAACAGTCCGGTTCTATGCCCGAAGGATTGGGTTGACCTTGTGCAGACTTCTATGCGCTTTTTGTTACAATGGGATAGTAAAGACAGAACCTCATATATAAGCGTTATTCTTCATTTTACTTTCTCTATACGTACAATGTTTATGGTAGGTAGAGAATGTACTGATTCCAAGATTTCATGAAACATGTTTTAAGGTCTCCTAAATAAAATAAAAAAAAATTGGAAACAGTTCTATGTGTGTGGGTGTCAGTGAGTCATGTTGTGAGTACGTGAAAAGCAAAGTTCGAAAACGAAAAGTCGATTAAATATCAAACATGGTCAAGTTCAGCAATTTTCAAGGATGGGACATGCAGATTTTCAAGAAACTTTCCCCCCCACTATATGGAACACCCTTCGTATAACGATTTTGATTAAAATATCATCTGCTTAAGGTCGTCTCCTTAGCACGGTGGTAGCGCAGCTACTTACCAAGGGGATACCTGGTCCGGGATGCTCTTGTGAGGTCCCTGGGGGGCCAATTGAGGAGCTACTTGATGGAGAAGTAGCGGCTCCAGATCATGAGGACCGCATTAACCGACCGGGGGGTGGAGGCGCTCAGCACGTCACACCCTCCAATACTGCACCCAATCCATGACATCTCTCATGGACCGAGATGGGGGATGCAGCGGCCGGGCGGAGGCCAAGGTTCCTTGTGAGCTGTCGTGCCATGAAGTTATATCATTATTATTAGTATTATTATCATCATATGTTTAAGATATTTTATGCTAATTGAAATTCATGAGTTTTCAGGGAATAGCCACTTAAGACGTTTTCTACATCACTGTTAAACCATAAGAGATAGAGAAAACCTTACTACATAAGCAATATGTCTCGTTAAAACACACAATTTATGTCGAATATATTTGTAGAGTTAGCTTTTTCCAAGATATTTCTACCAATTGGTTTTAATTTGAAAATACTGAAACTTTTCTCAGAAATGTATCATTCCTTTTTATTTTACTCCTGTTCATGCAAAGAGAACCGAATTTCAATCAAATGACAGTCAGTTTTAAAGATTTCACTATCACTTTACCATTGTGTATTCTCTAAATTAAATTCCCTTCTACTTATAGTGAATTAAGTAGTAAGACTATTTCTACTAATGTTTAATCCCAGGCGACCACATGTGAGTTTTTGGTGGACAAAGCAGTGCAGGGGCGGGTTTTCTCCGGGTTCTCCGGTTTTCCCCGCCATCGCATTCCACCGGTGCTCCATATTCAATCCACGTATCACCAGTGTCATCGCGTGCGGTAGTAAATGCGGGCTTATACACTCCCCTTTACAAATGTTTAGCTTGATTAGCATGAATGTTATAAACAATAATTTTTTTTTAGTAATATTTTTACAGAATAGGTAGATACAGTCATATGAATGGAACACATTGGAAATCTTTCAAAATGGTTACTATGTTTACTTCATTTAAGTAAGCTCCTATTCATCTTTTACAGCTAGTTCTATATTTAAAATTCCATGTTGAGTTCATGTAAGAGCAAATGTTATCTTATCTCTTACACAGTTAAAAGAGCTCCTTATTCTTTATGGAAAATGGTTCTGCAAAAGCGGCACGAAAGCCTACTGTTTTTGTACAACATGAAAGGGAAAGAACGAGGGAATTAACAGTTTTCATTGCAGGCGCGACATACAAAGGAGATAAGGTCTAATTTCAGAGTGCACCTCCCCTAGCCTTCCTTTACCACCAGAGAGTGTAAGTTACAGAAGGATAGCACAAAGAGTATGGATGCTTCGGAAGCATGAGCAGTAATTGAGGCGATTAGAGTGAGATGCTGTTTTTGGTGTACAATTTCCTTTCATTGCTCAAACCTGGGCTTTATTTGTGCTAGATTATCAGAATCCTTTAAGATTCTTCTTCTTCTTTTTCTTCACTTCCAGTTTTGTGCATGCTCTCCGCTCCGGCTTCAAAATCATTAGATCCACCCACTCTTCCCCATTTTCTTCCTGAGGGGAAGAATATCCTGAGCTTGTAATTTTGACTGGTAGTCTTTCTTTATCCATTATTTTTACTGTCTGTTTTCGAGTATTTTATATTCTTTCTGCTTATTTAAATTGTAAACATAGATTGTTTAGTGTTTTTTTTCTATTTGGTCCTTTCTGTTTTTTTAATTTTTCTACACGTACTATGGACAATAGTGTATATAGAAGGTATTAATTATATTGCACTCAAAAATTCGATACCGATATTTCAACGGAAATACATGATTTGAGACCCCCCTGAATCCAAAAAAAAAAAATAATAATGTGTATCTGTGGGCAGCATAGCTCAGAAACGTAAAGTCCGTTAAATAACAAACTTAGTATTTATGTTCAGTATCTTCCAAGGATGCCAAACGAAGGTTTTCAAGAAAATCCCTCCATCCCCATTTCCCTTTACACGGAAAATGTTTGAAAACTTTGATTTTCTTAAAAATGGTTATAGCGATGTTGTTTAAAATATTGTATATTAAATATATTTACAAGAACATATAAAATGTATAACTGGAATTTTCTGGAAGTAGCCTCTAAAGACATCTTTATTCTGGATGAAATTTGCGGAATTTTGCATGACTGGTAAATCGTAACAGATATGCAAAAACTTACTTAAAAAAACATATAGAGCTCGTTATAACATACAAGTTATGTTTATACATTTTCCCCTGGAGTTGATTGTTTTTTAAATATACCTTATTATTGGTTTCAGCTGTAAAGTGCTAATACTTTTCTCATTCGGAAATTTATCAACGCCTGTCCATACAAACAAAGGAACTTCTCTTGGAAGAGAAATGGAAGTAAGTAATAAGACCATTTCTGCTAATCTTTTCACGATTAACATGAACTTAATAGAAGAACAAGCTTTTTAACAAAAATTTGTTGCAGAGATGCAGAGAAAGTCATGTGAATGCAACACATCAGATTTTGTATCCATAGTGTTTAACGTCCGATTTTACTACTTGTGGCATCGCTGGCGATGACACAGATGATACATGAAATGAAGATGGAGCACCGGTGGAATGCGATGGTGGAGAACCCAGAGAAAACCCGCCCGTGTGCCGCTTTTTCCACCACAGATCTCACTTGTGGTCGTTTGGGATCGAACCCTGGTCATCTAGTTGGTCCATTCTGGTGCACCCTTTTACTTTTCTTAAAACCCAATTTCTGCTGCTTTCATGTCTCTATTTAATGATCCAGAAGGCACTTGCGTAACTATTGATGAATCTGCTATTAGTTTATAAAGCTTCATTTTTGTTTCCTTTCTGATTGTATCTTTCAGTGTTTTATTCAATTCTCTATGATTATTTTTGTTCTGGTTGGGTATTTTCCATGGTGTGGAGAGTCTAAGATTATATCCTTTGCTTATCTCTATTTAATTTGTATATTGAATATTGAAGGCCATCTTCATTTTCATTTTCTTATATTATCGTAATGTTATCGGCATGTGCCAGTGTCTTAATTATTTAGCTTATGCATCATCTAAATATAAATATATATATCTAAATATATGTTAAATAGGATTGGTAAAAGACAGTCCTTTGAATCCTTTAATGATGTGTACCTTTTAATATTCGAGCAAAAAGTGATTCTTGTTCTTTCTTGAAAGCGTACAAGTGTTCAAAGGCACAATATCACAGATCAAACTGGGATTTTAGAAAAATTAGGTCGAAGACAAAAATAGCGATTTCTCTGCCTTTTCTGCCATTGGTCCAAATTTGATAGCAATTATTTATAAATTAGAATGCTTCACACAACATTTCCTTAAATATATGAGGTTAAAAAACTATTAAAAGAGAAAATTGTAAAGTATGAGAAATTTGTATCACTTCAGTCTATTTTCATACCCTCCCCCACCACTGAGAAAAAAAAGAAATTGTCTTCGGCCGACATTTTTCTCGCTAAATAGATTCTTGGTTGTAAGTTTTCTTTAGCCGGTCTTGCACACAGATACTTGTAGAATCATTGCGAACAAACTTCATTATCCTTATATGCCTTAGCATGGCTTCCTTCGGAAGGGTTGCAGATTTAAGGCACGTAAAAGAACCTCAAGCCTAATAGAGAGGCCTCTGAGCAACATCAAGCGGTCTTTCACGCCTAATTTAGAATGGGACGCTGAGGACCACAGCAATTAAAGAGCGTTCATAAATAACATTTATTTCTTATATGCCTTAGTACCAGGAAGCTGACTGTTGAGCGGAAAGAAGACCTAAAGTCGGCCATTACAACTTACGGTGCTTAGGGAAAGAATATTACATGCAATACATATATAAACTTTGTAATAAACGAAATGAGTTAAAATAATCTGAGACGCAGGTGTTTTTGTTTTCGATGTATTTTCACTATAAAAATTGCAGTTCACTCTGCGACATCCAAGTGATAATGGACACTTGTTTGTGGAATTCAGAAGGTATTCTAGCCTCTTTAGCTAACCATAGTTGACATTTAAGTTCCGTGTCTTCCAAGGATACAAATCAACATTCCTTAAGATGATCCACACCTCTATTTACCGTTTACATGAAACAATTTTCGAAAATTGTAATTATCTCAAAAATAGCCTTATGCAACTGTGTAAAATGCTAGATATTTTTATAACAAATGAAATGTAGGTATGAATTTCCTATGATTAGCCCATGAAGTCCTCTTCATTTTGGATGACGTTTGCATAATTGGTAAACCGTAAGAGATAGCTGAAATCTTACAACAGAAAAATTGTATACCTCTTAAAAATGTATTTTTATAGAGTTAACCAATTCCAAGATTTTCCTTGTTATTGGTTTCAATGTTCCAATATGTATTTTTTTTTTTTTAGAAATAAAAGTCGTAATTTACTTATTTTCATACTGGTCATGCAAAGAGAACGAAATTTTAACACAATCACATAGTTCGGAAAAGCTTTAACCAACTATCGCTTTAAGCTAGTGTATTTCCTTATTTCCTCTTTGAACGTACAATGCAATTTCTAATAAGGCCTTTTCTACTAATGTTTTTCTGAATTAGCATGAAGTAGATAGAGAATAAACTTTTAAAAGAGTTTGCTAGGGAATATGTGGAGTATAAGAAATCAGATTCCTTTTGTATACGTCATATCTTATAAGCAGTAATTGGACCATTAAAAGAAGATTGATAATAATGGATACAGTGGTTTATGTATATTTCGAGGCTTGCAGTACCATTTATCGACATTGTCCTATGGAACAGTTTAAGCTTCGGCAAATACAAACTGATTATACCATTCAGTGCATTCCAACAATGGATACGAGAACTTGGTTAGGTTTATTATTTCCAAACTGGAATGTGTAATTGCAAGATCTCGTTAAACTTCAAAGTGAATGTTTCTGATAGCAAAGGGCGCTGTCCCAACTAAAATCCCAACTTAAGCTTGGCGAGCTATGACGTGGCAGTTTATTTCGCATTCCGTTTAAACTCTAGATTCGGTCTCTGTGCTTTATTCAGGAGCACAGAGGTGTTTTAAATCAAATGCCCTGGGTTACATCACAAAGGACTGTTTTCGTATTACAATGAGGCAACTAGTTGGAACGCACAGAAATGTTGAAGAGCTTTCCTTATACAAGGTAGAAAGTTTTTTCTTCACGAAATTAAAACTAGTGAGACGGTTAGAATGGTTTATATTAAAGTTTTCCTTGTATCCATAGCGTTTAATTTGTTACACATTTGACAACACTGCTATTCAACAATATCACCGGCACGTGCTTTCAGTGCGGCTGGCAGTTTATCGGAAATTTTAATGAGGTGGGAATAAAGAAGGTCGTCTTGCACTGTAATGTAAGCAGGGCTCTATTAGTGTTAAAGCCTACTACCTACGCGAGGACATTGAAATATGTTTGAAGCGCTGCTACTGTCACTTGCCTGAGTTCACGGATATACTCAATCCCCTTCTTAACATAGGGAGTGCTTACACGCTAAATTGTGACGTATCCAAGCTGATTTGAAAAGTAATATTAATTTCTGGCCAAACTTCCTAAACTTGTGAAAAAAAATATTAAGTGAAATTTGTTCTGACAACGGTACGATTTCGTTTGTGTAAAAATCACTTTTTTTCTTTCTCAGCCATTGATAGAATGTCCTGTTTGTTAACGAGTAAAATTGCGATAGAGTAATGTGTGATATGTGTCATAGATTATTCTTTTAACTCGTGGTGCATCAAGTATCTTACAACTTGTAATTTTAGGTAAAGGAAAAAAAGTTAAGTATGGTATGTATTTACTTCGAATTTTGAGGTATTATAACAGTGAATTAATTGTTTCTTCTACACTTGCCGTGTGTAGGACAGAACTGGAAATGTAGATTCTCACCCTACCTTTCAAGAATTCTGAAAGTTTTAACCTTTGTCTCCATGCCTCAAATGAATGCCTCTAATGTCGTAGCTGCTGTCCAGTTTAAGACACATACAAACAATTATTCATCCCTTCCTCTAGAATGCCGAGTTATGTTGTAATCGGTTTAGCTATTTCTATCATACCAATCGATGAAAATTCTTTCATAGAATTATCCCTTAATTTTGCAATAATTATAACATTTCATTGTTTCGTTTTATGTCCCTGAGTCTTTTTTTTTTTTTGTTCTTTTTTTTTGGGGGGGGGATAGTAACATTGAAAACTGATACCGCTAGGTGAAGTCACGTTACATCACCCGAAGGTGGAAAACTTATGGAGAAGAGTACTTTTATGACCTAAGGGATGTAAGAAAGTGTATACTTTAAGACGATAATCCCCTTATATATCGTTGAGAGCACGTACCTTCAAAGTTTTAAACGAATCGCATCTTTCCCAGTTGAGAACTCTAACTTTATCCCTACACCTTCAGTATTGTATTTCAGTGCTGGCTAAGCTCTATTCCTTCTCCTACGGCTATACTTGTGCAATTATATATAAAAACGTATTTCTTGATCAGTGCCATTGGGTGGTAACTATCACTATTTAGTTATATGACATTATTTATATTATAATAGTATTAATTTCTTATTACTATTGCAAATGTGTCGAAATATTCAATATTTGGTCATTTTTTTCAAAGCCTTTTCATGTTGTTTTTCTGTAATCCTATCCAGCTTTACGTCGCATTGACAATTTGGTGATATCGCGAAAGATCTGTTCGGTAAGATACTTCGTAAATGGTACGTGGTGGATAGTAATCTTCAAGGTATCTTCCCCGTACATACTATAAACTCTTCGTTCTATGCCAAGGCCGTGAATCGTGCAAAATGTGCTCCGCGTAGAGTCTACTACACTGCGGGATTTTCGATTCGGCAACTCCCGTGTTACTTATTCACGAGCGTTAGTAACATACATTAACGAGTACTAACCATGTTATACGTGTTGTTGAAAGTGGCGTCCAAATATGTGAAGGCATTTTTGATACCGTTGGATGAGTTTACCATTCTTGCGTAATATACATAATGTCTACACTATAGTCACACAGTAGGGTTCAGAGATTTGTGGAGTTAACTACGTGTGCAACATGACTGAGAGACTTCTGAGATGAACGTTTCGAAAGGAGCACCAATTACGCCAGCTTTTCTTCCGTTAGAGCATGTCGTTTGTGGTACTTTCAAGCATTTAATTATATTCTCACCGTATCTCTAATTTTCACGTAAACATCGTACATAAAATACGTTGTTTTAAGTGTATTTTGTTGACAGGAATTTCAATGAACTAATAAGAGAATAACATTCATAAGAAACTTCCACGCACACACCTATTGTCGAAATACTTCACAACTCGAAGACAAAACAACGGCTGAGAGAGCTCACAGTAGATAAACGTATCTTTGAAACGTCCTGCGCCGTCTCTGCGCAGTGGCATAATATCGAAGTCACTGCTGTCTCTGCCGAAACGCATATGAGACGGTTGTGAACTTGGTATTAAACGGAGACACGGTACTTTCGCTTCCTGCCAAGCAGATGTCAGAATTCCGTCAAGTCTAGCTTCTCGAGCACGCATAGTCAAATGCCGAAGTGCAGGTAGCCTTCCGAGATCTCACTTCCTTACTTAGCTCCACGACAAGCAGATGAGAATAGTTGCCGTCCAGACTAGCAGCTTACATTATTTGTGGATAGATGGCAGCGCAATCGCAATTACCATATTTTCAGTTTTACTTCTATTTTAGGTTGAAAGTGGAACTTTGAGCAGTGGAATTAAATATTCATTTCGTATTTACCTTGGCTAGTGAGGAAACTACTAAATGCACTCAATGTGGTTGGGCAACGGGATTTGAAACCAAGACCACCCGAGTGCCGGCCACAAACGCTACCGACTGAGACATCCGACTCGGTTTCGATGTTACTGTTTCTGAAGATTGCATGAACATAGTATGAAATTCTAAGGCCAGTATACAGCGTCATTTGTTAAAAATTTGGCACTGTTCCATTTGTGTCTACAAGGAAATGTATACTGTTGCTTTTTCTGCAAAGGTTTCAAATTGAGAAAGATACAAAGAATAACTTATATATAATAAACACTACAGGCGTAGAGAAGGTCGTGCAAAAGCAACACATCAGATTTTTAAAGCTGCATCTGATATTTTCTGTTATGAATTCTACACTATTTTAATGTAAACATATAGTTTTGAAGTAGAGACAGAGGAAGTTTCAGAGGAGTTTTTTTTGTTTGTTTATTATTGTTTCATTTATATAGCCCCCTTTAACATCTAAGGTCATATCACTCGTTGTCTGTAGATTAAATCAGTTTATTTTTATCAAACACACACTCATTCACTCTCACATACATACCTCCAGACTCTATGGGGGATAGGGAATAATTTTGGCTAAAGAAAATTTCCCCACCCCAGCCGGGAATCGACCACGGAAGCAGTCTAGAGGAAGCTTTGTTCGACAATTTAATATTGTCTTTAGATATGGTAACTTCTGCGTCCTGAACAATGGGGTATCTTCGCAAATATATAGTACAAATTATTTTCTTCATTTCTGGTTTGAACCGTGTCTTCTGTAAATTAAATGTTCTGGTATAAATGAATGTTTTCCAATTTTAAACATTAAATTAAAATTTAAGATAGTAGGAATCAGCTCTTATGTGCTCTTTGGGATCCACTTTAGTTTAGACAACATAGTATTAATTCAACTCTGCTAAATTTTACTCAAAATACGATATAATTAAGAAAATAGACCTACCTTCTTTAAAAATAAACTTATTGTACAAAAGTAGTTCAGAGAGCTTAAATTGTAGACATCTGTATGCTACACAAATTTAGCCCGCTGTCTAAGATGATGCATCAATTAAATTTGGACATATGCAAAATATTTTGTTGAATATTAATATCAGTTACTATACACAACAATAAAAAGTCTAGCTTGTATACTTACTATTGTAATTGTTAGTGTTTAAATTCAGTGTTCTAATAAAAATGAGCCACGTGATGCAATGTTTTAAATTATTCACATTAAAATGTTATGTTTTGCGGTAAATAAGTTACAAATAGTTCTACCATATCAATTCTGAATATTAATCTTAATTATTGCAGAAAAATCATTAATTTTCGCTCTACAAATTTTTGACTTTGAAAATGTAATAATGTATTCCTCAAAATTGAGAACATTATTTCGAAATAGTATACAAAGTTTCTCTTGTGTATTTTATACGAACTATAAACACTTTAAACAAATTAATAAAATATTGTATCAGACGGATCTTTTTCTTAATGTTCAGAATATAAACTATTTTATAATGCAAAAAGAGTTTCATTTCTCATAATTTTGTCCAAATTCCACAGATAATTAATTTAGCACATTGAAAATTGCTGGAATAGTATTTACAATATTTAGTTTTATTTTACATAAACTAGCATTCTTACCTTCCCTTCTACGTAGAGCAAGTAAGACCAGTAATCACTCAAAAATACGGTTTCGATATTCCACCGGAAGCATGTTCCCCTGAATCAAAAAATTAGAAAAAGACCTGTGTATCCGTATGAATAGCTTTACCACCACCAAAAGTCCGCTACAGAATACTAATATATATATATATATATATATATATATATATATATATATATACTAATATATTCTCTCCAACCCGTAAACTACCCTTTGTATGGAACTTTTTTTCCAAAGAAAGTAAACATTTGATCAAAAGTGATTCTAACATTGGATTAAAATACCATATTTTAAGAGATTTTCGAGAGAAATGTCATATATATATAGCCTGGGAATAGCCTCTGAAGTCTTCATACGATTTTATGTAAAATTTATTTTTGTGGACCAAATTCTTCCCAGATATTCTTTATATTGGTTTAAACTTATCAGTGCTAATAGTTTTCTCAAAGAGCAAGTCGCTATTTTATTTCCATCCTGGTTATAATAAAGGGAAGGAATTTCCAAATTATCACAGAGCGACCATATCTTAAAGTATTTGAAAATACCTTAATTTCCTTGCATCAACAAAGTAGTATAGAATATAGAGTATAGAATAAAATAATATTTAATAATGTTATCTAGTTTTTTTTCTGGGATAGACCACATTTGTTGAGATATAATTATAGTTGACTTCTATGAACACTTCATGCAAATCGTGTTTGGATTAGCATGAAATCTTTGGTAGAATAAGCGTTTGTAGAAGAAACGTTAGAAAAGCTACTGAATGTAAGTTTAACGTTTTTTTCTATCACCCATTAGTCCACAATTCATGCCCTATTTGATTAGAGTGGAATATTAAAAACAAACACAAATCTGCATAACCGTCCATAATATTAAAATGTTTACAACAGCGAGGTAGTTACAAAAAATATTCATCGCCACGTCTGCTGCATTTGCTGCTGTTCCACTCGATTACTCTTCAAACGTAGCATCCTTCCGCTCTTTTTATTTGTTTACAAAAACATCCTGTTTTCCATAATAGTCTCTCCTTTCTGCTTCAAGCGATAATACATTTTCCTTCTCTTCAAGGATGATATATCATATCTTTATTTTAAAATAAAAAAGTGCTCACCTATGCAGCTACTTGTCAGCATGTAGTGTTAAATTCTCTGCTTTCGTTATTGTGGAAGAAGGTGATATGAGAATGTCTAGCTCTACAGTTTAAGGCTCAACATTGGAAACAGTCTAATGTGCCCTCTACCCACAATGGTTTATTTTTATTCAGCTTTACAGACTACTTTAGAAGACTTATTTTGCTACCACCTTCATGTTAAAATAGGCCTTTGCAGAAACAATTGCATCTTTTACTCATTCCATAGATGATACAAGGAGTATAGAAAAAACAGAATTATAATCATATGTTCAAAAACCTGATGGGTTTCATACACACGACTTTCTCTAGTTATTCTGCAACGGATTTTTCATACAAAAGTTGATCCTTCCCTCTACTACGTGCTAATTAATATAAACAGCAGATAGCCGAAATATTGGTATTATACTTTCTTATAAGAAGAAGAGAAATAAGGGGATACTCTAGGCTAAATTGATATTAAATCTTTTAAAAGCTCTTGCTACGTGATTGAAATTCCTTCTTTCCATGGCCAGGAGTTGACAAATTACCAGGTTTCAGAATCATTTATTTTAAAACTGAACCCAATGAGAATCAGTATCTAAAAATGCACAATTCTATGAAAAAAAAATGTGTATGGCATAAATTGTGTGTTTTAACGAGATCTTCATTTTCTGAATAGTATTTTCTCTTACGGTTTAACAGTTATGGAAAAGTGATCCAAAAGTAAGAGATCTTCAGAGGCCTTTCCTAGAAAATTCAAGACAAGTATATATTTTATTTTTCATGTAAATATTCCTATTTTATTCAAATCGTTTGAGCCAGTTTTGAAAAAATTCAAATTTTAAATTTTTTCCATGTTAAGGGTAATTTGGGGTAGGGGATTTTTCTCAAATTCCTCGTGTCACATTCTTGGAAGGTATTAAGCTTAAATATCAAGTTTGGTATTTTACCGACGCCCAAAGATTCCAACAATTATTTGTAATAAAAAGGGTTATTTTGGATTTTTGACCGATGTTTAGACAACATTTCACTCCCAGTGAGTCATCGATTATGGAGTAACTGGTTCCCAAGGTCGCGAAGTTCAAACCCGATGGAGAGCGATACATACTTTTGGCCGTAAAAATCCTTAGCATGGCTTCCTTCGGAAGGGAAGTAAAGCCGTTGGTCCCGTATCGCAGATTTAGGCACATAAAAGAACCTGAAGCTCGATAAAGAGGCTTCTAAACAAAATTAAGCGATCTATCACGCCCAATATAGAATGGGACGCTGAGAACCGCAGTAAATAAAAAGCGTAGGGTAGTCAGTTTTGATGGGAAGTTCGGAGTGTGTAGTCATTTCCGAAGCCGCAATGGCCGTCGAAAGAAAACTTTACGGTAGATTTGTTGCGGAAGCAACGGATAAAATACCATTATTGTAATCAGTTTTGGACGAAATCAAGAGCTGTTTGAGTAATAAACAGCAGTTTATTGCAATACTTAGTATATCGAGCCAATACCATCATGGTATGGACTCATGAATGAAAGGTCAGTGTTGAAATCCTGTCTGAGGAGATCTACAGGTTTTTCTCAGTCTCAACTGGCAAATCTGGGAGAAATGCCTTAAGTTTATGCTTGGAAACTGTGGGTAGAACTGTTGCAAAAACATTGGGTAAAAATAATTATTGTAATTAGTTTTGGAAGAAATAAATGACTGTTTGAGTAATAAATTGCAGATTTGTTACAATACATAGTGTATCGGGCTAACACAAACATGGGTATGGACTCAGAACGGAAGATCTGCGGTTGAAATCCTACATGACCGTCTTCCCTAAACGGGAGTATTCCAGGTTTTTCTCAATCAATACTGACAACTTCGGAGAAAATCCTTAAGCTCAGGCCTGGAACGTTTCCTTCCCAAATTTCCTTTCCTAATTAACATTCCATTTCATGTATGAACAATGTCCACCACCTTGGTGTTAAGTGAGTTAAATACTACAAGAACTTAACCACTAGTCTCCAACTACAGTTTGCCACACGCTGTTCGCCCTAGGAGTTCCATGATATACATAAATCTTATTCAAATCGTATAAAATATGTCAAAAATGTCATCTTCTACTGTGTTCGTTGCAATTCGCTGCTTTCTAGCTAATTTGTTTGCTTCAATAAATTTGTCAGAAACTAGTCCACACAAAAGAGTAATTATTTTCGACGAACAAAGAAATTAATCTGCCAGAGAAAGGAGCTAAATGTGTTAGTACCAACATAAACAGATGAGTTGTATCATAGAAGCACTTTATATGGACGTCAATATACACAAGCCGTGCTTTCAAAACATTTCAAATCGGTGACAAATTCATTCCATTGATAAAATATTACTGACAATTATAATCCGCAAACAGCTTACAATCTACCTTCGACCGAGTTGCCTTTTCCACTTCATCACCCTGTTATCTGGATCGTAATGGTTAGTTTTGTGCTCATCAATGAAATACTTATTAAGAAATCAGGAATCTTTCGTTGCAAAAACACATGTTCATCAATGCTTATTAAAACTAAGAATAGACAATAATAAAATATCGCTGTATTCCTTTCACATGACTTATATGTGGTGCAAATAAACTAGAGTTCTTTTATCTATATATTGTTAATTAAGATAAATATTACAAATGGTCTTAGTACTTAATTCCTGGCTTATAAGTAGAAGAGAAATAAAAGAATACCCTTGGTAAAGGCGATCAAAAATATTTTAAAAGCTGTGCTTTGCAATTATCATGGCCAGGAAAAAATAAAAGAGCTGTGAAACAGACGGACTTGGGAAAAGTTAAAATATTTTATATTGAAAAAGGATATATATCTGAAATTTAGTTCTATTAAAACGGTATATGACATAAATGATGTATTTTAACGAGATCTAAAAAAGTTTTTCTCTAAAGTTTAGTGGTTATACAAAAGTCGTTAAGAATGACAATGATTTTCGGGATTATTCCCAAGAAATATTACTTATGTAAACATGTTTAATATATGGCATTTTCAATAAAATGGTTAGCCATTTTTATTAAATCGGAAGTTTGAAAATGTGTCCCATATAAATGATATTTAGGGTGAAGGAGTTTTCCTGAAAATCTTCCTGTCACATTCTTGGAAGATACTAAATTTAAATGCATAATTACAAATTTATATGCACAAATCTTCAATTTGTGTATGGAATACCGTACTCTCTCAATCTGGAATGTACATTGCCCCTATACATACATGCTATACGAAGTAAAAAGTTTGAACTTATGAACTATAGAGAAACACGAACTTTTTGAACGTCGCTTTTATTTCCACCTTTACTGCATTACTAACCTCCGTTCAAACTTTGCAAACAGCAGTTTCGTTGAGTGGAGATTGCCCCACAAAACTCAAATACAAAGTTTGTGTTTACCAACAAGTCGTTAGAATAAAAGTAGACCTTAAAGGCCGTAAAAAGAAGCCATTATCTGCACCTCTGTCGACACAGGCAGCCACGTCATTACCTCATTTTTATTTCCTTCGGTTTGTTCCACTTTACATCTACAGTTGTTTTCTTTATCCTTCTTTTAAACAAGTGATTTGCTAGCCCATCCAGTCAACTTAAAAGTTATAATTGTATAATCTATCTATATATATATATATATATATATATATATATATATAAGCTATATCCACTTTGTACAATGCTACATTACCTTTTCTAGGGCATATATACAACGTACATAGTAGATAGAGTAAGTATTGTATTCAACCCAAAAATTCGATACCGAGATTTCACCGGAAATATATTTTTGAGATCCCCTGAATAAAAAAAAAGCATTTTTGAAAAAGTGTCAATGTGTGCGACTGTCTATATATGTGTGTGTGTCTGTGGACAGCATAACTCAAAAACGAAAAGCCCGCCAAAGGAATTTCTTTATTCACTTGAATGCATTAAGAGTTTTGTGTATTACGCACATATTGTAGCTTAGCGTCCTTTAACCTGTTGGTCATGTCGGACGATGAATGAAATTGGTGAAATGATGCTCAAATGATATCGGGGTCCATGGAGCTTAAAGTTACTCTCAGGATAAGGGAAAATCCCGAAAAAACCTTACCCGAGATTCGAACTCGTGACCTGTTGAATGTGAGGCAGACACGCTAACACCACACTACCCAGTTGGACACATTACTTATTAATTACTTATTAATTAAGTAGAGTTAAGTAAAACATAGCTTACTATCCGCTATCCCTTATTTAGGCATTGATTTAGTTCAATGAGTTTGAGATGGATTTGCTAAATACCAACTTCGTATTTAAGTTCTTTACCTCCCAAGGATGCGACACAAAGATTTCCACGAAAATCTCCCCAAACTACCCTTTACGGAAAAAAAATGTTGATTTTCTCAAATTTGGCTCTAACAATTTTGATTACAATACCGTATCTCAAATATACTAACTTTAAAAATAAAATTATATCTTGTATTTTCTGGTAGCAGTCTCTGAAATCGTTTTCCTTCTGGATGAATTTTGTATAACTGGTAACCCGTAAGAGATAGTGAAGAACTGCACAAAAAATGTAGATCTCATCAAAACACGATTTATGTCCTTCACACTTTTTTTGTCGAGGTAACCCTTTCCGATGTATCCCTTGTTATTGGTTTCACTTTAAAAATACTTGTACTTTTCTCAGACAGTCACCCGTCTCTTTTGTTTTACTTCTGACCAAGCAAAGAAGCAAATTCCAACCACAGTCGCATAGCGCCTGTTTTATAAATATTTTGTTATCGCTATAGCATGGTGCATTACTTTAATTCTCTTCTACTTATAAGGAACTAAGTAATAAGAAAATTCTGCTAAACTTTATCTCGATTACCATGATGTAGAAAGAAGAATAGTATTTAGTAGGAAGTTTGTTTGTAGTACAGCTAGAGAAATTCATGTGAGAGTAGCACGTCGGAGTTTTAATATCACATTTGGATCTTAAAGATAGTACACGCTATTTGAATTATTAATAATCTATTAAAAGTCACAAAACTTGCCCTATACGACAGTGAAATATAACCACTAAACAAATACAATATAAATAGTAGTTGAGCATAACAGTTTTCCTCGCATTCCTAACATTTTACTTTCCCTACTGCTTACACAGAGTACGTATAGGAAGCGTTCCACCAAATAAAGCTATATTTGAGCAAAAATATACTTTTGAGGATTTCAAAATCCAAAAGTAGTATTTTATAGTAGTAATTTGTGGAAAAAAATTATATACCACATAAACGTGTGCTTTAAAGAGGTTTACTTTTTTGTGTAGTGACATTTTTCCATATCTTTCGGTTAAAACTTTCAAACAAAGGTGTTCAGTATGAATAATATCTCACAGCAATTCCCAGAAAATTCAAGATATGTATTTTATTTGCTACGCTATTTTAAATAAATGCATGAAACATATTTTACCTACTTGTTCAGGTTTTACACTTTTCAGCGGCCTGTTCTTCCTGTAGCACTTCCCCAAATTGTTCTATTCTGCCATTATCCTTCTTGCGGTCCTCTTTTCTGCATGGCTTCACTGAATTCAGCCATCCATGTCAAGCGTGCCATTCCTCGCTTTTTGTTCTAAGAATTGTGAAGTTAATAACATTATATGTACTATATAACAGATCAAACTGTGATATTAAAAATCAGATGTGTTACATTCACATGAGTTTCTCTAGCTTGTCTATAAACAAACTTTTTACTTGTGTTTTCAATGCATGCTAATCAACATAAGCATTAACAGAATAATATTATTACTTTTTTCCTTATAAGTACAAGGTAACTAAGGGAATTTAATATGCTATAGCAATGCCAAAAGTATTAAAAGCTGTCGCTATGTGATTATGGTTGAAATTCGCTTTTTTTCTTGGCCAGAAGTAAAACATTAAAGTACAGAAGGCTTCCAGTCTGAAAAAATATAAGCATTGTTAAAGTGAAAACAATAACCAGGAATATATCGGAAACGGTTAGCTCCACAACAGAAATGTAGAGGAAATAAATACTGTTTTGTACACATTTTTTGTGCAGTAAGTTTTTGTCTATCTCTTATGGCTTACCACTTATGCAAAATTTATTCAGAACAAAGAGAACTTCAGAGGCTATTCCCAGAAAATTCAAAATATTCATTATATTTGTCCTGTAAACATCTTTAATATACGGTGTCATAATCAAAACCGCTACAGCAATTTTTGCAAAAATCAAAAATTTGGAGAATTTTTCCATGTAAAGGGTGGTTTTCTTGTATATCTTTTTGTCATATCCTTTGGATATGCTAAACATAAATACAAAGTTTGTTATATAATGGACTTTTCGTTTTCACTTTCTCTATACGTACTATATATATAGTGTATAGAGAAGGTATTGCACTCCACCCAAAAATTCGATACCAAGATTTCACCGAAAATATGTTTTAGGGTCCCCTGTAATAAAAAAAAAAAACATTTTCAGTGTGTGTGTGTCCATGTGTCCATGTGCCTGTGAAAACACGACAACTCAAAAACGAAAAGTCGGTAAAGTACCAAACTTTTTATTTAAGTTTAGTATCTTCCAGGGATGCGACACGAAGATTTTCAGAAAAATTACCTACCCCAAACTAACCTTTACATGGAACTTGTTTCGAAAATGTGATTTTCTCAAAAATGGGTCCAACAATTTTAATTAAAATATCATATATCAAAGATATTTACCTGACAAATAAAGTGTATATCTTGAATTTTCTGGGAATAGCATCTGAAGACTACTTTATTCTGGATTCATTTTTTGGAATTTTGCATAACTGCTAAACCGTAAGAGATGGAGAAAAATTACCCCACAAAAATGTAGAGCACGTTAAAACACACAATTTATACTATATGCATTTGTTTCGTGGAGTTGATCGTTTTTATATATTCCTTGTTTTTGGTTTCAGCTTTAAAAGAACTACTTTTCTCATACAGGAATTTGTCAACTGCCATCCATACAAATAAATGAGCTTCAATCACATAGCAACCAGCTTTTGATTATCACTTTAACCTATGGTACTCCCTTATTGCGTTTCTATTTACAAGGAAGCAAGTAATAAGACTATTTCTACTTATTTTTTCTCGATTAGCATGAAGTAAATAGAAGCATAAGCTTTTTAACAATAATTTGTTGCAGAGATGTAGAGAAAGTCATGTGAATGGAACACATCAGATTTTTGAGATATGCTGTCCACAGATACACACACACAAATACTCTGATATTTTTCTAAAAATGCATATTTTTTAGATTTAGAGGGCCTAAAAACATATATTTCCAGCGAAATTCTAAAAGCATATATTTCCAGCGAAATTTCAGTATGGAATTTTTGGAAGGAACTTATCTACTATGTGTGTTGTACATATGCGCTAGAGAAAGTAAAAATATCATCGTAAGAATGTTAAGTAAATATCAGGATGCAACCAGATACATACCGGAACTTTAAACTTTATAATGGACATACGCAAAAGCATACTGTAGCACAGAGAGCAAAATATCCATTCGTTGACAGACTTAGTATTTTTGCCACAATGTTTTATACAACACATAACATCCCTGACTGCATTAATGCGCAATCAAAAGCAGAGCGTTGCATGCCAAGTAGCAAGAGACAGCATTCATAACATTAAATGTAATTTTCAACATATACAAAAGCGATGTTGATTCAGATAAACTATACAGTATTTAGGCTGATATGAGTATATGCAGTTTGCATGTTACTACATATAAGCATCTCTTGCGTCATAAATTTTCCTCCATGATCGTTATGGATGCCTCAAAGTTTAATAATGATAAATCTAATTAGTTACTTAGTAAGGATCATAAAATGTTTATACTGTTACATTCACATGGCTTTTTATACCTAATATACAACAAAATATTCATGGAATATGTATATTTTATACTAATCAAACTAAACATTTTCTTGATTATATATTCTGTGCAGGTACAAGGGGAGCAAGGGAATTAACTTGACCAACGCAATAGTCATATTTTTTAAGAGCTGGTGGCTATATGCTGTCTTTAAATTTCGTTCCATTTACATGAGAAGGAAATAAAAAATAAACTTAAAAAAATTATGTGTTTTATTCACATGGCTTTCTCTACTTCGCTGTAACAAATTATTGTTAAAAAGCTTATGCTTCTTTTTACTTCATACTAATCGAGAAAAAATAACTGAAATAGTCTTATTATATGTTTATATGCAAGTAGAAGGGAAATAAGAAAGTACCATAGGCTAAAGTATTAGTCAAAAGATGGTTACTAATGTGGCTGAAGTTCCTTTGTTTGTATGGACTGAGTTGACAAATTTCGGTATGAGAAAGGTATACGTTTTTAAAGCTGAAACTAATGACAAGAAATATCTAAAAAAAAAAAAAAAAAAGGTTTTGTCTATCGCTTACAGTTTGCCAGTTATGCAAAATTCCGTAGAATTTGTGCAAAATAAAGTAGTCTTCAGAGCTAGTCCCAGAAAATTCAAGATATGCATTTTATTTGCTAGGTAAATGTCTTTAATATACGATATTCTAATAAAAAGGTAAGAGCCATTTTTGAGAAAATCAAAATTTTCGAAATTTTTCCATGTAAAGGGTAGTTGGAGTATGGGGACTTTCTTGAAAATCATCCTTGGAAGATACTGAACTTAAATACCAAGTTTGGTATTAAAAGACTTTTCGTTTTTGAGCTTTGCTGTCCACAGACATATACACAAACACACACGCACACAAACACACACGGACTTTTTTTCAAAAATGCTTTTTTTTGATTCCGTGGGACCTAAAACATGTACCTACGGTGACATCTCGGTATCGAATTTTTGGCTGCATTACAATACCTTCTCTATACACTATGTACATAATACGGTAGAGCAAATAAAAACACTAATGACAACCTCCATTTGGGAAAAGTATTAGAAATTTTAAACCAATTGCGAAGGCTATCTGGGAAAAGTTAACTCCACCAAAATTGATTTGATAAAAATTGCACTTTATGATCATCTACTTTTTTGTGTAGTACAATAATTGTCCATCTATATGATATATAATATCCATATCTATAAGATATATGAATGTCTTAACCTATTACAAATTAAGTGAGAAGCCGCTACATTACATGAAGATAATAATCATATAATTCCATTCTTGTAGAGCTTACTTCTTCTTCGCCACCTGCTTATCCTTCTTTGGAGGATTTATACACCCTCCCTAAGACTTACAAGGCAATGCGTGGGGATACCTATTGAAGAGCAGCAGACTTTATTAGTTTCTAGGGATGAGGGCTCAACCCAATGCCCTTCGTGAGGAAGTAGACGGTATGAAATGTTGGCGAAATACGAGGTACGTCCAGAAAGTAAGTTCCGTTTCAATTTATCTCCGCTGCAGCGCTGCGATCGCAGTTCCGCACATGCGAGGTAGACGCTCTGTATCAAGGAGAAGAAACGTGTGCCATTTTGAGATCGCTGTCAGTCACATACGCTTTTTTGTGCTTGTTTACAATGTCGGTGTTGATTGAAAATCCCGCCGCTTGTGAAATCAGATCTGTGATTCGTTTTCTGAATGCTAGGAAAGTGAAACCAATTGAAATTTATCGGCTAATTTGCGAAGCTTACGGACAAAATGCGATGAGTGATTCAATGGTGAGAAGATGGGTCCGACAGTTCAATGAAGGACGTAGTGAAGTGCACGATGAAGAACGAAGTGGGCGTCTATCTTTGGTTACAGAAGAACTGGTTCACGCGAAGAATTTCTGACACAGATGGTCACAGGAGATGAGACTTGGGTTTCTTACGACACCCCTGAAAGTAGGCGGCAATCAATGGAATGGAGGCACACTTCATCCCCTTCAAAGGTTAAGCCGAAACAAATCTTGACACCTCGAAAAATGATGTCCACAGTGTTCTGGGACTGGAAAGGTATCTTACTCATTGATTTCTTACCGCGTGGTCAAATAATCAAAGCAGATATTTATTGCGAGACACTTAGGAAATTGCGCTGCGCAATACAGAATAAGCGCCGAGGATTGCTGTCAAAAGGTGTTGTTTTTCTTCACGACAACGCACGACCACACACTGCAAAGGTGACGAAAAACCTCCTACAGGGATTTGGCTGGGACGTGTTTGACCATCATCCGTACAGCCCTGACCTCGCTCCTAGCGACTTTCATCTGTTCTTACATCTCAAGTCTTTCCTTGGCGGTCAACACTTCAACAATGACGAAGAGCTGAAAGAAAATGTTTCCAACTTTTTGAAGACAGGCGGCAAATCTCTATAAAGAAAGTATACAAAAACTTGTGCCACGCTATGACAAATGCCTGCAAAATTTCGGCAGTTATGTGGAAAAGTAGTTTAAGAGTTGTAGAATTTTGTGCAATAAATAATTATTCTGTATCTGTACACAATTTAATTTTATAACCAAACGGAACTTACTTTCTGGACGAACCTCCTATATGAAGAATTATGATAAAGTAGCTACTGGTGCAAAAAATGGCAGGGAAGCAGGAGGACCAGACGATGCTTTGTCCTCAACTAATCCCACTTCCGATCCTTTGGGATTGATCCCGGGTCGCCTAGATAGGAGGCGTACAGTCTAACCACTTTAACATGGCGCGACCTTACAGTTTACCAGTTATGTAAAAGCCCTCATAATCAAGAGAGCGCCGGAGGCTCTTCCCAGAATATTCAGATATACATTTTATGTACGTAAATACCAATCGAAATTGATTATTGCGCCTAAGCATTCCTAGGCATTTTTATATATGTTGGTCACCTTGCTGGAAATTTCCAGAAGCCACCACACCATCGGTTTTCACAAACTCGCACAGCATGTCAATGTGCTGCTTTTAATTCAAAGAACCTTACAAAAGAACAGGTATTCACTGACACGGGTCAAAAAATCAGAACAGCGATGTCAAAATAACTTACCGCGGCACGAGTGTTCACAAACGCACGGTGTAACAATAGATGTGAACAATCAACTATGATTTACGAAGCAAGCGATGCATACGTGTTCGGTGATTACGGGCACAGGGCTTAGTCACACTATATACTATACTCTAGGTAGAGAAGTAAAAATAGTCAATACCAATAAAGCAAGGTGACATTACTCTGTAGACTAATGTATCGGAATATTTGTGTCTTTAATCTTATAATGCAACCTGGCACTGTTTTGTTGATAAACAGAAGAAAAGCAAGGAAGTGAAGTAGTAGAACTCAAGAATGCTTTATCCTTATCCTTATTCCTTATGCTTGGATAAATCAAATTAATGATATTAGAATATAATGACAGGGAAGTATTCTAAACTTTTCTTTTATGCACAAGTTATGCTTTAGTGCGCCTTCTTCTGGCACGTATCTAGAGTACTTTGTAACTGATTTTAAACACACAGACATTTTATAAGGACTTCTATACACCCTTCGAAAATTCGTCAACGCTATTACTGTTTATTGACTTTTAAAACGTATAATTTAAATAACAATCTTAAACAGCTAAGATCTTATCGGCGGCTTTGACTAAACAAATACTTCTGGAGTTATAAGTAACTCGCTTGTATTACTTGAGAAATTATTCTTTTCAAATTTAAAGATCACTTACGATGAAACAAAATCTAATGTGTCACAACAATTTCTTTCCACCCATTAATTCAATACCGAGGCTTCATAGGAAATACAAATTTGAGGACCAAGAATTAAGAAAACTTGAAAAATTCCATGGAAGATTTTTTTAAATTATCAATTTTCTCAAAAATGGCTGTAATCATTTTGATTTAAATGCTACGAATGATAACCAGAAACTAAGATTACAAAGCTTGCAGTGAAACGAGTATATTTTATTTCGACATTAGATTATTTTTCCACATAGTCTCCAAATCTGCTAAGGCAATTGTTGCTTTGTGGGATGAGTTTAAATATTCCCAACTGGTAATAATCCTGTCCTGTATTCCGCCACATTGTCTTGAAGTGTCATGTCTCCTCTTCTGAAGGTCGTAGGCCTACTAGATGTTCCTTTACGTGAGGAAAAAGCTTAAAGTCGATTTGAGCGAGATCCGGTCCGCAGGGAGTATGTTTGGTGGTGTCCCAATGAAATTGCTTCTGGGCTGTATGAGGTCGGGCGTTGTCGTAAAGGAAGATGACACCTTCGGTGAAGAATCCATTAACATTTACCAGCTGTCGGTGAATGTCAGCCACGGTTACATGTTAAGTTCAGAGAAATCGAATAACTAAGACCAGTTTTCAAGTCGCCATTTGTGTTTACTTTGCAGTCGCACTGTAGGTGGCATTTTGCTGAAACTTTGCACAGCTGCCAACCCCATGTATTTAAATTGCGCACACTACTAGATTCACTGTGAAAGACAAAACACCAAAAATATTGGTCTAGTAATCTAGTTTTTGATCTCCCTCGTAGATGTTAAAGATATTTTCATGACAAATAAAATGTATATCTCGAATGTTCTGGGAATAGCCTCTGAAGACCTCTTTATTCTGGATGACTTATGTAACTGATATACATAAGAGATAGACTAAATAATATGACACAGATGTAGATCAGGTTAAAATATATACTTAATAGTGTATACTTTTTTACTTTCTCAGTTTCGTGCATAGTGCATAGGTAGAGTGCATTCCACTCAAAAATTCCATATCGATGTCTCACTGGAAACACACAGTTTAAGGCCCCATTGAATTTTCTGGAAATAGCGACTGAAATCCTCTTCATTCTGCACGATTTTACTTAAGTGATAAACCGCAAGAGATAGACAAAAAAACTTAAACACAAGAAATGTAGGTCTCGCTAAAGCATACAATTTATATCATATACATTTTGTTCTGTAGCTAATCATATCCACAACATTTCTTTTATATTGATTTAAATTTTAAAACATTTTTACTCTTCCGAAACAGAACTTGTCATCCGCATTCCACCCAAAAATTCGATACCGATATTTCACCGGAAATACATGATTTGGGTCTCTCTGAATCCAAAAAAAAGCGTTTTTGGAAAAGATCCGTGTGTTTTTGTACGTGTGTCTGTGTGTTTGTGAACAGTATAGCTCAAAAACGAAAATACCGTTTAATACCAAACTTGGTATTAAAGTTTAAGATCTTCCAAGGATGCGACATGAAGACTTTCAAGAAAATCCCCCCTATTCCCAACTACCCTTCATATGGAAAACTTTTCGAAAATGTTGATTTTCTCAAAAATGGCTCTAACGATTTTGATTAAAGTATCATATATTAAATATATTTACCTAACAAATAAAATGAATATCTTGAATTTTCTGGGAAGACTACTTTAATATGGATGAATATTATCGAATGTTGCATAACTGCTAAACCGTAATAGAGATGGACAAAAACTTACCACACAAAAAATGTAGAGCACGTTAAAATACATAGTTTATCATGGAGTTGATCGTTTTCGAGATATTCCTTATTTTTGATTTCAGCTTTGTAAAACTTATACTTTTCTCATACAGGAATTTGTTAACTACTGTCCATACATATAAACAAGGGAACTTCAGTCACATAGCAACCAGCTTTTGACTATCACTTTAATCTATGGTACTCCCTTATTTCTCTTCTACTTACAAAGAAGCAAGTAATGAGAGTATTTCTGGTAGTTGTTTCACGATTAGCATGTAGTGAATAGAAGCATAAACTTTCTAACAATAATTTGTTGCAGAGATGTAGATAAATTCATGTGAATGGAATATATCAACTTTCTTGGATTCAGGGAAACCCAAAACATAGGTATACTTCCGGTGAAATCTCGGTATTGAAGTTTTGGATGCAGTACAATACCTACTTTATACCCTATGTACATAGTACGTGTAGAGAAAGTAAAAATACTTTTTGGATTCCGGGGATCTCAAAAACATATATTTCCGGTGAAATTTCGGTAACAAATTTTTGGGATGGAATACACCCTGCGTATAGTACGTATAGAAAAAGTAAAGAACTGAGATGTACAGATCTGGTAGTTTGAAATCCTGCTAAAGGTAGAGTGTAAGGATATTACAACTGGTGATGTTCTAAAGCTTCCAACACAGAGTGGAAGTGCGAGGCTCAACCACACTCCTCCCCCGAGCCCTTATCTCCAGAGGCAAATCCACAAGGTAATCAATGTTAGAGACCAACTTCAGGAAAATCCCACAGGTAAAGTTAAAATGACAGGATACGGTGGGTGTTGGCTCGAATTTTCCGATGAAGTTTCACAGGAACCCTTGTGGTTTTGTGCTTTTTGACCAAAATGAGAGAGGAAGTAAATTAAATGAACCTTCCATGCCATGGATTATCTTGTGTTGTATTCACATTATTTTCTATACTCACTCTTGCACAAAATGTTCTCATAAGACCTTGTTCTATCTTTTTCTTGTTATTCAAGATAATACATCTGTTTTCACAGATGAAAATGATAATTTTCAATTTTAAAAGATAAAGAATATTTTACTTCTGTGCAAGTGCAATGTATTTATTGTATAGATACCGAGATATATAAATTTCGATACCGAGATATATGTTTTGAGATCCTTTGAGACCAAGAAAGACATTTTTAGAAAAAGCTCCATGTGAGTGACTGTGGATGGCATAGCTCAAAAACGAAAGGACGGTTAAATATCAAACTTGGTATTTGTGTATAGTATATTTCAAGAATGCGACACGAAGTAAATTCCACCAACCCAAAACTACTCTTTACGTGGAAAAAGTTTTGAATGTTTTTTTTTTTCAAAAATGAATCTTACCATATATTTAAAATGCAATACTATATATTAAAGATATTTACACCAAAAAGAAAATGTGTATATTGGATTTTCTGGGAATAGCATCTGAAGACCTCTTTATTCTGGATGAGTTTTGCAGAATATTGTACAACGGTTAAATCGTAATAGTTAGACAAAAACTTACTACATAAAAATGTAGATCTCGTTAAAACACACAATTCATTACATATATGTTTTTTATGTTGAGGCGATCGTTTCCAATATGTTCCTTGTTATTGGTTTCAATTTTAAAAGACTTAAACTTTTCTCATACTGGAAGTGACACTTCGTTTCATCTCTTTTGTTTTACTTCGGGCCATGCAAAGCGAGTCGAACTTTAATTGTTTCACGTAGAACCCCCTTTTAAAAGATTTGACTGTCAATTTAGCTTAGTGTATTCGCTATGCCCTTACTACTTACGAGGAGGCAAATAATACAAGACATTATGCTAATGTTTTCCTTGATTAGCATGTCATAGATAAAAGAATAAGCTTTTGTAAGGAAAGTTGTTTGTGTAACAGCTAGAGAAATTCATGTGAACGGAACACATCAGATTAAAAAAAAAAAAAAAGGGCCGTGTGTGTGTGTGTGTGTGTCTGTGGGCAGCATCGCTTAAAACGAAAAGACGGTTAATTACCAATCTCGCTATTTATGTTTAGTGTCTTCCAAAGTTCCGATACAAGGATTTTCAAGAAAATCTACATTTTACAGCGGAAAAGTTTTGAAAACTATGTTTTTTTTTTCAAAAACTACTCTAATGATTTTGAGTAAAATAGCGTATATTATATTTACATCACAAATAAAATGTATATGTTGTATTTATGGAAGATCTGTTTATTATGAAAGAATTTTACTCAGTTTTACATAGTTAGTAAACCGTAAGAACTAAACAAAAAATACTACACAAAAACTGTAGATCTTGTTAAAACGCATAATTTATACCATATAAATTTTTTGTAGAGTTCACCGTTTCAAAGACATTGCTTTTTATTGGTTTCAAGTATAAACTACGTAGCTTTTTTCAAATGAGGTTGCTTTCTTTTCATCTATCTTTAGTTTACTACTGCCTTGCAAATGGAACCGAACTTCAATTGTTCACAGAGCAACCAGCTCTTAAAACGTTTGATTATCGCTTTATTTCCCTTCCTCTTATAGGCAATCAGGTAGTAAAGTCATTTCTGCTAATGCCTATATCGATTAGCATGAAGTAGTGAAAAAATACTCTTTTTTAAGAATAGTTTCTCTGCAGAAGGCTAGAGAAAGTCATATGAATGTTACTCAGCAGATTTTTTGCTGTGATTTCTCCATAGAACATGTTACAATACAAATCCTTCCACGGCAATCAACCTTGAAGAGTGAGGTCATGACCTGGAGACTTATTTGTCTGTTCTTAAGAGACACTGCGAGTGAAATTTTAGCTACAATGCGTAAAAAAATCGAAATTCTCAATCTTTTTCATAGCAAATATTTGTTTAAACCTTTGGGTGTCCATAAAAATTAACATTTATGTATCTCCCCTGCTCTCGAGCATTTTCCAAAACTACATTTTCGCACCTTCGTCTCAATTTGTGTTTCAATATATTTTCCAGAACCTTCAGAAGTATTTATTGTAATATTACAGAAGTAAACATCACTAACATCAATAGCAATTTTAAAAAATCCTTATGAAAAATATTAATGTTAGATATCAAAACTTGTAACATTTCAAAAAACTGATCATAATTTAGTTTCTGAAATATCACCGCGTAATGTATATTTGTGTGATTCAAAGCGCCAGTTCAAAAAATACCAAATTTTCACAAATTTTGATTATGCAATGTAGTTACATAATAATATTTCTGAAATTAATTATACAGTGCAAATTACGAGGGTCATCCAGAGAATAACCACTGATTTAGGATAACTAAATAATAACGAAAGATATCAACACAAAGCTCTATTTACAAAATTACAGTGCCTTACTCTATTTCTCTAATCTTCATTCTGTCAAGAAATTTGTCATATCAGTTTAACAATGCCGATGTTATATTTTTCTACCGCCAAAGAACATATTGTTTCTTTTTATTACTTTCTCTATACGCACTATGTACATAGTGTATAGAGAAGGCATTGCACTCCACCAAAAAATTCGATACCGAGATTTCAACGGAAATATATGTTTTAGGGTCCCCTGTATCCAAAAAAAAACATTTTTACAAAAAGATCCGTGTGTGGGTGTGTGTGTGTGTGTGTCCGTGTGTCTGTAAACACGATAACTCAAAAACGAAAAGTCGGTAGAATACCAAACTTGGTATTTATGTTTAGTTTCTTCCAGGGATGCGACACGAAGATTTTGAAAAGAATCCCCCACCTCAAACTACCCTTTACATGGAACTTTTTTTCGAAAATATTGATTTTCTTAAAAATGGCTCTAACGATTTTGATTAAAATTTTGTATATTAAAAATATTTACCTGACAAATAAAATGTACATCTTGAATTTTCTGAGAATAGCCTCTGAAGAGTAGTTCATTCTGGATGAATTTTACTGAATTTTGAATAACTGCTAAACCGTAAGAGATGGACAAAAACTTGCTATACAAAAAATGTAGAGCACGTTAAAAGACATAATTTATGTTCTATACATTTTTTTCGTGGAGTCATCGTTTTTGAGTCATTTCTTGATTTTGATTTCTGCTTTGAAAACTTTACTTTTCTCATATAGGAATTTGTCAACTGCTTACATACAAAGAAACTTCAGTGACATAGCAACCAGCAAGGAACAAAACAAACGTAGCATCAAGGAACCAAGACTATTTCTGCTATTTTAGTCTGATTAACATGAAGTAAATAGAAGTATAAGCTTATTAAGAGTAATTTGTTGCAGAGATATACAGAAAGTCATGTGAGTGGTACACATCAGATTTTTTTAATGCACACAAAGTGCGGCCAATCACATTTTATAGGCAAATAATGCAAGAGTATGTTGATAATGTAATGAGGGGTCTTCATTGTAGAAATGGCACATAATTTACGAGTAATTAAGGAAACACCAGTTTGCACGAAAAAGACCGAAGTGGAAGTTCATCAATTGTTGATAAAAGAATTCAGAAAAACAAGTGTTTCACTTTCGACACCGTATATGACTTTTTGGGTGGAAAAGATTTCCCAACCGATGAAGACCTTAAAGTGGCAGTCACACCAAATCTGATGTGTTCCATTCACATGTCTTCCTCTATATCTCTGTAACAAATTATTATGAAAAGGCGTATTCTTCTATTTACTTCTTACTAAACTAGATAAACAATAGCAGATGTGCTTCCTTGTAAATAGAAGGAAAATAGGGGAATACACTAGGCTAAAATGATAATCAAATCTTTTAAAAGCTGGTTGCCACGTGGATGAAATGTTTCTTTGCACAGCCAAGAGTTGACAAATTCCCGCATGTGAAAAAATTATTTTAAAACTGAAACTAACAACAAGGAATATCTAAAAAATATTCAACTGTACGAATATGACATAATGTTGAGCGTTTTAACAAGATCTACATATTTTGTGTGGAAAGTTTTTGTCTAGCTTACGGTTTACTAGCTATGCAAAATCCAGCAAAATGCATTTAGAATAAAGATTCCCAGAAAATTCAAGATATGCATTATATTTATCGTGTAAATATATTTGATATACGTTATTTTAATAAAACTCTTTAGAGCCATTTTTGAGAACATCAAAATTTTCGCAATTTTTTCTATATAAAGGATATTTTGGGGTGGAGGGATTTCCCTCAAAATCTTCGTGTCGCATCCTTGGAAGATACTAAACTTATATACCAAGTTTGGTACTTTCCCGACTTTTTGGTTTTGACTTTTCGTTGACAGTCACACGGACGCACACACACACACACACACACACACACGTGCGGATATTTTTCTAAAAGTTATTTTTTTTGGATTCAAAGGACCTAAAACAACTATTTCCGTTGAAATCTCGGTATCAAATTTTTGGATGGTATGCAATACCTTTTATATATACTATGTACACAATATGTGTAGAGAAAGTATAAAAAAATTTGAGGTCTCACTCCCAGTGACCCTAACAGAGTAGTTTTAGAGTTAAACCTGGCGCCAGAAAGTATATATGAGATCCAACAAGAGACGAGCGCCAATGCAGACATGTTCAATTTAGAGCTATGAATTGCAATTCAAACCCTTCCATGATTGTTTATTGTTTGAATCCTGGACGCCAGCCATTTGACTCTCTGTTCCACATTTCTTTACTCCTGTGAAAAGCGCGCATTGCCAGATTCTTTCATTATGTGTGTGACTGTTCGTGTTCTGAAAATGACACCAGAAAGCGTTCAAATTCTGAAGAGAATCTATCCAATGTAATCTATCCCTCCGAGTAAGATAGGTATTGCAGATTTTACTTTATTTTATTATAATGCAGCAGGAGTTGGGTTGCTTTTATCCTAAAACTGAAGCTCTTTGGGTTGTTGTATTTCTCCTATTTTCATTTTTACTTTCTCTACACGTACTGTGTACATAGTAGGTAGAGAAGGTATTGTATTTGAGCCAAAAAATCAGTGTCAATATTACACCGGAAATACAGGTTTTGAGGTCTCTTGAGTGACGTTCCAACATCACTTTTAGAGTATAGTCCATACGTGTGTTCAGGAGCAACATATCTCATAAACGAAAAGTCAGTAAAATACTAAACCTGGTTTTAAGTTTATATCTTCCAAGGATGCGACATAAATATTTTCAAGATAATCCCCTACTTATCCAACTACTCTTTACGTGGAACACTTTTCGAAAATTACGATTTTTATTAAAATACCATATAGTATTTAAGATCTTTACATGGCAAAATAAAGTGTATATTTTAAACCCTTTTGGACTAGCCTCTGAAGTCCTCTGTTTTCTGGAGAACTTTTGGATACCGGTAAACCTAAATCTTAGTACTTAAATTTTAGCTCTTGTTAAAACACACAAAATTTATGTCACATACATTTTTTGTGAAGTTAACGAGATTTCTTGTAATGTTTACTATTTTAAAATATCCGTTTCTCAAATGTCACCTCGATATTCGTTACATGTCTTTGTTTTTTTACTCATAGGAACCGAATTTCATCTTCATTGCATAGTTTTTAAATGATTTCATTATCGTTTTAGCTTAGAGTATTCCCTTTTTCTCTCTTGCTTACTGGAAACTTATCTCGATTAGCATCAACCATATAGAAAGGTGAAAAATCAAACACCATTGCTTGCCCAGGGAGTGACTTCTTTTGTTTTTATTATATCTAAGATATTATAATGTTTATAGCGTTAGTTTGAGGTGAATTTTGAAAGACGCTAATTTTAAAATGAAAAGTGTTTTCCAGAATCATTTTGGAATATGTTTACATCCTTAAATGGCGATCAATTGCCAATGTGCACAACAGTGATAGCTGTAAACGTCTATCTCAACAATGCCATATTGGCGTGAACCGAAATATGAGGGCTGTTCCAGAAGTACCCGACCTAACAAAGAAAGCGCAAAAATTTTGGGTAAATACATCTTTATCTCTCTACATAGTCTCCTTTCAGATCGGTACACTTTTCCCGGCGATGTTCAATAGCTTCAAAACCTTGTTTATAGTGAGAACTATCGAGGTCTCCAAAATAGCCATCAACTGCAGACTCCACCTCTTCATTGCTGGCAAATCTTCTACCACCAAGCCATTTCTTCAAGTTTGAAAACAGAAAAAATCAGAGGGGCCTAGATCTGGCGAACAGGGTGCATGAGAAAGCAAATTGAACTTTAAATAATTGATTTTGGCCATGGCGATAATGGACGTGTGAACTGATACATTGCCTTGATGAAACAAAATCTTCTTTTTCGCTAAATGTGGCCGTTTTTACTCGATTTCATTGCTCAAACGCTGTAATAAATTCGCATAATATTTGCCATTGGTTACTTTTTCCTTTTGTGAGACAACCAATGAAAATTATCTCGCTTGCGTCCCAGAAAACTGACGAATGAACTTGCCTGCAGATGGAACTGTCTTCGCCTTCTTTGGAGCCGATTCTCCTCTTCTAATCCACTGTTCTGATTGTTCCTTCGTCTCAGGTTTAAAGCAATGGACCCATATTCCATCTATTGTTTTGAATCGACGCAAAAACTCAGCTTTATTACAGTGAACATTGCCAAACACACGACTGAAACTTCCTCACGACGCTGGTTTTTGTTCTTTTGTAAGCAAACGCGGCACCCACCTTGCACATAACTTTTTCATAATCAAATTTTCAGTCAGTATGCGATATACAGAACTTTTTGAAATGCCTGCAATGTCTGCTAGCTCACGCACTTTCAGTCGACGGTCATCCAATACCATTTTGTGGATTTTCTTTATAATTTCCTGACTGGTAACCTCATTTGGTCAACCATTGCGATGTTTGTCTTGGCAACTCGTACGGCCCACCTAAACTATGCCACCCAATACGTCACTGTTGTAAATGAAAAACCAGGCTTCCCCAAGGTAGAATATAGCTCAGATTTAATATTGGTTAGACTAAGACTTTTCAAAGTATTGAAAGTCATAACGATGACCAGTTTTGTCCATATTTACAAATTCGCTGAGGGCATTTACTAATGATGGCTGCCAAACAAATGCTAAGAAACTAAAATCATCAAACTTCAAACTTAAGCTTTCTAAGGTTGGTACGTTTTACCATTAATGCTATTTGAAACAAGAACGGGTAATTCTGGGACAGCCACTGTACCAACAAGTTGAGGATCCTTGATTTATAACCAGTTTTTTAGTGCAGAACTTCCACGCTGGCAAACTGTAGTAGGGGTATTCTCTACAAGGTACATAAACTTCCCGAGGTTTGTGGCAATAGCTTGTAACTAAATATGTATGCAGGAGTTCCTTGAGTTTCTCTTCATGCATATAAGCAGTACACCAGTTGCGTTCCGGTAGATGTTAGCTGACTAAGGCAGTCGCTTAGTTGCTCGCTGTTTACATCCTAAACTCGCAAAAGTTATTACATCTAGGAGCACGCCACGGGGCTGCGGTCACAGCAGCTTAGAGCCCGTAAGGCACAAGCAAAACAGTTTTAAATATTCAACATGACCTGGCATGCGTGACGGCGCTTCTAGCAGAGTAATACTGGTAATATATTCTCAAGACTCTAGACTTACAAAGCAATTTGTTTTAGTTTTTGAGCTCTTTCATAACAATGCCTTATTAGTCGACATTTTTATCATTTTCTCAACCTGTCATACTTCATTATTTTCTCTACCACCTATAGTAAGTAGCTAAAGTACTGTATCCAACCTCAATGTCAAATACCTAGATTTTAAAGTTTCACGCTTTCATTATAATATTCTTTAAAACAATATACATTATACAGAGGCATGAGCTGTTACCAGATGCATAAGCACCTATGTACATTCTAGGTAGAGTAGCTATTTTATATTTAATATAAAGATTCTACTGGAAGTACATGTTTTGAGCACCCCTGAATTTTAAAAAATTAATTTTTAGAAAAAGATCTCTATGTGGACACTATAACTCAAAAACGAAAAGTCGGTTAGATACCAAACGATGGATGAAGGAAATTATAAATAATGGATAGGAGGAAATGTGGATGGGTGAAAGGAAGAAGTAAATAGGACCCGATAGCTAGGTAACCATGATGTTGGATGCTATGGGTCCTCAGAAATGCAGCATCTCAGTGGAGTGAGAAAAATGTAAAATGCAGGGATAGAATTTAAGTATTACAGAATTGTAGGGGTAAATTAAACCATGTAATGCATGAAATGAAATAAATGCACATCTATCTATCTGTCTGTCTGTCTCTCTGTATGTCTGTCTGTCTACCTATCAAACTTGGTATATAAGTTTATATCTTTCAAGAATAGTCGTCTCCTTAGCGCGGTGGTAGCGTGGCTGCTTACTAAACGGGAGACAGGGTACCGGCGATTCCCGGCGAGGGGAATTTTCCCTGGCTAGGAAATCTAGGTCGGAGAGCTCTGGGGGGGGGGGGGGCAATTGAGAAGGTACTTGATTGAGAAGTAGCGGCTCCAAATCGAGAAGACCGCATTAACTGGCCGGGAGGGACAGGTCTCACCCTCCAGCACTGCACCCCATTCATAACGCCTTCGAGCCTAGATGGGAAATGTAGCGGCTGGGCGGTAGGCCAAAGCCCCTTGTGAACTGTCCTGTCATGTAGTTAGTTATAATCCAAGAATGCGAGTCGAAGATGTTCATAAAAATCCCCCGAAACCCTAACCATTCCTCACATGAAACATTTTTCGAAATTTGCTATTTTTGATGGCTCTAAAATACCATTTTTTATTAAAATGTCGTATATTTGCGTAACAGGTAAGCCGTAAGAGATAGACTAAAACTTGATACACAAAATATATAGATCTCGTTAAAACTCACAATTTATTATGTCATGTTTTTAGGTATATTTTTTAATTCCTGGACAGCGAAAGAGGGTCGAACTGTAATGACTGCTTTTAAGATATTTGACTTTCGCTTTAGTCTGCTGTATTCCTTTATTTCTCTTGTATCTACAGGGAAAGAAGTAATAACACTATTTCTTCCAGTCTGATAAGTCTATTTCTGTTAATATTTATTTTCATTAGCAAAGTAGATAGAAGAATAAGTTTTTGTAAGAATAATTTGTTGGAGAATAGGACGAGAAAGTTATGTGGATAGCTAGGTAAGATCCATTTTTTGGTAATTATTTACAAGTTGGGCCACTAACTCTCTCCGCTGCGACTTATACCAGTTTTGCACTCTAAGAGGACCGGTGTGGTTAGAGGGGGATTAGGGGTGGGGAGATGGTTTAAAAAACTAATGTTGCTACCTGTTTATATACACACACTAACCTAAACGGATTGGAACCTAACCTCGCGCTAAATTTTAAATCCACAGGCTTTGAAATTGTTATCATAAATACTAAGTCAATCAATCGCAGTTAGTTTCATTCGATTTTAGAGTGGCCGAAGTTCTGCATAATAAAATTCACTGGACAGCTGTATCTGCGTGAAACATACTTGTCATACATCAGCACAGCGTCTAGCGACATATGCCGGTGTTGCATTCCACGACACTGTTCGCCTGCCGCCGACAATGAAACTCAGGTTTTAGGCACTTTAGTGTGTAGTATTATTATATATTTACATTGCAAAAGTACTACAAGACTTCTTTATTTATAGTCTACTCCTTCTAGGCAGCATACTTCATAAATATTCACAAAAAAGGATCGCTACGCGCACGTAATAAATTAGCGTTTAACTTAATTACAGCGCTTTTCCGATAAAAAAAAATTGGTGAAAACGTAACAAGTATAAACCAAACTTACAGTCAAACCACAATTTGTTTAATTTCTAGAGGGGCCCAAGTTCTCTATAATTACCAATTTTTTTCTGTAAAGTTAACCACATCCGAGATATTTCTTGTTAAATTACTTTCTCAAATGGGAAGTCGTCATTTTGTTTCATTGAATTGCTGGTCATGCAAAGGCAACAGAGCCTCAATGCAAGATATAAATAATTTAAATTCCATCCGGTTACTGTAGCCAAGGTCGCTAGATGGTAGCAGTATTGCACCAGTTTAGTTGCAGAATGTGACTAAGCGACTTATCAAGTATTCATACATATATTTCATACTTGTCCGCATGTATTAATCAGCTGTTGTCGTATAATAAATTAGTATGAAAGACAGGATTTATGAAGTTAAATTAATAACACTGCTCAATTAACCGCAATAGTTAATTGAGTGCGATAAATTTATAGCTTTCGTTATAGCAATCACTTAATAAAATGCAGCTGACTTTTAAAGTGTGCTCATAATTTATATTGTGTTACGTTACGATTTTTTGTAAGTACTCCAGTTCACCGATTATTATCTTTCTTCAGTTTTAATTTAATCCTTTTTAACCGTGCCTAGGACAGGAGTTGAAAAACTCAAACGTTATAGCCAGGATTTAAACCACGGATCTCCAGTCTCTAGCCGGTTGCTCTAACCATTGAGCTACCATGTCAACATAGCGGCATGGCATTAAATTCCTCTGCCTCGCAGTTTCCCGATAAACCACAAGGTGATCTCAAATAATTTTGAGACGACATACCTCAATGGCAACTTACAATGTTGTAAGTATTTTGAGTTCCGGACTTCATAGTTTAGCGAACTATTAAGGTCAATTAGAGCTACTTTAATTGTTTTCTCACGCAGAACCGCACTAGATTTATAGATTTAATACAATTTTAAGCTTTAATTGCGCACATAAACTGACTTAGACTGACTTTTTTTTTTTTTTACTCTACCCACTTCTCACATATCGATCCAGCTTTTTCTTGGAAACGTGTTAAGCATATCAACAATGCCTCCACAAGCTCATTTTGTTATGGTATGTAAATATTTTTATATAAGTGGAATTTTAAATATGATTCCTGTTTATGAATGAGTGTTGGTTTAACATTTATAGAGAGATAACATATTAGCTGTCTATTTTATAACACCCAAGGGACTGCATGCTATCAATGTTTGGTGTAGGAACTCTTAAGAAGCAATTAATATGCAAAAAGTTTACTTAAATAGGATAAAAGCTTCAACATACATTTTAAATCCTGACTTGATTCTTACGATAAATGTAATTATGATGATCATTGTATAAATAACATAGTTTATATGTCTGGGGCATTAAGATAAAAAACTTGAGCTCCACTCACATAACTTTATCTACCCGTTTTTTAAACAAACTCTTCTTACAAAAGAGTATTACTTTATCTACATCGAGATAAATATTAGCTGAAATGTCTTTATTACTTGTTTGCAATAAGGGAACAAAATAGGCTAAAACGAGAGTCATTATGTGATACAATTGTAATCGGTTCTATTCGCATGACCAGTAATGAAAAAAAAAAAAGAGATATGAATGAGGACTTCCCGTTTGAAAACATTTTAAGTGTTTAAAAAGTGAAATAATGAATATCTGGGAAATGCTTAACTCTATAAAAATGTACATATATAATATAAATTATGTATTTTAACGAGATCTACGTTATTGTGCAATAAGTTTTTGTCTATCTCCACCAGATTGTCAGTTATACAAAAGTTTTCCAGAATGAAGAGGTTCTCAGAAGCAACCCGTTTTTAAAGTTATAAAACTTTAAATAGATTAATAATTAAATAACTAATATTCATTCTCAGAAAAAATCAAAATATAAATTTCTAACCAGGTTAGATGCCCGAGAAAATTTTGAATTAATACGTCGCCAGGAAAGCTTCAGTTCTTATTATAAATTGTTTGGTCAAAAAAATATATTAAGCATATGGAATTTTAATCAAAATTGCTAGACTTTTATTTTTGGAGAAAATGAAAGTTTTCAAAAATTGTTCCATTTAAAGCGTAGTTTAGTGTTTGGGGATTTTCTTGAAATCCTTCGTGCCACATCGTTGAAAAATGCTGAACTTCAACATCAAGTTTGGTATTTAATCGAGCTCTTCATTTTTGAGTGATGCTGTTCACACATACACCATGGAGCTTTTTCTATAATGTTTTCTTTTTTTCATTCGGAGGAGTTGAAACTCAGGTGATATCGAGATATGAAATTTTTTGGGTGGGATTATGTTCGTGTAGAGAAATTAATAAAAAAAAAAAGCGAAACTCTAACCATCTGGAATAGCAATAAATAGTTATAGATTTTAAAAGTTACTGTAAGAAATGAACAATAATATCCAATGAAATACTATCACCATTTAATGCATGCTGTTATCGTGGCCAGAAAATGTTAACTTGCAGTTCCAATTCAGCAGAACTAGCAACGTTAGAATATCAAAGGTTAAAAATCTATCTATTGATTGCCGGTCCCCATGGCCGCGCTCGCCAAGGCGTCCCGCTTTGGTGCTTCGTAGCGCTGGGGATGGTGGGTTCGAGTCCCGCTTTGGGCATGGGTGTTATATGTTTGTGTTTATGTGTCTGTTGTAAAAGTAAGAAAACAGCAATCCAGTAATAATACAGAAAAATAAAGTAAAAATGAAAATAAAGGTAAATAAAAAGTAGGGTATACAGTGCCGGAGTCCCAATCAGACTCCAGTACCGTATTTAAAAAAAAAATGAAGGAAGATTTTCTATACATTTTATTTTACTGACTGCCTTCTATGTATATAGAATCGATTAGCTCTTAGTTCTTCTGCTAAACAACGCCAACAAAAACCGCTTAATGACATTGGCGCCCCAAAACACTGCTACCATCTGGTGGCCTTGGCAGCAACAACCGGATGGAATTTAAAGTTATGCGCTTTTTAAAGATTTGACTCTCTCTTAAGTATTCCCATTTTACCAACAGGGAAATAGGTAACAAAATCATTTCTACGGGTATGATTTACGTGAATTAAATAGAAGCCTTTGTAGCTCGTCTCAGTAGTAAGGGGGTAGCCTGTCTACTTCACGTTCAACAAGTCGCGAGTTCGAATCTCGCTTAGGGTGAGTTATCCAAATAAAGGTTTATTCAGGATTTTCCCTTATGTCAAGAAGACATATGTCAAGTAACTTCGAGATTATTCAGGCATCATTTCACTGATTCCATTCACTGCTCAATATGAACAACCAAGTTATTGAAACATTACATATTTTAGTTTTATTTTTATCTGAAAACCTATGTTATGTTTCAATTGTTACGTTCCTTAAACAGTAATTCACTCTCTAGCCAAAAGAGAAGCGATTATGAGCGGAAGGGAGTTTCGCCGTTCTCTCCAGCTGATTTTTGGAGTTCTACAAAGTTAACTCTTGCATTCAAAGAGAATAGTAAATTAAAAACGTTCTCCTCTTTCCCTCTCTCACTTTCATTTTCAAATAACGAGTTGATTGCTGGACAGATTACTTTTTTTTTTTTTGGTAATGTTTAATGCCCGCTTCAACTACTTATGGCACCGCAGGAGGCGACACTGATGATACATGAATGATGCTGGAGCACCGGTGGAATGCGATGGTGGATGAAAGCGGAGAACCCGGAGAAAACCCGCCCCAGCACCACATTGTCCGTCACAAATCTCACATGCGGTCGCTTGGGATCGAACCCTTGCCGTCTAGTTGACAGGCAAGTGGTCTAACCATTCGGCCACGGCGCGGCATTACTTCTCCTTCCCTGTTATCTCCGCCAATCTTTTTGAAATTAAATTTCGTTCCCGAATAGATATAGAAATTTTATTATTCGGTTGGGTCATCTTAACGTTGATTATTAAACTTTCTGTATGCCTACCTTCTTTTACATTTTATTATCCTTTAAATATCCTTTATCCTTTTCATTTAGGCACTGGAAATAATGTTAGCATTCTCATATAATTGCATTAAATGGTATCTCGTGACGTAAAGTGTCCCCAAAATGGATATATCTGTTCTAACGCTGCGTGCAGAAAAATTTAACCTGGAACGTTAAATCAGCTGATTTTTTATTCATATAATATTAACCACCCTGCCGTATTCCTAAAAAAATACTTTATAATTAATAGTGTATATCTAATAGAAAGAAAGCCCCAAAATTAAACTCTGGTCCTTGAGGTTGAGGGTTTTGCGGATTATCTGATAACCCTGCCAAATAAACAGTATAGGTATCAGATGGTTCAACTAACCCGTATTTGACGTGGTATATATCCTCTGCTGTGTCAAAAGAGTTGTAAAACACAACGGGGTCATTTTAAGTTAAAATGGAGAACTAAGCGAGACCGAACTTCGTTTTACCCCTCTCAATGAGCGCAACCTACTTATCGTCCCCACTTATAAGCAACAGAGGCAAAGCGGAGTTCTCCAGTGCCAGGAGTATCTGCATAGGAGCAGTTGGGCCACCTGGTATTAATCAAAAGCCCCAAGAGCAAATACCTAACCCGAATTTATGTATATAGCAGTTTTAACAGAAACTTTTATAAATGTATAAGACGAAAGCTGTGGAAAATAATGAAAACAAGGGAGTATACTGTCCAAGTTATAGACGGAATAAAGAGTGAACATAATGGCAACAAAATCATTCTTAGTTTAGATAATAATACCAGAGAGGAAATATGTATGAACACTGTAATATATGCAGACGATCTTGTAATCAAAAAGAAGTCAGGTGATGATTTACAAGAGATACGTATATATTGAATCAACCAGGACTTGATTATAATAAAATATAAACTCAAACACAACGTGAGGAACTTCAAGGCAAACAATGAAATAATAGAACAAACAACAACACATTTTAACTATCCCGGAAAATATATAACAGAACTATTATTGGGACATACAAAATAAATTAAACCGATATCCAATGATGTGCGGCAGCATAAGAAGAAGCTTCCGCAATACTCGAAAAGAAACTAAATTCAGGTTTTCTAAGTTAATGACTGTTCCTGTTCTTTTATATGGGTCTGGATTTTGCTATAACAAAAAATATAGTATATGTTCCATTCACTGTATTCTGAAACAAGCTTACTCTTCTATGTTGTAGTTCTTGTAATTGAGATAAACATTAGCAGAAATGCTCTAACTACATACTTGTAAGTATAGAAGAAAAACAAAAGAATGCACTAACTAAAGCGATAATTCCATTCTTTAAAATCTAGTCGCTATGTGGTACAATTGAAATGGTTCTCTCTGCATGGCCAGGAGTAAAACAAAATAAATATGAAACGAATGGTGACTTCCCTTTCGAGAAAGCATTAAGATTTTATTAAATTTAAAATCATAATAAGAAATAAATTGGAAATGGTTAACTCCACAAACATGTGTAACTCCAAACTGAGGCTTTCACAGTTGGAGTATTTTTCTTTGTTTCACTTTTCTGAACATGCTATCATACAAAACTTGCTCCTGCTATTGATATTGGATCATTATGACATCCTATAAGAATTATTCCTTTTAAAGCGTCTTGAATAAAGAAAGTAGTTTCCGGGCTTATAGGCCGTGGTCCATTTGGTCTTGAAGTTCCCAACGTTTTGCCAAGGGCTGCATACAAGCCCGCAAAATACTTTCTTTATGCATGTGTAACTCAATTTTTGAGAAAAATAAAATGTTCGAAAAATGTTCCAGAATAGTTTGGGGTGGGAGACTATCTTAAGAATCTTGGAAGAATTAAAGTTAAATACCAGTTTGGTATTTTTTTTTCAGCTTTGAACTATACTACCCACAGGCACACGTGCGCGCGCACACACACACACACACACACACACACACACATCACAGAGATACACACACGGCCTTATTATAAAAATACTATTTTTGCATGCAGGTGATTCTCAAATTATGTATTTTCGGGGAAATCTCTTACCGAAATTTGGGTGGAATTAAAAACCTTTTGTATCTACTTACTATGCACAGCGCACCTAATGAACTAGAAATATTTATTACAAAAGACAAAACAGAAAAATATAGAAACCAAAGTAATTATAGACTCATAGCAAGCACACGGGAAATGAGCACCAGGACGGCTAGAAAAACTATTGAGGCTGAAACAAGTCGTATTGAACTAATCCCTGAAAGGAAGAAAAAAAAAAAAAGAAGAGGAATTACAAAGATCAGCAAGGTCACAGACCCTAATAGCACTCGGTCTGCTGCATCAGAATTAGCCTCTTGGACCTATAACGAACGTGAACTATCTACATAGGTCTGTTGAGGCTACCGCCTGCAAGGGTGTAGGTATTACAGGAGGATACAGTCCACAGGCAGATAGGTCACAGAGATGCACGGAACTCAATAACACGTTACAGAGACGAAGACCTGTCATAGTATTGAAGTTGCCCAAAGAGAGGACACTGAATTACCCCTCGATGGATAACAATAAATTATATTTATAATATGGATTGTTATTGAGGATATAATTTCAAGGTGGATTTAATTGTAATTTTATGAAGATTGATAAAATGATTATAGCTCTATAATGTGCACACATCGCCCGTGACCTCTAGACAGACCTCTAATGTCTACAGGTACTGCTCTTTCCTTTGAGAAAGCATTACTCCATTTGTCTGACACTCACATAGCCTATTTAATAATTTTAATTGCATTAAGTTCATTACTTATGTTGCTTATTTATTCAAATACAGTTTAATATTTAGTTGGATTTAAGCCATTTGAAAATTGAGTTGGCAGCTTTTATTTGGCCAACAGATTTTCCTTGTTGGGGTATATAATTAAATTTTATATAATCTAGAAGCACACCTGAAAAATTAAAAGGAAATGAAATGAACGGAAAAGGATGAAAAGGAAATCGTGCTAGATCAGAAACTTCACCAACATTTGCCAACTTAAGGATAAATCTCGATAAATTTAAGGTCAGAGAGGGCGTGAGACAGGAACTGAACCCAGCATCTCCCAAATGCAGCCCTCACACGCTACTGCAGAGCCAACTCGCCTCAATTATTTGACCCTAATTTCCTTTAGACGTCAGCGGCACACCAACAAAGTATTACTTTGTGATAATTTAGTTGTTTTCTCACAGCAACCGTGTATAGGACAGGAGTTGGATACAAAGAGTCAACTGAAAAATTCAATGTAATAGCCGGGATTTGAACCAAGGATCTCCCGGTCTCTACCCGGTTGCTCTATCATTGAGCTACCATGGTAACATGCCGGTACGGTATTAAATTTCTCAACTGACTTGCATGTTTCCCGATAAACCACAAGGTAATCTCAAATTATGACCAATGTCGTACTTCAAGACCCAGGATTCATAGTATAGCCAACTATTACGGACAATTGTAATAATTTAATTGTTTTCTCACAGAAAGCGTGAGTAGGAAAGGAGATGGATAGGCAGAATCAGACTGAAAAATTAAATTTCATAGCCGGATTTGAACCACGGATCTCCCAGTCTCTATCCGGTTGCTCTACCACTGAGCTACCATGGCAACATGTCGATACGGCATTCACCTTGTGGTTTACCGAAAAACATGCAAGTCAGTTGAGAAATCTAATGCCGTACCGGTATGTTGCCATGATAACTCAGACGTAGAGCAACCGGCTAGAGACCGGGAGATTCGTGGTTCAAATCCCGGCTATGGCATCGAATCTTTTAGCTGACTCTACCTATCTAAGGTATTGCTTTATTAGAAAATGAAAATGTTCAAGCACAACCCATCTTTTGAGTAACTCTCTCTAATTCTTTCCCTCACATTGCTCCAGGCTAGGGGTGCGTATGCTTTTAATTTTATAGTAATAAAAGCGGGCGATAAACACTATGAAAATTAATTTCCCAATAAAGTAAATAGTGATGATGATAATAATAATAATAATAATAATAATAATAATAATAAAATATAAAGCGAAAAGCTTCTATATAATCTTCCGAGTTAAAATTTCAACATGCAGTTAGGTTAAAGATGGCCCCTGAGAATATTTCAAAAGAGGAGGAGTTGTGATGAAGTTATTTGCATTAAGTTAATTTTTATCTCGATTATCATAAAGTAGACAGAAGAATGTGCAATAACAATAATTTGTTACAGCGATGTAGAGAATGGAACACATAAGATTTTTAGTATTATGTTTCAAAATGTGGTATTACTTCTCAAAAATGTATTGCAGAAAAAAGCCATGTTTGTAATCGAAATAATGCTTCGATATTGAGTTATAAATTATTAAGTTTAAAAGTCAAAGTTTTTGAGAGTAAAGAGGGTAATGATTTTTCTGCAATATCTAGCAGCTAATATAAATGTCGGATCTATTTGTAAAAGCATTTACTGTAAAACTTGAATTTTTGTGTGAATATTTATAAAAAAAGGGTCGTGGGAGCATTTTTTATTAAAACGAATTTAGATTATAACAATTAGTTAAATAACCACACAAACACAAACTAGAATTTTTAACATAGTAAAAATATAAATACTATTTGTGTATTAGTTTTCAATATATTTTGTAAAATTCATCTATACATTTTCTTAAGATGCGTGGAAAATAAAATATTAAATTATGAAGCAAGAAAGAAAAGTGTAAAATGTGGATTAGTTTCTGTTCTATCATACACTTAAATAGCATATATTTCATTCATTTCATATATGAATTATTATGAGACTAAAATGTGAAGCATTAGTTTTCTACTACTACAGCTGTTAAAAGCTATAAATTATAATTTATAAATATGAATTTTCTTTATTTTTTCATTTAGTACAGTTTCCTAAAATAATCACAACTATATTTTTCCACCACATTTATTTCAATGGAATAAACAATATGTTTAAAATAAATCTGAAGTATCCCATTCACATTATTTTCTCTACATCTCTGCAACAAATATTGTTAAAAAGTGTATGCTTCTATTTACTTCAAGCTAAGAGGAAAAACTAGATTAATTAATCTTATTACTTGCTTTCTTGTAAGTGGAAGCAAAACAAGGGAGTACGATAGGTTAAAGTGATAGTCAAAAGCTGGTTGCTATGTGGCTGAAGTTCCTTTGTTTGTATGGACAGGAGTTGACAAATGTATATTTAATTAAAAACTTTCGGTGTACCGCATTTTCTTTCCCTTTCAACTTCGTGCTCTCAGCTACTTTGGTAGATTTTTAAACTGAAGATGTGTGTATTATCACACAAATAAATGTCCTAAGGGTTCTATGCCAGCAGAATGATGTATGAGCATTTTTGCAAATGTGACCGGCTCGTTTATTATAATCAGAGCTTTCTGCACTAGATCTCTGGCATATCATTCATCTTCCTTTAACATTCGTATCTCTTTGCCCTCTTTGTCCTAAAACTGTCTGTTTGTACTTGCTCGTATGTGTTTTGTTTCACTGGTGGCAAAGATGTATCGTGTGATGAAACTTTGAAGTCCACGGAATGTTCGCAAAAGATAACGGCGGGACTTTTCTTTTTCAAGGTGCATCTTTGATCCCTCTTGTGCTTTGAAAATTCTCAGCAAACATTCCTGACGTGGCAGTCTCGGCTCTACTTCTACCTTTCTTTATGAAGAATTTGTTTGTGCAGGAGTGGAGAGAAGAAATAAAGGTGTGTACTCTCCGATCATACTGAAGACAAAATGACGACATATAATAGATAAACTGATGTGTTTATAAATGTTTGTACTACCTCTCAAATGCACAGTGAAGAAAATGAACATTTAATTAGTAATGTCGCAATTTTATAAACTGACAAAAATTAAGAATTTTAGAGTATACAAAAGATAATCATTTGTCTAAATAACTGTATACATGTCTATAACATTTTTAAACTGATTTAATGTAAAGCCTGTATTTTATATGAATATTTTTAATATTTCTTGTGCGGATCATTTATATTTGAACAATGAATTCATATTATACGTAATTAATATTGGAATAATCATACAAGTTAGAATTTTGAAGCATGAAAAAACATCACAACATTATTGTGAGTAATAACTGGTAAAAATTTCAACACTGTATCTTGTTTATTGTGAATTTAAAATGTTCATAGATTTCATAGATTTCAATTAAGATTCATATAAAACTAGTTTTTCTAGTTGCTTAAGGGGAGACTGATAGCGTTGTTACTTGCCAAGCGGAAGACCTGGGTTTGATTCCCAGTACCGGCATGGGGATATTTCCCCTGCTGGGAGACCTGGATCGGGGTGCACTCAGTCTCGTGAGATCCCTAGGGGCCAATTGAGGAACTACTTCATGGAGAAGTAGCGGCTACAGGTCGTGAAGACCGCAACAACTGGTCGGGAGGGGAATCGAAGCGCTGACCACGTCTCACCCCCCAATACTGCACCCCATCCATGACATCTGTAATGGACCGTGAAGGGGGACGCAGCGGCCGGGCGGGAGGCCAAGGCTGTTAGTGAGCTGTGCCGCGGAGTCGCAGTCTTAAGGTAGGGCTAAATGCCGAAATTGATAAAAATCGCATTTTTTTTTTATTTGTTCAGCTGTAAACTGGATATATTTGATATATACTTTATTACTCTATGCAGTTCATATTGTAAATATGTTTTAAAATGATACTTCATCTGCCGTTTCACTGTGAGTCTTCAAAATAAGGAAAGAAGAATAGAACTCCTTTTAATTTGGAATAGATAAAGGAACCTAATTTTTACTATTGTTAATCGAAATTCTATGTTCTGACACAATATAGTTGCTTTCTTTACAAAGTATCCTAGTTTTTTCGCTGAATTTCAGCTTTCAATAATTTATCTGTAATAAATATGCCATTTTTCATTAAGTACTGAGTTAGATGGCATTATAAAGGAAAAATTTTATAAGTGAATTTTCTTGAATCTATGCTTATTAACATATGTTTTTTTTTTAATTATACCCCAAGTAAAACATTAAATTATTAACATGCATACAATTTTCACCGCAATATATGTATACAGCACTTTTCAATTTTTTGTTTAATTAGTTATTCCAATGTTTTAGAAAAACAGTAGAAACTTCCCATCATTTTAAACATTGAAATACACTAGAATATACAGTAGCAATGTAAATAAACAGTGAACAACATAGGCATATAAGGAAAGAGCCCCTAACGATTAAAATGATTTATTTTGCAAATAATAATGATTTATGCTAAGCTAACATAATATTTCAGTAATACCCATAAACTTTACAGTTTAACAGACCATAACAATTATGGCAAGTTACAAAACCCCATGGTACCAAATACATGGGATTACATAAATTTACGAAATACAGTCATGGGGTAATACTAGGAAAAGAAATTTATGGCGTTGTGGCACTTAATTACTTTTGCAAATAAGAAACCCTTTTGAGTATCAAAAAATATAAAAAATACAGCAAGAGAAACTCCTGTAAGGGTAAACGGCTAGTAAAGCCCATGAAACATGATATCGGCAGTTTACACCATTACAGAACACTTACCCTCCGGAATCGATAGACACGACTCGGAGATCCGGAGGCAACTCTCCGACCTGACTTGCCCACGAGTAAGCAAACTCAGAACATTCGATACAAGCGTTAAGAATGACAAAGACTGGAAACACGATAAGCACCATGACGCCACAGGCGGGCATAATGTTAACTATTACCTACAAACATGTAGAATCGGTACAATGTTAATTAGATATTCTAAAAATATTTCTCCAAGGTCCTTTATAAAGAAAATCCACTCCTAACATTTTTAAACTTACCTACAATTTTGAACAAAATGCACAAAACTTACATCGTACATAAACAAAATGTATAATACTTTGAACGCGTGAAAATTTAGAAAAAACCGAAAACGAAAAAAAAAACAGCTTTAAAATTACAAATACCTATCTGACCTTTTGCAATTTAAAAACGCATTTAAAATTATTGCTGATCATCAGTAATAGACTTCAAATACAGATTATGAAACTGGATGCTTAATTCCTAATACTCGTAATAAACCTATAGACAACATTTTTACTTTTTAAGGGAACCAACCTGTGAACATTTTAAATTCAATATTTCTTAAGCAGTTACGTTCATTTTTACCACGTATGCACCTCTATTGTTATGTGTAGCTGAAGTTTTGAGACAAATACATCAACTAGTTTTTGAGAATTTTTTTCTTTTTTTTAAATACTCTACCCCCCAAGAAAAGCTCATTGCGGTACAGATTTCAAAACTTTGTAACAAAACTTCATATTTACATTTCAGGAATATCAGTTTAAATTTTTCGGATGAGTTTCAAATTAATTGAATATTAATTTAGGAAATGGTATGATAAATTACTCATTCACTCTTTTTCATCCTTTGTGTGGATTCATTAATTTTGTTAATAAATTGTATAATTAATTGACTTACTTAGAAAATTAATTCGATAATTTTTATTTAATATGATATTAATATTCTCTAGTAGAAAAATTGAACTGATTGGCTGAAATGTGCACCGCAAGGAGCATATTGTACATTTACATACGTTGAAAAATGCGTTAGAGAAAGCACGCCTTTTAATATTTGAAGTATCATTTATTATGTTAAAACTTCCATTTAAAAGCTCCAGCGACAAATATTTAAATTGCAAATGGCGAAAAATAACTTCGTTTTAGTAATCAAGGATCATGGTATACAAATGTGGTAAAATAAAGAAGGCAACATTTTCAAGAATTTTGGTCAATTTGTATAGGTTAGACCCGCTAAGGGTTTCGCTCAATTTTGACCTACAAGTGACCTTATGAAACTTACAAATACGCGTATATTAGTGAATTTAGAAGCCATATATTCACATATTGTTCAAAAATTCAGTCCTAATATCTTAAGGAATTGGGAAAGTGAGTCATAAAAATCTAATGTGTTCCACTCAAATGACTTTCTCTATGTCTCTGTAATTTTTAATAAGCTTATTCTTCTACTTCATACAAATCGAGAAGGAACGATCTTATTACTTGGTTCCTTACAAGTAGGAGAGAAATAAGGGAATACAATAGGCTGAACCGACAGTCAAATGTTTTAAAATGTAGTTGCTATGGGATTAAAATCCGGTTCTTTGCGAGGGCAGGTGCTCTTGACAAGTTCCCGTATGAGAAAAGTTTAAGTATTTTAAAATCAATAACAAGGTTTATCTCAAAAACGCTAAACTCCACGAAAAAAAAATATATATGACATAAATAGTGTGTTTTAGTGAGAACTACATTTTTGGGTAGCAAATTTTTGTCTATCTCTTTGGTTTACCAGTTATTTAAAATTCAGCAAAATTCATACAAAATGAGCTAGTCTTCAGAAGCTATTCACAGAAAATTCAAAATATACATTTTATTTGTGAACTAAAAAGCTTTAATGTGCGGTATTTTAAACAGAATGATAGAGCCATTTTTGAGAAAATCAAAATTTTCGAAAAATTTTGTATGTAAAGAGCAGTTGGGGACGTAGAGATTTTCTTGAAAATCTTCGTGTAGCACCCTTGGAAGATATTGAACTTAAATACCAAGTTTGGTATCAAACTGACTTTTGGTTTTTGAGCTGTGCTGTCCACAGACACACATACCCACGGATCTGTTTTAAAAATGTTTTCTTCGGACTCTGGGGACCTCGAAATATATTTACAGTGAAATTTCGGTATCAAATTTTTGGGTGGAATATAATACTTTCTCTATACACCATGTGCATAGTACGTGTAGAGAAAATAAAAATGGAGTAACAATTTTGGTAGAATATGGTTTTTAATGTCCCTTAGAAATTTGGGTGTTTATTACTTACAGAACTAGTGAAAAGTAGATGTGAAGAAACGAATGGTGAGAAACGAATCCTTTCCCTTTTCGAAAACGCCCTAAGTAACGTCTTCAGTGGAAACAGTGAGTTCGATGCAAATGGCGCGGTTGGCAAATCCCTTGTCAGTTTGCGGCTAAGAGCCTCTCTTCCTGAGAAACTTCGAGAGTGGGTAATGGAAGACTTGGAAACTCGCCTCAGCGTATTATTCAGGTCAGCTTGCCTCAGAGCACGTATATAGCATTGTGTTCTGTATACGTAGTGATATCCTATGCAAGTTACAAGCTAAGTAAGGAATTGCAAAGCATAAGGACACTACTGATTATTATAATAAGTAATATAAAGAGAGCTCCAACTTTTATCCATAAATTCGCGACCACAGTTGTAACTCGAGTTCTATTTAATAAGACTATTTCCTGAATAAAATAACAGTGATTAGCCTATATGGATACGAAAAATGATATTCCTAAAATCTCATCTGTCTTGACGTATGTTTGCACCGAAATCACTGATGTCCATATCTTAAATTATGGCCTACAGATTTCTTTGAACTGGTTCCGCTCACTCTCTCTGTTGTTTTTAGTATTCTGGGGCTTTGAATTTTTAATTAATATGTCTATTTCAACGATAGTCCTTTCCCCAAAAGTTTTGAAACTTTCACCATTATGTACGGGAATATCACCATTATGTGATGAACATTTGTTCAGTGAGAAAACAAATGCACAAATTTAGAAAAAAAAAATTGCAGGTAGGTGTGATAAAAAAGGATTAAAATGTAAGGAAAACGAGTTCCGATTGGATGGAATTTTACGCGCCAATGTTTTGGCTAGCCACTTCTTACGATCACGTGTCATGAAGATGTATACAGAACAAATCTGATGTGTTACATTCACATGATTTTCTCTAGCTGTTCCACAAACAAATATTCCTTGCAAAATACCATTATTTTATATACGCCATGCTAATCAAGATAAACGTTGCCAGAATTGGTTTTATTGCTGGCTAGAAGGGAATAAGGGAACACACTAGGGTAAAGCGATAGTCAGATTTTTTAAAAGCCGATCGCTAATTGAAACGTATTTCCGGTGGTCTCGACTAGAATTTTTTAGTGAAATATAATGAATCTTCTATATGTTGTGTACATTAAACTTGATAGAGGACGTAAATGTTACGAAGTATTGAAAAAGTATCATTAGTTACGAATATCTCGGAAATGACTAATGCTACAACAGAGGTTATTTGAAGTAAATTGTACATCTAAAATTTGATTCTCTTTCCTTTTTAGGAGTGAACTTAATGAGTTATTCCCACTATAGGTTATAGATTTTATTTATCATATCTTAACAAAAACATGTTAAAAACATTTTATAAAATAAAATATTGAATTATTTCCATGCATGGGCTAGTTTGAGTTGCCGGACTTTCTTTAAAATCTGCGTGTCACATCTTGGAGGATGTCTAACTTTTCACTTTTGAGTTATTTTGAATACCTCCTCTACTTTAAATTTGTAATAAGGAAAGTGAGATACTATACAAGCTATTCTAGTTGTAAGGATAGGGGGTTACCTAGAGGAATCAATTACAAAGTCAAGCGTAAAATACACAAATTTCTTTCAATATGCTATATCATGTAAAAGTGCACACTATATCATGTTGCAGTAGTCATATTTTCATTGAAGCAATTTTTTCGATACTGTTTCATTTACTTTATTTGGAAAGATTTGTCTTTCAGATTTTTCAATTAGTGAGGGTGTCACGTGGACAGAACATACCAAACAAACGAAAAAATAAAGAAAATGACAAACAGTATGTAAAATAATCATATGAGTACAAACTTTTAACACAATGTGATCATATAAAGGGCTTATTGCTTAAAATTATTCAAAACTACTGCTAAAAGTGAGCAAAAAGTATAATACTTCCTTTTCACAGTCATCTGCAAATGTTCCAGAAGTTATCAATTTTGGATGAGTTGAAAGTGGTATACGGAAAGGAGAGTGGGGGGTTAATGAAGTAGAAACAAAATGTCTGGCTTTCTAATTTTTTTAAAAACTGTTAAATAACGAAAACTATAAACTCAGTGCTTCGGATCCGCTCAGTTATTTAGTGAATTTACACGGATTTTTAAAATGCACCATTTTTCAAATACAAATTAATATATACTTAAAAATTCTTAGGACTTTGTCTACCAATGACAGATTCATATATTATGTCAATTATGTAGGCATTTTATAATTCATATGAAAAGTGATTCTTCTATTTGTGTTACATTACGTCTAGCAATCACTTAAACTTGTACAAGTAGTAGTTAGTTGCAACATACTAAAGACACAATTCATAAGCAGTGATAAATCTTTTGTGATGGAACAGAATAAAACAAAAGAAATGCATGTCCATTAGCGACACTTGGAAATTGTGTAAACTTAAAACTTAAAAAATCTGATGTGTTCCATTCACAGGACTTTCTCTACATCTCTGCAACAAATTATTGTTAAAAAGCTCATGCTTCTATTTACTTCAAGCTAATCGAGAAAAAATTAGCAGAAATAGTCTTATTACTTGCTTCCTTGTAAGTAGAAGCGAAATAAGGGAGTACCGGAAGTTAAAGTGATAGTCAAAAGCTGGTTGCTACGTGGCTGTAGTTCCTTTGTTTGTATGGACAGGAGTTGACAACTTCCTGTATGAGAAAAGAATAAGTTTTTCAAAGCGGAAACTAATAACAAGGAATATCTTAAAAACGATCAACTGCACGAAAAAATGCATATAACATAAATTGCGTGTTTTAATGTGATCTACATTTTCTGTGTGGAAAGTTTTTTTTCCATCTCTTACGGTTTAGCAGTTATGCAAAATTCGGCAAAATTCATCCAGAATAAAGAGGTCTTCAGAAGCTATTCCCAGAAAATTCAAGATATTCATTTTATTTGTGGTACAAATAACTTTAATATAGGTGATCTTAATCAAAATCATTCGAGACATTTTTAAGAAAATCAAAATTTTCTAAAAATTTTCCATGTAAAGGGTAGTTTGTGGTGGGGGATTTTCTTGAAAATCTCGTGTCGCATCCTTGGAAGATACTATACCTAAATACCAAATTTGGGATTTGATGGTCTTTTCGTTTTTGAGCTATGTTGTCCATAGACACACACAGACAGACAGACAGACAGACAGACAGACAGACAGACACACACATGTGGACCTTTCTCTAAAAATGCTTTTTTTTTTTTTTGGATTCAGAAGATTCTAAGACATGTATTTCCGGCGAAATCTCGGTATCAAAATTTTGGGTGGTATATAATACTTCCTCTATACACTATGTACATAGTACCTGTAGAGAAAGTAAAAATTAATACTACGATAAAACTTATTCTATACAAACTGTGTAGTCTAACAAGTGCAGAATTTATTGCATAGCGTATTTAATTTTTAAAATGTCCTAGTTATACGAAGTTATACAACCGTCCATAAAGTGAGAGAACGCATGGATTTTTCAGAAATTCCAGGCAATTTTTAATTTTTCATGTGAGTGTATTAAGCATTCCATTCTTGATTAAAATCCTTAAGGCCATTTTTGAGAAATAAATTAAAGAAAGAAAATATTGCCATAAAGTGTAGTTTGGAACAAAAGCAGTTGTTGGAAAATGTTCCTGTAGCATACTTGGAAGATGCTGAACTTCAATACTAGTTTGAATTTACCCATACTTTCATTTTTTAGCTAAATTTAAATCAGGCGTATATAAGATATTATTTTGGCGCAACAAAAGAAAATGAGACAGCCATACCATATTTGCATATACACCGACTTTTCAAAGAGTTATTATTTCAATTAGCCATTCTTTGTGTTCTGAGACAGAAATGTCAAATTTCTATGTGCGACATCCATACAAATACAGTGATTCTGTAAAGTGGCTTTAAATTTTTACTTGCTCAGCACGAACTATGTACATAGTGTCTATACACTTGTATTCCACTTAAAAATTCGCTACCGAGATTTCACTGGCAATAGACTGTATAAAAAAAGCATTTTTAGAAAACGGTCCGTGTGTCAGTGTGTCCGTTTGTCTATGAATACGAAATACGATAAATACGATAGTTCAAAAACGAAAAGTCAGTAAAATACCAAACTTTGGATATAAGTTTAGTATCTTCTAAAGATGTGACACGAATATTTTGAGGAAAATCCTCCCAAACTACCCTTTAAACAGAACATTTTCTCAAAAATGTCTCTTAACAATTTTGATTAAAACACCGTATATTAAAGACATTTACACGTGTAACTTGAATTTTCTAAGAATAGCCTATAAAGACCTCTTTATTCTGAATGACTTTTGCTAGATGTTGCAATAACTGGTAAACCGTAAGAGATATATAAAACTTACCACACAAAAAATGTATATCTCATTAAAACACATAATTTATTCATACAAATTTCTTTCGCAGAGTTGAATATTTTATAAATATTCCTTGTTAGTGGAAAGTTTTTAAGTTTTAAAAGATCGTATTAGCCTAGCGTATTCTTATTTTCTTTCTGCTTACAAGACAGCATTTCTCCAGTATTTATTTCGATTACCTATCATGAAGTAAATAGAAGCAAACGCCTTTTAACAATAATTTATTACAGAGATGTAGAGAAAGTTATTTAAATGGAACACATCAGATTTTTCACAAATGTTATATATTTTATATTTAAAACTATAGAAATAAACATGATCATAATGCATAATCAGGTCTTCTTACAATACTATAAAGATCTACATATCTCAACAGACACATGAAACATTTAACGTGATTGTGGAGTGTGCTTTTGATGTCTTTAATTGTATTAATGCGAAGATGTTGTTTCTGTAATGCAAACTGGCAAAATGGGTAATATCTTGAGAAGAACGAAGACAACCAAAGAAGTGAATGTTTGAAGGCCCTTAGGATTAGGATGTCCAATTTCCCTTTGACAAGATACGGTTTCCCTTTGCAAAGAAATATTTCCCTCTGGGACTGATTTTGACTGAAATATTTGTCACTGCTTCTTTATCAAGCTCTTTACAATACAATTTTATAAAGAGAAAAGAACTGAAGGGGACGCAGGGTCTCCTCACACCCCTTAAATACGCTTCTACTAAACTGACAAATATGTTTCTAAAAACAAACTTGAAAGCTTGTATTTCCAGGATAATCTCTGTTTGTTTTTTTAAACACAGAAATAGCACAATGAGAATAATGATATATAGTTTATTCTTGTCCTAGGCTTAATATTGAAATTGTCCTTTCTTTTCAGTGTACATAATATATAGACATTGCATCCAAAAATTCAATACTGAGATTTCACCGGAAATACAAGTTTGGGACCCTCTGAATCCAAAAAAAAAAAAAAGCATTTTTAGAAAAACTTCCATGGGTGTGTCTTTGTGTGTGTGGGGGGGCTAACATTGCTCAAAAACTAAAATGCCGATAAATATCAATTTTGATACTTAAGTTAATTTTTTTCCAAGGATGCGATGCCAAGATTTTCGACAAAAGTCTCACCCCCAATTACCCTTTACATGGAAAAAAAGTTCGAAATTGTTTGGTTTTCTTTAAAATAGTTTCAACAATTTTGATTAAATCTCTTATATTTAAGACATTTATATGGCAAATAAAATGCATATTTTGGATTTTCCTGGAACGTCTATGAAGATCTCTTTATTTGGATGAATTTTGATGAATTTTCTATAACTGGTAAACCGTAAGAGATAAGACCAATACTTCATAAACAAAAATGTAGATCACCTTAAAACGTTTAATTTAGGTCATATACATTTTTTTTTCGTGGAGTTGAACGTTTTCGCCATATTTCATGTTATTGGTTGCAGTTTTAAAACATTTAAAACCTTTCTCAAACAGGAACTAGTCAACTCCGGTCCGAGCAAAGAAAAGTATTTCGAACCCATAGCAACTAAAGTTTAAAACTTTTTACTGTCGGTTTAGCCTGGTGTATAATTTTATTTCCCTTCTACTGATAAGCAACTAAGTAAAAAGAGTATGTCTACTAATGTTTCTCTCGGTTAGCATAAAGTAGATAGAAGTTTAAGCTTTATGGCAATAATTTGTTACAGAGATGTAGAAAAAGTTATGTGAATGGATTACATAAGATTTTTTTTAGAAAAATGTCCGTGTGTGTGTGTGTCTATGAGCAGCATTGATAAAAAACGATAAGAACGTTAAATAGCAAACTGGATATTTAAGTTGAGTATCTTCAAAGAATGCAACACGAAAAATTTCAAGAAAATCCTCTCACTTCTCACTTATCTTTCATAAAGATAAAGTTTGAAAATGTTGGTTTTCTCAAAAATGGCGCTAACGATTTTGATTAAAATCTCTTATATTCAAGATATTTACATAGCAAATAAAAGGTATATCTTGAATCTTTTGGGAATAGCCACTGAAGACCTCTTTATTCTGGATGAATTTGTCTGAATTTTACAGAACTGTTAAGCCGTAAGAGATAGACAAAAACTCACTCGAAAAAAAAATGTAGATCTCCTTAAAACAAACAAATTAGGTCATGTACATATTTTTCGCGGAGTTGACTGTTTTCGAGATATTCAATGTTATGGGTTCAGTTTTAAAATACTTAAAAAATTGTCATACAGGAACCTGTCACCTCCTGGCCACTCTAAGAAACTTATTTCAATCCCATAGCAACTACATTTTAAACCATTTGACTGTCGGTTTAGTCACTTGACTTTCTCTAAAGTTTTGCAACAATGTATTGTTAAAAAGCTTATTCTTCTATTTTATTTCATGCTAATCGAGAAAAAATAGCATAAATAGTATTGTTACTTGCCTACTTGTAAGCAGAAGGGAAATAAACGGAATTCACGATAGTCAAATGTTTTAAAAGTGATTGTCATGTGATTGAAGTTCATTTTATTTGAATGGTTAGGAGTTGACAAATTTCCGTATGAGAAAAGTATAAGTATTTTAAAACTAAAACTAATAACAAGAATATCTCAAAAACCGTCTCCACGCAAAAAACGAATATACCATAAATTGTATGCTTTAACGAGCTCTACATTTTTTGTGAAGTAAGTTTTTGTCTACCTCTTACAGTTAAGCAGTTATGCAAAATTCCGCAAAATGCATCGAGAATAAAGATGTCTTCAGAGTTTATTTCCAGAAATGTAATATATACATTTTATTTTTCAGGTAAATATACGATAATCGTTACAGCCATTTTTGATAAAATCAAAATTTTTGAAAATTACTCCATGTTAAAGGTAGTTGGGGATGGGGGGATTTTTTTGAAAATCTTCGTGTCGCATCCTCGAACTTAAATACCAAGTTTGTTATTTAGCGGACTGTTCGTTTTTGAGCTATGCTGCCCACAGACACTCTCTCTCTCTCTCTCTCTCTCTCTCTCTATCTCTCTCTCTCTCTCTCTCTCTCACATACATACACACACAACACACACTGACAGACAGACACACACGGACATTTTCTAAGAATGTTTTTGTTGGATTCAGGAGGTCTCAAAACAACGGTATCGAAGTTTTGGGTGCAATACAATAGTATCTCTATATATACTGTGTACATAGTAATGTAGAGAAAGTAATAAGCTTATTAGCAATAAATTTGTTACAGAGATGTAGAGAAAATCATGTGAATGGAACACTACAGATCTTTTTGCTACACTATGATGAGCTTGAAATATGCAACGATCCATATAATCTCACAGTAGAACAGATCGATAGCATCCATTTCACTGCAAGGTACGGCACGAAACGAATCGCCTATGATGCACACTTTCAAATCTCTATAACTGTGACGGCCGCGTCGTGGCCGAGGGGTTAGGTCACTCCCCTCTCATCTAGACGGCCCAGGTTCGACCGCATGTGAGATTTGTGGTGGACAAAGCGGCGCAGGGGCGGGTTTTCTCCGGGTTCTCCGGTTTCCCCCACCATCGCATTCCACCGGTGATCCATCTTCATTCCATGGATCACTAATGCCATCGCCTGCGGTGCCACAAGTAGTAAAAGTGGCGTTAAACACTAAACTATATATATATATATATATATATATATATATATATATATATAAAACCGTGACTTAATAGCTACTTTAAAAAACCTGTATGGACAAAGCGTTAAAGTGATTCATTTAGATATTTGCTGCGTAATTGCCTGTGACATTTATGAACTATTTTCATTAATCCCAAAGGATAAATTTAATTTAATGTGAAAGCAGGAACACTGACCAGACGACCTCTATTTCGTTACCGGATATTCCGGTATGAGAATAGTTCTCTGCTGCCCTAGGGACCAACAAACAGATTTTGTTAAAAGGAAAAACTCATTTGTGTAAGAGGTAGGAGTAGATTGATGTAAGGCTCAGTACAGCCGAGAAAGAAAATCCTCTCCCTATATAGGTGCCATTTCATTATCTCTCCATTGTTAAAAGACCACATTTTATCTGAACATCCTACGATGGGAGACAACGCACATCCTGGGAGATCCAGTTAATGTTTTATGAGTATCAAAGTTTTAGATACACTATACATGCACATAAAATAAATTTAAAAGGCAATACATCCATTTCAGATGTGTTATGTGAACAAAATAAATTTAGAATGCATCCCTGGTCGAGTGGTCAGTGAGCTGAATTTTCACCCGGAGGTCCCGGTTTTGATTCCCGGCAGGGGCAGGGAATTTTTCTTTAACCAGAACCAGAACCCTCCCCTCCACAAAGTCTGAAAGTATGTATGTGCATGTGTTTAATGATAAACCTAAAGTTAATAACCTGTGGTCAGATGAGTTGTTTCACAAATTAAAGCCCCCGACATGATCATAAAAGTTACAGGGGGTTTACAAATGAAAAAAATAAAAAAAATTTTAAAAATGTGTACATTATATATATAAAATATAATTTTAAAGAGTAATTTTTACTTTCTCTGCACGTACTATGTAATGGTGTATAGAGAAGGTACTGTATTGTATTGCATCCAAAATTTCGATATGGAGATTTCACCATATCGAGGTCCCCCGACTCCAAAATACAGTCGGACAGCATAGTTCAAAAACGAAAAGTCCGTTAAGTAATACCAAACTTGATATTTAAGTTCAGTATCTCTCAAGGACGTTACACGAAGATCAGTTTTTCTTATTTTCAAAATGTGTTACTACTTCATGAGTAATGTGATTGCAGCCGCAGTTGCTTGCGCAACGTTGGTCAATGGTTCCTTGGGGATTTCTGCACATGCTGCTGTAATTTCGTAATGAAGGGCCTTGAGCGTAGGTGGTTTCCAGCAATACACTACATCCTTCAAGTTCCCCATCCAAAGGAAATCTAGAGCTGTTAAATCTGATGAACCTGCTGGGAACCCAAATGTACCTCTTCCTCTTATTCATTACCCAGGGATGCCCGAAGAGGTGTTCTGCTTGTTCCTATCTCTCTATATATCTCTCTCGTGAACAGAGCTGAGAGCTGGCAAAATTAATGTGGTACCATTTTCAGGCACGTGAGGCAGTAACTGCCATCTTCAAAGAAGATGAGTCCTGTTAATCACCTAGATAAAAGTCCACTTCATGTATATAACCCTGATAGATTGCTTGCCTTGTCAGTATGAGCATACAAATTTTATGGTGGCAATTATAACAATTTAACAGTTCAAAATGAACTGCATCAAATCACCCAATCTTCGTCAAAAGCTTTTTCATTTCCATTTACTATTATGATCAGAATTAAAGTCATCCTCGCTTAATGTGTGCAATAATTTTAGTGTGGACATTTTTCACTTAGTGGTTTAAAATACTGGCACTGCGTAGCATTTTTGAAGCGACATTGAAAACTTCCCTAAACTATAGTCTAAGAAGCAGAGCTTGTATACCAGTGGGTCTGTCTGGTAGGCTCTTGGTGAGCCTTGGTCTATCTCCCTTAACCACAGTAAAGGTAAGATACGAGAGTTGAAGAATGGTTGCTTTAGTTTTTAGTTGGCAGATAGTACGGAGGCAGTTTTAATTTACAGCGTCCTAAGCGATTGTCTTTACAAGAGCAGCATCTTTGCCGCTGCTCTGTTGGATTGTTCTTTTGCTCACATAACAAGTGCTACACTAACTTAACGCAAAACTGTGCAACCGTCAAGCGTGTTGGAGGTTGTGCTGTGAGCTCATTTCCTTAAACGTCAAAGTGCTCCGACAATTTTGATTCACTCTCACGCCTAGTACAATAGTTCTAGTGCCATACAGGGGGAAATCTATTGAGAAAACACATTTTTTTTGGTAGTGTTTAATGCCTGCTTTAACTACTTATGGCGGTGACACTGATGATACATGAATGAAGATGGAGCATCAGTGGAATGTGATGGCGGAGGAAACCGGAGAACCCGCCCCTGTGCGCTTTGTCCACAACAAATCTCACATGCGGTCGCTTATATATCTGAATATACAGGGGCTAGCAACACGATTATGTGGCGATACGGATGAGCAATCTAAGTTTTCTTTGAAAGTTCTCTCTCTCTTTCTCTCTCTCTTTCTCTCTCTCTCTCTCGCTCTCTCTCTCTCTCTCTCTCTCTCCCTGTCAGTTACCTAGATTACATAGAGGATGCATTGCATTTCGATCAAAATTTCGCGTAAAATGTCAGTCAAAATAACCTTTGATGCCTCCCATACCCAAAACTGTTTTAAAAGCAGTCATATTGTTTTCAGGTACTATAAAACAAAACATAAAAATAGGATACAGTCTAGTATTTGTACGCAGCGTTCAGTATTTTGCACTGATATACAAAATTATTACTCTCATTTGAATAACATTTACCATGGTAAAATGTGGTCACTTTATTTTCTCTTACGAACACCCACTACTCTTTATTTCACTACCAATTTTATTTTGCACCTCGCCCTCAAAGTAACCTTATCATGTCTAGCTAAAGAGAAGGTATTTGTGAAATAAACTGGCGGGTTTATCTAAATTTTCAATAAAGGTTACATTAAAGTATTAAATGGATACTTAGCCTTTGTTGTAATTCATAATATGCATTTATCCTCGCGTTACATATCTGAAAAAAAAACTTTTAATTAATCTAGTAAGTAACATGACGCTGAAGTAGTCTTTATAGTGCAACACAGACTACATAAAACAAGCATGCTTGTGGAAACCACAGCTTTATAAAATGGTGGAACAAAGCCCGTCTACTGTTACAAAGACAAATTTAGGAAGCAAACACAGCGCTAGACTTTAACGCATACTGCATCGCAACAGTACTGGCACATGAAAATAACTAAAATATATAATTATTAATTTGCTTCTAAATAAATTTGGAATTCTGAAATCGGTATATGTGAAATATGTTGCATTTACTCCACTCTATGTTCGTTTCATTTGTCGAGTGTGGTCACTATCGAGGTTTTATTCTCGTAGTGGGGCAGACTACATTCGTTTTACCTAGCTTCCTATTAACTGGGCGCTCTCTCTCTCTCTCTCTCTCTCTCTCTCTCTCTCTCTCTCTCTCTCTCTCTCTCTCTCGCTGTTTACAATATATCAGTCAAAAGTATAAATTCTGTTGGCATATCGGGGAAATAGGTATAGACCGTCACACATTTTTGTGTCTAACGCACTTTTGCTCCTATGAAGGGAAAATAAAATACAAATTACTTGGTTGTCCTCATATATAAATAAGCTATCTCACTACTAATCATACAGGATGTAAAAAAATCTGATGTGTTCAATTCACATGACTTTCTCTAATTCTGTGTAACATATTATTGTTAATGAGCTTATTCTTCTATTTGTTTCAAGCTAATCGAGAAAAAAATAGCAGAAATAGTCTTATTACTTGCTTCCTTGTAAGTAGAAAAGAAATATGGAAGTATCATAGGTTAAAGTGAAGTCAAAAGCTCGTTACTAGGTGACTGAAATGCCTTTGTTTATATGGACACGAATTGACAAATTCCTGTATGAGAAAAGTATAAGTTTTTCAAAGCTGAAACCAAAAACAAGGAATACCTAAAAAGCGATCAACTCCTCGAAAAAAAATCACATAACATAAATTGTGTGTTTTAATGTGCTCTACATTTTTTGTGTGGTACGTTTTTGTCCATTTCTTACAGTTTAGCAGTTATGCAAAATTCCTCCATAATAAAGTAGTCTTCAGAGGCTATTCCCAGAAAATTCAAGATATACATTTTATTTGTCAGGTAATATACGATTTTTTAATCAAAATCGTTAGAGCCATTTTTGAGAAAGTCAAAATATTCGAAAAAAGTTCCATGTAAAGAGTAGTTAGGGGTGGGGGGATTTTCTTGCAAATCTTCGTGTCGAATCCTTGGAAGATACCAAACTTAAATACTAAGTTTGGTATTTAAAGTCTTTTCGTTTTTGAGCTATGATGTCCATAGACACATACACGCGCGCGCGCACACACACACGGAAGTTTTTTCAAAAATGCTTTTTTTGGATTCAGGGGGACCAAAACGTGTATTTCCGGTGAAATCTCGGTATCGAATTTTTGGGTGGAATACATTACCTTCTCTATACACTATGTACATAGTACGTGTAGAGAAAGTAAAAATATACGGCACAATTTGCAGGACAGATTCCTCACACGTATGTTTTATGAACATGGGTCTGAAAACACTTTCTTACCATGTTACAACTCATTTTCTCCAGTTCATTAATCATGGGAAACACACATGAACAGAACCATGGCGAACATGCACCCTTGGTTACGTCTGGCTACGTTGTCATTATCGTAAGTGCACTGCCAGTGTTTTGCTTTACATGTCGCTTTCGCCAATTGGCTCGTGCAATGGTAGTGTACCAAATACAGAGATAGCAGACGCCCATGTGATGTATAGATTAGCTGATGGCAATGGGCTCGCCCTCAACGTTTGTACCGGGAGAGATTTCCTGGACGAAGGTGTTAATCTCCGTTGGCTTCTAATTAACAGATTCGTGACAGATGGATAGGTAGAAGTGAACCAATTGCCTGGCCTCCACACTCCGCGGATCTAAATACATTGGAATTTTATTGGTGGGGGCATTTGAAAGCTCTTGTGTATCGAACCTCAATACCAGATGTTCAAAGTCTTCGTGCCTGTATTATGAAACGCTGTGAAACCATATGCACTACTCCATCTGGGATTCACTATGACGGCGGGTCAATGCTCACGGAGGGCATATCGAACATCTCCTATGAGAAAAATCTAATATGTTCCATTCACTTGACTTTCCCTACCTCTCTGCAACAAATTATTGTTAAAGAGCTTATGTTTCTATTTACTTCATGCTAATCGAGAAAAAAATTAGTACAAATAGTCTTATTACTTGCTTCCTTGTAAGCTGAAGGGAAATAAGGGAGTACTATAGGCCAAACTAATAATCAAAAGCTGCTTGCTATGTGATTGAAGTTCCTTTGTTTATATGGACAGGAGTTGACAAATTTCTGTATGAGAAAAGTACAAGTCTGTCATAGCTGAAACCAAAAACAAGGAATATGTCAAAAACGATCAACTCCACGAAAAAAAATATGTATAACATAAATTATGTGTTTTAATGTGCTCTACATTTTTGTGTGTTAAGCTTTTGCCCACCTCTTACGGTTTAGCAGTTATGCAAAATTCCGTGAAATTCATCTAGAATAAATTAATCTTTAGAGGCTATTCTCAGAAAATTCAAGATATTTATTTATATTTTATTTGTCAGGTAACTGTCTTTAATATATGACGTTTTAATCAAAATCGTTAGAGCCATTTTTAAGAAAATCAAAGTTTTTGAAAAAATTTCCATGTAAAGGGTGTTTGGGGGTGGGGGAACTTTCTTGAAATCTTCGTGTCGCATCCTTGGAAGATACCAAACTTAAATACCAAGTTTAGTATTCAACTATGAGCTATTGAGCTATGCTGTCCACAGACACATAGACACACAGACACACAAACACACACGGACCTTTTTCCAAAAATGCTTTTTTTGGATTCAGGGGGACCCAAAACATGTATTTCCGGTGAAATCTCGGTATCGGATTTTGGTTACAATACAATATCTTTTCTATACACTATGTACATAGTACGTGTAGAGAAAGTAAAAAGGTGTATGCGGAATGCTGGTACGTTCCATTTTTGTGTGTTTCCCATTGTTAATGAGTTGGAGAAAATGAGTTGTAACTGGTTACAAAGTGTTTCCAGACCCATGTTCATATAACATGTCTCCGTCTATGTGTGAGGAATGTCTTCTGAAATTTGTGCCGTACGTTTTTGTTACATCCTGTATAGACACTCGCATAAATAATGAAGTTGCCTCTATGAAAATAACAGCTAATTATGAATCCTAAAATAACTACGGTGCAAATAATTACGTCAAAAACTAAAAAGAAAAACAAAATCTCTCTTTAGTACAGACGCTACCTCTAGATGGGAACGAATTACAGAGCAATTACGGATTATCATATTGCTATGAATTTATAAAAGGTTCGTTGATTAGGTGTGAGTTCTCTGAATCCATCATCTCTTTATACCAACAAATTCCCAATCTTTGCTACATTTGAAAACAAGAGTTTACTCAGTCTTGAATGAACTACAAAGCTTGGAACGTCAATACATAAACCAAGCCACCCATCTCAGTCAGCAAATATCGCTCGCACCTCCCCCATTGAACGAATCTGGCCGTACTAGGGCATTTTAGATTACATGCTCATCTCATACGTTTTGATGGTTGCATACGCAACAAGGCTCCCGTTGCCCAGTCTTGGTTTTCCATCTCAAGTTCGAACATTTTCCTCCACTACTGACAACCAAGGGGTCGTCTCCTTAGCGCGGTAGTAGCGCAGCTGCTTTCCAAGCGGGAGACCTGAGTTCGATTCCCAATACCGACGTGGGGATTTTCCCTCCGCTGGGAGACCTGGACCGGAGTGCACTCAGCCTCGTGAGGTCCCTGGGGGGGGGGGGCCAATTGAGGAGCTACTTGATGGAGAAGTAGCGGCTCCAGGTCATGAGGACCGTATTAACCGGCCGGGAGGGGTTCGAGGCGCTAACCACGTCTCACTCTCCAATAGTGCACCCCATCCATGACGTCTGTCATGGACCGAGATGGGGAACGCAGCGGCCGGGCGGTAGGCCAAGGTTTCTTGTGAGCTGTCGTGCCATGGAGTTATTACTGGCAACCAAGGAGGAATACTCGCAATATTGTCCTTGCAGTCCTTACATCGTTTGCTGGATGAGAACTACTCTTTAAGGCAGATTAAAGAATCTGCAAGAGCAGCAGATGCGCTAAACAGAACGGCAACGGCTGTAGATGTTGAGAAACAAATATTTAAATCTCACATCTTCTTAACATTTACTCTTTATTTTCACTGAATTTGTATAGTACTGGTTAACTATTAAGTCAGGAAAAATACACAAAAATGTGTTCAATAAATAAATTGAGCCAAATAACCCCCTTTGCATCATACGAAATCTTCAAAATATCCCTTGTTTTTGCTTAACATTTTCCAACTAAAGCATGAATTGGCCACCTCCTGCGAACCTGAAATATTCTACCTTCCCTTATCTATACCAGCTTATGAAGCAGAAAACATCCATAAAGGAAAATACCGGAAGTGTTTAATAATTGAAAAATAATGAGAAGTATTCAATAATGAAGAAAAAAACTTAGAAGCGTTTAGCACATAGGAAAAAACAGAGACATTTATTTATTCTGATTGGAATTAAGACCACAAGGCCTTCTCTTCCACTCTACCAGACAACACAATAAATACAATACAGCAGTGATACAATGAATAAAGAACAGAATTACAATTGTATACAAATTAATAAAAACAAGCATAAAAACTACAAGTAGACTAAAATGAAAAAAAATACTGTAAACATAACTATTTTAAGTGGAATATTCATATAGGTTGATACGCATATTAGTCATATTTAGAATTGAAATGCATATTACTTGCATGACCATAAAATATTAGTAACAATAAATGAAAGTAATGATGTATTTATCAAATTAATACAGCAGCAGATTAGGTTTCATTATAAATGTGTGTCCTAATTTTCTTCTTGAGCAGTATAACGTTTTGGTAGTCATCTGAGATTTAATCATGGTGGAAAAACTGAAAAATGTTTAACTATGCAGAAAAAATTGAGAAGTATTAAACTACGGAAATAAAAAATAAGAGGGACTTATGCATGGAGTAGGAGACTGAGAAGCGTTTTACCATGAAGGAAAAAATGAGAAACTTCTAACCATAAAGGAAAAACCTGAGAAGCGTTTAAACATAAAGGGAAAAACTGAGGAGGTTTAAGCTATGGAGGAAAACGCTGAAAGGCTTTAACCATTGGGTGGTGAGAATGAGAAGCGAATTAAGGAGGGAAAAACTGAGAATCGTTTAACCATAAAAAATAAGAAACATTTTAACTGGAGGAAAACACGCCAAGTACATTCTTATAGTTAATTTTTTTGAAAAATATGTCTAGGCAATTATTAGGGTGAATAGAGAATCACTTTTGTTTTATATCATATACATTAGATATATAAATTTTTATATACATTTAGGAACATTGTTTGCGAATGTATATGTTTGTGGGGGGTGGAGATTATAGATTTGTTTAGTTTCCGGTTATGTTTTTGAAATAAAATAGATATTGTGTATTTATACACTTTCAGGCGGTTTCCGGCTATATCTTTAAAGGTATTTGTAAGGGCTATAGATATGTCAACAATCCTTATCTCAGCGGTAGAGAAATACAACATAATCTCTAAAACCTTTAAAAATCCGTGCTAAGTTTTTGACATAATTTTAAAAAAACTCGTTTTTCTTTCTTCTTTTTTTAAGCCTTTTCTTTTTCATTATGAAGGCTAAACTTTGAAATGTCATAGTCTAAGTATATTTTATATCTCTAGATTTAAATTACCTTTAGCCTGATTTAAATAGCAGATACTCTCGTAAGTTGATGGATAATTTGTAGGTTAATACTGTTTTTCTAATAAACCTTTTTTCAGAATGTTCATTATGTTAAAATATCTCACGTGAGAGCTTTCACCCAATATGCTGAAAATTTTCAATAAAATGACACGAAAATTTATAAAATAATCCAATATTAAATATTTTACACACTTAACTCCGTGATTTTGTCCCTTTTTTTTTAAAAAAAATGAATTAGTATTATTTAAATACAATTAAATGATGTGCTATATGTGTCTGTAAAAGTATACAGAATACATAAACAACCGATTATTTATGAGGATGAGATCTTAAACATGCATTATTATATTTAAAATGTACATTTTCAACATTCCTATGGTAGAGGACTTTCCAAAACTCTAAACTGTTTTATATTAATATCTGGAAAAGTTTTAAACATATTGAACAAATGAATAATCTAATTAAGCTGTTACAAGTGTCAAATTCGTTGAATGTTTTGAAAAATAACATCTGGAGTGAATTATTTCGTCACGATATTTGCAATATATTGAGATATGTGCCGAAAATCAGCCTTGGCGCTCTGCTACAGGAAACACTACACCCCAGGAGTCTCGCCAATCCGCACAGCAATTTGTGGGAGAGAGATAACAGGAAAAGACAGTTCCATGCGGTGCCTTTGATGTCATGAAATGATTGCAGTGGCCTCAAGCTGTTACCCACAGATGGCGCAGATGGCAGCAGTGCTAACGGCACTAAATTAGACAGCAGTACGCGTGCCTTTGAGATGAACCAAATGGCGCAGCATCTCTGCACACGGGCTATTTCACTTGAAGCTACTAGATGTTAAATAGCAGTATTGTGAACAGTTTAACACCTAAAATAAACTCAAACTTAAACACTATACAAGTACATTGAAACCGTGAAACCAATAGATAGTGCCAGGAATTCTCCTAATTCATTCTTAACTTCAGGTTATTAAATTGTATCCTTTCAAATTAAATATGGCAATTCAACATTTTAAATAACTGATACAAGAGGTGTTCATTCGCATCATTTAGATTACAAAAATAATTCCGTGTTTAACTACTCCATTTTATTTCCAGTCAATCCGGTTCAGTTGTTTAACTGGCCTTCCGATACCAAGGCCGCGGACACAAACCTGGTCTAGAGCTTTTTTAGTGTGCTCAAAAGCGACAGCCGCATATCAGTAGACTTACTGACATGTAAAAGAATTCCAGCGGGACAAATTCAGGCACAACGTCGGTGTTGATTATATGGTTCTGGCAATTGAATGCGTCGTTAATAAACCAACAAACAAGAAAGATAGGAAACAATTTTATGGTAGGTTGTAATATTAAAATGTAGGGATTTTTACTTAGTAAAATGAAGGGCATGTAAAAAGAAATATTTCGGAAGTTACGAAAACTATTCCTCAACAAATTATTATTCTTGCAAAATTTATTCTTCAATTTACTTCATGTTAAAGGTAAATTAAACTCCTACGCAACGGCACACAAGGGGCCAAGGCCTATCGCCCGACCGCTGCGTCTCCCATCTCGGAACACGACAGGCGTCGTGAATTGGGTGCAGTGCTGGAGGGTGAGACATGATAAGCACCTCGAATCCCTCCCGGCCGGTTGATGCCGTCTTCTTGATCTGGAGCCGCTACTTCTCAATCAACAAGCTCCTCAATTGGCCTCTCAGAGACCTCACGAGTCTGAGGGCACCCCTGATTAGGTCTCCCAGTGGGGGAAAAGTCTCCTCGCCGGTACCGGGAATCGAACCCAGGTCACCTGCTTGGCAAGCAGCCGCGCTACCGCGTTAAGGAGACGCCCACTTCATGTTAATCAAGATAAATATTTGTAGAGATGGTTTCATTACATATTTCCTTGAAGGTGCCATGGGAAGTGGGGAATGCAGTAAGCTTAAACGAATGTAAAGTAAAAGTGTTTAAGAGCTAGTAGATATAGGATAACTTTGTAATACGCTCTCCTTGAATGACCAGGAAAAATAAAGGGTATAAAAGACAAAAGTGGAACCAAAAAAATATATCTTAGAAATGTTAATTGCTCAATAAAATGGATTTAATATAAATTAAGTTTTTTAACATGGTCTACATTCTTAGATGTTTTATATCTCTTATGGTTTATATAGTTTACCAGATATGCAAAAGTTATCCAGAAGAAAGGGGACTTCAGAAGCTATTAACAAAAAGCTCAGAGTGCAACTTTTATTTGCAATGAGCATATCTTATACATATGACACTTGAAGTAAAATCATTACAGTCATGTTTTGGAAAATCGAACATTTCACAAAATGTTCATGTTAAGGTCAGTTTGGGATTTGTCTTCATCCATGTCGCTCAAATATCAAGTTTGGTATTTAACAATTTTATGTTTTGGAATCATGCTCTCCATAAACACCAGTTAGCCCACTTCTAAGTATAATTTTTATGGTTCAAAGTGCCTAAAATTGCCAGTGAAATTTCGACCCCAAAATTTTGGGTTGAATATAATAGTTTCCTATTTTTACTTTCTCTGCACGTGCTATGTACATTGTATATAGTGAAGGTACCTGCTGTATTATAGCCAACAATTCTATACCGAAATTTCACCGAAAATGCATGTTTTGACACCCCCTGAATAAAAAACATTCCTAGAAAAATGTGTGTATGTGTATGTGGGCATAGAAAAAAAACGAAAAGTCCATAAGATACTAAACTTGGTATTTAAGTTCAGTATCTTCCAGGATGCAACACGAAGGTTTTCAAGAAAGTCCCCCATCCTCAATACCATTTTCAAGGAGAAATTCCAATAATTTTAATTTTCCGAAAAATGGCTTTAACTATTTTGATTAAAATACCGTATATTAAAGGTATTTACATGACAAATAAAAGTATGTCTTGAATTTTCTGGGATGGGACTCTGAAGATTCCTTCATTCTGGATAAGCATTGCATAACTGCTAAACCGTAAGTGGTAGACAAAAAGTTACTACACAACAATGTAGATCTTGTTAGAACAAACAATTTATGTCATATACACTCGGTCAATAACAACAGGAAAATATTTTTTTTATAAAAACAATACAAGTGTAATGGCGGTCGGCTCTCTTGCCACGTGAGACGTACCGAGATTTCACTGGTTGTCATGAGGAATTATGCTAAAGGGGGAACTGGTACATGCAAAAATTAACATATGAACTAAGTAAGCACATTTATTTACCTATAACCAGCTATCCTAAACTGATGGCTGTTGCTCCATAGCAGCGATTCCCAACAATTTCTTGATTCACCAAGACTCTGACACTGACTGTAGGTAGCTTCCCTCTATCGCCGCGGTCGTCCCATGCGAGCAAGGCGCTAGACGGAACTAAATCAGGCCAATGATGGGACGTTCCAAATGGCGTGTTGTTTCAACCGACGAATCTCTATCTCTAACGAGCTTTTCTAGCAACTGTCATTAACGAACATTTCTCAAACAATGTTTATCTGTTAACCCCTCCCCAAACAATAAATATATTTACATTATCCCCCAAATGCTACATCATGTCTGACCTGAAAAACAAATAGCAAGATAAGAATTCATATAAACGATTTTATACTGTTAAATTAAAAAGGTGGATGCATACAGTCTATGAAAGAGGTGCGCTACAATTGGTACATAAGGAAAGGCTAACAATTACAACATATTTTGGCATGCTAAAGAATGAGGTGTCATTAAACTGCACAACAGCTACAAAACTTACGTATATTAAAGCGTCAATCACAAACATGGAGACGAATGTTAAAGTTATTACGTTATCGGACAAGAATAACCAAACCGATATAAGAAAACGATATTGTAGCATGAAAATATAAAGATTAAGCTGTAATATTAGAACTATACTCGGGGATAAAGGTGGTCAAGTTGAAGAGGTGGAACAAGGTTTGGTCGGCAACAGCATAAACAATTCCGTTCCATTATGATGCATATCAGGTGGATGAATTGCAGATATTCTTCGAGCGTTAAAAGAGTTGCTAAACTTAACGGGGATATTTCAAGTAAAAACCGGTCAGTGGAGAACCTCAATGAGCGCGACCGGTTCACCGTCTCCGCTGATAATCAAGAAGGTTACCAGTTTTAAATTATAATAGCCTGAACATTTTCCGTAAAGTATATCAGAATTTTTAGATCAAAACTTTGCTCGATTCTCCGCACTAGTGGTTCATGTTAGCCTCTAAAATCCATAATTGCAGGATCAAACCTGAGGAGAGTGATGGTTTTATTTCGGAATAAAAAATCCTTAGCATGGTATCCTTCGGTGATGGAGTAAAGCCAGTGGTCCCGTGCAATGTTTATTTGCACGTAAAAGAACCCCATACCTTGAGAGAAGACTTCTGGACAAAATTCCGCCATTTCGCGTCCGCTAGTAGTGATTTCGTCCTAGCATGTCATCTGTGGGCGAGAGTCGGTTCCTCGTCACCATGGCGCATAGCGGCGAGCTCACGAACCAGAAATTCAAATCCGATCAAGGAAACACCATAACGATGTCTTATAGCTCCACTTAGATGCTACAGGAAATTAATAACTTGGTTGACTCGACTGCTACAAATCCGAAATCATAGTTTTATGAAATGCGTATAAGTATTATTCGATATAAATATTGAGAGTTCTGCAACACTTAACGCACAAACGGGTATCTGAACACGACAAATTCGAGGCAGTAGTGTCACCTGGTATTTTATGCACCTGAGCATTCAAATATAAAGATTGTATGTCATTTAGGTATTGGGATTAAATGTCTCAAAAGTGTTCGTCGGGGAGACTAGGGTTTTTCAGTTGTCGATTATAAAATCGAAACAGTTCTCTTCTCTCTCTCTCTCTCCCTCTCTCTCTCTCTCTCTCTCTCTCTCTAGCTTTCTCTAATTCTCTCTCGCTCTCTCCCCTCCCTCTTTCCTATTTTTACTTTCTCTAGACGTGCTATGCACATCGTATATAGAGAAGATACCTGTTGTTATAGCCAACAGCTCTATACCGAAATTTCACCAGAAATACATGTTTTGAGACACCTGATCAAAATAAAGTATTTTTAGAGAAATGCCCGTGTGTGTGTCCGCAAAATTGCTCAAAAACGAAATGTCGGTAAATATCAAATTGGTATTTAAGTTCATTACTTACCAGGATGCGACACAATGATCTTCAAGAAAATCTCCTCACCTCCAACTACCCTTTAGATGGAAAACATTTCGAAAATTTTGGTTTTTTCAAAAAGACTCCAACGATATTGTTTAAAATGTCATATATTAAAGATATTTACGTAACAATTAAAATGTATATCTTGAATTTTCTGGGAATTGTCTCTCAAGAGCTTTTTAATCTACATGGGTTTTGCTGAATTTTGCATAACTGGTTAACGTAAGAAATAGCTAAAAATGTACTACACAAAGTATGTGATGTCATTAAAACACACATATAATTTATATACATTTTTTGCGAATTTGACCATTTCGGAAATATTCCTTGTTATTGGTTTCAGTTTTAAAATACCTAAAACGTTTTTCTTAGGGAGCTTGTCAACTCCTGGCAAATTTCAATCACTTGCAACTAACTTTTAAAAGTTTGACCATAGCTTTAGTCTAATATATTCCCTTATTCCCGCTCTATTTGCAAGGAAGCAATTAATAGGACAGTTTCTGCTAATGTTATTCTCGATTAGTATAAATTACGTAGAAGAATAAGCTTTTTATCAATAATTTGTTAGATATAAAGAAATTCATGTGAATGGAACACAACAGATTTTTTTCTGGAGCCTCGAAACGTAGGGAAATCGTGATGTCAATTCTGGATCTATAAAATATTAATCTTAACAAAAAAAAAAAAAAAATCAACGAAAGTAAAGGCACCCGTGTCCAAAGCTCAGTACATCTATCATTAAGCAAGTTTGACTCAAAATCCGTTCCAGTGTTGAAATTGCTTTAGAGTTTCCATTTGCCGCAACGTTTTAATCCAGTTACGAGCAGAATAACACACTTTGTTTCAATTAAGAGGTGAAACAGACTGCTAATCTCGAGCTTTAAGCGTATTTTACGCAAATACATTTAAGTGATATATTGTCTATGTGGCAGCGAATACTAACTGCGGTTGGTTTAGTTGCCTCTATATTAACAGCAAACGTCCTGCATATGCTGCAGGTATTGTGTATGCATAGCACACCACGGTATATAACACATACACCCATTCTCCTACTATAGTACGTTACGGTAATGTCATCTCTGGGCTGTAACTCCATGTTAAATATGCCATTATGAGTGTCATCGTTAGAACTGGTACCATATGATGCTATGACGTCATTCTCCGACGGAGATACATAGGGCAAATACTGTACGGAATGAATTTCAATTGTATAGAACTTAAAAGAGCCAGCTTCTTTTGTAGTTTGTACAATGTTTGGTTAGATACCTTCTAGGGAGCTTCAAAACGTTCTATATCATACTCATAACTTTGGGGAGAGGCACTTCTAACTACAGTGTTCTTCGTGACGTATGATACTGGGAAGATACTGTGTTTGCTAAAAATAAGTTAGTTAGATACTGGCTGCGAATAATTAAAAGTAGCAAACAACTCTTAGGGCAATATCTCATTGGCAACAAATGAATAACAGAGCATCCAAAATGGTGGGTGGTGGGGCTAGAACGGGCATTATCAAAAACTGGCCCAAACAATATTTGGCAGCCAGGTAATGAAAATAGAATTACATTCGTGAAAATGTAAAAAGATGTCTATGTGATGTAAACAGGTATGAAATAGAATCTGAATGTAGAAAATTCATTAGAACCACAAAATAAAACTTGGGTGGGGTAAAGAAACATAATGTAAAACTGGGTATGAAACAAACTATGGTAATAGCGTTGTTTAGGTTGAGTGTGAAAAGCTCGTGAGGCAGTTGATGATGGTAGAAGGATTTGCCCATTATGCGGGGTTCAGGAAGACTGGAGGCATATTTTAGTAGATTACGTGCAGAGGGGGATGTTAGGGTAAAATTATTACCGGAAGTATTTTTAGTTTCAAACAGACGGAGTACAGCATGCTGGGAGTTGATTCTAAACAGCCACAATAGAAGCAGTCAAGAACTACAGTAAGTGGGGATTAAAAATACACTTGAATAAAATAGAATACATGTGGGTAAGGAGGAACTTGAAATCGAAGGGCATAAATCAATAAAGTTGCAAGCTTGAAATATTTTAGTTCAACAGTACAGGAAATTGGATCATTCAAAATTACCAATATATAAACGCCAATATTAAGTTAAATAAGTTATTGGAATTTCTTTAGTACTGTAATATTAGAAAAAAAAATAGAAAAGAATTTATAAACCACTACTTAAGAATGCATTAGATATTCCAACTGTCCCATATATAGTGTGTGCGGATATCCATTCGGGCGTTAAAAGAGTTTCAGAATTCAACGGCTATTTATAGTTAAATCTGGCCAGTAGGGAAATAGTGATAGAAACCTGTTTTTATCTCTCTCAATGAGTGTGACCCGCCTCACCATCTTTGCGATAAGCAAGATGGATGTGCATATATGTGTGTGATGCAGGAGGGAATTTTAACACTGCAGCCAGAAAGATAGGATGAGTTGAAAGTAATATCAATGGGCGGCCGAAACCGGACGGAGGGGGAAGAGCCACCCTAACATACTCTAAGCAATTCTTCACCTCGACTCGGGGAGCATTAGGAGCCGGCATTCCAGATCTGGCCGACCTCCCTGGGTCGACAGATGACAGTTGTATTTCCACAGCGCATTCGCCATTCCGGAAGGGTGCCACCACCGCAGTCCTTGCTGACGTTTACAATCCTGAAAGAGACCGGTTAGATGAAATGGAGATAAATAAAAGGACTTATACTCCCCAAAATGTGTTTAAAGATCTGGGGAAACCTAAAAAAAAAAAAAGCCCATGAGGCAGATAGTTCCCACGACCTCCCGAATGCTAGTCTGAATAAAACGTCTGAACCACCTAGCTCGGTAAGCAAATGGGGTAAAACGAAGGTCGCTCAGCCAGCTCTCCACTTATCGGTTTTAAACTGATAGCCCCGTCGATTTCTGCAACTCCTTTAACCCCGAAGAAATACCTCACACGTCAAATACAGAGTCTGGTATTTTTTATGGGGCAAAAACTTGGACAGTAAAACTGAGAGCTGTAGAATTAGACTTCCAAAGAAGATCAAATAGTAGGTCTTGGTAGGAGAAAATAAATATGTAGAAATAATACGCCTAATGAATATAGAAAAATAAGTGATAAACGAAAGCATTAAAATCGTTTCATCACATGGTTGGAATAGAAGAGAAGCACAACCACGATAGAAGAAGAAATAGGAAAGAAAGACCAAATGGAACCTAGATAAACGGAACAAGAAAATATAAGCAGCTGAAAGATCTACAGGAAATATTTGCGTTGGATACAGGTTAATGGAGAAATGAGATAAAATAGTCAACATTGTATGTGCTATTTTTAATTTTCTTCGTCTTAAGAAAACTTCAGCACTTCAGAAAGTTCTAATAAATAAAATAAAAATATGCATATAAATTAAGAATAAAATAGTTCGTTAAGGCATTTATATCTCTGCAATTAAAGAAAATAAATCTATTGAAAGAAATTGAAAACCCAAAGTTACTACCAAAAATAAATGGAAATGGCGTGTTATTTATGGACGCTCTTTAACTGCTGTGGTTCTCAGCGTCCCATTCTATATTGGGTGTGAAAGACCGCTTAATTTTGCTCAGAGGCCTCTCTATAAGGCTTTAGGTTCTTTTACGTGCTGTAAATCTACGACACGGGACCAACGGCTTTACTTCCCTTCCGAAGGAAGCCATGCTAAGGGTTTTTACACCCGAAAAAATTCATCGTCCTCCGCCGGGTTTGAACCCGTGACCTTGGGCATATGAAGTCAGCATGGTAACCATTACACCACCGAGGGTGACAAAAGTTACTACCAGACTAGCTCGTTCATCAATCTACACATAAAATAAGAACTGAAGCTTTCCTGGCGACGTGTTAATTCAAAATCTTCTCGGGCTTCTAGCCAGGTAAAAACTTGGCTTGACACCAACGTTTCGAAGAAGTGCATCTTCCTCGTCTTCAGGGTGAACTGAAGACGAGGAAGATGCACTTCTTCGAAACGTTGGTGTCAAGCCAAGTTTTTACCTGGCTAGAAGCCCGAGAAGATTTTGAATTAATCTACACATAATTTAAAAATCGGCATGTCATATTTTTATAAAAATCGCTCTGTCTAAATAAAATAGGGTAAATAACTTTAAAATTATAAAACTCGTATAAAACAGACGATGGAAAAATGTTAATTTCGACTTTTGGTATACAAAAATGGAACCGAACTGTTGCAGTTTAAACTGAGGTGGACATATATTGGAAAAGTTTTGCGTTGGTCATTCGGAAAACCATGAAAGTCAATTTTAATATGGAAATACTTTCTCGACTTTTCTTTCCTCCATCCTGTACATTAAAGTTTTTTTTAGTTTTTTTTTTTTTTTGTATTTGTGTATTTCATGTTTGTTTTCTATGAAAACAAGCGAATACAGAATTGGAATAAATCCATAAAAAACATAAGTTTAAGCATAGTTCTGAAATGTACCTAATCTGATGCTGAAGAGTTTTGTACAAATATGGGCTTTCTTTGGAGAACCAACAGCTTAAGACTCACAATAGATTTTAAAACGACACAAGCTTAGTTTTCAACAAAAATATTTTACATAAAACCATAAGTGTGAATCAGATATAATGTAAGTAAACTCCGATTTGTTCCATTCACATGACTTTCTCTACCTTCTGCGAACAAACTATACTTACAAAACATTAATTGATCTACATCGAGCTAATCGAGATAAACATTAGCAGAAATTGCCTTATTTCTTGTTTCCTTGTAATCAGAAGGGACATAAGGAAATAAACTAGGCCATACAAAGAAAACCGCATTTCGATTGTATCACATAGCGACCAGGTTGTAAAGGAATTTACTTTCGCTTTATCGTAGTGCGGTCCCTATTTTCCTTCCACTTAAAAGGAAGAAAGTATAAGACCACTTTTGCTAATTTTTATGCCGATTAGCACCATTTAGTTAAAAGAATAACCTCATGTTAACAGAACAGGTACTGAAAATCATGTTTATGTAATACATCAGATGCATTGACTAAAAATCTATGTATTCCATTCCCGTGACTTCCCCTATATCTCTGTAACAAATTATTGTTAAAAAGCTTATCCTTCTAGTTCATGCTAGTCGAGATGCAGAAATGCTTACTTGTAAGTAGAAGGGAAATAAGGGAATACACTAGGCTAAAACGATAGTGAAATCTTTCAAAAGCTTGTTGCTACGTGGTTGAATGCAGTTTTTATACACAGCCAGGAATTTGCAACTTTCCGTGTTAGAAGAGTATTTTAAAACTGAAACAAATAATAAGGAATATGTCAGAAACTGTCAATTCAACGAAAAAAACAGTGTAACATAAATTGTGTGTTTTAAAGTGGACTACATTATTTGGTAGTAAGTTTTTGTCTATCTCTTATGGTTTGCCAGTTAAGCAAAACTGAGTAAAATATACATATCTTTAATATACGGTATTTTAATCAAAACCATTACAGACATTTTTAGGGAAATCAAAATTCTCTAAATTTTTTCCATGTGGGTATTTTTCTCAAACTCTTGGTGATTGAGAGCTACTAAGTTTAAACACCAAGTTTGGTATATTACTGACTTTTCGCATTTGAGTTATTGGGTTCACAGACACACGGACACACACAGACTTTATCTAAACATTTGTTTTTGTTATCGGGGATCTTAAAACGTATATTTCCAGTGAAATCTCTCTATCGAATATTTGAGTGGAATGCTATACCTTCTCTATACACTATTAACATAGTACGTGTAGAGAAAGTAAGAATGACAAAACTGAGACATATTTGCTCCCTTATAGAGGCGTATAACCAGCAGGTAGCTTGGCATCACAAGTCCTTTGTTGTTATTCCATAGGTGTAAATCACTAATACAGCAATATATACCTTAAGTATTTACAGAGTAAAGTATATAATCACTATGTACATAATAAATAATCTACATATATACTATATCGCATTCAGTATAACAGCCGCAGAATGCTGGTTGCCCGGAATTCCCATAAACGTAGTGCTAGGATTCTACATTCTCTGCTCTCCAAAGACCGGAAGAGGGTAATATATTTCACCTGCCCCCCTGAGAACAGAAGAGAAAGCTCTCTGGCCATTAAACTGCCCGTCCTGAATGACCGTCCTCGTGAATAATTGCAAATGGAATTCACGGACATCAATTGCGCAAGCCACCTCTGCCTCTCTAACATTGACAGGTCATTTCTCCAAGCTTATCAAAGACAGACTTAAACAACTTTTTACGATTTAAAATGAAGTAGTTTTAAAAGCATGCGTAAGTAAACAAATCCATAGTTTCCTCAGGTGCTAAGTGGTGTTGCAATATTCGTAATTTCGTAAATGCTAGCAACAACAACAACAACAACAATAATAATAATAACAGCAACAACGTTTGGATTTACCTGTTTCGTGTGCGTTATATTTTTATTTTCAATTGTTTTGTCGTATCATTAATGACATTTAAAAATCTGGTGTGTTCCATTCACATGACTTTCTCTAGTTCTTCCATATACAAACTTTTCTCGCAAAAATGTATTCTTTTATCTATATCATGCTAATCGAGATAAACATTATCAAATTGGTCTTATTACCTGCATCCTTGAAAGTAGAAGGGAAGAAATAAGGTAATCTTCTTCTTCATTTACGATACAGATTCCCGCCATTTCTCGGGGCGCACTTCAGCCTGAGGCTTATTGTACTGAAATAAGGTAATACACTAGGTTAAAGTGATAATGAAATATTTTAAAAGTTGGTCAGTATGTGAAACAATGCTTTGCATGGTCACATTTGAGAAAAGTTAATTAGTTTAAAACTGTAACCAATAACAAGGAATATCCCGAAAAATGTCTTCTCTACAAGAAAGAGTATAATTACTTGCAAAATTCTGCTAAACTCACCCATAATAAAGAGGTTTTCGTAGGCTATTTCCAGAAAATTCAAAATATACACTTTATTCGTGATGTACGTTTATTAATTGCACGGTATTTTAATCAAAATCGTGAGTCATTTTTGAGAAAAACATTTTCAACAAATTTTCCATGTAGAATAAGTAGCTCGTGAAGGAGGGATTTTCTTGAAAATCTTTGCATCGCATCCTTGAAACATACTTAATATAAATACCAAGTTTGGAATTCAACGGTCATTACGTTTTTGAGTTATGCTGTCCACAGGTACACACACACACTCACGAACGTTCTTCTAAAAAAAATTTTTCGGACACAGGGGACCTCAAAATATATATTTCCGTGAAATATCAGCAGACCGTCAGTAGCTACTATTTACATTGTATGTATATACGTGCAAGTGAAAGTAAAATACTTCTAAATGATTATAAATTATAATTATTTAATTCATAATATAAATACATACTTCACCGCTTGCTTCCGCGTCGTTACACCTGTGTGCATTCGGCGTGAGCTTTATATAGTAGTTCCGACTGTCGCACCTGTGTATGTGTGTTTGCAGGTGCAACAATAAGCACTACTTATGGCGGTTTCTTGCCACGTGATCAACAGGTATAAAAAGGGGACAACTTGCCCCAACGGGCGACTTCGACGGTGCCCACACAACCAACGCCGCTTCCGCCACTGCCTGAGCAGGGCGACGCACAACCTTTCGATCAGGACGCCTCCACCTACTTTGCTGCCCGCAATTAAAGCCATCCACATCAGAGTCAAGGCGCTTAGAATTACTGTAGCTAAGCGCCTCGCCGCCATAGAAGAGAAGCAGCACGCTACCATGCGCCAACTATCCGCACCACCTCCAAGTTCAACCAACTCCAGAGCTCCATTCAAACAATCAGAGAGACCAGATATAGAAGTATTTGCATCTCTCCGGCGCCAGTTACATCGCATCGAGACGAATCTCCAAGCTGAAACTGCCCAAATAAATAAATAAAATCTGCAATACTCCATCCTGCCACCTAGTTGCCTATACCGGAACGTATATCTACAGATTTTACCTTTATTAAACCTTCACCTAAACAAACATAATTTTACAGATATATGTATTTAAAATTAATAAAAAAAAAAATATATATATATATTATAATATAAAACGTATAAACATTTTAATACGAAATAACTATTAACTAAAAGACAAAAACAACTGTATACTGGAAACCAGAAAATGGGTAGCTGAAACTGCACACTACGAGTCATCCAGAAATTGTTACCAGAAGCACAGAGGGAAGCAGCGACACCGCAGCTTCTGCACGGCGGCACTCACGCCGTCCCCGTGGCCCCAGCGCCACCATTCATCACCGCAGCCTCTTCGCACACGAGGCCAGGATCAACCGCAGCTTCCACACGTACGGCACCAGGTTTCCTAACAGCAACAGCCGCGCCTGCGGCTCAAACGCTACAGCAAACCACCGCAACACACCCACCACGACACCACGGCCAGTAGCAGACTCTAACGCCGCTTTACCCAACGTCAACACACTATCCCTGCCGAGCTGTATCGGCTCCGTGCTCTCGCCAAACAAGCTGTGGCGGAGAGAGCAGAGAGGCAACAGCAGCTCTGGCACTGTGGCTACAATTCAACGGTCCTCACGGGCATATATACTTAAGCATGTATGTGCAAAGTTCATTTTTGCGAAATAAAGATGAATACCATCTCCTTTGATCCCCACGACCCCTTTCAGTGCTTCGGCAATGTCTGCGGGAATGGATCATCTCCTTTTAAAGCTCCTGTCTTCTTCAGCATTTAACGATCTTAACTAACGAGGATGCTTCTGCGGAACCTCCCTGCCTGTCTCATTTTCTTACCAATATCTTCTTTGGAAAAAAACAGACAATTTCGACGAGAACATCGGAACGTGTAGTCGTTGCCGTAACGGCATCGAGCGACGAAATTCTGTATGAGCTAATTGTTGCGAAACCATCAAATAAAGACGTGTTTTAGTGAACAGTTTCTTATTGTAATCAGTCGAAATAAATAAAATAGTTGTTTGAGCAATAAAGAAGATGTTTTTAACTATGTAATAGATATACCACACACATATGGGGGCAACCCATCATCCTGTCCTGAATATGTCATTTCCCTATATCCGAAGCTTCCTAATTAACATGGCTCCTCCAAGTACAGAGTGGTTTTCAATGTACTGCAGTAAGTAGCAGAGAAGGTAACAACTATTTCTGCAACCCCGCAGTGCAGTTTTCTACATCTCAGCTTTTCAATTCGAAAACATAAACGCTACCGTTAAGAAGCAGCAAGCTACATGGTAATATTCTAGAAGGAAAATGCCGGTGATATTGCACGAGAAGCGGCACACCCGCCTCACAAAATTAAAGCATCTCTTTAGTAAACAGTGGAATACAAAGCACGTAATATCCAGAAATTGGTTAGAGGATGCAGTGCAGACCCCTGCCTCGAGCATGAGATTTGACTACAAATGTAACCTCCATTCTTTCATACGGATCCCTTGGTCTCTAATAGAATCACGTTGTAAACATATTAGACTATGGAAAGCGTACGCAAATCCTCTATTGTTTGGTGGGGAAGGCAAGCCAGGATAAGTGAAACCCCTTTTATTCATGATCTCGTTTCTTTGCAGATTCTGAACCTACCCCATTTGCAATTTTCCTGTTGCTTATCTTGCCAGCAGAATTTCGTTCTATTTCAAGGGTCACAAACTTGCCATTATCAGGAAGCTTTGTCTTTTGAAAGCTGAAAGTACAAAATTCTAAAAGCAATTTGTTGGGGAAAGAAAGTAAATCAACCACTCACGTCTCTCAAATATAATTAGTCTTTTGAAAGCCTTTATAGCTTCTTTTACTCGGAAAAAGCTCACGAATTATTAAACAAAAAACCTCTCTTTTGTTGGTGATACAATTAGAATATAAATTTGGGCTTTAATAAACTTTACCACAAGGATTTTTTTTTGGTAGTGTTTAACGCCCTTTTAAATGCTATGCCATAGCCGGGATTTGAACCACGGATGTCTACCGCTGTGCTACGTATCGGCACGGCATTAAATTTCTCGCATGTTTCCCCATAAACTACAAGTATTTTGAGATAGTGAGATAACATACCCAAAATGCGACTTACAATGTGGTATATATTTTGAGAAGTCGTAAATACTATAAACTCCATGATTTACAACATTGTAAGTCGCCATTGGGGTATGTCATCTCAAAATAATTTGATATCATCTTGTGGTTTACCTGGAAACATGCGAGTCAGTTGAGAAATTTAGTGTTTTTCCGGTATGTTGCTATGATAGCTCAGTGGTAGAGCAACCGGCTAGAGACCGGGATATCCCTGGTTCAAATCCTATGGCATTGAATTTTTCAGTCTGACTATGTAATTATATTTATTTAATCTGCATCATGTTAATCAAGATAAATATTACCAAAATTGTATTATTACTTAGTAGAAGGAAAATAAGGGAATACACTAAGCTAAAGCACAATCAAATTTTAAAAGCTATCGTTATTCGATTGTCATTGAAATTCGGTTCTCTTTCCAATGCCAGGAGTAAAACAAAGGAGAGGTAAATCAGGCCAGGTCTTCCCATTTGTATCAAGTGTTAAGTATTTTAAAATTGAAACCAATAACAGGGAATATCTAGAGAATAGCTAGTTCTACAGAGAAAACGGTACATCACATAAATGTTGCGTTTTAGCATTTTGTTTAGTAAGATTTTAATTAAATCTTACTGTTTACTAGTTATACAAAAGACATTCAGATTGAGGAGGACTTCAGGTATTAATCCCATTACATTTTATTTTGCCATGTGAATATCCTGAGTACACCGTATTTTTATCAAAAGCGTTAAAAGCCATTTTTCAGAAAATCGAAAATTCGTAAAATATTCTATGTAAAGGGTAGTTTGGGGTATGAAATTCTCCTGAAAATCTTCGTTCGCACCCTTGGACGATACTTAACGGATTTTTTGTTTTTAGGTTATGCTGTCCGCACGCACATGCATAATTATGTTAATGTGTTATTAAATAATTTTTTATAAATTATGAATATTAAACAGATAGATTTCTATGCCTGTTTTTAGATGCAGTAGACCCCAAAATATGTATTTCCAGTAAAATCTCGATATCAAATTTTCTGTAAAAATACAAAACCCTCTCTACCTACTATGTACTTTGTACATACATGCTAGAGAAAATAAATCTTCTCTCTTTTGTTGGAGATGCAGTTGACGTATAGATTTGGGCTTTACTAAACTTTACTGCAAAAATGAATTGTTATGAGCCAATTAAAGTCTCTTTAAAGATAATATTATACCCTTTAACTATTTTTAAACATTTATTATTTTGTATACTAAGTATAGTAAATAGAGGAAGTATTGTATCCCACCCCAAAAGTCGATACAGCAAATTGCCAAAAATAAATGATTTATCCCAAACTATCGTTTACATGGCATTTTATCATTATTTTTTAACCTCATTATGTATGATTGCCGGGTTTTTAGGCCCTGATCCAAATGTTTCTACCACCGATGTTTCGCCGAAATCTGCGTCCAGCATCTTCAGGGGAATAAAGCTATGAATGAAGCTCTGGAGTACACACAAGACCATATAATAATAAAAGTCGTTGCAGCTATTTTTGAGAAAATTAAAATTTTCCAACACTTTTCTATGTTTTGTGAAAAGGAATTTTCTTGAAAATCTCCCTGTCGCATTTTTAAAAATGTTGAACTTAAAATACTAAGTTTGTTATTTATCGCACTTTTATCTTTTAAGTCGTGTTGTTCACAGATTCACGGACAAACACTCACACACACACGCACGCGGGCGCTCATACACACATTAACACACGCTTACAAACATGGATAGTTTTCCATTTATTTTTATTTTAGGTGAAAAGTCGTAAGAATTGTTGAGTGGAATACAATATCTTTTCTACCTATGTACAGCGTACGTGCTAGACAAAGTGAAAATGGTAGTCACTTATTTTGGAAATGTAACGTAGAAGAGATCTGAAGATAATAACTGCATGCATAAATTACGCAAAGGTAATAGATACTCAAATGGAGACGACATATTTCAGGTATTTTTGGTGCAGGTACAAAAATTATTTAATTGTTATTAAACAATTTTTTTTTATAAATTATGAATATTAAACGGACAAATTTCCATGAATGTTTTATATCCATTGCTCTTTACAAATAGCAAAATAATAATGCAATGCTCTTAGTAAGAACGATAAGACAATTGTGTGTTTTCCTTACGATATTGCTGCAACGTTGAACATTTATTATTTGAAAAAAGTTTATAAGTATCCATTTTAGTATCGATTTTAATAAGGAATTCAAATACTAACTCTTTACAATTTGTTCACTCAGGAAAATGTTCATCTTAAAACTTACTCACACCATAATATTTTATGACACTGTTTTGACTATAAGATTAAGTTATGTACTGTTATAATATTTAAATGCAGGACTGCTGAATTCTTCCTTTTGTTTTTCCAATTAAAATTTAATACCAACTTTTGTTATATAATTCCAAACGTATTATTAATTCTGATATATAGACAAGCATAAGTAGCAATACTCGCTTGGGTGCTTAAACGCAGTATGGTGTTTGAATTTCATTTACTAATCAAATAACGCATTTCTATTATTTTTGGCAAAACTAGTTTTATGCTCCATATAGTACATTTCTCTACACCTGTAAATGTATTACGTGAATCAGTGAAGAAGTGGATGCGGATATACAAAAAGAAATAAACAAACATATAAAACAATAGTTTTGGAATTATAATTATATGAAGTAATTTAAAGTGTATGATAAATATGTAAGCTGTTTTGTTTCCTGAAAAGTAGTACTATTGTAGATATGCTACTGAAGTCCTAAACCGACGAAATAGTAAACACAATAGCTTGTTTCTAAATTTACTTAATTTTTATCATGATAAATAGGCTCTAGAAATGTTTTACATGAAAGATAAACGGGGGTATATTATTTAAGTTTTTATTGTAACGCAGCGACTGCTTTCATCAACCATGCACGGTAAAATTAAATACAATACTTTCTTCAGCTATCATACACGGTAAAATTAAATACGATACTTTCTTCAGCTATCATACACGGTAAAATTAAATACGATACTTTCTTCAGCTATCATACACGGTAAAATTAAATACGACAGTTTTTCAGCTATCATACACGGTAAAATTAAATACGATACTTTCTTCAGCTATCATACACGGTAAAATTAAATACGACACTTTCTTCAGCTATCATACACGGTAAAATTAAATACGATACTTTCTTCAGCTATCATACACGGTAAAATAAATACGATACGATACACACACGCTACCACCACGCTACGCAGGAGGGCACAAGAGTGTTGTTTTCACAAATTAGGAACAATTTGTATCACATAAAGTAAGCGTGCCTTAAAGGAGAACTGTGGATTACAACCTTCTATTCGCAAATATTCAACTGTAGATATTCAACGCTGCAAACGACAAGGAGATGAATACAATAAGCAAGTTATGTGTGAAATGGGGAGAGAGAAGGATAATAATCATGGAAAATGGAAGAAGCTACATTTACTGCAGAAGACGTAAACGGAAGCTTAAATTCAGTGGAGCAGAAGCGACTCTGAAAGCCAGCTGTTAAAAGCCACTTCTGTTAATAACTTCCAACACTTGAATACGCCGTTCATCGCCTGTCAGCTGCACGTAATGCGATGTCTGATGCAAATGCTATATCTAAACTATACCTGTTGCTGACATGAGTTTCTGAACTCTGCCTTTCATAAAGCACAACCCATTCAACTGTTTTGCAGCTCTACGGCTTTTAAAGGATGCGAATACTTGAAGCGTGTTTTCTAACATGGGATGGTAGGTTTTAGTTTTCTTCGGTACTAATGCGAAATACAAAATTTAAAAATATCTGATGTGTTCCATTCACATGACTTTCTCTACATCCCTGTAACAAATTATTGTTAAAAAGCTATTTTTTTTTCTACATCATGCTAATCGAGATAAATATTAGAAGAAATTATTCTTATTACTTGGTCCCTTGTAAGCAAAAGGGAAAATGTCTAATGTATTCTATTTACATGATGCCCTCTAGCTGTTCGGCAAACAGATCTTATATTTTATTTATTAATCTGTTATCTACATCATGCTAATCAAGATAAACATAAGCAGAATTAGTCTTATTATTAACTTCCTTGTGAGTAGAACGGAAATAAGAAAATACACAGACTAAAGCGATATTCTTGTCTTTCAAAAGCCGACGCTATGTGAAACAATTGAATTGCCACTCCCTTTGCTTGTAAGGAGTAAACAAAGAAAAACGAGAAGTATTTCTTCCCGTTTGAGAAAAGTTTATGTGACTGAAACTAAAACCAATAGCCTGGAACATCTCGAAAACAGTTAACTATAAAAAATTATGATGTAATCCATTCACATGACTTTCTGTATACCTTTGCAACAAATTTTGTTAAAAAGTTTATGCTTCTATTTACTTCATGCTAAGTTAGACAAAAAATAGCAGAATAGCCTTATTACTTGCTTCCCTGTAAGTAGAAGCGAAATAGGTTAAAGTGATAGCAAAAGATGGTTGCTATGTGACTGATGTTCCTTTGTTTGTATGGATAGGAGTTGACAAGTTCATGTATGAGAAAAGCGTAAGTTTTTTAAGGCTGAAACAAAAAACAAGGAATATCTAAAAAACGATCAAATGCACGAAAAAAAGTATATAACATAATTTTTGTGTTTTAATGTGCTCTAAATTCTTACATGGAACTTTGATTTTCTCAAAAATGGCTCTAACGACTTTGATTAAAATATCGTATATTAAAGATATTTATCTGACAAATAATATGTATATCTTGAATTTTCTGGGAATAGCCTCTGCAGACTACTTTAATCTGCAGGAATTTTGCATAACTGCTAAACCGTAAGAAATGGACAAAAATTTACCACACAAAGAATGTAGAGCACATTAAAACACACAATTTGTGTTATATGATTTTTTTCGAGATATTCCTTGTTTTTTGTTTCAGCTTTGAAAGCTTATACTTTTCTCATACAGGAATTTGTCAATTCGTGTCCATACCAACAAAGGAACATCAGTCACCTAGTAACCAGCTTTTGACTTCACTTTAACCTATGATACTCCCATATTTCGCTTCTACTTACAAGGAAGCAAGTAGTAAGACTATTTCTGCTAATTGTTTCTCGATTAGCTTGAAATAAATAAAAGAATAAGCTTATTAACAATAATTTGTTACACAGAAGTAGAGAAAGTCATGTGAATGGAACACATCAGATTTTTTTTCTGTGCAGTTCCCTCTCCTCCAATGCCAGTCCATGGAAAATCAAAGTTCATGGACCAGCTACATGGAGAAAAGAGATAATGGAGCATTATATCTCTCCAGCACGCTTGGAATTTCAGCTGGCTGGAAGTATGTGATAGTATGTCACAATATTAATTTGCACTATGTATTACATTTTTAAGAGATTTTGCCCTAAAATAGAGTCATTAAAGTACTTTTGCAGTAACTTTATAAGCAATAAGCAAACACGTGCCCAATCAAGACTATCAAACTGAAATTAGTTATACATTCTGGTACCGCACTACGACTTCACTCGCTGTAACTGATTGTTTATGATTACTTCACAAAGCAAGTTATTGTTTTCTGCTTAGAAGAAAACTTCATTGCACTTTTATGGTATATTGTAGAGGCATGTTTCAAAGTGGATTCATTCAATGTGAAACAGAAAACTTGCAATTGCAAGTTAATACCGTGCTTTGAAGCTGTATTTTTCACGGGAGATAACCATGAATACTTTTCTTCAGTTTCCCTTTTCGTTTTATTAAACACATGGGGCCTTCTTGGGGGAGAATCATTCACATTCATAGAAAATAATAAAAAATAATACAACCACCATAAGTACCATAAGCGTATTTCCCCCTCGCGGCATTCTGTCAATATAGCTTGACCACGTGATCTTGTGACGCGACCATGCCAACAAGAGTTACTATATATAGTAATACTTCAACAGGGAGAAAGCTGTTGAAACAGTATTTAGAATCTCAAGAGTAAAGCTTAAAGAATAATGGTTGGGCAAATTGTCTTAGAAAGAACTTGGAAAGTAATGGATATAAGGCGATATGGAAAAGAAATGGGTATAAGGAGATATGGAAAAGAAGAGAAAACAATGTGAATAATGTCAGGAACTTGATAAGAAAGCGATTTGAGGATATAGAAATACAAGAGTGAAGTAACCGAAGAGAGCTCTAGTCTTCTATATATCGATGAAAGTTCATGGGGAAGCGAAAAATAAATAGGCATGTCAAGAGCGGCGAGAAGGTAATGCATGAGTGAGAATAGGGATATAGAGGCTAAAGGTCTAAGGATGGGTATGCCACAAATCATTGTCATATGTGACCGAAATAAAGATCTGAAATACACAATATTTAAACGCTAGGAACTGCAGTTTGGTTTAGTTAAAAGGGAAATATGGCCATAACTGAAATGTTCCATAAATATTGTAAAAAGATAGGACAATATTTTAATAAAGTGAAAAGAAAACGGATATTTACAGTAAACAGAGTTAAAGAACAAATTATAATTAAGCAATTAATTCAAGAAACATCTTCATTGACTCAAAAACTGGTTACAGATAACGTATTTAATTCACTGCTGTAAACAATTCACATGGCAGCGCGGCCAAATCCGACTTTTTTCCTGACATGTAGAGTGAATGTGAGGTCGCGATTGAGGAGGACTCTAAGATATTTGGCGGAGTGAACCCAGGGGATTCTTCGTCGCAACCTGAGGGACATCTTCGGCCGCCGCGGCGCACCTTATCAAGCAGTAAAACAGAGCTCTTCTGAGGGCTGACCGCCATCCTCCACTTCTCTTTCCACCTGCCAATAGCTGAAGCTGTCTCTATAGCTTGCAGAAGCAGTAGTGGACGTTCGTGCCAATATGAGGGCGACGTCGGCATATTGGTGCGTAACAGGACCGGGTTCTGTGGGAAAGTTAAACATGTAAGCTGAGAAGAGTAACGGCGACAGCACTCTATCCGCTTATGGGTCTAACTGAGGACAGCTTCCGCTCCACCTGCACCTGGAAAGTGCGGTCCCAAAGGAAGCTTTTAACCGGATATAGGTAGGGGGAGGGAGTTCTACATTCTTGAGTTTCTACAATCATCCCTAACGCTTTCCCCACGTAAAAGAGCACCGGAACTGTTTTGAAGTTTTCCTGGGAGCCCAGAGCATCCTTCTTAAGAAGTCGCAGTAGTTGCAAGGTTGTGAATGTGGATTGTCCACGGCGATAATCAACCTGGTGATCCGGAGGGAGGAGTCTTTCCTCAAAGAGAAGGATAAAGTGGGGTAGGAATAACCGCTCAAAGAATTTTGAGACGATCGGGAGCAGACTGATGAATCTGTAGCTTGAAGGGAACACCGGATCCTTGCCAGGTTTCAGAATGCAGACTACCATGGTCTTCTTCCAACACGGAGGTACAAACATTATTTATAAATCCTCGTCAAGTGAATGCCGGTCTTTCGGGGTAAGTGCTGGAGCATGGGCGCCGTGACGCCATCATGCCCAGGGGTTTTGTGAGGGTTCAGGTTTTGGATTTCGATAGCGACCTTTCTAGGGGTGACCACAGGGATGTGGATCTCCTCGTACGGGGGGGGGGTGGTGGATCCTCATAGAGGTAGTCCGCCATCGCCTCCACAAGTTCAGTCTCCGTCATAGGTCTTTTCCCGGGGTTCAAATTGAGACTCCAGATGGTCTGCGAAATCCGTGGTTTTCTCTTGGAGCTCAACGGAGAGTCTCCCTCAAGTGCCGTGCAGAGGATGCTGGAACTGGCACCTGCCTTTCCTGAGGTATCGTATGATACTTAGGGTTTGTTCTTCCAGATTTACATTGGCCATTGTATGTTTCCAGGCGTTTTGCTGTGCGTGCGAAGCAGTCGCCTTGCCAGGGTTCTGAACCGCTGATACACTGCTTGAATCTTGGAATGGCAGAAGCGCTACCATAGCTTCCAAATATTTTCCTTGGCTTTTAATAACTGCCGAAGTTCATTGAGTATGGCTCTCGGGTTGGGTTTGTCTGACAGGATTCGCTGTGCGAATTGCAAGGTTTGCAATTCGTCCTTCATTTTTATAACTATAAATGACGTTACAGAACACACTGAAAAATTGGGAACTCGAAGATACTGGAAGAATCTGGCGTGTACCAGACGTGTCGCGTTAAAGGCGCCCCGCACCCTGTGTTGTTTACGCATTCCAAGGTCCCCAACTCCACCGCCTCTCATACCAAGGCGAACGTGAGAGCGGTCGTACACGGAACACAATGTCACACTATTGTAAAGGAAGTACTGTATAACATGAGTATGCATGTTTAAAAGCTAGGACTGACCATCAGTCATATTCAGTTGTATAATATAATTTAGCATAAATACATAAACAAATGTACAGTAATATAACATGCATATTGCTACGTTACTATTTGATGGCCTTTTCGTTGAACGCCAATTTATAGCGTTTTCCACTTCGATGCCCTGGATAGCAAGTCTAGAGAAACTGTAGACTCTTTAATTTCGCCCTCTCCGACAAAATCTCCTTTAATTCCAGTCGATTAGTCTCGGAGTGGATGCAAAGATATAATCGTATATTATAAATGATAACCACGATTTCCTCTTTTCAGGAATGAACTTTATTCTCTTTTATAATTAATATAATTATTCACGTGGATGGCATATTTTACATACACTAATCACTGAAACCATTATTCTATGATTATTCAATCACGCATGCGAAAAAAAAGTCAGTATGATGTGCATGCATAAGTATGGCTTCTCCTACAAATATAGCTCACAAGTCACCCTTCGTGGTGTAGTGGTTACCATGCTAGCTTCATAAACTCAAGGTCGCGGGGTCATACCTGGCGGAGGAGATGGATTCTTTCTGGTGTAAAAATCGTTAGCAGGGCTGCCTTTGGAAGGGTAAAGCCATTGGTCTCGTATTGCAGATTTACGACACGTAAAAGAACCGCAAGGCTGATAAATAGATCTTAGTTCTTTCACGCCCAATATGGAATGGGACGCTGAGAGTCACAGTAGTTAAAGAGCGTCCATATATAAAACTCCATTTCCATACAACTTACAAGAAGAAACGTCATCAAGCGCTTCCCCACATTATTCAGCACTCCTTACCTTTTAAAAAAAGCTGAGCATATTTTCCATTTAAATTACTTAACAGAACATTTACATTGCTTTTTAATTATTAAGCGGTTCACAACAATGTATACAAAAGCATGCCATCTACGAGGGGCGTTAATAAGTCCTTAGAAAAAGATAGAAAACAAATTTTTTTAGCATAATCTCCTTTTAGCCTAATACACTTTTCCCAGCGGTTCTTCACTGCTTTAAGCCAAAAGGTGGGATATAGGAAGGTCATCAAGGTCATCAAAATAGGCATATGTTTGGGAGATATTCTCTTCATTAGACCTGAATTGTTTTCCGCCGAGCCAATTTTTCAAGTTTGGAAATAAAACAAAAGTCACCAGGGACCAAATCTAGTGATTATAGTTGATGTAGTAATTCGGACCTTAATTCTACAATTTTCGCCGTCGAAATTGCGCAAGTGTGCATCCTTGCACTGTCTTGATGGAAGATAACCTTTTTCTTCGCTAGATAAAGGAATATGTTCTTGATTTTTCCGTTCAACCGGTGCAATAACGATGCATAATATTCTCCATTTATCTGCAATTAAACAATGTAGATGATTCCGCGTGCAGATGATTTCATCTTGTCTGCAGGTTTCACCACATTTCTCTTCTTCGGAGCCCGTTCGTCTTTAAGAACCCACTGTTTCGACTGTACTTTTGTCTCTGTGTATCCATGTTTCATCCACAGATATGTATCGCCACAGAAACTCGTCAGGATTGAGACGGAAAAGTGCCAAGCCAGGTTCCAAATCGATCATACGATTGCGTTTATTCTTGACTGAGAGTAAACGTGGCACCCGCCTTGCCGAGACCTTGTCAGACCTAAATGTTGGTGTAAAATTGAGAGCACTGTAGCTTGTGATATGCGTGTGGCGATCTTTGATTCGTCGGCCATTCATAACCATATGCCGGATTCTGTAAATCATTTAGAAGAAATTTACTTCTACTGGATATCCAAAGTGATGTTCATAATTTGTGGACTTTTAAGTTGATTTATAGAATTTTAAATTGTTGCAAAGTAGGAGCAGATGTGCCATGAATTTCATCCAACTCGTTTTATATGTTTCGGTGTTAAGCCTTTTAGCTAGAGTGTTCAATCACCTCACGAAATCACCTCCATCTGTCTAAAGAAGCTCAAGATTGTCAATTCAATCGCCTATGGCAAGGAAACCACGTGATGGATATTTCTGAAACTTTAACTGCCATCTAGTAAGAAACGGCAGTTAATAAATACAAACTTTTTTCGATGCTACGGGTGTAATTTCTTGGATTTTCTAAGAGCTTACTGAACCGCTCTAGTATCTATATTATAAATTCTGACAAATATTCCTTTTCTGACCTGTTGCTATCAAAACTATGTCACACTTTTTGGAGTACTTCCGCGTCTCTTTCTTTCTACGTACACAAATCACACATTTTTGGTGTGATGAAAGGAAATAGTTTGCTGGTACATTGAAATCAAACTTTACCTTCAGTTTAATCACGAATATGTGACCATGTAGTTACCAATACCTACACACCGAGAGAATATTCGTGCATTTCGAAATGCATTTAAACAGAATGACAAGACTCTTTGTTCTCGAATGCGGTAAATCCCGTATTATACGGGGCGTCTGGCAAGTCCAATTAGGCTCCAGATAATCAAATAAAACCCTGATTAAGCTTGAGGGTTAAATGTTCCACTTACCAAAGTCAACGTTAGTGCTTGCATTTAGTGCTAGTAAAACGTCGCATCTGTTTGTTTAGGTCAAGCAGGAAGCGCATGCATGCCATTCGTAAACATGTCCCAACTGCACAAAAACATTGTTACGCAACTGCCGTCAGCGAAGTGTCCCTATCTGCTTATCTACCAACAAGAACAACAGTTGCAGTAATAGCGGATGTGGCAATGGGATTTGGCAAATGAATTTCTTTATTGCTAGCTATTCAAGGCGACCATTCGTCCGGAATTTAAGACATCCTGCTTCAAATTGTCCGTAAGTTATTTCGTGGAGCAATTTATTTAGTCCGCACGACCGGCCTTGGTAAGCCTGCTGTTTCATTCAAGTAAATACATAGCAGCGCTGGGCATTTTCTAACGCGCTGTGATTATCCAGGGAAAGGGTTATTCAGCCAAATGATTGGACGTTTGCTTTCTGCACTACTCGGTACAGGAAACACAGCATTCCACCAAAAAAGATGATACATACTGACATCTCACCGGAAATATACGTTTTGAGACTAAATAAAAATCTGATGTGTTCCATTCACATACCAGGAACGTACAATAGCTCCTCAGAAAAACATAGAAAACTATTTTTTTTTCCTCAACATAATCTCCTTTTAGCTCTATACTTCTTTCTTAGCGCATCTTCAACTGTTTTAAGCCTTCCTAAAAGTAGGATTTCGGAGGTCCTCAAACTAGGCGTTTGTTTGGAAGATGTTCTCTTCGTTAGACGTGAATAGCTTCCGCTGAGTCAATTTTTCAAGTTTGGAAATAAAAAAAAAGTCACTGGAGGCCAAAGTTTCAAAGAGTTATTATTTCAATTGGCCATTCTTTGGGATCGGCGACAAAAAGCTGCAACTTTTATGTGCGACATCTATATAAATACGCTGATTCCTATAAATTGGGTTTCAAATTTTTCATAAATGTTACATATTTTAAGTTTAAAATACTAGAAACAATTTGGAAGTACAAAAATGCTCATAATGCATAACCAAATCTTTTAGAATACTATAAAGACATGTAGTACGGGGAGTGTTCATTAAGTTCCTAGAAAAAAGATATGCTTTTCCCAGCGTTTCTCCAACCTTCCAAAAAGTAGTATTTTGGAAGGTCCTCAAAATAGGTATCTGTTTGAGAGAGCACCTTTTCATTAGACGTGAGCCACTTTTTCAAGTTTGGTAATAAAATAGTCACTGAGAGCAATTTCTAGTGAATATGGTGGATGTTGTAAAATTTCCAACCTTAATTCTATAATTTTCGGCATCGAAACTGTGCAGCTGTACACCCTTGCATTTTCTTGATGAAGAATATATTTTTCTTATTATCGTTTTTGTCAGGATTTCTCCGTTCAATCGATGCAATAAAGATGCATACTACTCTGTATGTATCGTTCTTCCTTTCTAATCAATGTAGTGCATTCCAAAAAAAAAAAAAAAAACAAAAACAAAAAAAAAAAAAAAAACGAGGTCATTACCTTGTGTAGAGATTTCACTACCTTTGTCTTCTTCGGAGCCGGTTCGCTTTTAAAATCCTACTGTTTTTAATGTATTTTTGTCTCTGGAGTACAATATGTGTCCATGTTTCATCTTTAGTTATGTATCGAGGCAGGATTGCGATCTCACGATTGTGTTTGTTCTCCATTGAGAGTAAACGCGGCACTCATCTTGCCAAGGTCTTTATTAGACCTAATTTTTTATGTAAATTTGAGAAAAAAATGTACCTTGTGCCATGTCTGTGGCCTCTACTATTCCACGAACTTTGATTCTTTGATTACTCAAAACCATCTCTTGGATTTTGTAATCATTTCGGAAGAAGTCACTTCTACTAGTCGTCCAGAACGATGTTCATTTTTGGATGTATGGCCATGTTTAAGATCATTTATCGAATTTGTATATTGTTGCAAACTACTAAAGGTAAAACTGTTCAAAGAATTTCTAAGTATTGACTGCCTGTTACATATCGATATATAAATTTATTTGTTATTAATGATAAGATTATATAACCCACTGAAATTACAATTATGGTAATAATAAAAACTGCATGATCATAGAAGCACATAACTTGTTCAGTTAAAGGTGAAGCATTGCAGGAGCAGATGTGCCTTGAACTTCATTCAACTCGGCTTATATCTCATTCGTGTTAACCCTTTTAAATAGAAGTATTTAATCACCGCACGAAACTCGTTTTTTCTTCTTCTTCTTTCTAAATAAGCACAAGATTGTTGATTCACTCGCCTATGGCAACAAAACCACATGATGGATATAGCTGAAATTTTAACTGCCAAGTAGTAAGAGACGATGGTTACTAAATACAAACTTTTTTCGATGCAACGAGTGTAACTCCTTGGATTTTCTACGGACTTATTGAGCCCCCACCCATAACTTTGTTTATCTCCACATTCTAATAGAGAGAGAAAAAAAAACTTCGTTAATGATTATTCTCTTTCAGTCTTTCCAAAAATCAGTTACTATGCAATAACAAAGTTCCTCAATGGCTGCAATTTATGCATTTATCCTCCTCCACTGTATTAATTTCCTAACTCTCTCTTAATGGCAAAGTAGTTTACATCTGGTCAATAATTAAAAAAATATATATGGTATTTTCTTTTTTCTACATAACACTAATCAAGTTAATCATTATCAGAACTTATCTTTTTAACTTAGTTCCTTATAAGAATGGAAATAGGAGAATAAAGTGATGTGAAATATTTTAAAAGTTATCGCAATGCGATTGTCATTGAATTTCGGTTCTCTTTTCAAGGCCAAGAGCAAGCCAAAAAAGATGTGAAACGAAAGGCAACCTCCCGCTTGAGAAAAATGTAAACCAATAACAAGGAATATCTCAGAGACAGTTAATTCTACAAAAATGTACATGATATTAATTGTGTATCTTAATGAGATGTACACTTTTGTGTACTTCTATCATTTGTCTATCTCTAACGGTTTAACAGCTACATAAAGATCATCCAGAATGAAGAGGTTTTCAGGGGTTATTTTCATAAAATTCAAGATATACATTAATAATAAGAAATATGTTAAACATATGGCATTTTAATCAAAATTAATAGAATCATTTGAGAAAATCATACTTTTTCGAAAAATGTTCCATGTGAAGGGTAGTGGAGATGCGCGAATTTTCCTAAAAATCTTCCTGTTCACCGTTTTTTTTTTTTTTTTTTTATTTTTAAATACAGTACCGGAGTCTGATCAGGACTCCGGCACTGTATACCCTACTTTTATTTACCTTTTTTCTTTTTACTTTGTTTTGCCGCATTATTACTGTTTATTACTGTTTTCTTACTTTTACAACACACACATATACACAAACATATAACACCCATGCCCAAGGCGGGACTCGAACCCACGATCCACAGTGCTACGAAGCACCAAAGCGGAACGCCTTGGCGAGCGCGGCCATGGGGACCGGCACCCTTGAAAGGTTCTGAACTTAAATTCAAAGTTTGGTATTTAAACGGCTTTTATTTTTTTAATTATGCTGTCCACAGATACACACCGATCGTTTTTAAAACGTCTTTTTCTTTGAGTCAGTGGTCCTCAAAACGTGTATTTCCGATGACATCCCGATATCTAATCTTTGGAGGTAAAATCAATACCTTCTCTATACACTATGTACATTGTACATATGCGATGGAGAAAATAAAAAAATAATTATGGAGAGGGGTGTGTGTGTGGGGGTGGGGGTGGGGGTGTGTGTGTGTGGAAAAAAACGGTTTATAACATAGATTATGTTTTTTTAAGGAGCTCTACATTTTTGTGTACTAAGTTTTTGTCTATCTCTTACGGCTTACCAGTTATTCAAAATTCAAAACAAACAAATAAACAAAAATCATTCCTAATAAAGAGGTCTTTAGAGACTATTCCCAGAAAATTCAAGATATACATTTTATTTGTCATGTAGATATCTTAAACATAAAGAGATATTAATCAAAATCTTTATAGCCATTTTTGAGAAAATCAAAACTTTAGAAAAATTTTCCGTGCAAAGGATAGTTGGAGGTGGAGGGATTTTCTTGAATTTTTTTTTTTTTTTTTGTGTTAGTGTTTCACGCCCGTTTTTGCTACTTGTGGCACCGCAGGCGATGACACTGGCGCTACATGGAATGAAGATTAAGCACCGCTGGAATGCGATGGCGGAGAAAACCCGAGAACCCGGAGAAAACTCGCTCCTGCGCCGCTTTGTCTACCACAAATCTCACATACGGTCACTTGGGATCGAACCTGGGCCATCTAGGTGAGAGGCGAGTGGTCTAACCATTCGGCCACGGTGCGGCCACAAAAATCTTCGAGCTGCATCCTTGGGAGATACTGAAATTAAATATAAAGTTTTTCGGGTTTTTCGTTTTTGAGCTATAATGCCCACAGACCACACACGAGGACCTTTTTCTAAAACTTTTTTTTTTTTTGGATTCAGAGGGTCCAAAAAGTTGTATTTCTGGTGAAATATCGGTATCAATTTTTGGGTGCCATACTTTATATATTATGTGCATAGTACGTGTAGAGAAAGTATGAAGCTGTGTTTAAATAACTATTTAAAACTAAGTTCCGTTAAAATACGAGTCATTTGGGAAATGTATTGTCCTGCAAGCAAGCTACCATGGTAACTCAGTATTTTAGAGCAATCTGATGGAAACCGGTAGATATCTTTTCAAATTTTGCCTATGGCATTGAATTGTAAAGTCAGTTTCTATCTTTACAACCATGTCCCATAAATGGGCTGTGTGAAATAATAATTGTCAGTTAATGGTGTAGTTTTTGCTCTCACGCAAACAAAGGCGGGAGCACGCCAGAGCTAAATCAAGTTCCCTTTTCAACAACTGCATGGCATTTCTTCCGTGTTCATGTCAGTATTTTCCGTGAAAACTGCATGTAACTTCTAAACCTTCAAGATGCAGGCGCAAACAAATATGTGGTAGTGTCGACAGCTTCATTAAGGAATACCACAAGAAGCGCAAGCTAACGAAGCACCACATTGCCGTACTTATTATGCAGACCGAGAAGGTGCTTTGAAAATACTAGAAGCTCTTGCATAGAGCTTACTTCAGAGTTCAAGCATCTAGCGTGATACCTCAGTTTTTAATTGTCTTCTGTATCTTCCCACGTCACAGAAAGGCTTAAAAGAGCTGAAATAAGAGAAATCCTGCATAAAAGTTAACACTAATAAACCTGAAAACTCATTAAAGGGTAAGAGCCGTCGATTGTGAATACTTTTAATGCTAAAGTAAGAAAGATTGAAAATTAAAATGGAAGTTTATATATATATAAATGAAAATGGAGTTTTATTTGTGGACGCCCTTTAAACACAGCGGTGAATGAACGCTTAATTTTGTTCAGATGCCTCTTTATCAGGCTTGAGGTTCGTCTGATAAATCCATCGTCCTCTTCCGGGATTGCATCCGCGATCTTTGATACATGGTAACTATTGTACCTCGGAGAGTAATAGTTAATATACAGAGTGATTTATGTAGAACTGACACATTTCTTTCTTTAATTATCCCGTTGGAAATGCATTCAATGACCCAATTTTAGCACCAAATTAAGCAGAATGTTCTGGCGTTTCGATCCCTTGTCACTAGATGCGCAGATGTTTATGTTTTATTCCTAATTGCATTGTTTGAAGCTGTTTCGACACTTTGTTCTTGTAGTCAACGTGCAAATGCAGTACGAAGTAGAGCTGAATCATGGATATTTTCAGCAAGATGATGCCACTTTCCATACATCAAATGAATCCATGAACCTAATTGCAAGTTTCTTTGACGACCGGATAATTTCCAGGAAACTGTGGCCACCGAGATCTTCGGATTTGACATCGCCGGACTTCTTTGTATGGGGTTACTTAAAAGATAGGGTTTACGCCACATGTCCCCAGACAATGGACGATCTAAAGCACAACATCACAAAGGAGATTCAAGCTATTGACAACAGAGTCCTCCAACGAAGGGCCAGTAACGGAATGACGTATTGAGTGGTGCCTTATGCAGGATGGAGGACATTTTCAACATTTGCTATAAAGATAAATAATATCCCAGATTTCCTCTACAATTTAGGTATAATAAATTGTCGCTAGCATAACACGTTTTGAAACAATTAATGAAAGAAATGCGTCAGATCTATATAAATCACCCTGTATAAACAGGCTGTGTTTTTTCTTCTTCTTTCAGAGCAAGGATTAGGTTTATTCCTGTTCCGAAGCCAAAGTTTTAGATAAACTACTGCTTCCATCTCTTTTTGGGTCAGCCTACATCCCGACTTCCTACTGGGTAATAAGAATATGCTTGCCACGGCAGACGATCGGAGATACTCTTTGTATATGCTGACCATCTCTTCTGATACTGTACCACTTCTTTCACCATACTGTTTTCTATGTTCAATTGCGCTCTTATTTCTTGGCTTCTTCTTTGGTGTCTAAGGTTCACTCCTAATAAAGATCTTAAAAATCTCATTTCGGTCGCTTCTATTCGACTTTTATCATTAGTTCTTTGCACCCATGTCTCACTTCCAAACATCAGGGAGGGTTTTGAGGTTATGTTATGTAGTCTTACTTGGATGTCTTTATTAACTTTCTTCTTCAAATATTTTATGCATCCGTTTATACTGTTGTACCTTTGTATAGATTACTTTCCAATGCTTTATTTGTTTTATATGTTTATATTTTACATCCAAAGTATCTGAAAGTATTCACTTGTTCTATTATAATACTATGTATAACTATTAAAGTTCTAATGACATTTTTCCTCTCACTGCCATTACTTGTGCTTTTGGGATAGATATTGTCATATTATATTTTTACGAAGTTTGGGGATGTATCTCTTAATTAATATTAAGACACTGTAGAAGACAAGCAGCTGAACGAAACACTCACGATCTGTAAGGAAGGAGCAATTATTGTCCTGAAAGATTGTTATTTTATTCTTCCTGTTATTGAGGTGATAACTTCTATTGTTTTAAAATTCGGTTAAGTTATTAAATCGTTTGTTTCAAAGATTATTTGTTGTAAAGTAAATAAGGCTGTGACAAATGTTTAAAAAAATAACTTTTAGTAATAAGGGCAATAGTCCATATAAAATTAGCTATGTTAACAACCTGCATTCTTAGAACACTATTAACAAATATTATCCATTCCATCTGAGTGCACTGACTGGTTTTATGTTAAAAATATTAACTGGGAAAAATTATTATTTGTTTGCAAACATTTAAAATGTTCTACAAACATTCTGACATTTTATTTTATTCAGAAATAATTCTTTTGAGCAACTTCAATTAAACGTCAACGAATGCACCTACCTAGAGCAAATAATGAGATTCAACAATGCCACGCATAAAAAACTCAAGGTAAAATCTCGGGATATTGTTGGATTGGGTTGGACTCGGCAGAATAATGGTTTCCATCCCCATAGTGGCACTCAAGTGTGATTTTCAGACGCCTCAACGTGTTTCGGTAGAGCCTTGAGAGTTGGGAGGCAGTGAGCTAGACGCTGTTCACCCTGCCGAGGTCCTTCGTTAGTCATCCCTCTGGATTTAAACCCCGAACTTGCAATCCGTTTCGTTCCCGCTTTCCCATACATTAGGCTAATTGAAAAGTCCATTGATAGATCGTCACTCGAATGGCGGTTCTCCTGGTTCCAGGTAGGGAGCTTAAATAGACCGCTCAGAACTGAAAACCCCATTGTTTAAATTTTTTTGAATTTTCACACTGAAAATTCAACATGTGGATTAAATTAATCACACAAATATTTCAAACATATGGAGTTTTAATCAAAATCGTAAAGGACGTTTTTGAAAAACTGAAATGTAACGAAAAATCTTCCAGGAATGTTTGTACTGGTGGGAATTTTATTTAAAGTTTAATTTCATATCTTTGTGAGATACCAAACTAACTGATTACAATTAATTTGCTTCTTACTTAATCTCAACTAAATAAGGATAATTATTTATCTTACTATCAAGTTTGATGTTTATTACATTCTCTACTACAAGCAAGGTGTCCCATGAAACCAAAGAAACCGTTTACAGAAAATGGTATCTATATATTTTAAAATTGAAACCAAAACAAGCAATAACTCAGAAATTGTTAAGTCCACAAAACAAATGTGTATGACATAAATTGCGTGTTTTAACGATATTTAGCTTTTCCGTTGCAAGCTTTTCCCTATCCTTAAAATTTAGTACTTATGCAAAAGCTACTCACAATGAAGTGGTCTTCGGATTCTATTCTCAGAGGCTTGTCACATGAATATCTTTAATATAGCGTGTTTAAATTGAAATCCTTAGTCATTTTTGGAACAAAAACTTCAAACTTTTTCCAAGTGAAGGGTACTTTGGATGGGGGAGTTTTCTTTAAAAGCTTCTTGGCGCATCCTTGGGAAATGTTAAAAGTAATTATGAAGTTTGATATTTGACCGACGTTTCATTTATTTGTCATATTATTCACAGATACACATTAAGATACACTCTTGGACCTTTATCTAAAATGCTTTTTCTGGTAACAGGGATCCTAAAACATGTATTTATTCGAAATCTCGGTGTCAAATTTTCTATTGGAATGCAATACCTTCTCTACCTATGTACTATGTGAAAAGTAGATAATGTAAACTTTATAGTAAATTTACTTCTAAGTAAATAATACAGCGTAACCTTAATTTCTTAACATTGATTTCACGTCAGCCTCGATACTTCGACTTTCGTGTTAGATACAGAAGTTGAGATAGTATAATCAAAGTATATTTAAGTTTTCTTTCTCTACACGTATCATGTACATAGTAGATAGAGAAAGTACTGCATTCCACCCAAAAATTCAATTTCGACATGTCACCGAAAATACATGTTTTGATGTCCTCCGAGTTCAAATAGATAATTTTTAGTAAAAGATGTGTGTATGTGTGTGCGTTTGTGTGTGTGTCAGTGAACAGCATAAGTCAAAAGCGAAAAGTCCGTTAAAACCAAACTAGGTATTTATGTTCAGCATCTTTCAAAATGAACATTTTTTCAAAATATCCCCCAACTAAACTACCCTTATATGGAAAGTTTTTCAAAAATGTTTATTTTCTCAGAAATGGTTCTATTTTAATTGAAATTCCACACATTAAAGATATTTTCATGACAAATAAAATGCATTTCTTGAAATTTCTGGAAATACCTGTGAAGTCCTCTTAATTTTGGATGAGTTTTTGCATAACTGTAAACCGTAAGGTAAGAGATAAATAAAAACATATTACCCTAAAATGTAGATCTTATTAACTTATACAATTTATGTAATGTACAATGTTTTGTAGAGCTAACCATTTCCGAGACATTACTTGTTTTCGGTTTCCGTTTTAAAATGCTTTAACTTTTCTCAATCGGAACTCTTCATTCATTTCATATCTCTTTTAGTTTTATCCTGGCCATGCAAACATAAACGAATATCAACGGCTTTTAAAAGATTGGGCTTTCTCTTTAGCTAGTCTATTTCATTCTTTCATTTCTGCATATCTACAAGAAAGCAAGTAATAAGACCATTACTACTGCTGTTTATCTTGATTAGTATGAATTAAATAGAATTTTATAATATAATATATATTATATACTGCTGAACAGGTAGATAAATAATGCGAATAGAACACATTATATTTTATATCTTGCAAAATTGCAGTATTAATTGTCTAGAAATTTGTTTCCATCACCTACTCTAACGCCACTTTTATTCCTTCAAATACAGATGACCAGATGCACTCGTGTTGGTTCCCTTTAACATTATTAGACACCGAGCTTGTATGCAGCTCGCAGACCACATGCAGGCAGAGGGGCACCGTTGTGCAGTAGCGTAATGTCATTAGTATAGAGGTTAAGCGAATTACTGCTGAGCAAACAGTCCGAGAGGGTTGCACGCTCACATTCAGCAGAGAATTTAAACTGGACCAGTTACGGCGCCACGCACGATTAACTAAATTGAGAAAACTTGCCAAGAAATTGGATAAGAAAAATACTGCACCAACTTGTATCACTAGCGTGTCTGGAAGAAAACAAATCTGCTGCAGTAAACAGCTGGTGCGACAATTTGTTTCCTTTTACTGCGTTTACATTTTCTATAGAATCATTCCATGTGAAATAAACACAATCTTGCCGGATTCGTATGTTGACTTTGCCCAGTTATCACTCACTTCACTTATTATCACTTCGCCATTATGATCTAGTTCAAATTTACATGTCACTTCAAAAAGTTCTCACTCTCGTTCACCATTGTGATTCAGCTCAAATGTTCACTTCAGTGTTGTGACCTACATAGTTCAAATTTTCACTGTACTTCAATAAATGTTCACAGTCACCTCGCTTTATTCATGATGTAACGGTATAATAAAATATGCAAAACGAGCCTCCTTCATGCATGACTTATTCACTGGAAGTCAAACACAACACCTCTCTTAATCTCTCGCAATAATAATACATGCTTCCCGTCACAACTGCCGTCACAGACTAACTTATAGAATCACCCTTGATGCTGCAGCAGAAACTGACTTACTCGTGAGAGCGCATGCTTTGGAATTTCCACAGAGTATTCCATAATATTCTGGAAGAATATTCTAGTTATTAGCCGATAGAGCTTCCGGTGTATGTGCTGGGTGATAGTGCTACATATCTCTATTTATCTCTCAAGTTTCCCGGCGTCTGCCGGAGTTTGGGTCATAGATACTACGCTACAATATTGACTCTAGATTACCTTGGACTTCGATTTAGTTTAACTTAAATGGGCTGAAAGTTTTGAGAAGCTGCATTATCCCTGTTTTCAAATGTATATTCCGTACTAATGTTTAAAACAAAACACAAACAGAAAACTTGCACGCGCACGTGTGTAGAGTAGACTCAGAACTGACTCCGCCAATCTTCTTTCAGAGGATTTGTGGACGATCCTTGACAATTGTTTCATACGAAAATGTTTATTATTTGTGACATTTGGCAGCCGAGAAACTCGATAAACGAAATATACATATTTTCTCAACAAAATATTTTGGCTGTTCGGGAAACCCATCAGTGGAAACATTTGACAAGGAATGGTAATAATAGGTGCAAAATGTAAAACTGGTAGAAATCAAGGGCGGATCGAAAAGTAACGCACAATAATTTTTTTAACAAAAAGTGTAATAGTTATAAAAACAAACAAACCAAAATGTCAGAAATGAATTTACGCCTTTTACCTTCTTTCGATATAGTAACTAACTTTCTCAACACATTTTCCCATCGTGATATCAGTTTAATATGCCCTGTTCGTAGTAGTCTGTTTCCTTAGAGTATAGCCATGTGCGAACTGCAGATTTCACTTCCGCATCTGTCGCAAAGCGTTGGCCAGCCAGAAATTTCTTCATGGGACCAAATAGATGGAAGTCCAACGGTGCAATGTTCGGACTGTATGGTGGATGTTGGATCACCTCCAACCAAATCTGGTGGTTTTCTGACGAACACCAGCAGCAACACAGGGGAGAGCGTTGTCATTAAGAAGTTTGACATTGTCAGCATTAATGTTGTGGCGTTTGTCACGAAGGGCAGGACGCAACTTCACCAAAGTTTAAGTGTAGGCTGTAGCATTCACAGTGGATCCGTATTCAGCAAAGTCCACCAATAAAACACCATGCATATCCCAGAACACAGTCACAAGCACTTTCCTAGCACGTTGAGTCGCTTTGAATTTTGTCTTTACTGGAAACCAGAATCGTTCCACTCCATACTTGCTGCTTTGTTTTGGGCGTTCTTAGGTTCTCAGCGAGCACTAACTTTATGAAATCGCAACGTGCCATGAACAATATTGTACATTACAGTATAGGAAATGTTGAATGTTGCAGTTGCACACTCCGGTCGCCCAAAATTGCCGCCTCAATGCCTCTGACATTCTGCGGGGTTGCAGTTGTTACCGGCCTTCCGGAGCGTGGCGAATTATCAAGGCTCACACGATCCTCTTGGAAGAATGCACACCACCTGGAGACTTTGCTACAGTCTATACAATCATCCCCGTTCAAGCCACGCATATCCTGTGAATTCCACTCAGTTTATGCCCTTTAGCCCAAAAATATCGATCCACACCTCTCTGCTCTTGACACGTGTACGACAGTAGCATGCGTGCTATTCTTGATGCGTAGTTCACAATTCTCTCGCTAGAGCTGCACGTGAAACAAAAAAATGCCTTCTGCAGTGAACAAGTTATATCTGTGTGAAATTGCAACATTTCAGCTGCAATACCAAGCCAGAAAAAATTATTGTGCATTAATTTTCGATCCGCTCTCGTACTCCTGGTCATTTATTTATTATTTTCCTAATAATTAAATGTCCAAAAATAGATTTTGTTCTGATTCACTTTTAATAAGCCATTCTACTTAATATCCGTGTTTAATGTTTGTGTCAGTGATGAAATAATATAATAGCCTGTTAAAAAAAAAAAAAAAAAAAAAGAATTAACTGCTAGAATTGAAAATGTTGGCGAGGTTTCTGTTGGTATAGGGAGAAGTCGGCGAAGTGCAGAGTTGCTGCTTAATTATGTTCGATCCAGCTTAGAAGCAGGCTTAATGTAAACAAAGCATTTTGCATCCCTCCTTTGTGCGTAACAGCTGCGTGGAACAAACACAAACAAAAGCTACTTAGAGACTGCCTCCGTGATCGAGTGGTCAGCGAGCTGACTTCTCACCCGGGGTTCGATTCCCGGCTGCGGCGGGGAATTTGTCTTTAATAAGAATTACTCCCTATTCCCACAGAGTCTGGCAGTATGAATGTGAGAGTGTATGTGATGTGTTTAACGATATAGAAATAATTAACCTAACGTTCTAAACCTACATTAGTATAAATTGATTCACAAGTCAAAGCCCCCGACTTGGCAATTTAAATTAAAAAAAAAAGCTACTTCTACTCATGATTCGTATTTATAATGCGATAGCCTGCACAGTATTAGAATAGATGTTATTTTTATTATTAAATACCATAAGCATTGAGTTGAAATTAAGTACAGAATAATTAAAATAAAACTCAGGTTAATCTATACCTGATCAGTATCGGGAGAGGCGCTACAAATTATGCGTTACCATCACACAATATGTTCTCTGTCAATAATTAAAATTGCGTTATTTCTCTTCGCAAACATGAATACAATTTTACCAGCATTTTATGTGCACCGCTTAAACCGGGGTCATTGTTGGTATTTATCTAAAAATAACAGTTCGTCATTAATCAAAAACTCGAGTGCACTTCTATGAGAGGAGGGCTTTGGCAAAGTACCCTTGTTTTTCTAATTATGGCTTACAGCTGTTTCATTTCTTCCTTGGTATCTGCAATATTATTTACATTCTAACGCAACGCTCAATTCAGAAACGCCGGTATAGTCTGCAGTTAGTTTAATAGTGTTTCTCGGGCGTAAAAATCCTTAGTGTGGCTTCCTTAGGAAGGGAAGTAAAACCGTTGGTCCCGTGCAGTAGATTTGCAGCACGTAAAAGAACCTCAAGGCTGAACAAAATTAAGCAGTGTTACACGCTCAGTTAAGAATGGGACCCTGGGAATCATAGCAGCTAAAGAGCGTCCAGAAATAAAACTCCATTTCCAACAGTGTTTCCACAGCACAGATTCTCTTGCATTAATTTGTTAGATAGGTACTAAGCATAATAGCTGTAATGTTGCTTATAATACCTAAGTTTTAGAAACCGCACTATTTTACGTTTATTGTCACTACCCATGCCAACAGCATTGTAGAAGGATTTTTTTTTTTTATCGCCTTACTGATCGCTGATCGTTATTGTACAAATGCAGAAGAGGTTAACGACACCGAACATTTTAAATGGAACTTTCTTTAGTTCTTATGTAAATTTTATTTACCATTTCATACCAGACACATGTTCCACACAATGTTCAATTAACATAGATACTTCTTGAAAAACCCCAAATAATGTTTTTATATTTAAGGTACGTTGTATTAAAATACGACTATTACAGCAAAGCCGGCGCCACTCCACCATATGACGCGAACAAGGTTCTGCGACATGGGGGATAGTTAATTAGAGGGTATGGAAGGAAGGCAAATGGCAGAGCAATGATAACATAGGGGATTGCAAACGATTTTATTAATCCTGACCAATATCATTCTGATTATGGAGTTACTAACATAAAGTCTTACCTTAAGAAAAATGTCATGGTGTGTCTAGACGAGGTGAGAGATGAAGTGGTCGAAGTGGTAGCCGGTTTAGCCCGGAGCGATGCCTCAAGACGCACACAAGCAAATTAGAGGTTCCCCAACGGTCAAGACCTGGTGGTTGGATCCCTTAAATAGATTTAGCGGCTTAAATATTCTAGAATATCCTGTGTGGTGTCAAAGTGCGAATGTGCACGAAGACCAACGGAAGTTGTTGGCATCAAAAAGTCCACTGGAAGTGCCATCGGAAGAGGCTAGTCACTTCCATCCTGTTACTTAATCAACTTATAAAAAAACTTGTATTTTCCCAAGAATATGTAAGAATCAAATCCCAATTGATTCAGAGTAATTAATTCGTAATTAATAAAATATTACTAAAACAATATAAGTTAAACTCTCGTCAATGATACATGCGACAATATGCACTCTGATTTCCCGCGTACCGCGGACTAGTTTCACAACATGTTTGTACATAAAGTAAACAGGTCAGGTCTCGTTCTAAAGATAGAGTAATTATATCAGTGTTGCCAATTATGAAGCTAAAAGTGGCCAAATTCTAACCTAAAGTCGGTAGTAAGTAGATAAATCAAATGAAAATTATGATAAACTAAAGACGTAACTAATCATAAGCATTATATTTAAAAGCAAAATTCGCCTACGCAATCATATGAAAAATAGTTCCTCCTCCTCCACTTCCATAGCAGGTGACACTGGGGGTTACACTGTTTCTGTACGCTGATATTACGGCATTATATGCACACCATTTCATTGGAATAAGTTATTCCTAAAATCCTAAGAGCATTTCTATAAATAAATTAGTGCCGCAGGTGAGAACTTCAGCTGAATTTCAAGGCTTTACAAGAAAGTATTCCTTTCTATCTTCACATTGGAATGTTGAAGAGAGAGTATTGCGATTATAAAAATCACTAATTCTTTAAACGGATTTGATCCCGTCACATCTTTATAACAGTTGCTGAAAGTGTTTTGCCGTTTTATAACATTTAAGCTACCTCATCGATTTTATACTGGACTTTTATTTTATTTCATGTACAAATTTAATTATTCAATTATCAAGACAAATTGTTTCATTCATTAGAAGTTTTTTTTTATAATCTTGATACTAAAATCGACAGAAATTTCGTTACCCGCTATCTTCTTTGAAATTGTGTCGATTAATGACTTCAAAAAAGACTCCAAATCTAGCTGCTTGTCGCTGGAGTTGAAAACACTGGATAATATACTGGTTCATTTTTATCTGTGATTTCCCAAGCAAGAAATGACATCATCAATGCCACCGCCGATGAGCGACGTTATACATTGCTCCTCTAGTTTACTTAACGTGATTCAACCATGGCTGATGTGGTGAATTGCAGACTTTCCCTCCAGCGGCAGGAGAATCTATTTAATATGATGTCATCCTAATGGCGTGAATTGAATGCTATCCCTCTAGCGGCTGATGTTTATACTTCATGGTTTGGAATCGATATTGTAACAAAACTCTCTTTTGCTCTAACAACAACTATTTTAAGTCTTCCGCAAACTGATTCATCTGCTCACAGATAACTGTCTCGTAACAATTCTGCCGTACAGTGTTCTTTCGACGTTTACTGCGACAGCGATACAGGTGGCTACAAAATTCCCGTCTGTTGCGCTTGATGCATTCTCAGTGAAAACTGAATCCTGGGCAGGGCTTCCTATACCTGTTGGCCAGATCGCTGGAAACTTCTAGAAGCGCGGCACATACAAAACCACCCAACTTTCACAAACTCATTCACTGCTTTGTTGTCAAAGAACCTTCCGACAGAACACGTGTCCACTCACAAATGTGTATTAATCACAGCGGCGATGTTAAAAGAACTTGTCCCGGCACACGTGTCCACAAACACAGTGTAACAATAGATGCCAACAATCAGCTATAACTTACGAAGCAAGCCATTCACGTTTCGCGATTATGGCCAAAGGGCATAGACATATTTTTGCGTCTATGTGATGACATAAATGAAACATCTGTCGCTTCCTATTTTGACACCAGAATGATGATAATACCCTACTACAGTCATAGGTGTGTTTGTGTTCATTAGCTACTTGATAACAACGAGCAGTGCAACTTTTCAATATTATTTATTAATACAATGGGAGGGGGTGGGCAGTTAGCACACAACCACATCCAGGGCGCTGTGGTTTACTTTCTCTTCCACAAACCGCTGTCTCTAAGAAGAGGTCGCTGTGGTTAGAGCTCTTCCGCAATTCATTATAGCTGTTTCTAGAGAGATCGCTGCGCTGCTCTGTCTTTGCAAGCGATCGCCATTCCTTCTCAGTGGATAGCACAATTATTATTACGTCATTCCTGCTTTATCGGTGTGCAGAGCAAGTAATTCCATTTACAGTTCGGGCACAGCCTTTGAAAATGAAACGGTCTGGATGGCTCAGTGGTTAGGCGCTGGCGTTTTGATCTATAGGTCACCGGTTCAACCCTGGCCCAAACGATGATTTTTAAGTGTGCTTAAAATTGACAGCCCCTTGAGAGTACTTTTACTGGTTTTTAAAATAGCTCCTGCGGAGCGAAATTCCGGCACATTGGCGGCGATGATATGATCCTGGCAATTGACAGCGTTGTCAACAGAATTCTGATTCTTCTCGCGTTTCGAAGCTGATATTATATTTTCTAAATACAGCAAAGTCGCTACTAGCACTGAACATATATGACAGTATGTGACTCATCAACATTATTCCCCCTTTGATTGGAGTCATAGGAAAATGCTTCTGATATCAGTACCCCCAAGAGTTACATTTGAACATGCTTGGTCTATCATAATCTTGACCGCTTTAAATTTAATCATGCATTATTAAATTATTAATCATGTTTTCTGAAAAGTAAATTAACAATCGTTTTAAGCTCTGGCTATGGTCTACTCTTTTAACAGAGAACCTAATATTTAATTTAGTGTCCATGTGATAACTAGTAATCTAAACTAATCACAAGCTGTTAATTAAATTGGTGTTAAAGATATATATAAGTAGACATGCATAGAGCACAGAGATGGACTAATTGACCAAGCATGGAGACAAATCTAATCTATATAATTTGTGTATATATACCAATTAGACGAAATTAGCTAAGCGACGTAATTATTGCGGCACATCGCTCAAGCTGATTAGTGGTCAGTTGAATTTTGTGTTTCACTAAGCTACAAGGCTACCAACATGAACATCGTTATTTTATTGGTCTATGTCAATCCACGCATAACACATTAGGGTAGTCATTATTGAATTTCAAAAAAGAACGCCAAACATTCCTTAAGGAATTAAATCTGAAATTCAAATACTACATATGAAACGATTCATTTAAATTGAAAACCTAATTATCTACATAAGAATGAAATGAAAAAATCAGTAATACAATAAGAACAAAAATAAGTTCAAGAACTGGAAATCATAATTTAAAAATTCTATGTGTTCCATTCACATGACTTTCTCCACATCGCTGTAACAAATTATTGTTAAACAGCTTATTCTTCTACTTTATGATAATCGAGATAAACATTAGCCGAAATTGCTTTAATTACTTCCTTCCTTGTAAGTATAATGTATATAAGGTAATACACTAGATTGAAACGATAGTCAAATCTTTTAAAAACTGGTTAACAAGTGGTTGAAATCTATGATGGCCAGGAGTTTACAAATTTCCGTCTGAGAAAATGTATATAGTTTAAATCTAAAACAAATAGCAGGGCGTATCTCATAAATGTAAACTCCACGAAAATTGTGTGTTTTAACGATATCTACATGTTCTGTGTGGTAAGTTTTTGTCTATCTCTTACGGTTTACTAGTTACCCAAAATTCAGCACAATTCATTCAGAATAAAAGACCTTTAGAGGCTAATCCCATAAAATTTTAGACGCACATTTTATTTTCCATGCAAATATCTTTAACATCCGGTACTTTAGTCAAAATCGTTACAGCTATTTTTAAGAAAAATCAAAATTTTCGAAAACTTTTCCATGTAAAGGCTAGTGCGGGATGGGGGTATTTTTCTCAAAATCTTCGTGTCGAACCCTGGAAGATACTAAACTCAAATATCAAGTTTGGTATTTTACCGACTTTTAGTTTTTTCGTGCTGCTACACATAAACGCGCGCGCGCGAACCTTTTCCTAAAAATCTGTTGTATTCCATTCACATGACGATTGCCAAATCTCTATAAAAATTATTCTTAAAAACATTATTCTTCTGTTTTCTTTATGCTAATCGATATAAACATTAGCAGAAATCCTTTCTTCTAAATTAAAGGAAATAATGGAACACTAGATTAAAACGATAGTGAAAATTTCTAAAAGTTGGCTGCCATGTGGATGAAATCCGTTTCTTTGTATTGAAAATTGACAAATTCCGGTATGTGAAAAGTAAAGTATTTTAAAACTGAAGCTAATAACAAGGAATATCTCAAAAGTGGTCAACTCCATGAAAAAATGTATATAATATAAATTGAGTGTTTCAACGAGATCTACATATTTTTTGTATGTTTTTGTGTAAGGTTTGTCTATCCCTTACTGTTTACCAGTAATGCAAAATCCAGCGAAATTAATCCAGAATAAAGAGGCCTTTAAAGCCTATTCCCAGAAACTTCAAGCCTTACATTTTATTTGTCGTGTAAATATCTTTAATATACGATATTTTAATCAAATCATTAGTCATTTTTGAGAAAATCAATATTTTCAAAAATTCTTCCATGAAAATAGTAGTTTGGAGTGGAGTATTTTCCCGAGAACCTTTATGTTGTACCCTTAGAAGATACTAAACTTACACCAAGTTTGGTATTTTATTGACTTTTGGTTTTTGAGTTATCGTGTTCACAGACATACGGATATACTAACACACGGACACAACACACTTACACGGAACTTTTTCTAAAAATGCTTTTTTTGGATACAGGAGACCCTAAAACGTCTATTTTTGGTGAAATCTCGGTATTGATTTTTTGGTTGGAATACAATATTTTTTCTAGCTACTATGTACATGGTATGTATATACGTGCTAGAGAAAGTAAAAGTATTAATGTTATATACTAGGAATGTTGTAATAGGTTTTTTTACAAATAACGTTTTAACTGTGGTGAATAACATCACATTCTATATGCCTTACAAAGATATGTTAGAGAAGGTTGGCCGCGTCGTGGCCGAGTGATTAGACCACTTTCCTCCCACCTAGACAGCCCGGGTTCGATCCCAAGTCACCGCACTTGAGCTTTGTGGTGGATAAAGCGGCGCAGGGGCTGGTTTTCTCCGGGTTCTCCGGTTTCCCCCGCCATCGCATTCCACCGGTGCTCCATCCTCATTCGATATATCACCAGTGACATCGTCTGCGGTGCCACAAGTAGTAAAAGCGGTATTAAACACTACCCAAAAAAAAATTAGAAAAGCGCTTCGCTTTATTTGGAAAATCTAAATGTAGTTACATTAACCTGTTCTTACTCCATAAATGGAGAAGAAAGGCATGATATTTATCATTAAGTGTATTTAGCACATGTGAATAGGCCTCTGTAAATGCCTGACGCTATTCAACATTTTGCAATTATATATTTCTCCTGCTTGAGCTACGGTAAAGAGTAATTGGAAATGCGTAAGTTTTCTTCATTAATTAACTCCTTTGTGAACAGCAACGCAACACATGGAATATAGAGGAAAGATTTTATACTGATTATGAAGATATATAGCATATTCTGCTCCAGAGCAGGGCTTTAAAAGAAGCTAATAGCAAGTGCTGCATGAATTCCTAAAGCCAGTATTTCAAAGAAGTCGGTCGATAAATTCTCCTGGGGAAAAATGCTAGATGAAAATTTCAAAGCCAGTGAAGGGCACGTAGATATACATGCTCCGGTACTAAAGAAATATACGCCGCTAGCTGTAACCTCTCTTACAAAGAGAAAGAAAAAAAAGTCGACGTTACCTAAGTGTTAGATTTGGCAAATATGCCCAGTTTCCTTCATGTGGAATTACAACTACAATTTTGGGTCTAGATCAATGCTGCCAAACCTATCGTTTCTCACTAAATCAAATATATTTAAACACACACACTCATCCACACATGTTGACTCACATAAATCCTTACATGTGGAATATTTCTTAAATAGGTAGAAAAAAAATCTGATGTGTTACACTTATTGATTTTCTGTAGGTGCTCTACAAACTTCATAAAAAATATTATTATTCTTTCTACACAATGCTAATCGAGATATACATTAGCAGAATGTTCTTATTACTTAGTACCTTATAAGTAGAATGGGACTAAATGAATGCACTATGCTAAAGTGATAGTCAAATGTTTTAAAGCCTGTTGTTATGCTATTGTCATTACAAATGGCTTCTTTACTTGGCCTGGACTAGAACAAAAGAAAAACGGACATGTCCTGTCTGAGAAAAGTATAAGAATTTTACAATTGAAGCCAATAAAAATGAATATCTCGGAAACGGTAACTCTACAACAAAAAATGCAAATGTCATAAATTGTGGGTTTCGATGAGGTTTACGTTCCCCACGGCGTACTGGGAATCAAACCCAGGTCTCCCGCTTGGTAGCAGGCGCGCTAAGGAGACGACCGATTTATTAAGTGAGTGTACCAAAATGCGCTAAAAAGTTATAACACAGGATTACTCCAACAATATTTTTAAATATTTACAACTAGCATACCTCTATGAAAGCTATACCAAAATGAGCAGGATCTTTGAAATATTCTTACGCATTAAACATTAAAATGGAAAAAATTACAAAATCCCGTTTCGACTCCCCTAGCCCTAGGTCAACACACAGTAGTTATGAACTACGGGTTTTGATAACCGTTTGCTGCAAACAAGTTATATTCAGCTACTTTTGTCTATCACCTTTTGTTGCTGGTAGGAACAGAGACGAAACCTCCACTGTCTATCTAAATACCTGACCTGAGGTGTACTCTTTAACAAATAGGCGACAGTTGGGGCCATTACAAATTTCCGTGCCAGACAGAACGAAAATGGTAACAATAGTATTTTGTGTCTATACCTTGTTGACTTTTACTTCTACTACAAGAGCGTTCCCTGATTCCTGTTTTACCTTAGTTAACGTTCTATTTCAACTCTCGCAAATTAACTCATGCAACTGGAAGGCAGGATATATCACAGATGAGGGTTTCTCAGTTGGAATAGGCTGACGTTACTAACCGATCGTATTTCGATCATTCTGTTTTGAATTCCTTCATACAAAATATTCAAAATGATTTGGAGGTGTATCTAACCGCTAGTTTTTAAGGATAATTTCAGTCACATTATTTCCTGCGTAACTTTTCATTTTTAACAACAAATGAGTTGACTTTAAATCATCTAGCTCCAGTTCACTGACTAATCGAGTTATTTGGAGTTCTTCGCTCTATTTGAACACTACTAAAAGCCTTTCTTTTGCTAAATTCTTATATTCGGAACTAGTAACTAATGTTCTCTATGATTCGTGGATCTAGCTGCGCTAATAAGTAAATATATTTGTACTTCCACTTGGCTAAATATTCACCTTTTCTACCTAAAACTTATATTTTCTACCAATTATATTTTCCAGGTATTTTCACGTGGCTGGCATAGAAATATTTTTGTGGTGTGCGTCCATATTCTTCTAACAATGGAAGGTCCCTGCTTGTTGAAGGATATTCCTTATTCCTTTTAGTTTTAGTTTTATATTACGAAAGGAATCGATACATTTGTGAAATAGATTTTATTTATACAAAGATTTTAAATGTTTTCCAGAATCAACAAACTTTTTTTTTATTTCTCTACACAAACTATGTACATAGTGTATAGAGAAGGTATTGTAAAGCACCCAAAAATTCGATACCGAGATTTCAACATGTTTTGGGTCCCCCTGAATCCAAAAAAAAAACAACACATTTTTACAAAAAGGTCCGTATGTGTGCGTGTGTGTGTCTGTGTGTCTGTGGATATCTTAGCTCAAAAAACGAAAAGACCGCTAAATACCGAACTTAGCATTTAAGTTTTTTATCTTCCAAGGATGCGACACGAAGATTTTGAAGAAAATCGCCCCATCCCCAACTACACTTTACATGGAACTTTTTTCGAACATTTTGATTTTCTTAAAAATGGCTCTAACGATTTTGATTAAAATGTCCAATATTAAAGATATTTACCTGACAAATAAAATGTATATCTTGAATTTTCTGAGAATAGCCTCTAAAGACTACTTTATTCTGGGTGAATTTTACGGAATTTTGCATAACTACTAAACCGTAAAAGATGGACAAAAACTTAGCACACAGAAAACGTAGAGCACATTAAAACACACAATTTATATCATGTGCATATTTTTCGTGGAGTTGATCGTTTTTGATATATTCCTTGTTTTTGGTTTCAGCTTTGAAAAAATTATACTTTTCTCATACAAATTACTTTCCGTACATACCAACCACCTTATGGTTATCCGTTTAGCCTATAGCACTCCTTTATTTCTCTTCTACTTACAATTAAGCAAGTAATAAGACTATTTCTGCTATTTTTTTTTCCTTGATTCAAATGAAGTAAATAGAACCATAAGCTTTTTAACAATAATTTGTTGCAGAGATGTATAGAAAGTCATGTGAATGGAGCACATCAGATTTTTTAATATTTTAATGTATTGCTAACCAAGCACAGTTTTGATTTGCATATATCGTACATAGATATATTCTTTGGTAATCCAAAGTAGCAGTAGTATGTTCTGTCTAAATGGTTATGGAATTTAACTATTGAAATTGACAAATATATAAATATATGTTCTCTTGGTAGCAATGATTATAAGATGGTGTTAATTGCACAACAGATTTTTACATAAAGTATATTTTAGTGTAAAATCTGAAATGTACATGTCAACATTACGGTAGCTTATTTCTCACTCCCTAAAAAGCTTGATTCGCCAATCATTTTATATTGGGCCAGCCAGCAATTTATGGAAGTTAAAGTAAACTTCAATATGTAGGATTTGTTTTGTTCTTTCATTCTTTCTTAATTTGGTTTTATTTTTATCTTTACTGCATTTCAAAACAAGTAATCCGTAACTTATTGGTACATATTTCTTGACTGAGATTTATTTCCAGCCAGCCATAGATAAATGTGATAGCTGGTGTTGCGAGGTTTCCACATTTATCTAACGGACTGAGCTACTTTTTCTGCTTCCAAGTATACGTAGTCAATAAAATCTCTACAGTTCCTTAAACTTAGGAAATTTACGTATCATGGCTCAGCAGCCAAACGTTATTGATACGAAAGGTAGGTGAGCGACGAACAAATAGCACAGATTCCGGTATATATTGCCTAGATTTTCCTGTCTTGCTCTTTCTATCGCCTTTTCCGTTTTAGAAACCGTATATCATGAGCATTACACACAAGGCTGAAATTGGAGGAGATTTACAGATCGGATGTTTTAAAAGCAGTACGTTTATTCCTTCTTCCTCTTTTCTAAAACCTAGTGATTCAGTAATCATGAGTAGAGAGTGCATTTGGAATACGAACAGTATTTTTCAGAAAATGATAACCCTCCGCGAAAGCGGTTGGACTTTTAAGTTTGGGTTTAAGTGGTTGGAAACCGACTCTCGCAGTTGCCAGGGTCCCTTAGCTGAGGCAGTGGCCCTCCGTGGTGTAATGGTTACCTTGCTAACTTCATATACCCAAGGTCACGGGTTCAACCCGGCGGAGGACGATGGATTTTTTCAGGCGTAAAAATCCTTAGCATGACTTCCCTTGGAAGGGAAGTAAAGCCGTTGGTCCCGTGTCGTATATTTACAGCATGTAAAAGAACCTCAAGAAGGCTCTGAGCAAAATTAAGCGGTCTTTCACGCCCAATATAGAATGGGACGCTGAGGACCACAGCAGTTAAAGAGCGTCCATAAATAAACCTCCATTTACTTTTTACTTAGCTGAGGCGCGATTCTTGACTAAAAGCAGAGTCTTCGAGTCCCCAGGAAACAGAGATTTTACTACGTTGCCTCACACCTCTAGTGAAGGCTCGTATTTTGTTTACTAATGGTTATTGACTAGTGGCAGGGAAGCGTCCTGTTTGAAGGCCATCATATTTTCGAGAAAACTATAAACTGAAGTTTGCACATTTACATGAAGACGCACATACTCTCCACCGGATTTTGGAAACAAAGGCAGGCACGAAGAGTACAATCTTTGCAAAATGAAATGTTATATTTGCATTTTATATTACAGATAATATTTGCATAAACATGGTAATGTTATTTATAGAAATAATAATTCATTTATCCCATACAGTAGCACAAGATAACTTACATATAAATGCATACGCATATTCATAATATGTTACGAGAACTTGTGGTTGTTAAATATGTTAGCTAATATGTTGTATTGCTTTAGTCTCTTTTATTATGTTTACATTTAATGGAATGTAAAACAATCTACATTGAGCAACTTTGGGGTGAAGTTAATGTAATATTTTGCTAAGCAGCGTTATCACTGAGAAAATCTTCTCTTCACGTCAGCATCACTACATAAGGGCTCTTATCCAAATTCTTCCGCAACTGCATTTGCGAATGCCGCACCTTCGATGCTTTCAGCAAAATATCTTACCAGTAGTTTGGCACGCAGTTGAAAAGAAGGCGAAAACAGGAGTAGTAGTTAAGTTACGTCGTGAGCGGACAGTAAGTGTACCGATCTCACCCTTCTCCAATCCCCGTATCGTTGTTAACTTGCGATCTCTCAAAAATTTCCCCATCTGTTCTCTGATCATAAGAAGCAGCGATTTGAGTTTATGTAAGTACCTTGATAGTATTAAAGGTAGCAAGTTGGTTAGATACGTGTATGAAAATATCAAATTACACAGAAACAAATGAAAGAGTTGGTGGTGTGGCATAATTATTCTTTTGTCAAACTGCGTATCGTTAACTTCGTGTATTTATTCTAAATTTAGACCTCCTTTTCCTTTGTACTCGAAAACATTTTAGGAAGGAAATTTTTAAAGGCGCGCTGTTACGAAATTTTATCTACTCCTTTTACATTGTTTTTAATTTGCTTCAGAATCGTCGGAGATGCATCTATAAGGCATGCAAATTCATTTTAAAGGGGCTATGATTAGACTCTTAAAGAAAGAAAATGCAGTTACTGTATTAAAAATAGAAGAATCGCTGTCTTTACCGAGCAGGATACTTCGCGCCAATTTGTGAGGCTCTAATTGGGAGGTCTCTGGTTCGATTCCAGCCAACATATACTTGTAACTTTAAAATCAAATTAACACAAAATATATTTTTTAAAAGTATAAAGACTAAGAAGATAGATAGTGAATATTGTGAGCCATAAAAATGTGAAAGAAAAGCCTCAACCAGACTCAAGTTTCATTTATTATAACAGTAAGAACACATATTTAACATAACCAAGAAAACCACTCAGATCAAATATCACTGTGAAACAACCAAAGAAAAAGCAAGTTTATATCACAGTGATTTCAAATAGAGAATATAAAAATCTGATGTGTTTCATTCACATGACTTTCTCTACATCGATGTAACAATTATGGTTAAAAAGCATATTTTTCTATCTACTTTATGATAATCGAGATAAACATTAGCTGAAATTGTCTTAATTACTTGCATCCTTATAAGTAGAAGGAAAATGAAGGAATACACTAGGCCAAAACGAATGTCAAATCTCTTAAAAGCCGGTTACCATCTGTTTCTCTGCAGGACCAGAAGATTACAGCTTTCCATGTGAGAAAAGTTTTAATTGTTTTAAATCTGAAACAAATAACAATAAATATCATAAAAATGGTCAATCCTACGAAAAAAAAAAGTATATGACATAAATTGTGTATTTTAACGTGATCTGTATATTTTGGTAGTAAGTTTTTATCTATCTCTTATGGTTTGAAAGTTATACAAAATTCCATAAAATTCATTCAGAATAAACAGATCTGTAGAGGCTATTTCCGAAAATTCAAGATATCGTTTTATTTGGGATATAAATATCTGGCATTTTTAACAAAATCTTTACAGCCATTTTTGAGAAAATACATATTTTCAAAATGTTGTCCATGTAAAGGGTAATTTAGGGTGGAGGGATCGCATCCCTGAAAGATACTAAAATTAAATTCCAAGTTTGGTATTTTACGGACTCTTTCTTGAGTCATAGTGTTCACAGACACACGGACTCACACACCCGTTGACCTTTTTCCAAAAATGCTTTTAATGGATATAGGGGACCCTAAAAGTTGTATTTCCTGCGAAATCTCGATATCAAATTTTGGTTGGAATGCAATACCTTCTCTATACACTATGTACATAGTAGTGTATAGAAAGTAAAAACGTATAGAATATACAAGAAAATGCGTCGGCTTCGGACTAGTAATAATTAAAGAAAATCGCCCACCGAGTCCGGGCATCAGGTTAACAAGTCAATGAACAAAAAGTTGAGGTAGAAGTTTGAAAGCCGGAAAATGCCCTGAAGACTCAGTAGCTGAACGCCAATTAAAATTGCCCCGGAAAATATATATACATACATATATATGTTCTTCAGTTGAATGTTTCTTGACGAGTTACAGAGAGACCTGCGTGACGAGCCATCCCTGGGGGTGCGTCCAGGCGAACCCTTTCTGTACATTTTGCATTTTCCTCCCATTAGGTGCCGTCTCACGGAGAACCAAAATCTGGAGGGATGTGCACAGAGAAATAAATTGACGCTGCTGTAGCGATTGAGATAGCTATTAGCCTTTTTCTACGAGTGATAATTCCATTCCACCGTCTCTTTACTTATCCGGATGGGAAAATATGAATCACAAAAAGTAAAATCTGATGTTTTCCATTCACATGACTTTCTCTACATCTCTGCAACAAATAATAATTATTGTTAGAAAGCTGATGCTTCTATTTACTTCATGTTAATTGAAAGTAGAAGGAAAATCAGGGGATTAAAGTGGTTGATATGTGAGTGAAGTTCCTTTATTTGTATGGACAGAAGTTGACAAATTCCCGTATGAGAAAAGTACAAGTTCTTTAAAGCTGAAACCAATAATAAGAAATATCTCAAATACGATCAACTCCAGGAAAAATATATATGGTATCAATTGTGTGTCTTATCGTGATCTACATTTTTTGAGTCGTAAGTTTTTGTCCATTTCTTACGGTTTAGCAGTTACGCAAAATTCTATAAAATTCATACAGAATAAAGTAGTCTTCAGAGGCTATTCCCAGAAAATTCAAGCTATACATTTCATTTGGCATGTAAATATCTTAAATATAGGAGGTTTTAATCAAAATCGTTAGAGCCATTTTTGAGGAAATCAATTGTTTTAAAAAAGTTCCATGTAAGGGGTAGATGGGGTTGGGAGGATTTTCTTGAAAATCTTCGTGTCGCATCCTTGCAATAAACCAAACTTAAATACCAAGTTTGGTATTTAACGGTCATTTCATTTTTGAGCTATGCTTCAACAGAAACACACACACGGACTTTTTTCCAGAAATGCTTTTTTTTTTTTGGATTTAGGGGGACCTAAAACATGTAATTCCGGTGAAATCTGGAAATCGAATTTTTGGGTGCATTGCGATACCTTCTCTATACACTATGTATATAGAACGTGTAGAGAAAGTAATAATAAATCCTAAATGTTTTTAAATGTGATGTAAGGATCCAGAGGAGTTTTATCAGTATTTCTATATAACCTATCGCTTTTATAACCTAAAGGAGTATTCTATTTGTGCAATATTTCGACAAAGGTCCACTTTTTAAGGACGTTAATAGATGTGTATTAATTTTTGTGAGGTATGTGATGATCAGGTTGTGAGGGGTGCGTTAAGCAAAAAAGAACAAAATCCTACCCTACAGGATTTTCCAGGTTTCTCGGCAGGCGAATGCTAGAATGGTTTCTCTTCTACTACAAATATCCTGTTTCGATGTTTCCTTTCATATCCTTTCCTTTCTCTGTTTCGGGATTAAAATACCAGCTGACGTGGTGATTGTTTTGGACGGTGGAATTTGCTATCTGGAAGATTTCTCCATGGTGGGATAGCTGAAACCCCCTTCCTTCCTCGGAGCTGTCTAGTCTATTTCGGGATCGGCTAGGATTGCTAGCCGACGTCAGGATTGATCTGGTCGACCTGCTAATCTCTTTCCCTTCCACCCCGGTTCATGTGGGAAGTACGTGTGCTGCTATACTACATTACTGGAGACCCTCCATCTGACTACTGCAATTCTGTCACACTTTCTTCTGAAGCAGTGCAGTAGATTTTAAAACATATTTAACTAGGATGATGGTGAAGGTACAAATAGAAAATGTAATTTGAGTCTGACTCGATAGGTTCATATTATTCTCGCCCACAAAAGATATTAGTTGACCAGTCACTGCTGTCATAGGTGTGAACTAGAGCGGACTGTTTACCAGAAAAGTCCTGTATAAACAACGTTGGCTTGTGCATGCAAATTTCTCTTTAAATTAGAGAAATGCAACAAAAAGGTATGATGTGTTCCATTCACATCCTTTCTCTATTGTTTCTGCATACATAAGGTAATCCATTTATCTATCCCTACTTTTCAGCTACTCTTTATAAGTAGAAGAGATAAGGGAATTCACTAGACTAACACAACAAATAAACCTTTTCACGTTATTGATCTATAAAACAATTGAATCAGTTTTCTTTGCATGGATATGAGTTAAACAAAAGAGGTATGAAACGAAAGATGACTTCCCGTTTGAGAATTGAAACCAATAATAAGGAAAACTGTAGAAACGGTTAGCTCTACAAAAATAAATTTGTATACGATATAAATTATATGTTTTAACCAGATCTGTATTTTCTGTGTAGTAAGTTTTCTTAAAGAAAATACCTCTAAAATAACATTCTTAGAATAATAAAAATTTGGTTTGCTAGTTATACAAAGGCCATCCAGAGGAGGAAGTATTTTGAGGCAATTCCCAGAATATTTAAGATGCACATCTTGTTTCTCATGAAAATATTAAACATATGGTATTTTTATCAAAATCATTAGAGCTATTTAATATTCAGTGTAAAAGTGATTGAGGGTGGGGTTTTTCTTGAAAATCTTCATGTCACATCCTTGGAAAATACTAAACATACACACACACAAACACACACACAAACAAGTGGACTTTTTATAAAAAATGCTATTTTTGGATCTCAAAACATGCATTTCCGGTGAAATTCCGGGATTGAATTTTATATGCAATGCAACAATCGTCTCTATCTACTATGCAAACTGTACATACGTGCTAGAGAAAGTAATAGGAAATGTTTTATTCGCAAACTTTGTCTACATATTCTTTATCAAGCTATTCTTGGAAAACGTTATTCTTCTATATATTTCATGCTAATCAAGATAATAGTATCATAAGTTGACTTATCACTTAGTTTCTTTTAATTACAAAGAAAATGAGGGAATACATTAGTCTACACTCAAATGTTTTAAAATGTAATAGATAAGTGATGATATTGCCACACTAAAAAAGCGAGTGCATGACTTAAAATCTTTCACACTGTGCACATCGTCTTACTATCGCTTTTTGTTAAAATGTCAGAATGGGTTCTCCATACTGAAATGTTGCCACAATGCTAAGCTTTTGTTAAAATAGCTTTGGAGAAAGATAAGAATGTAACATGTAAACATTTTTGGGGAAAGGAACATGACAGCCGCTATTCATAACACACTTCACCTTTAAAATGCTAATGCCTGCATGTAGGAAAGCAAATTAAATCACCTACTGATTGCCAATCAGTTAGTTTCTGATCAATTTTATTTTTCGTTGCGTTGCGCAAACGTTAATCGAGGATCAACTGATTTCTGAAATGGATTTGGTGACAGTGGCTTTTAGCAACGCCATCCGGAACCCGCTGGTGTTGTCTTTAAGAACCATAGTCAGCAGATGATGCTCTTTTATTTTTTTTGAAAGCATCGTGTGCGAGTGTGTGTTTCATTACGAGTATCAAACACCGAAATGAATCGTTCAAAAAGCATTAGGAACCATGTTTTCTAATATTGTCGATTACTATAATATATTCTCTCTTGAAAAAATTACTTAAATAGAGGCGTTTATACCTTATGTATAGATTTTTCTCTTTCAGGTTAGTATGTACGTTAAATACTTCTGTTTTAGATTAGTATTTTCTTCTAAAAGCATAAATCAAAGCCACTTATGAAGCCTTTGAAATTACCTAACAATAAAATACACCATTTTTTCTGCATTACTTTTCACTTGAAAATAATTTTATAATAATATATATTGTAATCACAATACTGTTGGAAATAATTATAATAAATGTTGCTTGAACAATAATTACATATAACATGCATTAGGTAAGGTTAAATGTTGAGCATTTTGAATATGCACTTGATTGGCAATCGAGTCAGTTAACAGCAAAAATCCGTTGATCATATCTGACCTGAGAATGATCTCCGATCAAATGCTAATGGCCTTTCTACAACAGAAATATTGCTGATCGGCAATCAAAGCCGCCTTAATCTCCAATCAAGACTTGATTTATTGCTATCGTGCATAAATGTAGTAACCCCATCCCAAATGTTCCTTGTATATTTGCATTCGTTCCTGTTTATCTGGTCTTTCTGAAACTGGAGAGCAAAATAAAAATAAAAGTATTCCCCCCACTTTCGTAATGATATTACAGTAGCTCTGGGCTAGCCTATCCAATTACCTGCTTCAAAGTGACAGTCCTGTGAGTCTAGTTTTGTGTGACAGCTGTCCATGTACAAACATATGGTGATAAATATTACGTTCTTTGATAACAACAACTGTGCAGTCCATTCTGCTGCCGTTAATAGAAGTCTCACAAAACATTTCATGGATGTCAAACCAAATTTCACAGGAAATGTAATTATGTATATACTTATTGCCTTCAACCAGGAATGTCATCATTGATGACATGACATCAACAGATATCATATACATCAATTAAATATTTTCATCTCGGGGCAAGAAGTGGATTTTAAATAATTATAGTATTCCCTTTAAATAGGTTTACCGTAAGTAATATAACGAGAACTCAAACTTTTATTTAGAGAAACGTTGTAGCTCGAGTTGTATTTAACAAGACTATTTCATGAATAAAATAACAATGATTATCCTATATGGACACGAATAATGATTGATATTCATAAAATTCCATTTGTCTTGACGTATATTTGCACCGAAATCGGTGCAACTTGATGTCCATATTATAAATCATGGCCCCGTTGCTTACAGAATTCGTTGAACTGGTTCCACACACTCTCTCTGTTGTTTTTAGTGTTCTGCGGCTTTAAGTTTTCAATTAATATGTCTATTTCAGCGATAGTTCATTCCCCGTTTTGGAACTTCCGCCAATATGTAAGGGAATATCACTCCATACTGATAATATTATTGAGACGAATATTAGTTCAGAGAGAAAACAAATGCACGTGGGTGCGATAAATTTAGATAAGCAATAGCTCGTGGATGTGATAAAAAAGTATTAAAATGCAGAGATAATGAGTTCCGATTGGTTGGAGTTTTATGCACCAATGTACTGGATTGGCCATTTCCTACGATCATGTGTCATGAACGAAATAGTCAGCATAAGTTGTAATTAAAATGTCTAATTCTATATTAAAAATATGTGTTTCATTCACATGAATTTCTCCACATCTCGGTAACACATTCCAGTTAAAAAGCTTGTTCTCTATTTACTTCATGCTCCTTTCCGTATGTGTTTTATTCTCAGTTTCAAATTTTTGCGAGTGTATGCCTTACATTAAAGCTGTACTCTGATTTCTAAGCAAATTTGCATAAAAATAAATCGGAAATGCTCTATCTAAGGATTTAAGAATGTACTCAAAATCTCTAGAATTGCAATTTGTCCCTCAGAACAACGTAAACATAACAGTTGCCAAAACCCATTATGTGCCACTTCGCCAAAATTTTGGTAATTAATACTCCAGAAGCTTCATTTCGGCAGTTTCGAGTAATTTTTCGTTTAAAACGTTCCGCCTTGTGTAGGGACAAATATAAGGAGCTGACAAAAAGCCTTTGAACAGTTAAAGTTAAGTAGTTAAAGAGTGCAGTTAGTTATACTTTTGCACTAAATATGTAAAATATATGACATTTTAACCAAAACCATTTGTACAATTTTTAGAATATCAAAATGTTATTTTTTATTACAAATACAGTTTTCTACATTTCCTTAGTTGACCTATTAATGTTTAACGTTATCCTTTTACATATACAGACAAAGACACATTTACAAACACAGAAACATCCATGCCCAAGGGGGAATTCGAACTCACGATCCCGTGCGCCACGAAGCACCAAAGCGAGGCACTTTAGCGAGCGCGGCCTCGGGGACCGGCCATGTTAAGTGTAGTTTGGGGTGGGAGATTTTTTTGCAAATCTTTTGTCCTGTTCTGGAAGATGACCTTATTTATGAAGTTTGGTATTTAACCCCATTTACTTTTTGAGTTAAGTTATTCACACACACACGCACACACCTGACAGACGGACACAAACACGAACCTGTTTCTAAAAATGCTTTTTTCTACATGGGGGATTGTAAATCAGATCCAGAAATCGAATTTTTGGGTGGAATGTACTACGTGTTTCTCCTATTACTATATTATACTAAGCAGAAAAAGTAAACATAGGCTTCTGTATGAATGATCTGTAACTGTTATGAAAGTACGAGGGCCGTTTTTTTCTGAACCTCCGATAGGATATAAATATAAGATAAGTTCATAGAAAACAAATATTTTATTACTGAAAGTTGTGTACACTTATGGTTACTTTTCAGCATAATCACCGAAAAGATTGTACCTGTATACAAGTTTTGCAATACCCGCTTCAAAAATGTTGCCGCCAATGATTTCAAATGAGCATTGACGTTGTTTTGAAAATCTTTGTACTTTACGACGTTTGCGGAGAGCCATTAAAAACAAACGAAGAGGAATGCTGACTTCAGGAATTGTGTTGATCCATGACAACGCTCCTCCATGCATTGCTGGTACAACCCATCGGCTCCTTGAAAAATTTCAATGGGACATTTTCGATCATCCGCCGCACAGTCCTGACCTGGCAGCCAGCGATGTTCACCTTTTTCCTGAACTGAAGACGTGACTAGGAGGGCAGCACTTTCAAACCAACGAAGATCTTCAAAACAACGTCAATGAAAATGAAATCATTGGCGGCAACATTTCTTGAAGGGGTATTGCAATGCTTCCGCACAGGTATGGTAAATGTATCATGTATGTTTCGGTGATTATGTTGAAAAGTAAGCATAAGTACAAAACTTTTAGTAATAAAATAATTGTTTTCTATGAACTTGTCTTTTATTTATATCCTATTGGAGGTTGAGGAAAAAAACGGCCCTCGTATATCACCATCGTTACATATTGTTTCAACAATAGATCTATAGTTTCATTTATTACAGTTCTTATATTCATATAAACTTTATTTATATATTAGAATAATTCTAGTTGTTTTAATTAAAATACCAATATATTTAGTACATGAAAGATGAAGGCTACATCTCAGTTGTTTCTGGATACAAATTATTTAAAATGTTAGAACGAGTTGAAAGTATCAGTCAACTGAGTTCTATGTTGCAACGACGAGAGGTAAAGAGGAAAGGAAGGAGTAGGTTTAGAGTTTTGCAGACATGTAGTCCTTTGGATTGTTCCCTCAATTGATCTATACTTAGCTGAAAGCCAGAAGCAAGAAAAGACTTACTTGCTGACGTCACAGGGAATTCAGTTGGCTGACGATGAGCAAATTAGTTTATTAAATTGTAATTGGGAAAAATTACGGTTATTATAAAGATTTAAAAATTGACATGCAAGTTCACTTCAACAAAAAAACCGGAAGCTAGCTGAATATTTAATAGCGATATAAGAGTACACAAAATCTTCCGGCGGGATACCGTAGATGTTATAGTCATTCGGCTGGACTACCTGACCCATGGTTTTTTTTTGGGGGGGAGGGGTTCCCGGGTTTCCAGGCGAATGCTGAGTAGGTTGATTGTATATCAAATATAAGTCTTACTTTTAAAACTTCAAAGAAAAGAAATTCTCAGCATTAATTCCCAAAATTAGTACTAAATATATTGGCATTTTAAGCATAATGCTAAAAATATTCTTTTATACAAATAAAAATTTATAAATTCACTTATATAAACTAAAGAGAAAAAAATAATTTAAATTGTATCCCCGGAAGTTTTCGCTCCAACATTTCCTGTGCCCATTATTTTCGCAAAATCTGTTTCAGTTTGCAGCACCAACAACGGTGTTCGCCGGGTTGCAGCTTCGCTTTTTGTAAAATACAAAATAGTTATTTTGGCATCGTCGTTGGGATCGCACGATCGGGACCCACCTTCGCAGGGCCGCCGGGAGCCTGGGGGCTCGTGAGCACAGCATCGGAGGGGTTCCTACTGTAGCCGTTATAAACTTGCTTGTCCATGCTTGCGGCCACGTCATCCGGATATGGTCGACCTTTTGGTCTCCCTCTCATCCGTCCCTACCACGTAAGGGGTAAAAGAACATAAATATCTGCGTCTGGTGCTCTGCGGCAGTGTCCTAAAGGCACCATTCATGTTTAATCCTAATCCTGCACATAAAACTTTTAATGAAAATATAGAAAGATAAGAATTGTTGAGATAGCTGCTGATACATTTAGGAATGTTCAATAGGTTTTCATTTGGAATGTTGGTATCTCGAAAATTGAGTTGAATCTCTGCGATATAACTTTGAGAGCAACGATTAATGATTTTCGCCTCCCTCCCTCTCCCTCTCCCTCTCCCTCCCTCTGTAAATCCCAGAGTCCAGGTTACATCCACATTTATTGACGTCCAGCAGCAATGCGGAGGTAGAAGTGGTTAGCAAACACAATGTCACTCTTACGAGAAGTGGATAACAAACCGGCTCGAGAAGAGTGCTGAAGGTATTAAATGTAACGGAGCTTTTATATATCACTCAACATTATCTGTCAGAACCAGCCATTCACTCTACCATTAACTACAAATAAAAATGTGTATAACCAACTGCTTCTGCAGATGCAGTAATTTTTAAAAATTCTGACGTGTTCTACTCACAATCTCTCTCTCTCTGTCCTCTATAAATTATAGGAATGGACATAGAAAATACTGTTACGAAGGTATTACTTTCTCTAGAAGGTATTGTATTCCAGCCTAAAATTCGATATCGGGATTTCGCGTAAATATATGTTTTGAGAACCTCTGAAACAAACCAAGAATGAATTGGATAGATAGAGTCAGACTGAAAAATTCAACGACATAGCAGGGATTTGAACCACAGATCTACCGGTCTCTAACCAGGTGCTCTACTACTGTGAGCTTTCATGTCAACGTGCCAGCGTGATTTTCTCAACTGAATCTCTTGTTTCCCGGTAAACCAGTCTGACTCTACCTATCCAACTCCTGTCCTACACCAGCTTGTGTGAAAAAACAATTAAATCAATACCAATTGACCATAAGAGTTGGATATACTATGAATCCTGGGACTGAAAGTATTTACAATATTGTAAGTCGTCATTGTGGTTGTCATCTGAAAATAATTTGACATCATCTTGTGTTTTACCTGCTAGTCAGTTGAGAATATGCTATGCCGGCATATTGCCATGGTAGCTCAGTAGAAGAGCAACCGGCTAGAGACTGGGAGATTCGTTGTTCAAATCCCGGCTATAGCATTGGATTTTTCAGTCTGACTTTACCTATCCAACTCCTGTTCTGCACATGATTTCTGTGAGAAAACAATTAAAATTATCACACAAAAAATATTTTTTTAGAAAACGATCAGTGTATGTATTTGTGTGTGTGTGTGTGTGTGTGTGTGTTTGTGATTGTGGACTTAATAGCTTAAAAACAAAAAATACTAAACTTGGTGTTTAAGTATATTTAGTATAAATGTGACACGAAGATTTCCAAGAAAATCTTTATGTTCTTAACGACCCTTTACATGGAAAATGTTTGTGAAGGTTTTTCTCATAAATGGCTCTACCGGTTTTATTAAAATACCGTATATTACAAATATTTACATGACAAATAAAATGTATGAACAGGTAGAGTCAGACTGAAAAATTCAATGCCATAGCCGGTATTTGAACCACGGATCTCCCGATCTCTAGCCGGTTGCTCGGCCACTGAGCTACCACGGCAACATGCCGGCAGAGCAACCGGTTAGTGATCGGGAGATCCGTGATTCAAATACCGGCTATGGGATTGAGTTTTTCAGCCTGACTAACTGTCCAATTTCTGTCCTACACACTGCTTGAGTGAAAAAACAATTATTCCAAATAAAATATATGTCTTGAATTTTCTGGGAATAGTCTCTGAAGACCTCTACATTCTAAATGAGATTTTCATAAGTGGTAAACTAAATGTACATCTCATCAATAACACAATTTATGTCCTTTAAATATTTATGGTGCTACTAATAGTTTCCAAGATATTCCCTTTGTTGGTTTAAATTTTTAAATACATTTTTCTCAGTTTGTGTTTCTTTTATTTTACTCCTGACAGCTCAAAGGAGTGAATTCAAATGACAATCGTATAGTGACAGCCTTTAAAGTCTTTGATTAATGCTTTAGCGTAGTGTATTTCCTTACTTTTATAATTGTTATAAGCATTCTGCTAATGCTTATCTCGATTAGAAGGAAATAGAAAATAGAGTAATATTTTGTAAGAAGTTTGTTTGTAGAACAGTTAGATAATGATATTTAAATGAAACACGTCAGACTTTTTTTCTGTCTACTTAATTTTAATTCGAATAAATCTTAGTAAAAATATCTGATGTGTTTCATTCACATTACTTTCTCTACCTATTCTGTAACAAATATTCTTTTAAAAGTTTATTCTTCCACCTACTTAATTATAACCGAGATAAAAATTGGCACAAATAGTATTATTACTTAGTTCCTTATAAGTAGAAGGGAATAAAAGGAATACACTAGGCTAAAGTAATAGTTAAATATTTTAAAAGCTGGTTGCCATGTGACTGAAATTGGGTTCTCTTTGCATGTTAAGAGTAAAACAAAAGAAAAGGGAATGACAAATATCGTTTGAGAAAAAGTTTAATTATTTTAAAATTGAAACCATTAATAGGTAATATCTGGGATATGATCCACTCCAAAAATGAATACATGTAACATAACTGTGTGCTATAAGTAGATATATATTTTTTGCGTAGTGAGGTTTTGTCTATCTTTTACAAATTACCAGCTATGCAAATTTCAGCCGAAATGAAGTTTTCTTCAGGGGCTATTCCCAGATAATTCTGAATGTACATTATATTGTTCAAGTAAATATATTTAATGTATATTAATTGTTTCCTTTCACACCAGTCGCGTGAAGGAAGGAATCATCCCATGAATATAAAATCTTAAATTTGACAAAATAACTAAAATACAAAATTAAATTCTTTTAATACAAGATAAACAGAAATGTATATTTCAGAAATTGGACAGGTAGAGACAGGCTGAAAATGTAATGTCATTTCCGAGAATTGAAGCACGGTTTCTATTCAGTTGCTCTAACTACTGAGCTACCATGGTAACATTACGTCACACACCAAATTCTCCCGGCATGGAAAAATGTTCGAAAACTTATATTTTCTCAAACATGGCTCTAACGATTTATATTAAAATGTCATGTATTAAAGATCTCATATTTACTTGACAAAATGCATAGCTTGAATTTCCCAAGAAATTCTCTGAAGTCCTCTGAATGACTTTTGCATAACTGGTAAACCATAAGAGGAAGACAAAAACTTTCTACACAAACAATTTAGATCTCGTCAAAGCACACAGTATATCTCCTTTACATTTCTATTGTGGAATTAACCGTTTCCGAGATAATCCTTGTTATTGGCTTCAATTTTAAACTAGAGGAATAGAGGAAGTCGTCCGTGATTATTTTGTTTTACTCCTGACGTGCGAAGATAAGAATTTCAAAGACAAACGTATAGCGACAGCTTAAAACATTTGTCTATCGCTTTAGCATAATGTACTCCCTGGGTTCCCTTCTACCTATACGGAAAGAAGTAATAAGTTCATTCTGCTAATGCTTATCTTGATTATCATGGAGTAAAAGAAAGAATGAACTTTTGTGAGCAGTTTAGAAAGCAAGTAGCAAAAGTCATGTAAATGGAACACATCATTTTTTTAAATTACATCCTTAATACCTTTGTAACAAATTGGGTGGTTGAAAAACATTCCTATAGTGGATAGACTTTTTTTTTAAAAAATTATGCTATATCGCAAAGGAGAATAACTGTGAAGACTGCATGATTATATTTATTACTTTCTCTACACGTATTGTTGTATTGTACAGTGTATACAGGAAGTATTGCATTCCACCCAAAAATTCGATACCGAGATTTCACCGGAAATATATGTTTTAGGGTCCCCAATATCCAAAAAAAAGCATTTTCACAAAAAGGTCCGTATGTGTGTGTGTGTGTGTGTGTGTGTGTCCGTGTGTCCGTGTGTCTGTGAACACTATAACTCAAAAACGAAAAGACGGTAAAATACCAAACTTGGTATTTAAGTTTAGTATCTTCCAGGGATGCGACACGAAGATTTTGAGAAAAATACCCCCACCCTCAACTACCCTTTACATGGAACTTTTTTCGAAAATTTTGATTTTCTCAAAAATGGCTCTAACGATTTTGATTAAAATTTCGTATATTAAACACATTTACCTGACAAATAAAATGTATATCTTGAATTTTCTGGGAATAGCCTCTGAAGAGTAGTTTATTCTGGATGAATTTTACTAAATTTTGAACCGTAAGAGATGGACAAAAACCTACTACACAAAAACTGTAGAGCACATTAAAACACACAATTTATGTTGTATACATTTTTTTCGTTGAGTTCGTCGTTTTTGTGACATTCCTTATTTTTGGTTTCTGCTATGAAAAACGTATACTTTTCTCATACAGGAACTTGTCAACTCCTATCCATATAAACAAAGGAACTTTAATGACATAGCAACCAGCTTTTGACTATCACTTTAACCTACTGTTGTCTCTTATTTCGCTTCTACTTACAAGGAAGCGAGTAATTAGATTATTTCTGCTATTTTTTTCTGATTAGCATAAAGTAAATAGAAGTATAAGCTTTTTAACAATTATTTGTTGCAGGGATATGGAGAAAATCATGTGAATGGTATACATCAGATTTTTTTAGAAAAAATGTCCATGCGTGTGTGTCTGTGAGAAGTCCGTTGAATACCAAACTCGGTATGTAAGTTCCTTTTTTCTTATAAGGATGCGACACGAAGATTTTCAAGAAAATCTGCCCACCCCCAGCTATCCTATAAATGGAAAACATTTTGAAAACGTTGGTTTTCTAAAAAAAATGGCTCTAACGATTTTAATTAAAATTCGTATACTAAAGATACTTACATGACAAGTAAAATGTATATATTGAAGTTGCTGGCAAGACCTCTTTATTCTGTATGGTTTTTGCATAGCTGGTAAACCATAAGATATATAGACAAAAACTAATATTAATTGTAGATCTCTTTAAAACACACAGTTAGTGTCATATACATTTTTTTTTTTTTGTTTTGTTACCAAGATATTCCCTGTTATTGGTTTCAGTTTTAAATTACTTTCCACATACGGTAACTTTCAACTTCTGACCATGCAAGAAATGAATTTCAATTCCATAACAACCAGCTATAAAAATATGTCAATACTGTTTTAGCCTACTGTACTTCCATTTCTCCCTTCTGCTTATTAGGAAGCAAGTCTAAGACTATTTCTAATAATACCCGCTTGGGTGGTACAGAGGTAGCATGTCTGCCTCACGTTCAACAGGTCGTGAGTTTGAATTTCGCTTAGAGTTAGTTACTCGAGTAAGGTTTTCTCGGGGTTTTCCCTTATCCTGAGAAGACGAATGTCAAGTAATGCTCCATGGACCCCGATTATTTGAGAATCATTTCACCAATTTCATTCATCGTCCGATATGTCCAACCAGGTTAAAGGATAAAAAATAAATAAATAAAAATATTTCTGATAAATTTATCTTGATTGTCGTGAAGTAGATACAGAGTATACTATTTAAGAATAACTACAGAGATGTACCTAGGAAAAGGCATGTAAATGAAACACATCAGGCTTTTAATTTTTTAAAACTAACAGTGACCAGTATAAAAAAATTCAACAAGTTATTTATCACAAATATTTTGCACTGTTTTAGAAAAAAGTTTTTCAGACCTCCAGCTGTACCTTTGTGAGAGATGGATTTTTATATGGGGAAATAAAAAGAAATTGAACCTAGAAAAATTACATTAACGTTTAACAAAGAGTAATTTAATCAGCGCAACGCTTTAAAATGGAACTTCTGTGTACCTTTAATGGTTTCTCTCTCAGGCATTGGTACATAAATAACGAATGCTCCACTTTAATTAAAAAGGAATTTCATTTCATTACTGACCTAAATACTATCGTCGATGTTTGGAATTAGATCTTACGTCGAGATACCAGAAAGTGGCCTCCAATGCACCTGAGTTATGATAGTGAGAGCATAAGAGTTATGGAACTGCCCTAGTATGCTTAGTTTGGCAGCCTGTACAGTCTAATCATAATATGCGGTCCATTCCTAATCACTTACAGCACAGTGCACACCAACTACAACATGCTTAATGTGTGACATCATCAGGAAGCAACATCTGCTTAGGCATCATTCACAAGATAACAAACCGTCCTGCACCATTATAAAAAACTGAGGTGTCCATTCACATGGCTTTCTCTGCCTATTCTGCAACTAATATTCTTACAAAAGTTTATTACTTTCTCTACACGTACTATGTACATATGCATCCAAAAATTCAATACCGAAATATATGTTTTTAGGTCCCTTGAGTCCAAAAAAGCATCTTCAGAAAAAGGTCCATGTGTGAGGGCAGCTTAGCCCAAAAAACGAAAAGTCGATTTAAATACCAAACTTGGCATTTAATTTGAATATCTTCCACGGATGCAAGGCGAAAATTTTCAAGAAAAGTCTCCCACCCCAACTACCCTTTACATAGAACATTTTTCAAAAATGTATATTAAAATACCTTATGTTTAAGATGTTTATGACAAACTATATGTATAGTTGCATACCATGAATTTTCTGGGAATAGCCTCTTAAGACCTCTTCATTCTGGACAACTTGTATAACTGGCAAACCTGAGATATACAAAAACTTACTACACGAAAAATGTAGATCTCATTAAAACACGCAATTTATGTCATATAAATATTTTGTAGAGTTAACCGTTTTTAAGATATTCCGGGTTATTGGTTTAAATTTTAAGCCACTTAAACTTTTCTCGAACGGGAAGACATCTTTCTTCTCGTGTCTTGTTTCCTTACTCCAGACAAGCAAAAGAGGTTGGAATTTCAACTCTTTCACTTAGTGACCGGTTTTTAAAGGATGAGACTATCGTTTTAGCCTGTGTATTTTCTTATTTCCCTTCTACTTACAAGGAAGCTAGTAATAATACCAACTCTACTAATGATTATCTAAATTAATGTGATGTAGATAAAAGAACAATCTTTTGAATAAAAGTTATGATTCCCGAACAGCTAGAAGACATGTGAATGGAACACATTACATTTTTCCTTTCTATTTGCAAGGAACTAAGTAATAAGGACGATAATTGCTAATGTTTATCTCGATTGGTGTATGGTGTGCAATGGAATGGGCGAGGTGGACCTCAGGCATGGCCTCCACCATCACCAGACCTCACACACCTTGATTTTTTCCTATGGGCAGAAGGTTTTTCAGACAAAACCTACGTCTTTAGACGAGTTAAAATAAGTTATACTCTTCAGAATATTCCACCTGAAACACTTTTAAGAATGATAGAAGAATGTCAGGATAAAGAGAGGCACTGTCTTCAAGTAAATTGACAACATTTTGTACACCCCCGACAATAAATATATATATATATATATATACTGGAACAGAAATGTAATTTAACATTCAGAAATAATAATTTTAAAACGTTTGTTTAACATAAACCAACCGTATAAAACGAAAACAATCATAAGTAACTAAATAATGTTAACATTGGCTAATAATTGGGAAATAATGGAGTAGCATTGGCTAAAGAGTAGTCAAAAACTTGTTGCTTTGTGACTGAAGCTCCTTTGTTTGTACGGACAGGAGTTGACAAATTCCGGTGTAAGTTTTTTAAAGCTTAAACCAATAACAAGAAATATCTCAAAAACGATCCACTCCACGAAAAATGTAGATAAGATAAATTGTGTATTATAACGAGCTCTACATTTTCTGTACATTTTGTATATCTGTTACGTTTTGCCAGTTATGCAAAATTCCGTAAATTCATCCAGAATAAAGCAGTCTTGAGAGGCTATTCCTAGAAAATTCAAGATATACATTTTATTTGTCGTGTAAATATCTTTAATATGCGGTGTTTTAATCAAAATCGTTACAGTTATTTTTGAGAAAATCAAAATTTTCAAAAAGTTCTCCATGTAAAGTGTAGCTTGGAGTGGGGGAGTCCTCCAAAGCTTCGTGTTACATCCCTGCAAGATACTAAACGTAAATGCCAAGTTTGGAATTTTAGCGACTTTTCGTTTTTGACTTACTGTGTTCACAGACACACAAACACACACACACACGTGGACATTTTTCTTAAATGCTTCCTTTGGATTCATGGGACCCTAAAACGTCTATTTCTGGTGAAATCCGGATATCGAATTTTTTGATTAAAAATTAAAAACCTTCTCTATACAATCTTTCAGAGGTTGGTGTGTGTATTCGAAGCTGACCTGTGCATGCGAAGCTACAGACAGGATGTAAAGAGCGCTGTGTTAATCAACTTTGTTCCCTGTGAGTGGCACAGCTCCTCCCCTATCTATTTCCAACACGTAATTTTATTAAGTCTAACCCAATAAGATAACAGGTTTTTCTTGCAAGCCGCGGGAATAGAACCCTAACGACGTTGTAGTTTATCAGAGCGTGCCTTCCACAAACAGCCCGAGCTGCACTTAAGCCCCTTCCTGAGACGAAACCCTTTCAGCCCATCTTACCGTCTCACCCTAAAACGTTACGACAGTTTTATCTCTCTCGTTTCTAGTTTTAAAGAACATACCATATGTTTATCTTCCACGCCTTTCCTAGTAGATTACTCAGACTTTCCTTTACACTATTTTTGCTGCTAAACATAAAAAAGTGCTTGCAAAAACGTCACTTTCCTTTAACGGTTATAATGAAGAAACTGCTTCGCGTTAACAATTTAAATGGTGACCATGGTATTAACGTATATTCCCGGAACATCTCATACATATTGAAATAAAATTACGATGGAAAGGTCCGGTGTATTAACACTTACTACACCTAATTAAGCGGTAATTATACATTAGAGATAGGGATGTAATAATGAATGGACTTAAATCACAGGTATTCAATAAGTCCTTAGAAAATTCAAGAAATTACACTCTAAAAAAAGTTTGTATTTAGTAACCATCGTTTCTTACTATTTGGCAGTTAAAGTTTCAGCTACATTCACGTGGTTTTGTTGGCATAGGCGATTGAATCAACAATCTTGTGCTTCTTTAGAAAAATGGAGAAAAAAAAATGTTTCGTACGATGACTAAACACTTCTATTTAAAAGTATTAACACCGAAAGAGATAAAAGCCGAATAAAATGAAGTTCATGACACATCTGCTCCTGCGTTTTCAACAATTTACAATTGGATAAATGAATTTCAACGAATGATGAACATCGTTACGGACGTACAGTAGAAATGACTTCCTCCGAAATGGTTCACAAAATCCAGGATGTAGTTTTAAGTGATCGACGAATCAAAGCTTGTGAAATAGTAGAGGTCACAAGCATATCAAAATTGCAGTGTCCTCAATTTTGCACCAAAAATTAGGTCTGACAAAGGTCTCGGCAAAATGGGTGCTGCGTTTACTCTCAATGGAGAATAAGCTCAATCGTGTGACAGATTCGGAAGCTGGTTTGGCACTTTTCCGTCGCAATCATGACGAGTTTCTGCCTTCACTTTTATATTCAGTTCTTATTATGACGCCAACGTTTGTTAGCATTGTGAATGGCAAAGCGAATCTTGCAATCTTGTCAGACGTTTATGTGCTTGTGTTTTTGTTAATGTTGTACAAGAATATCCTTAAAATCCTGCGTGAACTGTGTCTTGCTGGTGAATTCAATGAAGAATTTATGTTTTTAGGAATACTAATCTTAACTTTAACTGCAAATCCAATAATGAACTGTGCGCAAGTTAATGTTACTAAACATGATATTTATCGATCAAATGTACAATGAAACTCTTAGGAACGATACATCTCTCAGGGGGAGTATTAGTTTGTCAAGCAATCTACTCCGACGCATCGTTAAGGAGCTAATCTTCTCCGTTTGAAGCGTATCCGGCAGGATAGGCTAGAGAGACACAGCCAGTAGTCTTTGATTCTGTTTACAACCGCTGCATCAATTGACATCACGCCTGTCCCTTGTGTCTGGTTATGTTTGATAAGACCGAGACGTAAGTCCAAATTAACAGTGTTTGTTTACAATGTTGAACCACGTGATGGTATGTCTCGTCCCATACCCTTTGTGCCATGTCATAAGCAATCATTCATCGAGTATGCTTAGCTTTGATTTCCTTGAGCTTACCCACATGAAAATGCGTTACAGAAACGTTGCGTTTGGAAACGGCAGAGAATCTCTCCGTCTCTATCAAGATTGGTTTCCTAGCAGACATCGCCCACACACACTACACAATATGTGATGGAATTTATCAACGTGACATAGCATAAGGGACAAGAATAGTCCGACATCACGTGTTTTAACATTGTAAACAAACATTGAATTAAATTGGGCCGTGCGTTATAGACCTACCAAACCTAATCAGTCGTAAGGATCAAAAAAGAGCCGATGTCACTTCATTCCGTGGTTGTAAACAGAATCAAAGCATACAGCATTTATCTCTCAAACCTATCCTACCGATACACTTCAAGCAGGGGTGAATAAGTCTGTAACTATGCTTCGGAGGTCCTGAAATATCCTATTTTATAATAATTATAATTCATAATGTTATATTCATGATAATTATATAATCCTCCTATTATATTACATTATATTATTATAATTACCAAATTTTAAATCTTTCTATAGAGAAACTACAGACATTGGGGCCACTAACCTAATTAACAGGACCTGTTTTAACAATTTTAAGTCAAAACAAGTCAATCAGTTCCAAACTCCTGATTTGAGTAATAAAAATAAATTATATTATTTTAGAACTATTTTTATACAAATTATTATTGTAATTTAAAAATGCTTCTAAATAATATTCTCTTGACGGAAAAATTCCTTCTTTGTGTGTGTGTGATGAAAATATCCAGTCATTTATTTTACATAAAATATTTCTGGTGAAAGCCCGTTATCGAATTTGTATCTACCTATACAGATAAACGGCAGAGAAATTAAACAGTCTCCAAAGAGAGCATCACTACCCATATAATATGCAGTATAGTTTGAGAAGGTACTGTACTTGAACAGTGTACTTTAATCTATACTCTCCGGTCATGTGTGCTAAAAGCAAAAACTGCTTGAAAGCATGTTTGGTGCCGCACATGTAGACATACATACACCAGGTCAACAAGCTATTTAAACTATATTCATATTATGTGTGGTTTTGGATGAATATAACGCAAGCTGATTAAAACAAGCCACTAATAAAATCAAACACGAGTAAGTAAACAATATCCACTGTCGAACAATATGCGGCCCATGTGGAAAACACGAAAAATCAAGAGCGCTGCTAGCGTAAGTAAACATGATATAAATCAGCAAACAATTTTCCCTCTTGTAGAAAAACACGCATCATAGTGCTCTATTATAGTGCATACTAAAACCTATGTTGCATATTGCATAGCCTCCATTAGCGAAATTCATTATGATATTGCATATACACTGTAGCGGCAAATATCTATGGATAACAGCTTCATATGACGGAAAGTATAATAGAAAAACAATGCACATTAAACTGGCAACTATAATAATATGTTTGAAGGTGTTTTTCATATTATTTTCATTAATTATTTATAAACTTAGTGTAATTAGATTCGCAGTTGGATTATTTATTTCATATAATTATTTATTATCCATTGTATTACTCTTTATCAAATATTTTTACATATATTTAACTCTGTCACCGAATAATACCATTTGCAGTGAAATAAATATGTACCTATATAGTGCATGCATTATTTAGATAACATAACATCACATAAATGGCATAGTTATATACTCGTTCATACATAAAAACATACATATATGTCCGTACATACATACGTATATTTATGACATGTATATATCTATTAACGACATGGACATATGGCATACATTTATGACATACATGCATGGGATACATTTATGACATGCATCATGGCATACTTTTTATGTCAGGCATCATGACATACTTTATGACATCATGGCATACATTTATCACATGCATACATGGCATACATTTATAACCTACATTAAAGATATACATTTATGGCATGCATACATATATGGCATGCATTTATGAATGCAGTCATACATACATTTATGGTATGCATATATTCGTACATACATAACATAACATACCATACTATAACATAAGATAAATACGGATAACAAAACACAACTTCACACAACATAAACATAACACAACAACACATACACACATGGCATACTTGCCTGCCTACCTACATTACATGCAGTTAAACAAGCTGATCTTATATACTCGTTTCTGAATCATATTAACATTTTAGTTTATAATTTCATGCTGGTAGAAAAGCTGATGAAAATGCCCCATTGACTGTTAAGATTCATAAAACCGATGCTTACTGTTCTTTTTATTTTTTTCTTGTTTTAGTTTTACAGGAATTGTCTTGTTCTGCAATGAAACATATATACTATTTACTCTCACAATCACACTTGCTGTTGAAGTAGAAACTGATCCGTAAAGAAATCCCTTCTCCTCAAGCCAGAAATGTTAACTGTTATGAAATGAAAACCACTTTAAGTGATTATGATTTTGCGAACCATTTGATGTATTTAACTACTAAGTGAATGTGGTTCTTCGTTGTGAAGCGGTGCAGTGAGATGTACAGGAACATCAGAAACATTTCGTTTCCAATTTAAGTATTTTAGCACTCAAATTAAAGCATACATTTCTCTTAATAAGCAGAAATAACAGATAATTGTTATAATATATGTTCTAGAGTTTCTTCAAGATTTCTTTTTAACATTGCATCGATATTCAACTTTTATAAAAGGTTGGTGTTTACAAAAGTATTGTTTTAGAATTCTGATTACATTGCAGTAAACGGAGTCTAAGTTTTCCAGTTGGATGGCATTGTTTCTTCTGGATACCCTTATTTACTGGGAATTGCAGTGGTTTATTCATACTTTGTCTTCTATGTAATGGGTTCACAGAAGATACTATGTCACAGTTTGCAACAAACATACACGCATAAAAAGAAAGAAAGAAAAAACTTATGTGTTACACTAACATGACTTTCTCTAGCTACTCTACAAACAAACGCTTTACAAAATATAATTCTTCTTTCAGCACTATGCTAATCGAGGTAAACATTAGCAGAATTTTATTACTTAGTTCCTTATAAGAAGAATGGAACTAAGGAAATACACTAAACTAAAGTCAAATGTTTTAAAACCCATTGTCATTGCAATTCGCTTCTTTGATTTGGCTAACCATATGTTTCCTTCCAATGAACAGAAATAGTCTACTTTTCATCAATCAACTGTAAACGTATTGAGGAATATACCTTGAAAAATTTAGCTCATTATCTTAAATAGTTGCTGAGATAATGGATGAAACTTTAACAATGACAAGAAATGGTATTTCGACTCCCCTTAAATATAAATTACAATTAGAATTAGCCTTTAGAATCCCTGTATAATACCAGAAAAAAGGTTATCTAAAAATCGCTGCAAACGGTATAATCGTGCACTTTACAACCAGGAGAACAAACATCACATACATTTTATGCATTGTGAATCTCGATTATTTTATGCTTCTAGACTTCTGGTCTCTTGGTTGGCAAATCACTGTTCTGGCAATCGTCCAGTTGTGTCCAAAGTGAAATTTCAGATCGTATACCCATATTTTGTTTCTGCCACCCTACGCTCCTAGGTATGCTTATACACAACTTTCACAATATTTGAAATAACTTGGTCATATATTAATAGTGATAGAAATACGCTAAGTGATATAGATAGTTGCAATTATAGATTTATGGATTTCTGGGATTTGGAGGCGCGTATCTTGGCATGTCCTTTGTCATTACTCTAGCAGATCGGTTAAATATTCGTTAATTTGGTGCTTTTGTTCTTATTTTTGTGGCGTCCTAGGGTGACTTTGAGGTGACATAAATTTAAAAGTCACTTAAGCTTTAAGATAGGTAGATCTTCTCAAATGCGTCTTCTCTTGCATCTTATGATAGTCTACCCTTCGATGAGTAGTGGCAGCGGTACGCCTACTGGGAACGTTACAATGTCTTACCGTTTTGATGCAATATACCAACGGAGGGTAAAAATATATTTTAATATGTTATTGTAATTTATCTTGAGAATGTTTTGTTTATGCAAATTTAGCCTCGTTATAATTACAAATGGATAGTAATGTTGATCTGTTCAGCTTGCTTAGAATTTCGAGTTTGTAATGTTAAATTTTAGGAATATGTATTATACGGGGATGTACGTTTTGATGGTACGTATTTCTCTTGCCTCATTTCACATTAAGTGGTGTGTAATGTTGCAAAGTGCACACCTCAAGCTAGAAAACAGGTAGTTAAGCATCGATGTTAAGCAACGTGTTTAGTAAATGCATTAAATAATATCACGAGATTCCAAAAATAGATGTATATATGTACGTATAATATATTATCAATTTATAGGAACAATTTCTTTACAACAAATTGTCGATTATTTTACTTTTAGGCCTTTCTGGGAATTTACTTCCATCGTGCTAGGTATAATAAACGGAGAAAACCATTTCAACGTACTTACTTTTTACTTTTACTTTTAAGGGCTTCTCTTGTTATTTTTGACACATAGAAACACTTTAAGCACAAAAATTTAAACAAAACTATTCTAATTTGATCTTGGGGCTTAATAATATAAAGTTAAATCTATGCGTTACTATGTCAAAGTGATTATGGAATGGATTTTGGCCATTAAAAGACCTATCAACATTTTCAACAGCACTTTGATAATGGCTTCCCCAGACTAACTGTTACTCAAGTCCTTGTATCACTTTTCTAGTACATTAAAAATCACAAAGAAAGAGAAGAAGCGCATTAGCACTCTACCCAGCCGCCACGACTTCAATTAGCAGCCAGTCCCACGCTTCGCTTTTAACCAAGAGCAAAATGTTTTTCAATTCGTCTTTTACGCTGCAAAGCATTCTAGATTCTCTTAAATCTGAAGCACTGTAATACAACTGAAAGATAATAAGAACCATACAGTAACAAGATTAGCTCGAGTGACCACATCTCCTAGGATACGAGGAAATTGCCAAAAGCTGTCCCTTCTGACTCGATATTTAAATAACTCATCAGCATGGAATGTTGATGTAATGCAATTTCACAAAGCCGCACTGCGCACATAGGGAATGACCCAGGGACAGCACCCTGCACCCCACGCCCCTCAAGAGAACCATTTGCCGCATCCTGCCTCGTCGACCTGTCTGAATAATGCCTGCATTAAATGCATATTCATTACCTCAGAGAAATTACGTGTTAAATTGTGGATTCTCCCACGAAATTTGCCACTGCGGAAATGTTCAAGAATCTTTAATTCATGCGTCTTTAACATCATTCTATGAGATTTATTCAAAACCCAGTAAGTTGCTAATTTTGCAGAATACAAAGAACAGATAATATTTCTGGTACAGCTGAGAGGGAAGTAGATTGTCTATAGGGCTAGCTAAATCATCGTTAAAACGTTGCACACGTGCAGTGTCTCTCACTATTTCCACTGTTCCCAGTGGATTCGTCCAATATATCCGAAGGAAAAAAATCTGATCTGTTACATTCACCTGCTTTCTCACCCAATCCTTTCTATGCCTATCCAATTAACTACTATTCTTAAAAATGCTAATATTTCCCTTCAGATAAACGTTTTCAAAACACGAGAGCCATCCTTAAAGTGATAGACAATTTGGCATAAATAAATAATAACGAAAGATATCAACATAAAAGTTGATTTACAAAGTTGCAATACCTTACTGTAACTTTGTAGATAAAGTTACATTCTGTCAAGATATTTATTGTTATATAGTACCAGTTATTCGATGCCGTGTTATACTTTTCTACCGCCAAAGAACTTATTCGTGTTTTTGAATACACAAATTGTTCGGGCATGTTATAGGCAAATAACGTAAGTGTATAGTGAAAATGAAATTAATGAGTCTTCAATGAGGAAATGACGAATAATTTACGAGTAATCAAAGAAGAACCAATGTTTCCGACGAAGACCAGAGTGGAAGTTCTTCATCGCTATGAAGGAATTGAAAGCAAATGATTAAAGAATTTAAAAAAAAACGATATTTCACTATGGTCACCATACATGACTTTTTCGGTGCAAAAGAGTTCGCAATCGCTGAAAACCTCAACAACTTGACTTAGATCTTTAGCGGTGGAAAGAGTATAAAATGAGCATTGAAACACCGGTACTATGTGACAGTAAATACCTTGTACTAACAGCAATTACGTTGAGAAATAGAGTAAGGTACACTAACCTTGCAAATAAAGTTTTTGTTTTTATATCTTTCGTTATTATTTAATTATACCAAAACGTTCGTTACTTTCTGGATCGCCCACGTATACGGAATGTTTTGTAAGCGTACTGTCGGGTTAAAGTGATACGGAATTAGTGAAACATCTCCACCTGATTCTAGCAAGAAAGTTGTTAGGAATATGATTTTTTTCTCCATGTCAGTTTTGCATCAGAAGCCTTGAGGATCCAAGGCAATTAAACAGTCGTTGAGAACGTATAACCAGTTCAGATTTCAGCTTTATTTTTCTTCCGTAGGCTGAAAAGGTAGGATCAGAATAAACATATGTCTGTTATCTTTGGGATATGCTATTTCAAGAGAAGTTGAGAAGGCCTCGTTTAACTGGGAATACTCGAGTCACAGAAAATTTCACATCGTAGTTCAGAAAACCTAGCAGCAGGAAAGGAATACGAAGTTTAGTAATTCGAATCCCCAACTCAACACCGAATGTTTAATCCTTTCGTAATTAATTTGTAACTCTATTAGATTTTCCAGTTTTCAAGCAAATGAATATATAAGGCTGCCAATGTGTTTTAAGTATTTTGAAAAAGCTGTTCTACAGTCTTTTTGTAATTTTTTTGGATGGTTCATTTATGTATAATTTGGTTCCTACAAGGTTTTTGTTTTATTTCGTTTTTTTATGTGTTTACTTTTATTTGTAATACTAAGCTTGTGCATTGACCCACTTTGCAGTAATTCTTCCACCATTTTGACTGTTATTGGAAAATTTAGCTCCGAAGCGCTATAATCTGCCTAATGAGGACAATAATGTTCGATGTTTTGTTCAGGTCTTTTATTCCTTCAAAATAACATTTGTAATAAAAGGGGTTAAGTTTACAAAGAAAGTACATCTAACCACTCTATATAATTTTTGTATTACCCACTACACATTTCATTAGCTCTCGAACCCGAAACCCACATTTTTTCATTGTCAAGGGTTTGAATGCCGTACTTTTAACATAAAGCCAATAGGAGATGGACATATCTAGTGAAGAGTGACTTCCCTTTTTGCCGTTTTTCCCCCTTTCTGTGCATAACACGAGGGCAGAGAAGGTAAACCCACTTCACAAAAATTCGATAAGGAGCTTTCTCCAGAAATACACATTTTAGGTCTCCTCTGTCCAAAACAAATAATTTTAGAAAAAAGTCCGTTTGTGAGAGAAAGAGAGAGAGAGCCTGTAAAATACCAAGTATTTAAGTTTAGTATCTTCCAAGGATGCGACACAAAGATTTTCCTCAAAATCCCCACATCTCAAACTACCATTTATATGGAAACATTTTTGAAAATCTTGATCTTCTCAATAATTGCACTAATGATATTGATAAAACAAAGTATATTGAAGTTAATCACATGATAAACAAAATGTATATCTTCCATTTTCTAAAAATAGCCTCTGGATGAATTTTGCATAACTGTTAAACCATAAGAGATAGACAAATACTACACGAAAATGTAGATGTCGTTAAAACGTGCAATTTATCATATACATGTTTACTTTCTCTATACTCACTATGTACATAGTGTATAGAGAATGTATTGCACTCCACCAAAAAAGTCGATGCCGAGATTTCACCGGAAATATATGTTTTAGGGTCCCCTGTATCCAAAAAAAGGTATTTTCAGAAAAAGGTCCATATGTGTGTGTGTGTCCGTGAGTCTGTGAACACGATAACTCAAAAACAAAAAGTCGGTTAAATACCAAACTTGGAATTTAAGTTTAGTGTCTTTCAGGGATGCGTCACGAAGATTTTGAGAAAAATCCCCTCCACCTCAAACTACCCTTTACATGGAACTTTTTTCGAAAATTTTGATTTTCTAAAAAATGGCTCTAACGATTTTGATTAATATATCGTATATTAAAGTTATTTATCTGACAAATAAAATGTATATTTTGAATTTTCTGGGAATAGCCTCTGAAGACTACTTTATTCTGGATGAATTTTTCATAACTACTAAACCGTAAGAGATAGACAAAAACTTAACCCACCATAAATGTAGAGCACGTTAATTTATGTCATATACATATTTTTCGTGGAGTTGATCATTTTTGAGATATTCCTTTTTCTTGGTTTCAGCTTTGAAAAACTTATACTTTTCTCATACAGGAATTTGTCAACTCCTGTCCATACAAATAAAGGAACATCAGTCACATAGCAACCAGCTTTTGGCTTTCACTTTAACCTATGGTAGTCACCTATTTCGCTTCTACTTACAAGGAAGCAAGTAATAAGACTACTTCTGCTATTTGTTTCTGATTAGCATAAAGTAAATAGAAGTATAAGCTTTTTAAGAATAATTTGTTGCAGGGATATAGAGAAAGCATGTGAATGGTACACATCAGAATTTTTTAGTTATTGCTATTTATTGATTGCATTTTTAAGCTACTTTAACTTTTCTCAAATTTTCATCTCTCTTTTTGTTTAACTCCTGTCCGTGCAAAGCGAAAACCGAAATTCAATTCTTTCACATAGCAATCGACTTTTTAAAAGGTTTGACCATCGCTTTAGCCTATGTGTTACCTTATTTCCCTTCTACTTAGAAGAAATTAATACAGCCATTATGTTTATCTCGTACACCACGATGTAGATAAGGGAATAATCTTTTGTAACAATAGTTTGTGGAAAAGGTCATCCGAATGGAACAGATCACATTTTTGCATATACCCCTGAGACCACCTTTGATACCAGTGTAAAGTATTCAGTTCAAAGGGAATAAATTAGCAATAATGGGATAATCTTTTGCTGCTCTATTCTTCGTCATAAAGAAAGAGAACGTTAAAAGTTAATTTTATACTTTGCAAAAAGGATTGAGATTTTGACTGTAGAAGCGTAATCTTAATAGGATTGCCTCGTCTTCACTGCACATATAGACACTAACTCCATTACCCCTTCCTACAAAGCAAGAACGTTTAATCCTGTAGAAAGTTAGTATCTCCAACTTTAATAATGCAAAGGAACATGGACCGGTGTAGCGAAAATTGAATTTGGCTCGGAGATTATAATTAAAGGTACAAAAACAATTTTGCTGGAACGAAGTTTCATGAGCTACAATACCTTAACTTCATGAAGGTGCAGCCTAGATCTTAGCGAGAAAAGGACGATAGCAAAGACGATTAAACGAGTAAAATGTTGATCGAAGACAAAGGGGATCTACATCCTGTCCTCCGCCAGACTTTCACAGCGCGTGGACCTTCTTCAAGCGAGTATTTAGCATCGCCAGAAAGACAGACTGTTCTACCTATGATTTATCTATAGTACGAGGGTCCCTATTTATATTTTGATACTAATGATAAAAAATTAGTAATTTGTTATTTAAAATTGCTTTATTGTTTCTCGAAATATTCTCCTTTATGCACTTTTGCATTATTTCGAATCATTTCTCATAGTATTTTTCCAATCTGCTCGACACACCTTCAAGATATGGTTTTTGAACGCATCAACGGTCTCTTCTGTTGATGAAAATGTTGTCCAGACGTTTTATTCGTGATTTTGGGGAACAAAATGAGGATATTGGGTGCTGAATCAGGACTGTACGAAGGATAAGTCATCTATTCAATTTTTTCAATGTTCAAATAATCGGCTGTTTGGGCGCTCGCATTGTCTTGATGAAGAACGATCCGACAGCACTTGTTTGTTTTCCCTATTTCACCGAAGACTTCTGGCAAGAAAATGGGCGTGTACCATTCATAAATGTCCATTTCACGTCCCTCTAGAGCACCGTTGCCACATGATCAGTTTTTCATAGAAAAAATACAGGTGATCTTCGTTTGGAAGTGCTTCGAGTTCGAACAACTTTTGTTGGACTTAGTTCCTCTTGAAACATCACTCTGTTGTTTTATGATCCAAGTCAAAGGCATAGATTCATGATTCGTCACCTGTTAAAATGTTATATGCGTATTTTGAAGCCCTAGCACTGTATTTCTTGAGAATGTGTTTGCAGCAATCGAAAAGAGAATCCTTTTGAGATCGTGTCAAATTACGGCTAAATGAGCATGCAATATTTTGTATATATTGGTGAAATTAATTTGTTTGGTTGCCTCTATCTCACAGCATGTGGTATGACGATATTGCACTATCAGTTTTTGCATAGCATCAATGTTTTTTGGCACAAATGACTTTGGACTATCCTCACGAATTTCGTCAGAGAACGAACGATGGACAATATTAAACTCGTTATACTAGCACTTCACAGCGAAAAGGATGGATTTTCATTGCCAAATGCACCTACAGCAATCAATTTTATCAAGGCTCAAGATATAAACAGTGGCCTTCGTCATTTGGAAATGGGTTTTCAGCAAAAATATTACTTTTGAGATCATCTGTAGCCCAGTGATGTGTTGTGACAAGTGCAAGCAATAATGAAAATATAACTCTGGTGCGTTACTTTTACATATCTTTCTCTGTCTAATCTGTATCAAAATATTCTTACAAAACGTGAATTAATTGTTTTTTCCACACCAGTCTTGCGTAGGATAGAAATTGGAGAGGAAGAGTCGGACTGCAAAATTCATTGCCGGTAATTGAACCGCGGTTCTCCTGGTTTCGTCCAGTTGCTTCAACATTTTTGTGACTCCATATCTAAGTACCAAACGTTTCAACCGTTTTAAAGAAAAGTAGGTTACTAAAATAATTTAAAATGTGTAATTTTAATGAAACACTAATTTCTCTAAGCCTAATGCAGATAGCCGCTCCAAATTTCATATACATGTACACTAGTCCCTATTTATATACACAATGTAAACATTAATATATATGTATATATATATAATTTATGTATCAGCTGTTTTATTCTGAGACTGTATGTTTCTCTCTCTCTCTCTCTCTCTCTCTCTCTCTCTCTCTATGTCTGTCTCTATTCCTTATCCTTTCGATTGTCCTTTTTATGCAAAACCTTTAATGATACAACTTCAAATTTAGCACACAGACGCTCAGCAATATTTTTCTTGTTGAACCGAATTAATTCAATATCTTAGGGGGACGGGGACAAGGTACTCTGAAATGGTAAAAAATTACTTTTTTTTTTTTTTAGACACTAATAAATTCTTCATTGCTTCCAGTTTCAGAAAATGCATACTTTTAGGGGGTTAAGAGGATTTTAATTAATTTAGTTATAATTTAAATGCCGGTCTACATCTCTTTAAAGCTGTTATCCAATGCCCCTTTTAGAACAATTGTATCTTTAAAGTCAGGTTTCTCAAAACAGTATTTTTGGATACATATGTTCACTTTTCTCAGAAAGTATGAGAGCTGGAAAGCTGAAATTTTCAGCTCATATATACAATACATAGTTGAATTTTCTGAACCACAATCGTGATGTTATAGTGTATATTTATCATATTATAAAATCAACAAAATTGCAATTTTTTTTTTGACAAATGAAGTCTCTTTATTTAGCTTGTGCAGTAGTCACCAGTGATACTTTTACTCTTTTCCAGAAAACACTCGCTGTCAAAATTGATTTTGCCTTTTTTGGAGATGGTTCACTTGGCGTAATCCACTGTTTTGACTGTGATCTACTTTCTGGAGTGTAGTGATGTATCCATGTTCCATCCATGGTAATAAGGCAAAAAGTCACTGGGATTTTTACGGTAGAGCTCAACATTCTTAACAAAAACAGTTTTTCTTTGCAACTTTCGATCAGGTGTCAACAAACGCAGCACCCATATTGCATAGACCTTGTGAAAGCCCAAAACATTACTTAAAATATTAACTGCTCATTCTTTTAATGTGTGTACAGCCTCTGCTATGCCAAATAACTTTAATCTGCGGCCTTCCAGTACTAAACGTGAATTTTTTCAATGATCTCTGGAATTTCACTTCTACAGGGCGTCCAGAGCAAGGTCATCACTAGTGCTCGTACGTCCCATTTTAAACTCAACAACTCACCTTTTAAGCATTGAATATGAAGGAACAGAGTCTTTTAATGTACTGTCCATTACCCCCTTGATTTCTTTAGGCGTTAAGCCTTTCAAATGGAAGTATTTAATCACTACTTGTTTTTCCAAATCCTCCGTTTTCGTAAAAACTTTAAAGTTGTCGTGTTTAAAATACTGTCATTCGAAAACTAAACATACTATTGGCCTGTAACTATGGATACAAGCCATTCTAGAGTTAAACTAAACGATGCTACCGTCTAACTGGCCTAGTGGCGCCATATATGTATACGGCCCATGACTTATCAGCCGACTCTCGTATTTATACCTGCCAAAAGGTTACAATTGCCCTAATACTTTCAGAAGAAAAGAAACCAAGCAAAGAAAATGAAATAATATCGAGATGTGTATGCCACTTTTCACCTAAATCCCACATTTCTTTCAAAAGTAAGAATAAATTATATTTGAGTAATTCAAGCGCCTATCCCCCTTAAGGAAATAAAATGTTCAGAGTCCATTTCAGTAGTGTGGTGGTAGCGTCTCTGCTTTACATTCAAGTGGTCCCGAGTTCAGATCAAGGCTAAGGCAAAGTTTTTTTTCGAGGTTTACCCTTGTCCTGATAAGACAAATGTGAATAACATTTTACCCATTCCATTCATCATCCGATATGACCTACCAGATTAAAGGACGTAAACTAAGAAAAAGAAAACAAATCGAGAAGAAAAATCTCAAAAATATATTAAGCTTATGCCATCTCTTATGGATGTTACCGACAAGGAAGCGTGTTCGTTAAGTCATGGACTCGCGAACCTGAGGCCTAAGGTTCATATCCCGAAAGGACTGCTCTTTGCGGCTGAGATATCTTTATAGCTTTTTCATTTATTATTATACACAAAAGTCGGGGAGATAACCGAAACTTAGGTCTAATCTTAGGGAATGCTTCTTTGTAAACAAACTTCGTTTCTCAACTATTTATCAATTCATTTAACCACTAATATTGCCGCCTGTGGTATCTTATTATGTAAGAATCTTAGGAATTTCCGATTATATAAGCCTAAAAAATAATTTGAGTAATATGAGTATTTTCAAGAAAAACTGTACCCCATACTACCCTTAAAAAGTAATACATTGTGGTTTCTTAAATAAAAATCTTCCTCTAAAAAAGACAGCATATAAGCCATCGGTTGATATTGCAACGAAAATAACAGGATGCGATTTGCTACTTCAGATAATCTTCTTAGAGACCTTGCTTTTCTAGGTTTTAAAATATATTTCTATTTCTCTTTGTGTTTCAAACCCCCAGCTTTATCTTGAAGAACCTTTCCTTAACGGAATGTAAAGAAGCAAGCAATACATTTGTAGATCTAGGTTCCTTCTACGGTCATTTCTTTCTCGTCTCCGTAATCCACTCTCTGATCCGGATTTGTTTCATCCGGACGTATTTTCTGATTCATCTTTGCCTCGAAATATCTTTATTTTTTGCCATTTTTTCTCGTTTGGTACAAGAAAATGCAGAAACGTATTCTAGAAGGGCATACACTAGTTTTGTACAATTATAAAGTAAACTACATTAAGAAACAAAGGAATATAGCTCGCCTGGGTGGTGTGGTGGTAGCGTGTCTGCCTCACATTCAACAGGTCGTGAGTTCGAATCTCGCTCAGGGTAAGTTACCCGGATAAGGTTTTTCCGGGGTTTTCCCTTATCCTGAGAAGATGAATGTCGAGTAACTTTAAGCTTCATGAACCCCGATATCATTTGAGCATCATTTCACTAATTTCATTCATGTTCCGAGAAGACCACCAGGTTAAACTACAAAAACAAACAAAAAAAGGGGAAATGTAGAATTAATAATACAAATGTTAGATTGTGAATATTTGAATTAAAGTGCTTGACTCATGTTTAAGCTATCTCATTCATTTTTTATGTTTTTATTATTATTATCATCATCATCATTATTATTATTGTTTCATTTGTACAGCCCCCTTAACTTCTATGGTCATATCAGGGGATCTCATTTCTTGTACAACAACAACAGAAGCTAAGAAGAAGATTGTGCTCTCCTTTCACTTTAAGGATAGACTTTGAAATATGTTCCGCCTCTTTGGAATCTTCCCACAGCAATATTGATAGGTCTTTCTGTTGATCTACCTTGTGGACTGTAAAGAAGCACTTTTTTCTTTTTTCTTTGTTCCATTGAACTCTGTTCTTTCAATACATATATACCATTGTTCTTTCAAAAGGTAATACTTTTGTTGTACGTTATTTGATCTGAGATTGTTCTCTTGTATCTGTAATGTGCATTATCTCTTAAAGTATACCTAAGTATTAGTCTTTAAAATTTCACATATAGGTATTCCATTTTTTGTTGAATTTAGGGTCTAATTTTCACTGCCATATTATAAGTGGAAGCTATAACTTTATAAAATAGAACTGTCTTTATTTCTGCTTTATTTTCAAACTTTTGTAGATAATGCCACACACATATAATGAAATTCAGCTAATTTTTGTTCTAAATAATGATCTTCATCTCATATAATTATATTTAATTAAATGTATTTGACTTGCTCAATAACATCTCCATTTAATTATATTTTCGCTTTAACTGAGTATTTTCCTTTAAAAGTTATCCCTTTAGATTTAGCTGTGGATTTTTCTAGTTACACTTTATTGTTACTTGTAAGTATTTTATAAACCTACCTTAACATTTTATAACAACAATAATGACACGAAAACCCATAAGGCTACCAACCCAGCTGCCGATCTCACGCACACATGTGCACGATAAAATTTAGTGGGACGTTCAGTCATACGGCCATCGTATAATGTTCTCTCAGCCGGAATGTTAGTTTTCATGACCTACAGATGGCTACCTATTGTAGCTCCACAAATGCATCACGATGTTGTGTGGCCATACATGAGTCGAAAAATCTTAATCCCATAGACGGGCCCAAACCCAAGCGCATTCTGAGGCTGAGGCTGTGAAACAGAACGTTCGAACCCACTACGCCATGGACAGGACGTACTACATATTATATACAATGTGTGTGTGTGTGTGTGTATGTTTATATACATGACCTAATAACTATGTAATACGTTAACTTAACTCTGGCAATCTGATGCTGCATCTGTTTGTAAAGAACTGATTGGGAAAAACTGATTTTATTACTATCTTTAGCACGTATGTGCAATGTACATTGTAGGAAGAGAATGTATTGTAACGGCGGTGCGACGGTTTCAGAGACCACTGAAGGGATTGCTGCTTTGCTCGGTCTGACAATAGAGCGAACGGATACAACTGCCGGGTAAACAAAGGTAGTTGTTTCCACGCAAGATCTCTCGAATCTTCTTTCTCCTCTGGTGGAGAACATTCTTCTAGAGTAATCTCTTTCTAATGGACAAAAGATAATGTTCACCTAATTTCTAAAACTAAAGCCTTCGGAGGCCGGTAAGGACTACATAAGGAGACGACAAGTGAAGTGAGTTAAAGACCAATCTAGTGAGTGACGCTTGCTAAAAAAGTGATGTTAACTTAGTGACTCGGTTATTGGTGTACGAAAAGGGCATGTATTGAATTACGTGTAGTGTTCTAGTAACCAATAAAGTGAATTTAATTGAAACTGGAGTTCTAATTTGTCACATTCGACATTTATATCCCGCTTCTGACACCAATGCATCATAAACGAAAAGTTTAAATACGAATCAACACGAAGGTTTATAGAAAAAAAAACACCCCAAATTACCCCTTACATGGAACTTTTTTCAAATTTTCGATTTTGTGAAAAATAGTTCCTATGATTTTTACCTTCTCTAGACCCATATGTACAATGTACATAAGGATAGAGAAGTATTGTATTCCATCTAAAATTTCAATGTGTAGATTTCACCGGAAATATGTGTCTTAAGATTCCCCGAGTCCAATAAAAGCATTTTTGGAAAAGGTTCCGTGTGTGTCAGTTTGTCTGAGTCTGTGGATAACATGGCTCTAAACCAAAATGACCGTTAAATACCAAACTAGGTATTTAGGTTTAGTATCTTCCAAGGATGCGACATGAAGATTAGATGGAAAAATTTTCGAAAAGTTTGATTTTCTTAATATTGGCTATAACGAGTTTGATTAAAATCCCGTATATTAAATCTATTTACATCCCAAATAAAATTTCTATCTTCAATTTTCTGGGAATAGCCTCTGAGGACCTCTTTATTCTAAATGAATTTTGCCGAATTTTGTTTAACCACTAAACCGTAAGAGAGAGACAGAAACTTGCTATAAAAAGAATTTAGCTCTCGTCAAAACACACAATTTATGTCCTTTACGCTTTTGTTGTGGAAGTAACCGTTTCCAAGCTATTCTTTTTCATTGGTTTTAATTGTGAAGACTTATACTTTTTCTCTAACATGAAGCGTCCGTTTTTCTTTTGTCCTACTCCTGGCCAAGTAAAGAAGCTATTTACAATGACAATCGCATAACGATAGTTTTTGAAACATTTGACTATTACTTTAGCATAGCACAATCCTTTATTCCCTTCTACTTATAAAAAACTAAGTAAAAAAAACCATTCTGCTAATATTTATCTCGATTAGCATTGTGTATAAAGAATAATATTTTGTAAGAAGTTTGTAGAGCAGCTAGAGAAAGTCATGTGAGTGTAACACATCATATTTTTATTAAAATTCTGTATATTAAAGATGTTTATATGGCAAATAAAATGTATATACCAAATTTGTAGGGAATAGTCCCTGAAGTCCTTTTCATTCTAGGGGAGTTATACGTAACTGGACAACCGTAAAAGATAGACAAAAACTTCGCATAAAAAGTATATATCAACACACAATTTGTGTCATACGTATTATACTAAGTAGAGAAAATTAAAATACGTTGGAAAAGCATTTTATTTTCTGGTTCCCTGAGATGCAGTTTGCATAGCGATGTGTAAAAATACTAGGAAAGCAGCATACAGGATATACTCCTTGAAAACACTGAAATGTCCAGTTGATAATTCTCAATGTTTGTATGAAATGCATGGTTGCCAGTTTTGTTACAACATCGTAACAAACATATTTCATTTGCCTCATTTCAGTAAGTGCACTCTGACATTCATTGCAAATTACTTTTGGGAATAGCGACACTTTACCCAAATGCAGGAAGTCCCGAAAAGGAAAACCTGTGTTTCGAAGTTCCAGCGCTGAATACAGGTATACGAATCAGTGTGTGCTAGAAATGAAAAGAACCCTTATTATTTAGAAAAGGCCTTGTGTTATTTTAAAGCGCATATTTGTTATATTTCCTTAATACTTATGTATATTAAGTAGAAAATCTTGTGTTCCCTCCTCGTGGCTTTCTCTAGCTGTTCCACTAACAAACTTTTCTTACGAAAGATTATTTTTTTCCTACGCCGTGTTATTCGAGAACAACAAGAGTGGAAATGGTCCTATTATTTCCTTATAAGAGAATATACCAAGCTAAAGTGGTGGTCAAATCTTTTAAAAAATATCACTATGCGCAACAATAGAAATTCTGTTCTCTTTTGCATTCCTGGGAGTCGTCCAAAAGAGATGAAACGAAAGAGGACTTCCGTTTGAGAAAAGTTTCCTTATAATAGTTTAAAATGGAAACCAATAACAAGGAATATCTTGAAAATGCTTGACTACAAAAAAGAACATGTACATAATATAAATTGTATGTTTTAATGAGATCTATATTTCTTATATAGTAAGTTTTTTTCCTACCTCCAGAATGAAGAGGTCCTCAGAGACTATTCCCAGACAATTCAAGATATACATTTAGTTTGTTATGAAAATATATTAGGCACAATCAAAATCAAAATTATTATAGCCATTCAAAATGTTCGAAAAATGTTCCATGTATGGATAGTCAGGTGTGGGGGATTTTCTTGAAAATCTTCGTGTCCCGTCCTTGGAAAATATTGAACTTAAATACCAAGTTTGACATTTAACAGCCATTTCGTTGTTGAGCCATGGTGCCCACAGAAAGACAGACAGACACACACATTTTTCTAAAAATGCTTTTGTGGTTGGGAGGTACTCAGGGGGTTTCAGAACATGTATTTCCGGCAAAGTCTTGGTATAAAATTTTTGGGTGAAGTACAATAGGTACCTTCTTCACCTACTATGCAAGTTGTAGGTACATGCAGCAGAAAGTAAAAATTCAATGTCATAGCTTGGGTTGAACCACGTACCTTCAGCTTACAGTGCGCTGTTCAAACCAACTAAGTTATTATGACGACATTAAATTCCCCAACTGAGTCATTCTGAGGCATATTATCTCAAAGTTATTATTTTTAAAAGCCTGGGTTTATAAAAGAAAACAAGTTATTAACCTAAATACTATAAAAGTAGAAAAGTTCCATGAAGAAACAAAAGTTAGCAGAAGAAAAACGTAGCTCTAAATACACAATGTCGAGCAGATTCTTCATGTACGAAGTATTTCTGGTTAGATCTTGGAATAATTACATGGTATTATCTAACTCAACTTCTTTTTTAAATTCCTGTTTTGTTTTATTCGTCATATGAATTCGCTTATGAAGTGTGTTAAATGAACACGTGAATAGCTTTCTCATATTCTATGTAACTTAAGTTTGAAGTAATTTCTGATTAAACATAGATGGAAAACTTCCCCTATGCAAGGTAATTACAAGTAGATTGTGCACAAGACATGTAAGAAAATGTTACTTTGCCATCAGTTTTCATACCGCCTAACGCCTCCATAGGCATCTAAAAATCAACATCACTCTATAAAAATGCCAGTGAGCTTTAGTTATCTGAAATTAAAATTTGATAACGGATGATTGGCTTCTTACAGCCAATTATAAAATGTTCGTGTTTAGATCAAATTTCATAAACAGTATATAAAAGCTTGTACTAATTACTTCGTTTTCCAAAAACATTTATACCTTTGATATGTTTGGAAGCTAATTAAATTTCTCTTTCGATGCGAGCCTCTAATATATTTGGTTTCTGTCGGTTCATAAATAACGTTTGTTTTGGTTCTCTTGAAGATTTGTATTCTAGTTTGCTTGACTGGAGGTTAATGTGTGTTGTTTTCTTCTTCCTCTGTTTACTCTCTTCGTATGTAGGACTTACACGCTCAGGACTTATAAGCCTGTTCAGGCACAGAGCGTCTGGATCAGAGAGAATGATCATGGATAAATTGGTAGAATGAATAGCGGAGGAAACCAGAGAACTTGAAGAAAACCCGCCCAGACGTTGGTGTGCTTCTTACGGCATTTAAACGCAATGTCGTATATTGTAAAGAACTTACACATTCATTATATTACTCTGACTTGTTAATAAGAAATATTATTACTCAGCAGTCTATTTGTATTGTTTGTTCGTCAGAATTTACTTATAATATAAAAACGCTAAAATAGGAGATATTTAGCTCAGATGGCTTTTGATTAAGTATAGGTATTTGCAACATGTTACTGAATATATATATAACATAATTATTCTTAAAACTCCATTTGAAACTGGTTTTAAATATAACATGCAACTCAAATGGAATCCACAAAGTGGAGAAGTATTTTTGTATGTATTTTTAATTCCTAATAATTATTTCAAACCTTGGACGCTTTGCTATGCCCTGAGTATATCTGAGGTTAATGTTTTGTCAACCATACTCTGCGTAGTTACTTGAACATTAGCTCTTTTCTCTGTTATGGTGCTAAAAGATGTTTTAATTATGAAAATATTCAATATTCCCTCCGTTCCAAAATATGATACAGAAATGTGTCACTTATGTTTTCCAATATGTACAAGGTATGTAAAATATTCCCGAATAAGGTACATGAATCTATTATTTATTCTTTTAACAATCACTATAACTTATATTTGCTACATATACAAAGATAAGTCGCATACATGTAATCTGTATTATTCCACATCACGAGTAGTATGCAGCACAGACATTTTGTACGTATGCTACGAATGCATACGCATTTGGCTTTTATACTGACCCAAAACATAAAATAAGGATGCAAATAAAAGTAAGGTGTAAATATTTCTTGTTTGTGTTCCACATAAACGCCATTGTTGATGCCAGCTTGATTCCTGCTCATCATTAGCTATTTCAATAAATGTCTTTATATTCTACAGTACACAAACAACAGCGCATGTGCAATAACCCCACGCTTTTAAGTCATTTCTGTACCATATTTTGGAACGGCGAGAATAAGTTTATAGCATTTAATAAAGTAACATTATGTTCTTACATTACAGTCTATAATTGGTTACATTTTGCTCAAGGATGTTGACAGGAATATTTAAGAAACGTTTTGATTCCCCAGCTCCTACAATAAAGCATTTTTATGTTTCAGAACTCGACCTTGACTACTTGGAGAGACGTGGAGAACATGCTCGTTCATCTCGCGGACCGCCACCGGAAGCGGAAGCGAGTCCTGACTCAATGGATCTGGTGAAGGTGATCCTCCTTGGCGCCCCAGCCGTTGGGAAGACCTCAATTATACAGGTGAGTACGCAGTGTTAGCTGCAGCTTACTAGGACTGATATGACCAACCAAGTTTTGGAAAGCTTTTTGCTTTAAACTCTTTGGTTACGATGCCCCACAAGGATTTTATAAATACGTTTTCTCATCAGCACTAATTTTAGGAATTATGTTCTGTAAATAAAGAAAGTTCAAAGTTCACAAACAGCAGTAGGTAAATATTAACAACAAAATTTACTGAACAGTCGATGGAAGAGGAACATTAATATATAATTTTAATTTAAATAAAATACGCCAGAAGTAATGATAAACTGGAAATATGGGGGTGAACTACCAAAGATATCTGAGACATTCCTTGTTATTGGTTTCAATTTTAAAACACGTAAAACCTTTCTCAAACGGGAATTTGAAATACCTATTTCTTTTGTTTTATTACTGTTCATGCAAAGAGAACCAAAGTAAAATCGTAGCAACCAGCTTATAAAAATGTTGACTAACCTTTTAACCTAGTGTATACACTTATTTTGCTTATTATAAGGAACTAATAAATAAGACCTTATTTGTTAATGTTCATTTCGGCGAGAATAAGCTTTCGTATAAATAGTTTTCTGCAGAATAGATGATGGAACACATCAGGTGTTTAATTTCTCTAGCACGTATGTACATACGAGTAATATAACGTACATAGCAGCTAGAGAAGGTATTGTTTACCACCTAAAAATTCGATGTCGAGATTCCATCTGAAATATTATCCCAAAATTAGATAAAGATCCGCATGCGCGCGTGTGTGTGTGTGTGTGTGTCTGTGGACAGCATAGCCCAAAAACGAAACGACCGTTATACAGCAAACTTGAAGCGACACAAAGATTTTCTAGAAACCCTCCTAGCCCAAACTACATTGAAAAAGGTTTGAAAAATTTATTTTTCGCAAAAGTGGCTGAAATGATTTTGATTAAAATATTAAAGGTACTTGCAATACAAATAAAACGTATATTTTAAATTTTCTGGGAATAGCCTCTTTATTCTGGATGAATTTTACTGAATTTTGCGTAATTTAAAAACTGTAACAGACAAAAACGTAATACCAAAAACAGCAGATCTTGTTAAAACACACAATATGTGCCATATACATTTTTTCGTGTAGATGACCGTTTCCGAGATAACCCTTGTTATTGGTTTCAATTTTAAACTCCTTAACTCTTCTCAAATAGGAAGCAGTCCTTCGTTTCGTCTCTAGTTTTAATGCTGGTCGTGCAAACGAACCGAACTTCCATTGGTTCACATAGCAATCGTCTTATAAAAGATTTGTCTTTTGCATTAGCCTAGTATGTTTCCTTCGCAGTTCCGGACATTCGCGGTAGACGCTCTGTATCAAGGAGAAGAAATGTGCGCCATTTTGAGATCGCTGTCAGCCACATACGCTTTGTTGTGCTTGTTTACAATGTCGGTGTTGATTGAAAATCCCGCCGCTTGTGAAATGAGATCTGTGATTCGTTTTCTGAATGCTAGGAAAGTGAAACCAATTGAAATTTATCGGCAAATTTGCGAAGTGTGATTCAATGGTGAGAAGATGGGTCCGACAGTTCAATGAAAGACGTAGTGAAGTGTACGGTGAAGAACGAAGTGGGCGTCCATCTTTGGTTACAGAAGAACTGGTTCACGCGATTGATGACAAGATCCAGGAAAACAGCAAGTTTACAATTAGTGCTCCGCTATGGAATTTCCCCAAAGCTCACGATCACTAATTCATGAAATTGTTACCGAAAAACTGAAATTTCGTAAACTTTGCTCATGTTGGGTACCAAAGACACAGGCGGCAAACTTCTATGAAGAAGGTATACAAAAACTTGTGCACGCTATGACAAATGCCTGCAAAATTTCGGCAGTTATGTGGAAAAGTAGTATAAGAGTTGTAGAATTTTGTGCAATAAATAATTATTCTGTATCTGTACACAATTTAATGTTATTACCAAAAGGAACTTACTTTCTGGACGTATCTCATATATCTTGAATATACATGATATATATAAAATAATTATCTTTTGTAAGAATAGTTTATATGAGGAACAGCTAGAGAAAGTCATGTGAATGGAACACAATAGATAACATATGTTTATTTCCTCCTCTTTTCTTAGAATTGTTTATTTCAAGTTTATGTCGATCGAATTTTCGGGGCCAATTCAGAATTGTTCAGCATTTAAGCAAAAATGTGAAAACAATATAGGTAATCAACTATGTAATATAATTCAAAATGAGGACAATATACAAAAGGAGGTCTACCAAACAGCGTTAACAAAAGCTGGATCGATCGTCATGGACGGCCAGTGTTGAAGTGCGCGTGAAAATGGAGGTAATATTTTACCTTTAGAGAACACCACTGTGGGTGTTTTAAAAGAATTTTGCACAGCATCACGTTACAGCGAATGATCCACATAAATGGTAAATTCGATTTACTCCTATTCTTTGTGCATGTAACATGAGAAGTACTTTGTGGCGCATTTGTTGCAGCAATATTGTGAAAGCAAACGCGCGGTTTAAAATGAAACAGATTTTATTTGACGAAAACAAAGCAAAGAAAATGTAGTAGTACTTTTGTTTATGAGTAAAGAGTTCCCGCTGATTTAATTTAAAGGTTCAGTCACACTTTATGCTCTGCGTACGAGATACACGTTTTAAAAGGTAAATATGCGCATGATTAGTTAAACCAAATCTGCTTGTAAATTTGAGGTTTTAAAATGTGGCCCTGTGTGGTTATTATTACTTTCTTTAGCACGTATGCACGCACAATGTACAAAGTAGCTAGAGAAGGTACCAGAGACGTTCAATAAGTCCTTAGCAAATCCAAGAAATTACACTCGCAGCATCGCAAAAAGTTTGTATTTAGTAACCGTCATCTGTTACTATGTGGCAGTTAAAATTTCAGTTATATCCATCATGTGGTTTTTTTTTATCGTCATAATTCTAGTAATAGCCTTTTAATACGTAGCAATATAAGATGCCTTTGTTGGTTTACTCAGTAGACAATAAAATAAAACAATATATATACATGCTATAGCCTGATACAACCCGGCGGAGGACAGGATTTTTTCGGGTGTATAAATCCTTAGCATGGCTTCCTTCAGAAGGGAAGTAAAGCCGTTGGTCCCGTGTCATAGATTTACGGCACGTAAAAGAACCTCAAGCCTGAGAGAGAGGCCTCTGAGCAAAATTAAGCGGTATTTCACGCCCAATATAGAATAGGACGCTGAAAACCACAACAGTTAAAGAGCGTCCATAAATAACACGCCATTTCCATTTTATAGCCTGATACCTAAATTCTCACATTCATAATTTAAAAATAATGATTTAAAAATAAAACAAACAACAAGTGAACTCCTACAGTGCACTTTTTATTTTATTTTAATATTTTCATAATTCCTAAAAGTACTATAATTAGGTCATATAATACTGTTTATAAATTATATATTTATAATTTTACATTTATTAACATATCTTATTTACCAATAATTTTGAATTATGTTGTAACATTATTTATAATAAATGTTTTTACTTTTTATATTTTTTTAAAAAATATGATACCTATTATATTTACATTATTGTTTACAATTCATTTATTGTATTTAATGTATAAATAAATTTAATTTTAAATATATTACTCACTTTTTAAATTTCACTCTATTTATACTTATTATTATTATTATTATTTATTTATTTATGTTATCAGCTCATATTTAATGTTTATCATTTGTTTATTTTATCTATTTATACACGCATTTATATATTACACTTTTTTCTTTTTTATTTTCTTTTCTTTTGTTTTCTCTTCCTCTACAGTCATAACTAGCTATACCTATTTTATTTATTGGTACCCAATAACCATTAACTGCTAACCAGCCATAGCTTAACAACTGTAACCAATTCTGCTCTATGAACTAGATGCCTCCTGCGGCATTCTGTCTGCACTGCTAGCCAACATGTTATGCCTACCAACAAAATATACTTTTCTAAATTGATTTATTCTCAATACTGTCTTGCACATACATGTTTATTTTAAACTATGCCAACAATATCTTAATCTATCTTATTATTTCAGCTCCACTTTTAATATTTGGTACTCTTCCTTCAATTATAACTCAACTATTTTGTTTCCATTTTGCACTTCACTTCACTATTATATTTACTTCTTTAATATTTGGTAATCTTCCTTCACTTATAATTTCAATTATTTCGTTTCCATTCTGCACTTCACTTCCTTCACTTTTATATTTACTCCTTGCCAACTCTATAAAACCGAGATTTTTTAAACGCTCATTTACTCTGCAACTGGTTTTTACATACATGTTTGTAAAGCGTTCCAATGACGCACTAATTCCGTCAGTTTTTTTTTTTTTTTTTTTTTCGCATCTTCTGAACCACATACACAATTTGTTGATGCTTTGCGTGATCATGTACCTCGATCTCTCTAACAACTGGTTTATAATTCTACTTATAGGTCTCAAATTATGTTATAAAATTGGTGCTCCTTACGACATTCACCACTGGATATATTTTGAACAGATGGTCAGGACAGAAAAACACCTGCAAAACGAATGGTAGAAGTAAGGAATGTAAAAATATTATCACCATCTACGCTGAAGCTGACGTAGAAGACACATCCTTTGACTGTACCAAATCCGGTGCCTCTAATGACGAGCGTCGTCGTCGTAAGAGGGTGTTATGATATATTCGGCGTCTGACACGTTGTCTCACTGAACACGAAAAGGATACTTAGGCTAATGGCAGCTTAGAAATATTGGGCTTTCACACATTCACTAACGGAAATGTATAGCTTGTCAAGTTACTTAAAAATATTACAATATTTTGGTACGCGCAGCTCACGCCTTCAAGTTCCTAACCTCTTCCAACTTAGCCAACCCCGTTCGGAGATGGTAGAAAAGTTGGAGATGGAAGGAGAGTTTGCCATCACCACTATAACATTGTTACAATATGCGTGTACATGGCTGAGTGTATGATGAGAACAAATGTTTTGTTTTCGTAAGTAAGTGGCAACATTGTAAACAATGCCCCAGCCTGTTCTCTAAGGGCTTACCAGAAGAAAACTTAGATGTTAAAGGTCCAGACACCAAATTTGGACAGAAGAAAGAAAGCCGAAACAAGTTTATTTTTATTTTCGATATACTTTAACTCAAAAAATATCCCAGCTCAATCTGTAGCACTAATTTGTCAAATGGCATCTTGTTACTATAGTTAAACATTAAAGAGAAAAAAAAAGACGGAATGAAAGAAAGAGAGAACAATAGAAATATATATATATATATATTTCAGGAAATACATGTTTCAGGACCTTCTGAATTTAAAAAAAACATTTTTTAGAAAAAATGTGTCTGTCTGTCTGTCTGTCTGTCTGTCTGTCTGTCTATGTGTGTCTGGACAGCATAGCTCAACAACGAAAAGTCGGTTAAAGACCAAACATGGTATTTAAGTTTGATATCCTCCAAGGATGCTATACAAGATTTTCAAGAAAATCTCTGCACACCATACTACCCTTTACATGGAAAAACTTTAGAGATGTGGTATTTCATAAACATGGATCTAACGATTTTGATTAAAATACCACATATTCAAGCCATTTCCATCACATATAAAATGTATATCCCCAATTTTCTGGGAGCAACTTCTGATCTGTTTATTCTGGATGAATTTTGCTGAATTTTGCATAACTAGTAAACCGTAAAAGATAGACAAAAACTTACTACATAAAAATATAGATCTCTTTAAAATACACAATTTATGCCACATACTTTTTTTCGCGGAATTTATCGTTTTCGAGATATTCCTTGTTATTGGTTTCAATTGTAACGTACTTATACTTTTCTCAGACAGAAAGTGTCCGTTTTCTATTGTTCTGCTCCTGACTAAGCAAAGAAGCGATTTGCAATAACAATCGCATAACGATAGGTTTAAAAACATTTGACTATCACTTTAGCATAGTGCATTCCTTTAGTTTCTTACTACTTATAAGGAACTAAGTAATAAGAACATTGTGCTAATGTGTATCTCGATTAGCATTGTGTAGAAGGAAGAACAATCTCTTGTAAGAAGTTTGTTTGAAGAACAGCTAGAGAAAGTCATGTGAGTGTAGCACATCATACTTTTTATATATATTGTAATCTACAACACACTATACTGTTTGAAAAACTGGATGTATTTTAGAACTCCAATAATATATTTATGTTTAACGCTTACAAAAGTTTAAACAAGCCAAGCAAGCGTGTGTGCGTGTGTAATCATTCAATAAGAATGAACAAGTTTTAAGTACCAATTTCTAATGAGCTATGTATTATACATATTATCCATCACTGAGGGGGAACGTACAGAATTTTAAGTCCCACCCATTACTTGCATTTAATGCCTGCAGGGGTGCTGTGGTTTGTTTATCAGGGAAAGACGACGCCAGGTCGTTTTGTGTCCTGCAGTATGCAAAGAGTAAATCCCTGTTTCAGTACAGCGTGCAGTTCCTTTACAGTTCAACAAGTCGTCATAAACCCATTTACAACGGGTACAAGAAATTCCTAGAAAAAGGTTACATACGAAAGGAGAAAACCGTTGGTCGTTATCGTATAACAAATGGTGTTTATGTTAAATGCATACAATTAATCTTTGAATTTTCCTCTGCATCCAGTGACGTCTTTAATCTGTTATTGTTCATTAAAAATAATATTCAAAAATGTGTTCCTTCTTTTATAAAATGTGTTCAATTTTCTTTAGGTCGTAATATATGGTGTTTTTTTCTCTATAACTTTAGTTAAGTTAGATTCCACCCAGCCGACATCAATTCTTTGTGTGATTGATCTGAAAAACAACCCAGATACACAAAAAACGAACCAATGAACGAAGGTATAACTACGTAATGAAGGGTGTGGTTTGGATACCGCCTCTATGAAACAGTTTCACTGTGGTTGGTACAAAAGAAAACGCTAGATCCATGGGATAATGAATTATTTGCATATGTCGTGAAACTACTCGATAGCTATACGAAAGCTTTCATCAGAGACACAGAGAAGAAAGCTGTCCATGTTTATTTCAACGTTTTTATTTCAGTATCCAATCTTTTATTTTACGACCAAATTCAATAAAGTATTAATATTACTCCGGTGGCAAAAACACATTGCAGGTGTAATGGTATCCTTCGGCAATCCGACCATATATTCAGTAAGAGAAAGTACACTGCCAATCTAGTGGCCAGAAATAATTCTCGAGGAACGAGCAGTTCACGCTGCCATAGGGTGGGGCTACATTTGTCATTGCTAACCTAATAAACTACGTTCCATTATAAACCTCTGTTTCTTCACGATAGGTATGTGCTTTTCTTAAGGCTTTTGCATTACAATATGTCTACTTTAAATGCAAGCTAAACTCAGTATCTAATAGCTTTGAGTATTGGACTATAACTTTTATGCTACTTTTGAAACTTAATACATGTTTTATAATAGTATAAGTTATCATATTGAGTACTGTACGCTTAACCCTACGATTTCAAAGTTTGTTAAAGTGCCTCGGTTAGCTTTGTCATATAACAAGTTTTATTTTGTATTTTTACTTTCTCAACACGTACTATGTACATAGTAGGTAGAGAAGATATTGTGTTCCATTCAAAAATTCGATGTTCAGATTTCATTGGAAAGATAAGTTTTGAGGTCCCCATTAGTACAAAAAAATTGTAAAAGCTCCATATATCCGTATATCTATGAGAAAAGTCCGTTATTTATCATACATGATATAAGTCAACATATTCTAGGGTTAGGTTTTCAACAAAATCCCCCACCGCAAGATGAAAGATTTTTCGAAAATAGTGATTTTCTCAAAAATTGTTTAGCAATTTTGATTAAAATAATATATCCTGAATTTTTGGCAATATCCTCTGAAGACCTCTTCATTGTGGATAAGTTTTGGATAAATGGTAAATCGAATCAAGTAAATAAAAACCTACTACACAAAAATGTTGATCTCGTTAAATGACACAATTTAGGTCAGAAACAATTTTGTAGAGTTAACTGTTTCCGAGGTATTCCGTGTTATAGTTTCAATTTTAAATTATTTAAAACGTTTCTCAAATTGGAAATCATCTTATGTTTCATACCCCTGTTTTACTACTGGACATACAAAGAGAACGAAATTTGAGTTGTTTTACATACCGACCAGCTTTTAATGACTAAAGCTTTAGCCCAGTGCCCTCCTACTTTGTAATAAGATTCTGTTAGTGTTGATCTCGAGTAGTATGGTGTAGATAAAGGAATACCTTTAGTAGGAATAGATTGTGTAACGGGAGAGAAATTCATGTGAATTAAACATCAGATTTTTCTGTATTCTGGCCTTTTTATGCTTTCCAGCAAACGCATTTCTGTTTTCCATAGCATAGTTGTGTTAGGTTCCGTTTTACAAAATAACGACATTGTCAGGATGTCATAGGACAAAGCGCTGGCAACAAACTAAATTAACAGAGGCGAAATTGTGCCTTTGTTGTAATTACATATCTGGAAGCATCTACACAGCAGAATGACCCAATCGAAATGCAATTAAAGCCATATCATAGAACGATATGGAGTTGGGTGAGGTTTGGCAGTTGTATATGGATACCGGCGTAATTAGCTTCCGGTCGGCCTGTGGATTTGTCCCCTGTGGTTATTTCCGTTTTCGTGTGTTTATCTTGTTGCAGTGTAGTTTGATTGCATCTCGCTCAAAACGTGGCTTGTCCTAAACTAGCACGTACAGGTAAAGAAGATATTGCATTCAATACAAACTTCGATACTAAGATGTTACTGGAAATACACATTTAATACAATTTAATAAAAAAAATCGAAAAAAAGTCTGCGCCCGCACGCGCGTGTAAGTACACGCGTGTGCCTGTAAACAACATAACTCAAAAAACTGATTTGTTGCATTCATACGACTTTCTCTACATCTCCGTAACAAATTACTGTTAAAAAGCTTATTTTCTCTCTCCCTCTCTACCTCCCACCCTCTCCCCCTCCCCTCTCCCTCATTCATGTTAATCGAGATAAACAGCAGAAAAGGTCTTGCTTCCTTGTAAGTAGGAGGGATATAAGGGAATGCATTAGGCTAAAGCCATAGTAAACCATTTAAAACCTGGTTGCCATGAGGTTAAAGTCCGTTTCTATGCATGGCCAAGAGTTTACAAATACCTGTTTGAGAAAGTTTGGTATTTTAAAACAAATCAATAACAATGCATCTCTCAGAATTGGTCAAATCCACGAAAAGAATATAATTGTGTGTATGTTTAACGAGGCATGCACTTTTTGTGTAAGTTCTTTTTTTCTATGTCTTATGGCAACATTCAGCAAAATTCATACAGAATAAAGAGGCCTTCCGAGGCTATTCTCAGAAGCCTCAAAGTATAGATTTTATTTGTCATGTAAATAATCTTAAGGTGGTATTTTAATCAAATTGTTTGAGCTATTTTTGAGATAACCAAATTTTTCGAAATCTTTTTTCAATTATAGGGTAAAATGGGGTGGGGAAATTTCTAAAAATCTGCGTGTTGTATCCTTACCAACTTTTTATTTTTAAGTTACCGTGTTCACAGGCTCACGCATAGGCATACATGAACCTTCTTCTAGAACTTTTTTTTTAAATTAAAAGGACATAAAACTGTATTTTAAGAAAAATCTCGGTTTCGAATTTTTGGGTGGAGTGCAATTTCTTCTTTACCTATGTACCATGAACTATGTACAGAATGTAAAAATGAAAATATCAAACTTTGTATTTAAGTTCAACAAGCATTCTACAGTAAGAGTTTTAGGAAAATGACCACCTCATTGGAAAAGTTTCGAAAGTTATGATTTTTCTAAAAATATGGCTCTTAAAATTTTGATTAGAATACCATATATTAACTATATTTATATAACAAATAAAATGTATAGTGTAACAAAACTCTTTTTGTCTCCAAAAACTCTTAATTTTTCACAAACTAATTATTATTTACAGACAAATAATAATCCGACCGTATAGTTTCTTTTCGATATGCGTTGCGGCGATAATACGGCTCGTTACCAAATCCCTGAATAGCTTGTGGTGGGGGGATTTTCTTGAAAATCTTCGTGTCGCAGGAAGATACGAAGTATAAATGCCAAATTTGGTATTTATGTATTTCGTTTTTGAGTTATACTGTCCATAGACACACACTGGAGCTTTTTTTAAAAGTTTTTTTTTTTGGAAGGAGACCTCAAAATATTTTTCCGGTGAAATCTCGGTATCGTATTTTTGGGTTGAATGCAATACCTTCTCTAGCTACTATGTACTTTGTATGTACATAGGGCTAGATAAAGTAAAAAGGCGTTGACATGAAACTAAATATATGTTAAGCTTTTATCTGTGTTTACTTACTCGTAGGATTTCCTACCGTAGAATGGTAAACTATACCCTGTCGTCGTGTTTGTATCGTGACTGGCAGTGGTGACATTATATAGGCAATTAGATGAGTCCACCATACTTGATGCAGGACCTGTTCAGTTTGCATATGCATGTTATATGATGAAGATCCTCTCTGTCTCGGTGTAGCTGTTCTGGTTTCAATAGAGATCTTAATCTCTGGGCGATAACAGGAAAAGAACACAGGTAAGGCTAGAAAGAAACAGGGTCCTTGTTCACTCTGATGATTATATTCTGCTATTTAACATCAAGTACTTTCGACGAAATTACCTCGACAAAACAGTTATTATAATTTAAACATTAGCACTTTTATGCCCTAAGAAAACTCATTAATACATGTTGAGATATCACTGACTTCACTCTAAAACACTGTTACATTTAGCACTGCCACATAATATATACTTGTCGTGCACTTAAAGTTTTTATCGCATTTTTGTTACGAGTGGCCCAGATTACACCTTTGAGAGACAAAACCAACTGTGAGAATTCTCAGCGTGTGGCAACTTAAATAAGCAGCTTAGGAAGATGTCCTCCTTAATGCTGATTGGCTGACATTTAGCGCCAAAAGCCTCACTCTACGTCATCAGATCACGTGGTCCTATTGTACTAGCACCATGTGATGAATGAATACAATGAAAAACACCCTCTTTGCAGTAAATGTGGGACTTTTGCCGAGTTCACACGTATACCTCTGATGCATGGAAGTAAAATAAAGAAATCCTGCAAATTTACAAGGTTTTCATATACAAAAGAGGGTGCATTTTGTAATATTCTACGGCCTAGTTTCACAGCTTTGCCTTAGCACACGTTAACATAGCTAACATTACAATTTAAGATGTAAATACGAAATAATAAAATATGTTGCTGACACAATTAAGATAATTAAAGTATTGTGGGTTGCCTATAAATATATGATATCAAGACAATTTCTATTCTTATACAGTGACGTCAAAGAATTACATTCTCAACTCTTACAATAATTGATGTATGTAGACCATAATGTTAAACCGCTAGAGCGTCAGCTGTTTCTAACGGCCCGGAGAAACAAGCTCTCTAACAACAAGAAAGGTTACATCCAAGAGCACTACAATAGCGTGCCTTCTGTGTGATATATAGCGCATTCTCAGCATTTGCTGTAGCTAGCACCATACGCACCGCGTTGCTTTTATTTTCCTTTTCTTTCTTCAGCACGTGATGCTGAAACACCAAGCAGTATTTCAAAGAGCTTTCCCTACCTTATACCTCTATGGAGAAACAATTTTGAAAAGCAAAATCACAAAGGTTAAAATAAAGAAAACAAAAAGTCTAGCACATATTGTCTTGGAGTTGCTTCGTAAACTCCAAGAGCAAAGAAGTTTTATTTCATACTGTTCTTTGTGACTTTACCTAGCTGTGGTTCTAAAAAGATTGAATGTATATAAAAGGACTGGTTTGTTACAACATTTTCTCGCAATGAGGTAAACAGCTGTTGCTTTTTACATACATAGGATATTAGATACAACAAAGAATCCAGCGAAAAATATCTGATGTGTTCCATTCACATTAATTTCTCTGCATCTTTGAAATAAATGTGTTAAAAAACCCTATTCTTTTATTTATTTCATGCTAATTGTGATAAACATTGTTTTATTACTGGGTTGCTTGTACGTAGAAGGCAAAAATTCGAATATGTTCCGCTCACATGATGCCTTCTAGCTGTTGGTTATTCAAAAGATTAATATGTTATCTACATCATGCAGAATTAAACATAAGCAGAATTAGTCTTATTACCAGGTTCCTTGTAAGTACAAGGAAAATAAAAAAAAAATGCACAAGATTAAAGCGATAGTCTCGTCCTTTAAAAGCCGGTCGCTATGTGAAACAACTGAAATTCCAATCGCTTTGCTTGCAAGGAGTAGGTAAGCAACGAGAAAAGAGATGTCTTCCCGTTTGAGAAAAGTTGAAGTAGCTTAAAATTGAAACCAATAATCCGGAATATCTTGAAAACGGTTAACTCTACAAAAGAAATGTATATGACATAAATTGCGGGTTTTAATCTACATTTTTGTGTAGTATGTTTTTGTATATCTTTTACAGTTTGCTATTTATAAAAAAAATAATTCAGAATGAAGAGATCTTCATAGGTAATTCCCAGAAAATTCAAGATATACATTTCGTTTGTCATAAAAATAGCTTTAACATAAGATATTTTAATCAAAATCGTTAGAGATATTTATGTGGAAATTATTTTGTTTAAAAATGTTCCATGTAAGGGGTAGTTGGGTTATGGATATTTGTTTTAAAACCTTCGTGTCGCATCCTTGGAAATTACCAAACTTAAATACCAAGTTTGATATTTAAAGGTTTTTTTAGCCATGCTGTCCACACACACTGACCTTTTCCTAAAAATGATTTTTTTTCGATTCAGAGGCCCTCATAACATGTATTTCCGGTGAAATCTCGACATCGAATTTTTGGGTGAAATGCAATACCTTTTCTATACACTGTGTACATGTACGTGTAGAGAAAGTAAAGATATATGTTGGGAACATGCTCTTATTTATGAACGCTTGCAGGGAAATAACTATTAATATTCGTTCCTTTGAAAAGTCGCTTTATTGATTTGTAAATCTATAGGTTTTGAAGATAGGATTGGGGTGGTTTTTAAAGTTGTTTCCGGTCTATAATTTTCACCCACTTACCTAAATTGTAAAAGCCTTTAAAATTCAGTTGTAAATTGGTAGCGCGACGGTAAGATCTTTGAAGGTATTTTTGTTTGATTATTCTAGATAGTAAAGGTAATGATTTCGTAACTACTGATGTGTATCATATTTTCTTTTTCAAAATAATTAATTCCTACCTGGAAAAGCATAATAATATTGTAACATTCACCATATTCAATATGTTACAAAGCAGCAGATTTAAGTTTTCGACAGTCTATATACTATTGCTTTATAAAGTTTCAAATTATTTATGTCAACGCTTAAAATGACAAGCGTTTCAACTATTTATTAATACAATAGATAATGTCTTTTAATTTCTCTACTTAAATTACATACGACATAGAAAGCAACATTATAAAATACGTTTCTCTCGTTAAATATTTTATTTACCTAAATATAAACGATGAAATTAATAATGTTTGCTCTTGGCGTGAATAATTAGCTTGCTAAATCGATATTACATTATTATTATTATTATTATTATTATTATATACATATATTTAATATAGATTTTTAAACACGAATTTTTATACTAACTCGTATTTTTTTTTAAGATTGAGCCAAAGCCTACTAAAATATGATCGTTGCATACATTTATGTTACACTTGGAGTATACAGGATTTAAAATAATTACAAATAATATAATTATTATTTTAGCATGCTGACTGAACCTAAAGCGTACCAGAAGTTACTGGTTAGTTTTCTCCTTAAAAACAATAAAGAGGTTTGTGTAGCGATATCTTCAGATATATATTAACACAAACATTGGTTGTAAAATATATAAAAGATTAATGATTTGATTAGTGAAGATATCCAGCGAGGTAATTCCCAATCAACCTTACCTTTGTCGTGGTTTTCCTCTTTTGCTAAGAGAATGTTAAATTGAATAATCTGACCCGCGAATTCTCCTACCGTGCTTTTCATCATAATATGTCATTTCCTTCTTCACTGTCATACAAGGATGGTCACTCATCCTAGATATGCTATGATCCAGAATTTTCTCGTTCCTCGACAGCCTACGACCCAAGGAGTTGGCTTTTAACTCATTCTGCAAGTCCCACAATGAAGAGGAAGTCTTGTCAATCAAAACTACTTCCTGACTCAATGGAAAGTATCAGAAGTTTTGCCCAGATTGTCATGTGGGGAAAATCTCTACAGGATTTAAAATAATATTAAAGATAGTTTTTGGAAGCTGTTAAAAATGTTTCCAATGTCTATATATGTTTGCCCTAATTGACTGAACAAAAAGGAAAATAAACGGGTTTTAACATTTATCATCCCTTTTGCCTTTTTGGTTAGCCAAATGTGTTGAAAATTTTTTCATAGTTATTTCCTGTAACTCGTTACGATGTTTCCGTGATCAGATTTGAATTTCTAGTTTGTGGATTCGCCACTATGCGCCATGGTGACGAGGAATCAGCTAGTCGCCCACAGATGGCACTGTCGGACGAAATCAAGACATGGGGAATTTTGGCCAGGAACCTTCTATTTTCAAGGTATGGTTTCTTTTACATGCAAATAAACATTACACGAGACAACCGACTTTGCTTCCCTTCCGAAGGAAGCCATGCTAAGGACCTTTGCGTCCGAAAATATCCATCCCCCTCCGGAAGGTTTGAACCTGCTGTTTGGGTTTCAGAGGCTATCACGGCTATCACTACACCATAGAAGGCGACAAGTTACAACATAAAGGATTGAAAATAATATTAAGGATAGTATTTGGAAGACTTAAGCTACTGCATTTCTTCCTAGTTCTAGAGGGGAAAGGATAATATTTTATTTTTTTTTTAATTTGTTAATTTATTGTTGCTTAACTGAAAATGTGCTTTTTGTGACATACAAAAACATAATTATAAGCAGTTAATTATAATGCAATATAATTCATTAGAATACATATAAATAGTCATTACATTGTAAGGAAATCATTACAATGCATTATTATAAAATCATTAAAATACAACGCAATGAATTGCGTTTCCGAATCGCTTAACTTTCTGAGTCACTTTATAATTAAAAATAAACATAGGAATATTTTACAAGTTTAAGCTCACACTGTTTTTACGCCCTGTAGTTCAATTTTACAATATTAAACCAGATGAGTTAAACAGAGTTGTATGGTGGGCTATAATTTGGGTGCTCTACTATAAATTGCCCATTAATCACCTTTCTTATCATCCATTTTGCCTTCTTTTCATATCATGTACTTCCACACTCACATATATTCCTACCGATTCGGAGTTCTTCATTCTAAGATTGAATGTTCCTCAGTTCCCAAGACGTAAATCTTTAAGTAGGTAGGTAAAAATTTAACCTTTATTTTCTCAAAACGAACTATGCACATAGTAGGTAAAAAAGACATTTTATTCGATTACAAGATTTCATCGGAAATGTGTGTTTTGAAGTCCTTGAATCCATTAAATTCCAAACGTGGTATTTAAATGTAGTATCTTCCAAGTATGCGACATGAAGATTTCAGAAAAAAATCTCCCACCCCTAAGCACCCTGACATGGAAAACTGTTTGAAATTTTAATTTTTTCAAGTGGATCTAACGGCGATATAAATGATACCGATATAAATGTTATTTTCATGACCAATAAAATATATATTTGAATTATCTGGAAATAGCCTCTGAAGACCTCTTCATTTTGGATAGCTTAACTTAACCGCTTCCTAGATATGCCTTTTTACTGGTTTCAAACTACTTAAACGTTTCTCAAATGCAAAGTCATCTTTCGTTTCATCTCTCTTTTGTTTTACTCCTGGCCATGCAAGGAGACCAGGATGTCAATCGTTCGCATACTCACCAGCTATTAAAAAAGTTAACCATCAATTTAACCCAGTGCACTTTCTTATTTCTCTGCTACTTAGAAAAAATTTAATTGAGTTTTATTTCTGGACGATCTTTAAGTGCTGCGATTCTCAGCGTCCCATTCTTATTGGGCGTGAAAGACCGCTTAATTAGTCAGAGGTTCTTTTACGTGTTGTAAATCTATGACAGGCACAACGATTTTACTTCCCTTCTGAAGGAAGCCAAGCTGAAAACATCTACTGTTTGAACCCGCGACCTTGTGAAGCATACGATAGCATGTCAAAGACCACGGAGGACGACTTCTACTTAGCGTTAACATGACGTAGACAAACGTATAATCTTTTGTCAAAATAGTTTGCAGAAGAGGTAGGAAACGTCACGTGAATTGAGCACCTTAGATTTTTACTTTCTCTACACGTACTATGTACATAGTGTATAGAGATGTCTGTCATGGAGCGAAATGGAGGGATGCAGCGGCCGGGCGGAAGGTCAAGGTTCCTTATGAGCTGTCGTGCCATGCTGTCATTTTTTTAATATAAAACCCCCCTTCAAATCCAATATTCGAAAATACTTGAAAGAACAGTGTTTTCCTATGGCAAAATGTATCAAAATAGAGTCATGAAAATAATTTGTGTGATCTGTGTATCAATACAATAGGAAGTGTACAAATTGATGCAAACCGAGTGGTGCTTGCATTTGTTATCATGATTCATTTTAGTTTCATCTGCTGAATCTCCAAGTTCTGAAAGCTCTGTGTGCCTCGTTAAAACAATTTTTTATGTTCTGTTTGAACTTCATTATTCTCATTACCTTCATTGCATCACGGTCAATTTCACCTGCAATGCCCTTTTACCTTTCCATAGCTGTATGCAGGCAGAACCTTCCCAGTAGCTTCAAAGCGCATATATAGAAAATGATACAGCACAGAACTGCACAAACTACTCAGGATTCCATTGCAAATTAAAAGAATGATTGCATGCTTCTAGAGAGTGCTTGGATCACTAGGTTTCCTCTGAAGATATTGCATTCCTCTTTACAGAGTTGAGGAATTCAGGACGGGCGCCTTAATCCCTTGCCGCTGAAATTCTTGCTCTGAAAACAGAATTGGAATGTGGTTCTGCTTTGTCTACCACAAACAAGAGCAAAATCTCTTTCTCTCTCTCTCTTCTGCTGTTTCATTAATTCCCCAACAAAGACTTTCAATTTTAAGGCGTTTTCACATTCAGCAGCTGGGTAGTAAAATGAAATGGGTTATATTTATTAACTATTGTGGTTCTCAGCGTCCATTCTAGGTTGTGCGAGAAAGACCACTTTAAGTTTGCTCAGAGGCATCTTTATCAGGCTGATGTGCTTTAGCCTGCCGCCAAACTATGAAGTGGGCCCAACGGCTTAACTTCCCTCCTGAAGGAAGACATGCTAAGGATTTTTACGCCCAAAAATTCCATTGGCTGCTACAAATATTGAACTACATACATTATTTTTAAAATTGCATTCCTTAGTACCTTGTAACAGATTTCTGTAAAATTTTCCAACAGTATACCTTTTATTTTCTCTACACGTAGTATTACATAGTATATAGAGAAGGTATTGTAATGCACCCAAAAATTCGATACCGAGATTTCACTGGAAACACACATTTCTGGATTACCTGAATAAAAAAAAAGTTTATAGAAAAATTTTCGTGTATGGATGCGTCTACTTACTACAAAACATGTAGATCTCATTAACACGCACAAATTGGGTCACATACTTTTTTTTTTTTTTTTTTTTTTTTTAAAGTTAACCGTTTTCGAGATATTCCGGATTATTGGTTTCAATTTTAAGCCAGTTAAACTTTTCTCAAACGGGAAGACATATCTTTTTCGTTTCTCGTTTGTTTGCTCCTGAAAAGTAAAGAGATTGGAATTTCCGCTGTTTCATATAGCTATCGGCTTTTAAAGGACGAACTTATCGCTTTAGTCTGTACAATTTTCTTATTTCCCTTCTACTTACAAGGAGTTAGTAACATGATATTTCTGTTTATGTTTATCTTAATTAACATGGTGCAGATAACCGATTAATGTTTTGAATAAAAGGTTTGTTTTCCGAACAGCTGGAGGATATCAAGTGAATGGAACACATTAGATATTTTCCCTTCTACTTGCAAGGAACCAAGTAATAAGGACAATTTCTGCTAATGTTTATCCTGATTATCAAGAAGAAGAAGAACAATAATTTATTATATAGATATAGAAAAACTCATGTGACTGGAACTCATCAGATTTTTTAAATAAAAATATATTTTGTATTACAAAGTGTCCAAATGTGCAAAATACACCGCACAATTATGCTATTTACGGTTTTAAAATTAAACTATGACTAATATCAAAATTCTAACCATACATTTATTTTAAATACACACAATTTGGAGTGATTTCTATTGGGGGGGGGGGGAGTTTCAGGCTTCTAGCTGTATTTTGTGTAACAAAATAGTTTCTGAATATGGGAAAGACCTAAGATAAATATCTTTAAAATTTAACATAGTCTTTTGACTAGCGCGACGCTTTAAAACTACTTTCCAAAATATGTGTTACATCCATCCAAGCAGAATCAAACACTAAATTTGTTTTTTATTGGGTCTCAAAACAAGTGTTCACCCGAAGGTCTCGGGTTCGATTCCCGGCTGGGGCGGGGAATTTGTCTTTAATCAGAATTATTCCCTATCCTCGACAGAATCTGCAAGTATGTATATGAGAGTGAATGTGTGTGTGTTTGTTAAACGAACGTAAAAAAAATATGTGTTTTCGGCGAATACTAGAGGGTAACTTAACGAAATATTGTTGCTTTTGTTGTCCCTAAATAATTTGTGTTCTCAAGAGCTCCCGTTATCCAAACAAATTCTGTGTGTAGCAGAATGTAGGTAGAGAGGAAATGAAGCTATTTGATCGTCGGGTTGTGACAGCAGTTTGTGCTGTCAGAAGAGATATGCGGCCTTAAACAGTCGGTATGTCTATCAGAAGAGCATACAGGACTCCAGCTGATTACTGAAGCTTTCCTTGTGTGAGCAGGTAAACCATTCGTGTAAAAACACCTACAGTTACATGGGGTACACATTCCATTGCTGACGATTTTGTATGGTATTACTAAACTAAGTGGCTGAGTGGTTAAATCGCTCTAGGCGCACCGGATTCATTCCAAGCGCCCGCATGTGGGATTCGAGGTGGGCGAAGCGGCCTCTGGACGGGTTTTCTCCGGGTCCTCCGGTTTTCCCCTCCACTCATTCCACCAAAACAAGTGGAGTGAATAAAGGAGGCGCAATTCCCCGCGGCTGCTATAAGTTGTTATAAAAAAGCATGTTATTGTATCAAGAAAGTGGTTAATGTGATAGTTTTCCATTCATTTTATCCATCATATGCTGTACCTATAATATATGTATATATACCTTCTCTGCCAGTAGTAGTTCGATACTGAGAATTTCAGTACATAAACATTTTGAGGCCCCCTGAATTTAAAAAAAAAAATATTTTTTTAGAAAAGGATCCAGATACGCGCGCTCGTGTGTGTGTGTCCGTTTACCAATGAACAGCACAAGCCAAAAACGAAGAGATGGTTTTAAACACAAATTTGTTATCAAGTTCAGCATCCTCCAAAAATTCGACAACAAGATTTTCAAGAAAGGCCCCGCAACTATTGAAATGTTTTCGAAAAATCTTATTTTCTCAAAAATAGCTCAAACGATTTTGATAAAAATACTCTATATAAGATACTTTCAGACAAATAAAATTGACAAATAGATTTGCTGGGAATTTCTTGAGGTCCTCTTCATTTTTAATGGCTTTTGCATAGCTTGTAAACCGCAAAAGATGGTAAAAGGTATGGCAAAATTTTGTCTGTCTCTTTAAAGCAACTATGTCAAACGATTTTTTCTGTGTAGTTCAGTTATTTCCGAGATATTCCTTGTTATTGGTATCAATTTTAAAAATAGTTATACTATTCTCAAAGGGCATGTCAATATCCTATTTCTTTCTCCTGATTAGACAAACATAATCGAATTTCAAAGCCATCATAAAAATCGTTATCTGTTACGGTTTTTAGCTATGCAACAGTCTCCAAAATGAAGAGGCCTTAGTCAAAAGTACTACTGCTATTTTTCAGAAAATAAATATTTTCGAAAAATGCACCTTTAAAAGGGTAGCCTGGGGGGTAAGGTTGACTTGAAAACCCTGAAATTGGCATATCTTTAGACAATTCAAAATGTAAATGTCAAATGTATTATTTAACCAGGCCTTTGTTTTTGAGTTGTACAGTCCATACACACACATAAAAAAAACGTTTTTATAAAAATAATTATTTCGGATTGTTACATTTCCGATGAAATATCAGCATTGAATATTTGAGTGGAACACAATATGTCCCCTACTTACACATACCAGTTGACAAAGTAGAAATGTGTATAACCTTTAATGTAAATTGTTATAAAAAACAATGAAGGATTTTTGCATGTAAAATTTTTCAAATGAGAATTTCATGAAAATTTCCACCTTGCTCCTTCAACACTATGAACGTGAAAATAAATTTGGTATTTATCACCCTTTTTATAGTCTTATAAATACCAAATTCCACACACAGACATTAAGTGTTTGGAGGGAAATTCAAAGGCGTTAAATGCGTTATTTCCGGTGAAATACAGAGCTTAGAAAATTGCATTTTGGCTTAGGTTTTAGAACCAAACCTTTCAGCTATGAAACAAAGTGTTTTAATTTGTCGTTCACTGTCATCTATCCAAAACGACAAACAGCATGACGAATGCTACAACAGGAATCTGCTAGTGTAAGGAATCTCTTGTAATTTACCAACCAGCAATTTTACTTCCTCTACTACTGGATACTTAGTACATAGGTGGAAATGGCGTATTTCACCCAAAACTTTGATACACAAATATCACTGAAAATACTCTTTATCCATAAAATATATTTTTACAAATCTTTATTTAGTGTGTGTGTGTGTGTGTGTGTGTGTGTGTGTGTCCCCGCTTGTTTAACTGTGAACAACATAACTCAAAAACGAAAAGTCCGTTAAATACTAAACTTGATAATTAAGTTAAGCATCTTCCAAGGGTGCGGCACAAGTATTTTCAAGAAAATACCCACCCCAAAATACCCTTTGCATGAAAAAAGTTCAAAAACTTTCATTTCCTCCAAAATGGTTCTAACGATTTTGATTAAAATACTTATGCTAAGGATATTTACATGACATATAGATGTATATTTTGAATTTTCTGGGAATAGCCTCTGAAGACTTCTTCATTCTTGACAGATAGGCCGCAAGGGATAGACAAAAACATTCCTACTACATCGTTTGTTTTAAGGAGATCGCTAAAACACACAATTTATTCGTATAAATTGTTAATACATTTAATCATTTCCGATGTATTATTTGTTATTGGTTTCAATTTGCAATGGTTCTCTAATATGCAGTGGGGGTTCCGGGTTCGTATCCTGGGTGAAGGTTCAGGAGTGGTTTCCTCTGAGTTGAAGATTGTTATTGAACTCGTCTATTCATTTTCTGCGACATTTTCTACCGTCGAATACGCACGCATTCCTCCTAAATTTTCCCTTTTTCTAGTTACTTTTTACGCAACCGCGCTTATCATATCTTATTATTTGTGACCGCATTCTGGTGAATTAAATAAACACTGTTTCTAACGCGGCCATATGTAGCCCGTTCGTTTCCACCGCAAATTCAAATATCACGTCTTAACCCACTGAGTGTTCCATAGGAAGTGAAGTCGCGTCCTCGACCAACAAGAAAACGGTTTGTATTCGCCTTGTTATGTCCACCCTCGGGCACTGAAACTTCCAACCCCTTCGGTTCAATGTCCTGCCTTTAACGGCACACTTCTACCTAGGTCGCTTGCCAGCTCGTGGTAATTTAGTCTTTGCACTTTTAGACGTTTTTCACAATATTTCTTCCCTGGTCACTTCCTATATAAAGTTGTCCCTTCTTAGTATAATGCAAATATTATATGGGATACAATTTATATCTCCGTTTTAATCCGTGACTCCATGTAATACCTCACATTTTAAAATACTTTTTCCCCGACGCGAGATTATCACTCGTTTCATCTCTCCCTTTTGTTTGCTCCTGGCTAGTAAAGAGAACCGAATTTCAATTTTATCACGTATAGAGTAGCTTTTAAAGGATTAGACTACCGAGTTTGCTTACTGCATTCCCTTATTTCTCTTCTACTCAAGGAAGTAAGTTTTGAAGACCATTCTTGGTAATGGATTAGCATGATGTGGTTAGAATGATAATCTTTTGTAAGAATACTTTGCAACTCAGGTCATGAATGGAATATATACCTTTTTCTCTTACGTTCCCTGAAAATATGAACAATACTTACGCCAAACCATGTATTTTCAAATTGTGTGTTTAGATGATGTTTCTTTCTTATCGCTAGGATGCGCATGGATGCTCTGAGGAAACATTTTGGAGAGCACTGAAAGCCTTTCTAGATCATTTACTAGTTCCTCTATCGTTCCCGAGGCAGCGCCTTCTTCCTCCCTTTCATGATCACTTTCAAGTCGCCTTCAAGTTTTTTTGGAACTTTGCGGCGCCACAGAACTGAAAATAATGAAGTCTTACGGTCGCTGAATATTAACGGACTTTCCCGCGACCGAAATCTTGCGCAACAAGAAGTGTTAGAAACTTTTGGCACAGAGGAACTACATGGAAAACTTCAAATCTTACTTCATTATGAAATAAATCGAATCAGAAACACCTCCAATACCACGGAGTTGCCATAGGTATAAAAGCAAGGTTTATATCACGTGAATCGAATCCTAGTCTTATTATCATGGCTTTTAGTTTGACTTTTGTGTTCCATCCATAGGAGATTATGATTTTGGGTCCCACCTTGGTCATGGATTTTTGTATCCGTGTAAATATGTTTGCGCGAACGCATAAAAGAAGCATAGGAAACAAACGTAAATGGTAAAAAAGTCTAATGTGATCCATTCAAATAAATTTCTCTAGCTGTTTCAAATACAAACTATCATGCTACTCGAGATAAATATTAGCAGATTTGCTTACCTATTACTTGCATCATTGAAAGTAGAAGGGAAATAAGGAAAACGTAATTCTAAAACGATAGTGAAATATTTTAAAAGCTGGTAGCTATGTGAAAAAGAATTGAGGCTCGGTTTGCTTTGCATGGAAAGTTAGGTAGTTTAAAGATGAAACCAATAATAAGCAATATCTCAATAACGAACAACTCTACAAGGAAAAACGCATATGGTATAAATTATGCGTTTCAACGACAACTATATTTCTCATACATTAGGCTTTTGTCTATCCCTTAAACGTTGTGCAAAATTCTGCAAAACTCATCCAAAATAAAGAGATCTGCAGAGGCTGTTCCCAGAAAAATTCAAACTGTAAATTTTATTAGTAAGTTATCTTTAACATACGGTATTTTAACCAAAATCGTCAGAGCCAGTTTTAGAAAAACAAACATTTTAAAAGATTTTCCATGTAAAACTTAGTTGGTAGTGGGGGGTTTTCTTGGAAAATATTCGTGTCGCATCCTTGGAAGATAATAAACATAAATACCAAGTTTGCTTTTTAACGTCTTTTCGTTTTTGTGCTATACTATCCACAGACACACACACGAACGTTTACTTCTAAAACACATATTTTCAGTGAAGTCTCGACATAAAATTTTGGGTGAAATACAATACCGCCTTTTCTAGTTGTTATGTACATTGTATTTATATAGTAAAACACTTATGTATTCCATTCACAGGACTTTCTCTATTCTACCTATTCGACAACAAATTATTCTCAAAAACACTTTATTCTTCTATCTGGTTCAGATATAACCAAGATAAACATAGCAGAATGGTTTTATTGCTATTTCCTAGTGAGTAGAAGAGAAATAAGGGAATACATGGGCTAAAACGATAGTCAAATATAAATGCAGACGCAATGTGGTTGTTTTAACATTATCAGCAGTAAACAATATATATGAAACGAATGATTCCTTCCCAATTGAGAAAATTATAAGTATTTTAAAACTCAAATCAGTAACCAGGAATATCTCGCCAATAGTTAACTTAATATATATATATATATATGACAAATGTGTGTGCTTTAACGAGTCTGCACGTCTGTAGAGTAAGATATTGTCTATCTCTATTGTCTATTAGTAATCTATGGATTACTAGTTATATAAAATTCCTCCAGAATGAAGAGAGTTTCAGACGTATTTCCAGGATTTAGCTGATAAAAATTTTACTTTTTATGTAAATATATTTAATATATGATATTTTAATAAAAAGGTCAAAGTCATTTTTGAGAAAATCAAAAGTTTGATAAAATCGAAAGGTTAGTTTAAGGTATTCCTCGAAATCCTTGGAAGATGCTGAACTAAAATATCAGGTTTGGTATTTAGTGGATCTTTCGTTTTTGAATCGCGTACACGCATATTTTTCCAAAAATGATTTCTTTTTGTTTAGGGGACCCAAAAACATGCATTTTCAGTGAAATCCTGGTTCCGGATGTTTGGGTGGAATGCAATACCTTTTCTACTTATGTACTATGTAATAAGCAGAAAAATTCAAGAGGATACAACCTTCCCCAACTTACTCGCTGGTAGCTCAGTGTTTAGAACAATTGGACTGGGAGATTCGTGTTTTGCCATAGAATTTTTCAGTCACTATCTATCCTATTCCTACAGAAGATTATTCCTCTCTCTACTTATACTAATCGAGATTGGGTATTTGCAGAATTACTTTTATTACATACTTCATTATAGGTACGAAGTGCACAGAAGGTTTAAGCGATAGTCAGCTTAATAGGGGGGCGCTATGTGAATGATTTGACTCTTCTTTTTATTTACTTTTTTTTGTTTCATTTATATAGCCTCCTTTAACATCTAAGGTCATATCGGGGGCTTTGCTCTTGAAACAACTCGTTGTCTGTAGGTTTTTTTACGTTTTGGTTTAAATCATTTTATTTTCTCAAACCGCACACATTCACTCTCACGTACATACTTCCAGACTCTGTGGAGGATAGGGAATAATTCTGGCTAAAGAAAAATTCCCCGCCCCGGCCGGGAATTGAATCCGGGACCTCCGGGTGAGAAGTCAGCTCGCGGACCACTTGACCATAGAGGCAGTCTCTTTCTTTTTATTTTATGCCTAGGAGGGAGAAAACGAGTTTTCAATTCAATTCACAATTAAACCTATGATAAAGATTTTCTCGGAAAGAGTTAATGACATAAAAAAATTGCATTTGACATTAATTACGCGATTTGGGGATATCTACATCTACGTTTTTCTACATCTCTCATAATTTACAACTTACAGACTATTTCCAAAAAAAAATCAATATAAATATTTCAGTTGTCATGCAAATATATATTGTAATCAAATCATCAGAATTTTAGAATAATTATATATTTTTCTGTTAAATGTAAGAGGAGTATGCCATAACTTGTTTGGGAATTTTCTTTAAAATCTTCGTGTTGCATGCTTGGAAGCAGCTGAATTTAGTATAAGCGTCTTCACACAGTCTGTGCGTGGAAATCTGCAAATCTTGCTTCGATATGTCTAGCACGTCTAGCAACACGGAATTATCATAAATATAAAATAATACATGTTTCGGGTCCCCTCGTACATAGGTTTTTGTATCCGTGTAGATATGTTATATGTGAGAGCGTATAAAATAAGCACAGAAAACAAACACAACAATGGATATAGGATACAAAAGAGGATAACATGTCGATACATCATTAGTTTCCCCAAATGATGAACTGGTAGCTCATAAAGCAATATCATGAAGACCGGCAGATCTACGGTTCAAATTCCGGATATGGCATTGAATTTTTAGTGAGTTTCTGAATATCCTATTCTTACAGAAGCTCATTCCTCTATCTATTTAAGCTAATCGTGCTATGTATCGGTTTTGTTACTTATTTTCTATTAAGTACACGGTAGGTTTAGACAAACACTTAACAGGGGGTCGCTTGTATCGACTTTAAAATTCCGTTATTCTTGTATGCCTAGGAGGAAAACAACGAATAGCAATTTTGCAGCTAAAAATGTAACAGAAAAGTTTAATTTTGACAGTTAAAACATAATTATTAATAAAGGTTTTCGTGGAAACAGTTAATGCCACAACATATGTTATTAAATATAAATAGAGCGATTTGTGGAGATCTGCGTTCTGTCTATCTCTCAATGATTATAATAAAACTCTGATGTTTTCCATTCATATGACTTTCTCTGGCTATTCCTTTTACTTCATACTAATTAAAAAACAGAAGGAAGCAGAAATGCTCGTATTAGTTACTTCCTTGAAGCAGAAATGAAATAAGGAAACACACTAAGCTAAAGTGATACTAGAGTATTTTAAAAGTTATTGCTAAGTGATTCAAATTAGTTTCTTTGCATGGTCAGGAGTTAAAAAATACACGTTTGAGAAAAGTTTAAGTATTTAAAACTGAAACTAATAACAAGGAATATTTCGATAATGGTCAAATCCACGAAACAAAAATGTGTATGCCATAAATTGTGTGTTTTAACGAGATCTGCCTTTTTTGTGCAGTAAGTTCTTGTCAACCTCTTACGGTTTCTAGTTACCCAAATGTCTTCAAGATTAATAGGTCTTGAGAAGCTATATCCACAAAATTCAAGATACACATTTTATTCGCCATGTTAATATCAATAATATACCGCATTTTAATCAAAACCGTTACTCATTTTTGAGAAAAGCAATACTTTTTACATTTTTTTCATGTAAAGAGTAGTATGGGGTAGCGAGAATTTTCCTGAACATCTTCATGTCGTATAATTTGAAGATACTAAACTTAAATACCAAGTTTGGTATTTTACCGACTTTTCGTTTTTGAGTTATGGTGTCCTTAGACACACAGATATACGGACACACACGCACACATACACACACGGAATTTTTCCAAATTTTTTTTTTGATACAGGGGATACTATAGCGTGTATATAAATTTTGGGTAGAATGCAATATCTTCTCTACCTACTATGTGCAATGTACATGGGTGCTAGGGAAGGTAAAATACATTCAGAATTAAGAATACTTTAAGACTAAAGCCAGAAAATTCAATACAAATATTTTCTTGTTCATGCAAATATATTAAACATATGGTATTTTAATCAAAGAGCAATTTTAGAGCAATTAAACATTTTCCTGTTAAGTATAAGAAGTATAAATCGTAGTTTCGGACGGCAAATTTTCTTTAAAGTCTTCCTGCCATGCCTTTGGAAGCAGCTCAACTTAAATATCAAGTTTAATATAACCGATTTCAAATAGAGGCCTTTTGCAATCAGAAGGACTCAAAAAGTTTCCGGTGAAATTTCGATAGCAGATAAAGTAATACATAGTATATAAAGAATGAATGAATTAATAATTGTGTTATTTATTTAAATACCTATACATATACACTGATCTCTCCATCGTACGGATTCACCGAGCGTATGTGCTTTTGTAATAACATACAAAATAATAAGCAATTTAAAAATAAAAAATTAAAAGAAATAGCACATAAATAACAATAGAAACATATATAAACATAGTAGCTTAAATTTTCAATTCAAAATATACGGCAAACCGTATTCCGGTGGATTAGTGTGCTCTATTATAGTAAACAAAAACACTTCATAAAGATATGCATATGCACTCAACACTAACACTTCAACAAAACAATGAACCGAAAAGATTAACATAAAATATATAAATCACTCTTTAGAACTTCCTATCGCCCCCTCCTCTTTGCTACTATCGATTTTTTCAGGTCTCAGCTGTCTCACCTTAAGCAGAAATGTAACCTATTCCTTCCGTGGCTTCCATGCCTGCCAGTAGCGTCCAACATGCTCCTAACTCTCCATTCGGGTGGTAAAGAATCGCTGAAAATACTTTTCCCCCCCATTCCCACGTACCGTTACATCTTGCTAAGATATGCGCTCACGACTCCTCCTCTGCAAATGGGGCAGATTCTCATTCCATTCTCGTCAGTAATTTTTATCATCCGCCACGTTCCTATAGATTAAGTAATTAGAATGACTGGCTTGTTTTAAAACAGAGAAAGTCATCTTACAAGTGTAAGATGATGTATCTTATAAATAATAATAATAATAATTATAATAATAATATTAATAATCAGCATGATCATAATAACCATAATAATAATCATCATCATTAGCCTGCCTGGGTAGTGTGGTGATGGCGAGTCTGCCTCATATTCACCAGATTGTAAGTTAGAATCTCGCTTAGGGTGAGTTACCCGGATAAGGCTTTTTTCGGGATTTTACCTTATCCTGTGAAGTCGAATGTCAAGTAACTTTAAACTCCATGAACCCGGAGATCATTTGAACATCATTTCACCAATTTTATTCATCGTCCGATATGGCCAACCAGGTTAAAGGACGTTAAACTACAAACAAAACAAAAAAATCACTATTAATGAGTTGCATCTTCTTATGCATAAGCCTTGCCTCTTTTGCCTTAAAACAAGCCAGTCATTATTATTATTATTATTATTATTATTATTATTATTATTATTATTATATTACTATTTCTACTATTATTACTATTACTATTTCTTCTACCCTTAGGTTCATACCTCTGAGGGGCTGTATGTCATTTGTGCTTGAATATTAATGTGCACAGGATTAGCCTTCCCCAGTGTCGTAGAAGTAAATTTTAGATGAAGGTTGGCTAATGAAATGGAGTGTTATTTATGGACGCTCTTTAACTGCTGTGGTTCTCAGCGTCCCATTCTATACTGGGTGTGAAAGACCGCTTAATTTTGCTCAGAGGCTTCTCTTATCAGGCTTGAGGTTCTTTTACGTGCCGTAAATCTACGACACGGGACCAACAGCTTTACTTCCCTTCCGAAGGAAGCCATGCTAAGAATTTTTACACCCGAAAAAATCCATCGTCCTCCGCCGGGTTTGAACCCGCGACCTTGGGTATATGAAGCTAGCATGGTAACCATTACACCACGGAGGGCGATAAGGGTGGCTATATTTTCCAGAACACGCCAGTGAGCTCTAAGGTAATATGACAGTGATATATTCTGGTTTGTTTCAGGTAAACCCTAGAGCGTGTATTTTATAATGCTTCAATTTTGTAACAGCTGCATATTTCCAATCGCAGACACAGTTAATTTATTGAGGGCGTTAATTGCACAGGAGCGTTATTTGTTTTACTTTTGACAGATTTTCACCTTCATTAATTTGATATTTCGGAGAGAAAAAATAAAGAACACATATGATGTATTCCACATATAAAATATTCTTACAAAAGATTATGCTTTTATCTACTCATAATAACCATCAGCAGAATTTGTCTTATTATTTGTTTTATTGTAAGTAGAAGGGAATTATGCAATACATTAGGCTAAAGCGATAGCCATTTCTTTTAAAAGCTGGTGCTATGTGAAGCAATTCAAGTTCTATTCGCTTTGCATGGCCAGCAGTAAAACAAGAGAGATGAAATATTTAAGAAAAGTTAGTCAGTTGAAATAAATAACAAGGAATATCTCGGAAACGGTAAATTCTACAAAAAAAATTGAGTTTGACTTAAATTATATGTTTTAATGAGATCTCGGTTTACCAATAATGCAAAATTCAGCACAATTCATCCAGAATAAAGAGGTCTTTAGAGGCTATTTCGAGAAAATTCAAGATATACATTTTATTTTCGTGCATCTTTAATATGTGGTCTTTTAATCAAAACCGTAGGAGCCATTTTTGAGGAAAAAATATTTAATTGTAATATTCCATGTAAATAGTAGTTTGAGGTGTGTGGAAGGTTTCTTGAAAATCTTCGTGTCGTAGAAGCAACTAAAAATAAATACCAAGTTTGGTGTTCAACGGTCTTATCGTTTTTAACCATGCTGTCCACAAATAAACACGTATCTTTTTCTAAAAATGTATTTTTTTACGAAGGAAACCACCAAACATTTTTCCTGTGAAATCTTGATATCTAATTATTGGGTTGAATAAAATGTCTTCTCTAGCTACTATGAACATTGTATGCATATGCGTGCCAAAGAAAGTAAACAGCTGAAGGTTTACTACTTGTTCTGGACATTATTAAGAAGAAGTTTATGTTCTCTAACACATACGTACAATATACACAGGAAGTAGAGAAGATGTATACAACAACAAATTCCGTACCACCATTTTGTTAGAAATACTGTTTTTGAGATCCCTTAATAAAAAAAACATTTTTAGAAAAAGATAGGCGTGTGTGTGAATGGACAATGGTACTGAGAAACTAAAGTAGGTTAAATATTAAACTTGGTATTTAAGTGCAGAATCTTCCAAGAATGCGACACAAAAGTTTTCAACCAAATCCCCCTCCCAAAAACTACCTTTTACATGGAATATTTTTTTCGAAATTGTCGATATTCTGAAAAATATCTCTAACGGTTTTGATAAAAATGCCGTATATTACAGATATTCACTGGCTGTATATCCTGAATTTCCTGGGAAAAGCCCCTGAACTCATCTTCATTCTATATAGCTTTTGCACAACTGGTAAACTGGTAAGAAGTAGACATTTACTGTATAACAAAAAACGCTAAAACAAAAATTTTCATACAGTTTTTTGTAGAGCTAAGTATTTCCAAGATATTGTTTTTTTTTATTTCAATTTCAAAATACTTAAACGTTTCTCAAGCGCAAGGTTCTCCTCCGTTTTATTAATGTTTAGTTGATTAGCAAGAAGTAGATAGAAGAATATTTTGTAGACACAGTTTTTTTTTTAATTACGCAGAAAAAAGCCATGTGGGTGGAATATATGGATTTTTAAAAGAATGCCATGTATTACTACACACTGGTAGACGAGTGTTGAATTTGGAGAAGGACATGTCGAAAAATTATGCATTTGTGTTTTTCTTCTGTTAAATAAATTGCATTAAAAAGTCTTATGTGTTTCATTCATATAGTTTTCTCTACATCTCAATAAGAATTTTTTTTTTTGGTAGTGTTTAACGCCCGCTTTAATTACTACTGGCATCGCAGGCGGTGACACTGATGATACATGAATGATGATGGAGCACCGGTGGAATGCGATGGCGGGGGAAACCGGAGTACCCTGAGAAAACCCGCCCCAGCGCCGCTTTGTCCACCACAAATCTCACATGCGGTCGCTTGGGATCGAACCCCGGCCGTCTAGGTGAGAGGCTGGTGGTCTAACCACTCGGCCACGGCGCGACCCTCAATAAGAAATTATTCTTAAAAGCTTATTCTTCTATCTACTTCATATCAATCCAGATAAACCTTAGCAAAAATTTCTTATTACTTGTTACCTTATTAAAGGGAGTACACTAGGCTAAAGCGATAGTCAAATATTTTTAAAGCTGGAAGCTATAGGCTTGAAACTCGTTTCTCTGCATAGCCAGGAATTGACAAGTTCCCGTATGAGAAAAGTTTATGTATTTTAAAACGCAAACCAATAATAGAAAATATCTCGGAAATGGTCAACTCCACGAAAATATCTATAATACAAATTGTTGTGTTTTAACGAGATCTACATTTTTGTGTAGTAAGTGTTTGTCTATCTCTCACGGTTTACCAGTCATGCAAAAATAATTCAGAATGAAGGGTTCTTCACAGAATATTCCAAGAAAATTCAAGATATACATTTTATTTGTTGTGTAAATATATGTATATATAATATGCGGTATTCCTCAAAATATTCATCTTGTCTACCTTGGTATAAGGCTCACAAAATTGAAATAAAACAACAACAAAAAAGACAAAAGCAATACACATGCCAAAGGAAAATGGAACGTAAAATTTTAAGAATCATACGGAGAGACAGAATTAGGAACGACATAATTAGAGGATGAACACAAATAACAGGCGCAGCACAGACCCACATCATGAGGCAAGACTCCAACCGATGGACCCACAGGCTAACGATATGGGAACCGAGGACAGGGCGAACAAGAGCGGTAGGTACGTCAAATAAGATGGTCTGCGATTTCAAGATGGACCACCACAGCGAAAGACAGAAGATGGCATCAGATCAAGAGGCTACACGGAACATAAGTACATTAGCCAAGATAACCACTAGTAATCAGTAGAAAAAGTAAATGTCTAAAGCCCCAAGTGAGTGCATGCAACGGACCAAAAAATATGCTAAATTAACTCTTGAACAATGGCGTACTTTATAATGAAAAATATCGTGTTATTTACAACAAATTACTTGAGCGGTTCAGATCAAAAGGGGATCCTTCCTGGAATGGCTAACCAGGAACGCCAAACCAAGGCACTTCTCCAAGGAGAACGGCCGTGCCCCCAAGGGGCACTATGGGCTAATACTAATACTGATTTTAATCAAAATTGTTAGGGCCAATTTGAGAAAATATTAAGGGTAGTTGGGGGGGGGATTCTTTTGAAAATATTCCTGTCGCATCCTTGGAAGGTAATGAACTTAAAAACCAAATTTCGTATTTTACCTTTTTCAGCTATACTGCCCACACAGATACAGACATTTCTCTAAATATAATTTTTTGGTATTCGGGGGGTCTCAAAACATGTATTTCCGGTGAAATCTCGGTATCGATTTTTTTAATGGAACACGATACTTCCTCTGCTCACTATGTACAAACTACGTGTGGAGAAATTAATAAGGCTTTCATTTGATTCTCCGTCATGTAAAATTTAGATGGTCATCTTCACCCTTCCTTGGTACTTTCAGCGCAACATAAAATAAAGGAAACATGTGGTCAAGTAGGAGCAATGTTCGTCATTTGTTCGAACTAGAACTGAGAAAACAGTACAACAAAAGTAAGGATATACTAAATTCCGCTTGCTGCCTACAGAATTACACCCCAAGTTTGAAAAATATAATTTCCAACAATCCAAAGCTTTGTGACAGACTTTGCTATGTAGTTATAAGTTTCCACTTTACCGGTCCAGTCCCCAAATGCAAAGGGAGAGGACCCTTTTCATCTTCCCGAGGAAGAAGTATTATACGGCAGTTGTTCCCCCTCTTGTACGAAAGTTCGTCGCTATCATGTATTTCCTTTGAAGCTTGTTCCGCTGCAGCTACTGTTCCAGTAAATGTTAATTCTGACTATCTTCGCTTTCTCTATGAAGACGAAAGCACTGTGTTACTGTAGTCTTAGATTCCCCTAAGCAACTTTCGTAAAATCTGCCCATTACATCAGAAACCAAAATATCAGACAGCTCTCTATAGGATTTAAAAGTCTTCTCACCTGATTGTATGCTTAGTCAATTTGTTTCTGGTCACGGCAAATTTCATACTTCCGACGGTTTCATATTATTATGGAAAGGATTTCAACTGCCCCTATAGAAAAGAAGAAATTGTAGCACATTTTCAATTGTCCCCGTTTCATGTATAGAAGATACTGCTTAAGGACAGTGGGTTGCCCTCCGTGGTGTAATGGTTACCATGCCAACTTCAAGGTCGCGGGTTCAAACCCGGCGGAGGACGATGGATTTTTTCGGGTGTAAAAATCCTAAGCATGGCTTCCTTTGGAAGGGAAGTAAAGCCGTTGGCCATGTCATAGATTTACGGCACATAAAAGAACCTGAAGGCTGATAGAGAGGCCTCTGAGCAAAATTAAGCGATCTTTCACGCCTAATTTAGAATGGGACGCTAAGAACCACAGTAGTTAAAGAGCATCGATAAATAACACGCCATTTACATTTTTAAGGATACTAGGACGTGTGAAAAGCTCAATACTAGTGTTTAACTACACTAAAATCAAAATCCATGAGTTTATTTTGCCACAGGACAATGAAACTCACACCATGTAACAAGAAACTATTTCTCAACATGTTGGTAATGTAAAGTATGTAATAAAAATTCATACTTTTTCTCAGAAGGTTTCTAAAGTGACGTCAACAAACGAAATTTTCAAAACGCATGTTATTATTTAGGTAAACATAATGGGCACAATATTTTTCACAGAAAATCCTATCGTTAGGAGAGATAAAGCACTTAGTGGTGCATAAAATTAGCGGATTAGAATTTTATATATTGAAATATGTAGACAACAAAATTGGTTGAAGTTGATACAAATATTCTTTCCCTTAAAATGCAGAGATTTTAAATTTTTAAAAATTCAAAATGCTATATTTTTAAATATGTTTCCGCTCATTTTATACATCACTAAGTGCTTTATCTCTCCTAAAAATTGGATTTTCTGTGAAAAAAGTGTGCCCTTTATGTGTGCCTAAATAATAACATGTGTTTTGAAAAATTCGTTTGTTGACGTCACTTTAGAAACCTTCTGAGAAAAAGTATAAAGTTATGTTACATACTTTACACTATTAACATATTAAGAAATAGTTGCTTGTTACATGGTATGAATTTAATTGTCCTGTGACAAAGCCACCCCATGAATTTTGATTTTTCAAAAGTGCGTAGTTAAACACAAGTATTGTGTTTTTCATATGTCCCACTGCCCTTAAAATTCCACTTAAACAATTGCAATATATATTTTACAAAACCATTATATAAAATGCTTAGAAGATTTTGTTATAAGAATTTTGTACAATTCGTTGACTACATCCATCAAAAGCTGTAAGATGTACTTATGTATTTATATTATTGTATTTATTTTTAAATTATAAAATATAACCCTAATGTGCATAATATACAATAGGGTTTAATCTGTTGGGGAAAAATCCATGCATTTTATATTTAGAAACTTAATATTTTCCAACTTGTAGATTTATTATTATTGTTATATTCATTATTAATTTGTTTAACGTTTGGGGGAATTGCATTCCTAAATTCGCCCTCTAGCCGAAGTACAATGGCTTGGAGGATACGTGGGGCTCCCCGCTCGAGTGTGGTATATCTTCTAAACTAGTAAAGCTTATGTGTTCCATTCAAATGATTTTCTGTACATCTCTGCAACAAATTATTGTTAAAAATCTTATGCTTCTATTTACTTCATGCAATCAAGAAAAAAATTAGCAGAAATAGTCTTATAACTTGCTTCCTTGTAAGTAGAAGCGAAATAAGGAAGTAGCATAAGTTAAAGTAATAGTCAAAAGCTGGTTGCTATGTGACTGAAGTTCCTTTGTTTGTATGGACAAGAATTGACGAATTTCTATATGAGAAAAGTAAGTTTTTCAAATCTGAAACCAATAACAAGGAATATCTAAAAAGCGATCAACTCCATAAAAAATGCATATAACATAAATTGTGTGATTTAAAGTGCTCTACATTTTCTGTTGATAAGTATTTTTCCATCTCTTACGGTTTAGCAGTTATGCAAAATTCCGTAAAATTCATCCAGAATAAAGTAGTCTTCAAAGGCTATTCCCAGAAAATTCAAGGTATATATTTTATTCAGGTAAATATCTTTAATTTATGATATTTTAATTAAAATCGTTACAGCCATTTTTGAGAAAATCAAAATTTTAGAAAACGTTCCTTGTAAAGGGTAGTTTGGGGTGGGGCATTTTTCTCAAAATCTTCGCGTCGCATCCCTGGAAGCTACTAAACTTAAATACCAAGTTTGGTATTTTACCGACTTTTCGTTTTGAGTTATCGTGTTCACTGACACATGGACCTTTTTGTGAAAATGCATTATTTGGATACAGAGGACCATAAAACATATATTTCCGGTGAAATCTCGGTATCGAAGTTTTGGGGGAGTGCAATACCTTCTCTATATACTATGTACATAGTACGTGTAGAGAAAGTAAAAAAAAACTCCATGACTTAAACGTAACTTGCATGCGAGTGCGTCTGTGTTGTTAACTGGGATTGGTTTGTTAGGGAATATGCAAACTTTTTTTATGAATTACACTGTACGTACCCAGGATTAGGAATTACTCCTGGCACTTAGGGGGTAGTAGGTTCAGTGTAAAGCTATCTCTCTCTTGCCTTGGGGTTGAGGTGCAGGAGAAAAGATTCGTGGAAAGATAGTCGAGCTATAAACAAGTAAGCTAAGGGTGTGAAGAGATAGTTCTTTTACCACGAGATCACAAGTATATTTTGAGCCTTGGCGGCATTTATTGCTGTAGATGCCACTGGAAAGTTTGGCAGTGTTGATCTTAACCTACATCAGATATTTTATCAATATAGCGTTATTTGTGTTCTTAACAGTGACTTTAAAATTGTGTCTCAGCGAGAAGATGAACATCTTATGCGATGATGTATTGTGATTTTCAATGTGGATTATCAAGACAACAGGACACTGATCAACTTACTAATAACATTTGACGATGAAGCTTCATCCTTTGCCACTGTGAAATGCTAATGTAACGAGCTTAATGTGGCCGCCGTACTCTCATTGATGAAATCCGTGATAGTCGCCCAAAATCAGTTGTACCAGAATACATTGATACTAAAACTGATAAGATATAAGGAAATCCCATAGAGACCCTAGAACTGTAGAAGTGTATTTCCTAATGTAACTTCAATTCACATGAACATACAAGTAGTAGGTGGAACAGTATTAGTTTGTCATCTCGAGGAACGTCGATAACTACCAACTTCTCCACCGAATTTGCGCTCTAAACCACCGTGTAATTCTCTAGACTAGGTTTGTCGCATGGACTCTACTATTAAATTCAATATAATCTCCACTTACATGGTTCCTTGTACAACGTCAACTGTCCACTACTGTAATACATTAATATTTTCCTCATATGGTTTCTTTATATCACTTAAGATCTTGTGCGTTCCATTCACATTATTTTCTCTATATCTCTGTAACAAATTACTATTAAAAGGCTTATTCTTCTATCAACTTCAAGCTAATCAAGATAAACATTAGTATAAATAGTCTTAATACTTGCTTCCTTGTAGGTAGAAGGGAAATAAGCGAATACACTAAGATAAAGCGATAGTCAAGACTTTTAAAAGCTGGTTGCTATGTGACTGAAATCCGTTTCTTTGCATGGTCAGAAGTTGACAAATTGATATCAATAATAAGGAACTTCCCGTAAATAGTCAAATCTACATAAATGTATATGACATAAATGTAATTTAATGAGATATACATTTTAAAGTAGTAAACTTTGGTCTACCTCAAACTGTTTACGAGTTTGAGAATGAAGAGTTTTTCAGAGGATATTCCTAATTTTACAATTAATATATTACTTCCACCATTGGACAACAATTATTTCCACCATTGTACAACAAAATATACCCTACATTATATAACAATTATTTAAACATTATACAAAATTATTTCAACATTGACACACAATTTTATATGTTTACACATTATCAAACAAATTAATGTCCTTAAGAAACTCGAGTTTTTATTATCTTGTCTGGGTTGTTCACGGCACTAGAGAAGTCCGAGATGCTGACTGTTGTCTACTCTTGGAGTACAGTGGACATCCACAATGGACATGTATAGTTAATAGGGCATTACAGTTGGTACAGTTTAAGGGCTGGTCTTTGTTTAGAAGAAAAGATTGTGTCAGTTTGCAGTAGCCAAGTCTTAGACGGGAGGTGATTACTTGATTTCTCCTTTGAGTTTTCCAAGGGGTTAGTACAGCCTAAACGAGCTTCATGAAATTTGCTATCAAGTTAAGAGTTTATTAGAAGCATCATATAAAAATATGGAGCAAATGAGTTCTTCATTTTAATTGCTTTCATTTTCAAAACTGTTTTAGAAGGAGGTTTAGTCCTCTCAATTATAATATATATAAAACTGCAATGCCACAAAAATGATTACGATAATTTGATACTTTTCTCCCCTTAAAATTAAATTGTACTGATAGGACAACGTGTAATTAGTTGTACAACAAGACATCACTGTTCCCGATTCCTTCCCTCTCTTCCAACTGATTCAAAGACAGACCCTAAAATACGAACAGCTCCCCCGGTAAACGCGACGATAAATGGTGTTTGAGCTGATCAGTAATCATTTAACCGTCGCTTAAAATAAGATGGTGTTCTAGAGATCCGAAAGGATTAAGGTATTTTTTTGTAATCATAAATATGTCTTTATTTAAGCTCTAATAAATTGTTATCGACGAGGAAAAACACTCCAGTTTGCCATTATAATACTCCAAGTGCTACTAAACTCACGTCTTTAAAGTGTTGCAAGAATGTAAATACCTAGAGCACCTGACAACGAGTATTCAACCACAAGTCAGTCAATGACCGGGGTGGAATTGTGGGAGAGACGATATCGATCACGGCATTCAGGCAAAGGTAATACTGCGGTGGTGTTGCCATTTCCATTTTTGGAGATAGAAATGATCACACACAAGTACCCAGTTCTCCCAGCGAGGAAGAAGATCCTGACGCTAATACCGGGAATCGAACAGAGGCAGGCGCACTACTACTGCACTAATCGTCTACTTTCTTTAGAAAAGGCTGTTCCATCATCAGTACTCACAATTCGCAGGAGTCTTCAGCAGCATGCAGTACAGCTCAGGATTGATAAAAAGCTGTCGTTAAATATGCATGAAGAGGCAGGAAGCGCAAGCATCAGCCTAATGCTATATTCCCTCTCCAACCGCGCTCCGGGTTTCTGCGTGCACTCGAATAGTCTGACTCGGACGAGCAGAACTGGAACAGCCTCTGTCTAAAGAAAAGTGAGCCTGATTTTGTCATTGGAACTTGGAAAAATGAACTTCTAACTAAACAGTACAAGCATAATACAGGAATGTTTAATATACCGAAATTGTTAACACATTTGCATTTCACCCTAAACGTGATTTCTTTTAATCATGATCTTCAGCTTTTTTCGGTCATTAGAAATGATTTTGCTGGAAAACTATCCAATTATCAAAATGTTACCAAGTATTTGACTCTAACTAAAAAACTAAGTAAGTATATCCTCATATAAAAGTTTAAAAATGTTGACAATAAAAACTTGTTAGTAAATCGATATCATAAAAATCAAAACATTCTCGGATTCAAACACAGGATTACATATTTATGTATAAAACTGATCGATTTACATCTTCGGTTTTGAAAACTACTTGCAAACCGTAATTTCGTTCTTTATGTAGCTTTGTATCTTAACATCATTATGCATCCCAAATCGTCATATTGACGATGACTGAAATCGACGATATCATAGTCAAATGGTTCCCCATGGAGGTTAGAGTTGCTCGACATTCGTCTTGTCAGTATAAGGGAAACCCCCGAACAAATCACCCTAATCGAGATTCGAACTCGGACAACTTGAATATAAGGATGACACACTATTTCCACACTGCAGATGTGGGCATTTATATTTTATACGAGCATGTCTTCTCAAATATTTTATCATTGTGTATGGTTGTACAAGCTATCAAATGGAACACGCTTAAAATAAAAATCTGATGCGTTACACTCACATGATTTTCTCTATCTACTCTACAAACAAACGTCTTACAAAATATAATTCTTCTTTCAACGCAATGCTAATCAAGATAAACAATAGCAGAATTTTATAAATAGAATAGAACTAAGGGAATGCACTAGGCTAAAGTCATAGTCAAATGTTTTAAAAGCTGTCGTTATGCGATTGTCATTGCAAATCACTTCTTTGCCTGGTCAGGAGCATAACAAAAGAAAAACTGACACTTCCGCATGAGAAAAGTATAGGTACTTCACAATTGAAACTAATAACAAGGAATAAATCGAAAACGGTAAGCTCCACGAAAAAAAAAGTATGACATAACTTGTGTATTTTAACAAGATCTACATTTTTGTAAAATAAGTTTTTGTCTAACTCTTACGGTTTACTAAATTAAGCAAAATTCATCCAAAATAAACAGGACTTTAGAAGCTATTGCCAGAAAATTCAAGATATGCATTTTATTTGTGATAGATAATGTGGTATTTTAATCAAAATCGTTTGAGCCATTTTTAAGAAAAACAACATTTTCGAATTTTTTTTCCATGTAAAGGCCAGTTAAGTGTAGGGGGATTTTCTTGAGAATCTTCGTGTTGCATCCTTGTAAGATACCAAACTTAAATGCAAATTTGGTATTTAAACGTCTTTTCGTTTTTGGTTATCGTGTCCACACACACACACACACACACACACACACACCTGTTTCTGAAAATGCTTTTTTTTTGTATTCAGGGGGTCCTAAAATATGTATTTCTGAGGAAATCTCGGCATCGAATTTTTGGGTAGAATACAATAATTCTCTATCCCTATGTACATTGTACATATGGGGCTAGAGAAAGTAAAAAATGCATGTAAGGTATGCAAAGAAGGCTAATGGAAAACTACAAGTTTGCTACAGTTCGGTATGTGCGCAAATTCATACCCGGTTTAAACGATTATTTTAATAACTTAATAACGCAAACTTGTGTGCCATCATTCACGTCAGACTAAGATAAAATATAATCGGCTGCTATTTCTGCTGCAGTAACGCCGTGATGAGCAGGCAACTTCTTTTTCATATAGTGTTGCAGGTAGTCTATGATGTAGGTGCAGCTTGTTCGTTTGGACCAGCCCTGGGAATTAGTAAACGGAGGGAGTGTGATATCACCTTTCCTGGAGTTATCAACACTGTTACCCGCGGTGAAAAGTACAACAGCGGCGGAACCAATTCAGCGAGTGGCCAAGTACTAAAATATATCTTGCACTCTTTCTTCCTCAAATGAGATTTTTACAAACCTTTTTCAGGGGTATAGTACAGCGATGACACCTTTTTTCTCGACACTGAGTTATTAATGTCAGGCCTATTTGTAGTCAGAGACGCAGTACTCATATACGGGTATTTTTACCTTCTCTACACGTAATACGTTCATAGTGTATAGAGAATGAATTGCATTTCACCCAAAACTTCCTTACCGAGATTTCACCGAAAATGTTATGGGTCCCCCTGGATAAAAAAACGCATTTTTAGAAAAAAAAATCGAATGTGTTCTATTCACATGACTTTCTCTACATCTCTGCAAAAAGGTATTAAAAATCTTATGCTTCTATCTACTTCATGCTAATCGAGAAAAAATTAGCAGAAATAGTCTTATACTTGCTTCCTTGTAAGTAGAACCCAAATAAGGGAATACCATAAGCTAATTGCTATTGACTGAAGTTACTTGGTTTGTATGGTCAGGAGTTGACAAATTCCTGTATGAGAAAAGGGTAAGTTTTTCAAAGCTGAAATCAATAACAAGGAATATTTCAAAAACGATCAACTCCACGAAAAATATGCATATAACATAAATTGTGTATTTTAATGCGATCTACATGTTTTGTGTAATAACTTTTTCTTCATCTCTTGCGAGTTAGCAATTATGCAAAATTCCGTAAAATTCATCAGAAATAAAGAGTCTACAGGAGCTATTCCCAGAAAATTTAAGGTATACATTTTATTTGTCAGCTAAATGTCTTTAATATACGATATTTTAATAAAAATCGTTAGAGCCATTTTTGGGAAAATCAAAATTTTCGAAAAAAGTTCCTTGTAAAGGGTAGTTAGGGGTATTTAAGTCTGGTATCTTCCAAGGATGCGACACCCCAAACTACCCTTTACATGGAACTTTTTTCGAAAATTTTAATTTTCTCAAAAATGGCTCTAACGATTTTGATTAAAATTTCATATATTACAGATGTTTATCTGACAAATAAAATGCATATCTTGAATTTTCTGGGAATAGCCTCTGAAGACTACTTTATTCTGGATGAATTTTGCGGAATTTTGCCTAACTGCTAAACCGTAAGAGATGGACAAAAACTTACCACACAGAAAATGTAGAGCATATTAACACAAACGATTTATGTTACATGCATTTTTACTGAAGTTTATCGTTTTTAAGATATTCCTTGTGTTTAGTTTCAGCCTTGAAAAACTTATACTTTTTTCGTACATGAATTTGTCAACTCCTGCCCATACAAACAAAGGAACATCAGTCACATATATGTTTTCGTAAACTTCCACGGCCAATATTAAAATTATCTTGGTCCAAAGTTTCCGGTGTAGACCGCGTCTTAAGGCTAAAATCTGCCGACGTTTCGCCCATCTTATGATAAGGCTTCCTCAGGGCTAACTGCGTCTGGTCCGGCTGGCGTACCTTCTTTTATACTGTAGTTGGGACATGCCAAGTACCGCCCTCCTGTGTTGCCATTGGTTATCGTTTGGCCAATGGCTGGGGTCGCTGCTTTCTGTATTCCTATTGGCTCGCTGGCCGCAAGGTGGGATGCTTTTCTTAGCAGAGGTCTCCAGATGGTGTTCAAACTTTTTCCATTGTCTCTGTTAACTTTATGTTCTTCTTTAATTATTTCTATGCTTTCGCGTATAATGCGATGTTTGTAGTCTTCACATGGTACCAATAATTTCATGTTATCAAAATCAATGTGATGGCCAGTTTCAATAGCATGTTCGGAGAGAGCGGACTTTTCAGGCTGATTAAGTTTGAGGCTTCTGATGTGCTCTTTTCGACGTGTGATTGCCGATCTTCCGGTCTGACCTATATATGCTTTGCCGCAATCGCAGGTTATTTTATAAATTCCTGGCTTAAGTAGTGGGTTGGATTTGTCTTTTACTGGTCTGAGGGTGGATTGTAACTTCCGAACCGTGCTGTACCGAGTATTAATCCCGTGTTTGAGTAAAATTTTGCCAATCCTTTCAGTGGTGCCCTGAACAAAAGGAAGGCGAGCCCATCTTGTCTTTTGTTTTTCTTTTTGTGGTTTTTTGGCATTCTTTCCCCAGTATTTTATGTCGGTTTTTGAGTATCCGTTGGCTTTTAACACTTCCTGTAAGTGGTGTCTCTCTTCAGTTAAAAGATTTGGGTCACAAATACGCGTAGCTCGTTGGAACAGAGTTTTGACCATGCTTCGTTTTACTGAAATGGGGTGGTGGGATGTGGCATCTATGTATGTGTCTGTATGTGTAGCCTTTCGGTAGACTGAACAATGCACTGTTTTGCTTGCTGAATTTCGCTCTACTAGAACGTCTAAAAATGGTAATTTTTGGTTATGTTCTAGTTCCATAGTAAATTGTATATTTTGATGAAGACTGTTTAGATGTTCAAGGAACTCTGGGATGTTGTTCAATCCATGTGGCCATACCACGAAAGTGTCATCCACATATCTTAACCACATATCCGGTTTGAGTCGGCAAGTGTCCAAGGCCGTGTTTTCAAAATCTTCAAGGAAGATATTAGCCACAATCGGCGAGATAGGAGATCCCATGGCTGCACCTTCTTGTTGTTGGTAGATGTCTTCTTGGTATGAGAAATACGTATTGGTTATACAGTGGGCAACAAGGTCGGTCCAGTCTTCTGGGAGATGGTTAATGCTGATTCTTCGTTGTACGGATCTAAGAGCTTCTTCAACTGGGATGCGAGTAAACAGAGATTTTATGTCAAAGCTGACTAAGATGTGGTGCTCTTCAAAAGTAAAATTCCGGAGTATTTGTACAAAATGGCCGGAGTCCCTGACAAAAGAGTCTGTCTTGCCCACTAGTGGTTGGAGACCCTTGGCTAGAAATCTGGCGAGTTCATGAGTGGGTGAGCCTATGGCACTGACGATTGGTCTCAATGGGATGTTTTGTTTGTGAACTTTAGGCAGCCCATAGAACGTCGGTGTACGAGAGTCATGAGGGAGGAGACGTTTTTGTTGTTCTGTTGGTATTGAAGAATTTTTTATTACCGAAATTGTGGTTCGTTCTAGTTTGTTTATTGGATTCTTCTCTACTTTCTTATACGCTGTATCATGCAGTAGGTGTGTCATTTTTTCTCCATAATCCTCAGTGTCCATCACGACAGCAGCGTTGCCTTTATCTGCTGGTAAGATTACGATGTCTGGGTTGGTAGCAATGCTTTTGAGGGCTTGACGTTCCGCATGAGTGATGTTTGCTTTGGGAACTTTTGCGTGTTTGAGTACCTTGTAAGTGTCCATTCTGATATCATTGGATGTCTCCTCTGGTAAGCCAGTAAGTGAAGCCTCTATTCCAGTAATAAACTCCTCCATCGGTATATGCCGGGGTGTGATAGCAAACTTTAGTCCCTTTGCTAGGACTTGTGTCGTGGGTTCGTCTAGAGTGATTTTTGAAACATTGACCACTAACCTTTCTATATCTAATTTGTGTTCCAATGGATATTGTTTCTTTTTTAATGTTTGAAATTTTTTTCGTTGCCTATCTTCAGCAATATATGCTGTCTGGTATGCTAATGTGTATGAAATTTTTTCCAAAGTATTCCAGTCGTTTTCTTCTAAATCGGTAGCCAGCAGGTGATGTATTCCATACAATTCTGTCTCTGTAAAATGTAACTCTCGTCTTGTAAAGGTTATTCTCTCCCTTAGTAGACTGAGCGAGGCTTTCCGTAATATGTTGCGTGCATATCTGGTGTTGATGTGGTGTTTCAACTGTACAAACGTCGGAACTACATGTTGGTCTCTGCATCGTTTTAGGAAGGTTAATTGTGAAATAAGTCGTAGTTTCTTCCGACGTTTGTACAGTTGAAACACCACATCAACACCAGATATGCACGCAACATATTACGGAAAGCCTCGCTCAGTCTACTAAGGGAGAGAATAGCCTTTACAAGACGAGAGTTACATTTTACAGAGACAGAATTGTATGGAATACATCACCTGCTGGCTACCGATTTAGAAGAAAACGACTGGAATACTTTGGAAAAAATTTCATACACATTAGCATACCAGACAGCATATATTGCTGAAGATAGGCAACGAAAAAAATTTCAAACATTAAAAAAGAAACAATATCCATTGGAACACAAATTAGATATAGAAAGGTTAGTGGTCAATGTTTCAAAAATCACTCTAGACGAACCCACGACACAAGTCCTAGCAAAGGGACTAAAGTTTGCTATCACACCCCGGCATATACCGATGGAGGAGTTTATTACTGGAATAGAGGCTTCACTTACTGGCTTACCAGAGGAGACATCCAATGATATCAGAATGGACACTTACAAGGTACTCAAACACGCAAAAGTTCCCAAAGCAAACATCACTCATGCGGAACGTCAAGCCCTCAAAAGCATTGCTACCAACCCAGACATCGTAATCTTACCAGCAGATAAAGGCAACGCTGCTGTCGTGATGGACACTGAGGATTATGGAGAAAAAATGACACACCTACTGCATGATACAGCGTATAAGAAAGTAGAGAAGAATCCAATAAACAAACTAGAACGAACCACAATTTCGGTAATAAAAAATTCTTCAATACCAACAGAACAACAAAAACGTCTCCTCCCTCATGACTCTCGTACACCGACGTTCTATGGGCTGCCTAAAGTTCACAAACAAAACATCCCATTGAGACCAATCGTCAGTGCCATAGGCTCACCCACTCATGAACTCGCCAGATTTCTAGCCAAGGGTCTCCAACCACTAGTGGGCAAGACAGACTCTTTTGTCAGGGACTCCGGCCATTTTGTACAAATACTCCGGAATTTTACTTTTGAAGAGCACCACATCTTAGTCAGCTTTGACATAAAATCTCTGTTTACTCGCATCCCAGTTGAAGAAGCTCTTAGATCCGTACAACGAAGAATCAGCATTAACCATCTCCCAGAAGACTGGACCGACCTTGTTGCCCACTGTATAACCAATACGTATTTCTCATACCAAGAAGACATCTACCAACAACAAGAAGGTGCAGCCATGGGATCTCCTATCTCGCCGATTGTGGCTAATATCTTCCTTGAAGATTTTGAAAACACGGCCTTGGACACTTGCCGACTCAAACCGGATATGTGGTTAAGATATGTGGATGACACTTTCGTGGTATGGCCACATGGATTGAACAACATCCCAGAGTTCCTTGAACATCTAAACAGTCTTCATCAAAATATACAATTTACTATGGAACTAGAACATAACCAAAAATTACCATTTTTAGACGTTCTAGTAGAGCGAAATTCAGCAAGCAAAACAGTGCATTGTTCAGTCTACCGAAAGGCTACACATACAGACAGATACATAGATGCCACATCCCACCACCCCATTTCAGTAAAACGAAGCATGGTCAAAACTCTGTTCCAACGAGCTACGCGTATTTGTGACCCAAATCTTTTAACTGAAGAGAGACACCACTTACAGGAAGTGTTAAAAGCCAACGGATACTCAAAAACCGACATAAAATACTGGGGAAAGAATGCCAAAAAACCACAAAAAGAAAAACAAAAGACAAGATGGGCTCGCCTTCCTTTTGTTCAGGGCACCACTGAAAGGATTGGCAAAATTTTACTCAAACACGGGATTAATACTCGGTACAGCACGGTTCGGAAGTTACAATCCACCCTCAGACCAGTAAAAGACAAATCCAACCCACTACTTAAGCCAGGAATTTATAAAATAACCTGCGATTGCGGCAAAGCATATATAGGTCAGACCGGAAGATCGGCAATCACACGTCGAAAAGAGCACATCAGAAGCCTCAAACTTAATCAGCCTGAAAAGTCCGCTCTCTCCGAACATGCTATTGAAACTGGCCATCACATTGATTTTGATAACATGAAATTATTGGTACCATGTGAAGACTACAAACATCGCATTATACGCGAAAGCATAGAAATAATTAAAGAAGAACATAAAGTTAACAGAGACAATGGAAAAAGTTTGAACACCATCTGGAGACCTCTGCTAAGAAAAGCATCCCACCTTGCGGCCAGCGAGCCAATAGGAATACAGAAAGCAGCGACCCCAGCCATTGGCCAAACGATAACCAATGGCAACACAGGAGGGCGGTACTTGGCATGTCCCAACTACAGTATAAAAGAAGGTACGCCAGCCGGACCAGACGCAGTTAGCCCTGAGGAAGCCTTATCATAAGATGGGCGAAACGTCGGCAGATTTTAGCCTTAAGACGCGGTCTACACCGGAAACTTTGGACCAAGATAATCAGTCACATAGCAACCTACTTTTGGAACCCGGCGGAGGTCGATGGATTTTTTCAGGTGTAAAAATCCTTAGCATGGCTAAGTAAAGCCGTTGGTCCCGTGTCGTAGATTTACGGCACACAAAAGAACCTCAAACCTGATAGAGAGGCATCTGAGCAAAATTAAGCGGTCTTTCACACCCAATTTAGAATGGGTCGCTGAGAACCACAGCAGTTAAAGAAGTTCCATAAATAACTTGCCATTTCCTACCTACTTTTGACTAATGCTAAAGGCTAAGCTACTCCCTTATTTCCCTGATACTTGCAAAGAATTAGATTTTTCTGCTAATTTTTCTCGTTTAGCATGAAGTAAAAAGAAGCTTTTCAACGATAATTTTTTGCGGAGAGGTAGAGAAAAACATGTGAATGGAACACATATTTTGGTAGTGTTTAGCGCTCGCTTTTACTACTTGTGGCACCGAAGCGATATAAATATACGGGTATCATAAAACTATAAGTGCATAACTCGTATAGTTCAATTTAGAAAATAATTGTTCACATGTATATGTGGAACCAAACGCTGCAACAATATGGCCTGCAAAATCTCTCAATCTGAGGTATGTATTGGCTGGAAAAATTTAGTAAAGTTGAAAACCTTTATTAATGCTCTGTCATATAATTAGTTATAATTATAACTACTATGAAGCAACTATTACATTGAAAACATGAGTTACAAAATAGCTGCAAATGTTTTTCTATGCTGAGCATTTGTGTCAAGGAAGCATCGCTGATCACCCACTGTATGTTGTTATCCGTCAAGTACAACGCCAAATAGGCAAGTGGAGAGGGTGAGGAAGGGATGGCAACACTTGCGCACTGATGAGACCAAGTTTTCCAGCTCTATTCTCAATGGTGCACCTCAAATCATTCCATACCCATAGGCCCTATTCTCAGCGTAACTTAAGTGCACATCATTCGCAGTACAGCTGTAGACACAACGCATGAACTAATCCCGTTTTCTAAACCCCTAAGATACAAGAAAGCAGCGCCTGATGTAAACAGTGTTGTGGCACAACTAGTTAGAAGATCGGTATTATGTACAGTAGATTGCATAAAGTCCTGCATCACGATCGTGTGATGAGTAACAGCTGCTGCATGGAAGAAAAGATGTACGCAACGCAAGCGTAAAATTTGTAGTTCGCAATCTCCTCTGAATAGTTTCATAAATAACGTGGTTGCAAGGTCTTGCGTTTATGATGCGTCTGCGTTTACTTTTCGTTGGGAATGTGTCTACACTGTGGTGAGCTATGCCATACGATACTGAAGGTTTGTTTCAACTCAGGTATAGGTGTTTCTAAATCTGTTGGTCTATATACAGAGAAACTTAGAAACTGAAGTGAATATCATTATAGACGTTCCAAAAGATTAATTCGATTTTAATGAATATGTCTATGTTAGGAATAATATAATAGATCATAGGAATGAAACGAAAGAATGTTATTTTAGTTATATAATATAGTATTTTTTTCCGGTATGTGTTATTGAATTTTATTGTTACATAAGTTTTAATTTTCTGTAATGACATTGTTAACAATACAGGACTTTTATTGTTTAAAATAATAGAAAAAAAGAGGAAAAATTCCACAAATGTGTAGCATTTTTAAACTCCAATAACGGAAAAACTTGCACTTGATACTAAGAGTGGATTGTTTCTGCAAAAACAAACATTTATAACATACTGTTCGAGCCTTTTTTTATGAATGTTTTTGTTGCTGTTGCTGTTGTTGTTGTTCTGTTTGTTTTTTTTAAGCATTTCCATTTAGCTGTAGCAAAAAAAAAAAAAAAAAACACACATTGACCTTTGAAATGAAATATAGTGAGTCGGTAGTACCCTACTGCGCACAGAAATACAATCTTGCTTCTACAGAAGCAGTAGAATTTATGAATGTTGCAGCAACGACAATAAATAAACGGCACTTTATTTTGAAAGAATTTTATTCTTGTTGCGCTGTAAGTAACTATAGCTTTAGCATCACTGACAGTCATTAAATACTCTATGTAAATACTCTGGTAATTTTATTTGTAATTGTTGTACTAGCATTAATCTCTTAGTTTATTATTTGTATTTAAAGTGCTTAATATTACAAAATAAGTTTATATTAAGAACGATATACGTTTTGTCCTTATGGGCAACCATTTCGTTAGGGAAGCAAAATAAATAAAGTGTATTTAAAAATTATTTTGTTTGCTAACGACGTTATCGATTCCTAGGACCATATCAGCTCCGTCGCTGTGTCGGAATTTCGTCCCGCAGGAGTTCATTAATATGTTCTCTAAATTTACTGTTATGGGGTTGTTGCTTTTAAGCACATTTACAAACCATTGATCTGGGCTGGGCCAGCGCCTAACCAACGAAGCTACCCAGACTGAAAATAAAATGTATTGGGTATATAAAGAAGGCCAGTATCAAATGAATCATGATTTCAAGAACCACTAATCATGATTATACACTGATGACAGGCAATTTGTACTCCATGTATGCCTTCTTTAGTCGTTGTTTACGGAAGAGACTGTGCTATACAAGATCCAAAATCTTGATATCGAAATTTGTAGCTTGCAGTGTCTGCAGGATCTCTGGTCCAGATCCAAATTCTCATTGTAAGCATACAGGAGAAAAACTCAGATGAAAAATGTATCCGACTATTTCATGATAGGATTATACATTTAATATTAAAATTCTAACATAAGTAATAGGAACTGTAAAAACTAAATCGAATTACAATTGTGTAGCTCATTAGTGTGTTTATGTTTGTCTTAAAAATAACGCTAATGCTTTAAATTTTGAAGAAAATTTTAAATTATCACAATATATCAAGTCTGAATATATAGTTCGATTTTGAAAAAAATACCTATCTGTTTTACAAAATGACAAATCCAATTATTACATGCTAATAAATCTTAAATTATGCTTACACCATTTAATAATCAGTACTCAATTGTCATTCACTGAATTAAAGCTACACTCCTCTTAAACATTTATCTTTAAGATACCATAATTATTTAACAATAAAAGGGAATAACTTCCCTGACCGAACACTTTAATTATTATTTATTCTAGAGATTGTCTTTCCCGTAAACCTAGCCTCAAAGTCAACAAGTTTAAGGTAGCCACAAATTGAATGCATCTTACATAACACAAGCGAAACCAATCTGAGTTCACTAGTTTTTATTTGTTTTTTATGTTTTTTCTTTGGCTAGGTTTCAAGCGGTTCATATCCACAAGAGTTGCTCTGGGGCAGTTGTTTCAACTGTCGTATATTCAGGAAAGTTTGTATGGAGATGGCTTCTTGTGCTTATTATTACCATCCAGTGTAATGAGTTACTTTTTAGGGGAATTTTGAATTATTATATTGACCTTACTTATATTTTATCTCTGAAATATAAATAACGTATGTACTAGACATTTCCCCAAGTTACTATTTTTCATCCGCAATACTATTTCATTCAATATCAAGACGCTAATATCATTCAGTTGAGCACCCTTAAATTCCCAGATTTTAAGAAGTAATTACATATTTAATTCATGTATATGCAGCTATAAGAAAAGCTGAACTGTCTATGAATTACATTGAAATGACAACTATTCCAAAGTTTTAAATTACATGTTTTAGATGCTTTGAAGTATAATACATATTTCACGACAAAATACATAATTGTACATATGTTAATATTATTATTAAATTATTATACATTGCGCCCATCCTACACTCGTTTTGGTTGATGAGGGGTGAATTGGATTGGTTGGTGAGGGATAAATTGAATAAAATAAAACAAAGGCCTTTCATCCCAAACAAAAGCAATTTTTCACAAAGCAAGAAAGGAAAACAAATTTTAAGTTTTATTATTTTGTATCTCATACATTTTCGTTACATTCAAAGCTAACCTACAGAAGTTCCATGGAAACAATGAGTGTTTAAAATGTTAATTTAATTGTTTTTTCACACAAGCCGCGCGTAGGACAGAAGTTGGCTAGGTAGAGTGAGATTGAAAACTGCAAGGCAATAGCCGGGATTTGAACCATTCTCTGACCGGTTGACAGAGCTACGGTAACATACCGGCACGAAACCACAGAATGAAGAACCTGGAACGATTAGTCGGCCATAGCCAGGCACGAGCATGAGGAAGTGAATGATATGAAATGTAAGCAAATTGAATGATAGGAAAGGTGATGATGGAGCAATTGGTGGAATAAATGACGGGGGAAACCGGAAGACCAGGATAAAACCGCCCAAACGCCGCTTCGTCCATCACAAATTCCACATGCGAGCGTTTAAGATTGAACCCGGGCCGCCTAGGTGGGAGGATAACGTTTAACCACTCGGCCACGGTGCCGAATATATAGTTTTGAAAGATGCCAAACATAAATATAAGTTTGGTATTTAGCTTACGTTTTTATTTGAGTTATACTGAGCACACACACACACTCACACGGGCCTGTTTACTTTTTCTGGCACTTATGTACAATGTACGTAGCAGATAGAGAAGATATTGTATTCCACTCAAATATCTGATATAAATTTGATGTCGGAAATACATATTTTGAGGACTCCATAATAAAAAAGAACATTTTTATAAAATGATCAATGTGTGAGTCCGTGTGTTTGTGTGTGTCTGTAGACAGAATTACTTAACAGCAAAAAGTCGAATAAATACTAAATTTGGTTTTTAAGCTTAGTTTGTTCAAAGGATGCGACACCAGGATTTTCAAGAAGTCCCGTCACCCCAAACGACCCTTTACATGGAACAACGGCCCTAATCATTTTGATTAATATGTCGTACATTCAAGATGTTTACATGCAAATAAAATGCATGTCCTGAGTTTGGAAATAGCTCCACTCCTGAAGTCCTCTTCATTCTGAACGCCTTCTGTATAATTGGAAAACAGTAAGACGTGGAACAAAAGCTTACTAAACAAAAATGTAGACCTCGTTAAAACTTACAATTTATATTATACCCTTTTTGTATGGTTAATCACTTTTTAAATATTCTCTGTTATTAGTTTCAATTTTAAAATAATACTTTTGTCAAACGGAAAGCCATCGGTCGTTTAATTTCTCTTTTGTGCTATATCCGGCCATGGAAAGAGGATTGACAAATGCATAACGACAGCTTTTGAAAGATTTTGCTGTGGCTGTAGCCTAGTGTATTCTTGTACTCCCCTTCGACTTCTGAGGAACTAAGTAATAAACCTATTTTGGCAATGTTTATTTTGATTAGTATGAAGTAGATAAAAGATTTGCTTTTTTTTTTTATATTTGTAACTTAACATACTTTAACCTGGTTGTTCATACCGGATGCTGAATGGTATTGGTAAAATGACGCTCAAATGATCTCGGGTTCATGGAGCTTAAAATTACTGGAGATTTGTTTTCTCAGGATAAGGGAAAACCCCGAAAAACCCTTATCCCGGGCGAGATTCGAACTCACGGCCTTTGAATGTGAGACAGACACGCTATCATCACACTACCCAGGGAGCCTTAACAGTATTTTGTAAGAATGGTTTGTTTAAAGAAAAGATAGAGAAAGTCATATGAATGGAACACATAATATGTTTACAACTGTTTTGTGTGTGTGATTCAGGAGTTTTTAAAATGTGCACTCGTGTTTTGGGTGAAATCTCCGTATCGAATTCTTCGGTGGAATGCAATACCTACCTTTTCTACCTACTATATGTGTTAGAAAGTAAAATATCAAACCTAATGATAGCAGTGTGACTATCAACCTATTTTAAACGAGAGGATAAATTCTGCTGATAAGGTATAACGGATTTCCTGCAATAGTCCATTTTAAACCTACATTATCTACACCTCTGAATATAGGAAGTTTACATGAATAGAGCAAAAGGCACCACAAAAACTCGATGTTTAAAGCTTATCAGACGTGTCCTGCCCATTCAGGGCCCTGCGTTAGCAGTGATGGATGATATAATAACAGCATTTAGCCCTCCGAACCTGTGTTTCAAGATAAAGCTACATTGTAGACTAGAAATTAATTTCAATATCTTCACTCACCGAACTCTCTCTTTTGTTTCTGTCTGTTAGCTGGTGTGTCCTTTCATCACATGCATAATAGCGTATTCTCTAAATTAATAGCCAGGCTTTCCTTACAAATATGAAACTATATAGAAATAGCAATTCTATTAATGTTCGTCTGTTCGTATAAAGACTATTCGCGAGGTAAATGTGGCATACAGGTGGTAACAATATAAATCTCACTAAAATATGTTATATATTAGACATTTAAAAATAAAGCTGCTATAGACATAGTCAAGAGTTATTACGCTTCCATACTTACATAAAATACAGACGTTGTATATATGTCACAGTATATCAAATTGGGTGTTTGTCACTTATAATAAACTAAATAAATACATCTTGAATTTAGAAATAATAAATGCAGTATTAACAACTATAATAAAGTAAATAAATACAAAATGAATTTACAAATAACAAATTCAATACTAACTACTATAATAAACTGAATAAAGACAACATGAATTTACAAATTATAAATTCAATACCAACAAATATAATAAAGTAAATAAATACAACATGAATTTACAAATAACAAATTCAATACTAACTACTATAATAAACTGAATAAACACAGCATGAATTTACAAATTATAAATTCAATACCAACAAATATAATAAAGTAAATAAATACAAAATGAATTTACAAATAACAAGTTCAATACTAACTACTATAATAAACTGAATAAAGACAACATGAATTTACAAATTATAAATTCAATACCAACAAATATAATAAAGTAAATAAATACAACATGAATTTACAAATAACAAATTCAATACTAACTACTATAATAAACTGAATAAAGACAAAATGAATTTACAAATTATAAATTCAATACCAACAAATATAATAAAGTAAATAAATACAACATGAATTTACAAATAACAACTTCAATACTAACTACTATAATAAACTGAATAAAGACAACATGAATTTACAAATTATAAATTCAATATCAACAAATATAATAAAGTAAATAAATACAACATGAATTTACAAATAACAAATTCAATACTAACTACTATAATAAACTGAATAAAGACAACATGAATTTACAAATTATAAATTCAATACCAACAAATATAATAAAGTAAATAAATACAACATGAATTTACAAATAGTAAGCGCAATACTCACAGCTCATAATAAAATGGTTGGTCAGCAAGGATACATTTTACGAATACAACATAAATGTTGGTTTAAGATATTGCCTTTATACTGTTCATATTTCTTAATATTCTAAAAATCAATTTCTTTAAGCAGTTTTGTCACAGTCCTTATAAATAACTTTATTGGAAGGTTTGGACATCATTGGGTAATTTGTTAGAGTTTGAGATGACAAACACAATGGCGACTTACAATGTCGTAAGTACTTTAAGTCCCAGGATTCATAGTATAGCTAACTATTATGTCAAATAGTATTGATTTAACCTATCCAATTCCTGTCCTACACACGGCTTGTGTGGAAAAAAAAAACAAATCAATACTATTTGACATAGTTGGACATACTATGAATCTTGGGATTTAAAGTATTTACGATATTGTAAGTTGCCATTGTGGTTGTCATCTCAAAATTATTTGAGATCACCTTGTGTTTTGCCAGGAAATACACGAGTCAGTTGAGAAATTTAATGCTAGCATGTTGCAGTGGTAGCACAGTGGTAGAGCAACCGATTTTTTTTTTATATAATGATACAGTACCGGAGGCTTATCAGGACTGCGGCGCAGTAATCCTTTTTTCTCCATTTTTTCCAGTTTCCCATATTTCCTTAGTAGGACCTTAGTATTCTTAATGTTTTGCATTTACATACGCAAACATAGACACATTTACAAACACAGAAATACCCATGCCCAAGGCGGGACTCGAACCCACGATCCTGTCCACCAAGAAGCACCAAAGCGAGACACTTTAGCGAGCGCGGCCACCGGGATCGGCTAATACCGACTCGAGACCGGGAGATCTATGGTTCAAATCGCTGCTGTGGCATTGAATGTTTCAGTGTGACTTTACCTATGAACACAAATATATATTCTAAGAGTAAGTGTTTAAGAATACAGAATTTCTAAATGCCGCAAGTTGGTCATTTTAAGATACGAGTATTCCTAAATGCACGGCTCTCTCGTATCAGGACACGGCACACTAGTGTTGCAATTAGTGGATGGTAACAACAGCAACTAAGAAAATAGGCTTTAAAGGAGCAAGTTCCCTCGCAATTTGCAGTAGCCACGTTCCGCTAGGGACCTCGAGGAAACTGCTGACTCAGCAGTTCTGTAACCGATTGCGACCGAGACTTTATTACTGCTGGGTGGGCAGAGCTTGTAAAGTCCCCTCCACTGCTTTTAGCTTTCCTCACCTTCTAAGATTTTGTGAGCTTAATAGACCGCGCGAAATGTGTCACAGCAGTCAATTTACTGAAAAATGTGTAGCTCGTCTTCTTCCTCTATTCTCTCTTCTTTGTGCTTCTAAAGTGGTTCTCAGATATAAAGAAAAGAAGGAAGCGTGTACAGAAAAAAATTGCTCTTCCAAGGCTCTCAAGCGCTTTATTGATCCAGATAAATGTTGAAACATAGGAAGGTTGGCTGGTCAGAAAGGTTTCCAGACAGTAGCTGAAATTGCTTTGCTTTCGTACTAGATCAAAGCAAACAGTAATTTACAAGTTTACATTAGTTATGAGCTTCCTTTGGGAAGTGAAGCCTCTGCCAGGAAACTGGTGTGTATAGAGATGAACATTCGCCACGTTACATCTTTCTTTCTCATCAGTTCATAATTACAATTACTGCTCTCAAGAACGTGTGCTTACTCGTTTGTTCCATATGCCACATAATGAGACTCCCGGTTTCTTCCATCCCATCTTGTTCGAAACGTAGCAACACATATACTGAACTATGACTGATTCAGTTGTCCAATAGCAGCAGTAGCAGTAGTAGCATTTATTAAGTGTATCAATTGTATCACAATATTACATGGGTCAGAAGACCGTAGGTACTCTCTCTAGAAATATTCTTGAATTGAAAAGATTACCTATTTTATTTGATATTCACAACACTAAGCGCATACGCTACAACAACAATAAAACAAAAATAACCACTCTGATATAATTCATCCACTCACTTGCACTCACACCAACACCTACGTATTCGTTCACATATACCCAATATTCTATGCAATATTTAAGCACCTTATCTATTAAAACACGAAATGCCATTAAGATGTGCCCAAGCTTGACCACCGAAATTTGTAAACTCCTTGCCCTGCATAGAAACAGGTCTCAACCACATGGCAACTAGCTTGTAAAAAATTTGACTATCGTTTTAGCCTAGTGCATTCCCTTATTTTCCTTCTAATTACAAGGAAGCAAGTAATTAAGACAATTTCTGCTAATGTTTATCTCGATTATCATAAAGTAGATAGAGGATTAAGCTTTTTAACAATAATTTGCTACAGTGGTGAAGAGAAAGTCATGGGAATAGAACACACCAGATTTTTAGAAAAATGTCCGTATGTGTGCCTTTCCTGCTCAAAAATGAAAAGTCGTTTAAATACCAAACTTGGTACTTAACTTTAGTATGGAAACAATACAAACATTTTCAAGGAACACTACACTTTAAATAGAACATTCTTCGAAAAGTTTGATTTTCTCAAAAATGACTCAAACTATTTTGATGAAAATAGCATGTTTAAGAGATCTTCATGCCAAACGAAATATACATATTAAATTTTCTGGGAATGGCCTCTGAAGACCTCTTGATGACTTTTATTTAGCTGGTAAACCTTAAGAGATAAACATAATGTATTACATATGTTTTGTCATCTTGACCATGTACTTAATTCATGTATGTATATCGCAAAAAGACCTCTGAAGTCACTCAACGTAAAATAAGGAATAAAAATCTGATGCGTTCCGTTCACATAATTTTCTCTAGCTGCTCCACAAACAATTTTTTCTTACAGAAGATTATTCTTTTATCTGCGTCATGCTAACCTAGATAAACGTTAGCAGTATTGGTCTTTATACGTACTCTCTTGTAAACAGTAGATAAATAAGTGAATGCCTTACGCTAAAGCGATAGTCATTTCTTTAAAAAGATGGTGCTCTGTGACACTATTGAGGTTAAGTTCGCGTTGCATGGTCCCGTTTGAAAAAAAGTTCATTAATTGAAAATTGAAACCAATTACAATGAATATCTCTACAATAGGAACGAATGTTGCTTAAATTATGTGTTTTAACGAGATCTACACATTTTGTGTATTAAGTTTTTGTCTATCTCCTACGGATCAACCGTTAGGCAAAATTCGGCAAAACTCAGCCAGAGTAAAAACCAGTTCAGAGGATATTCCCAGAATAAAAATATGCATTTTATTTATGATATGAATATCTTTAATATAAGGTATTTTAATCAAAATCGTTACAGTTATTTTTTAGAAAATCAAAATCTTCGAAAAATGTTCCATGTAAAGCGCAGTTGTGGTGAGGGTAGTTTCTAGAAAATATTGTCACACCCTTGAAAGATACTGAATTTAAATACCAAGTTTGTTTTTGTTTTTGAGCTACGCTGTCCTGACACACACAATACGCTTTTTCGGACACAGGGGACTTCAAAACATATATTTCCGGTGAAATCACGACATCGAATTTTTGGTTCGGAATACAGTACCTTCTCTATCCAGAAAGTACATTGCACATGCGGAATAAAAAGAATAAAAAATAATGATAATTTCCTCGTCAATATGCTCCTTCCAAACCTTTATGACTAGTAATTCTACTGACTTCAACACATCTGAAATAACCCAAGTGACCCAGCCAACGCGCCCAGAACCTAAGGACTCTTATATAAACAGTAGTTTGATTCCCTGAGTAAACTTTACTAAAGGGGGAGGTGGTAAGAAAGTTGAAGCAGCTCTTCACAACTTCTATCCAGTTACCTTAAACTTTAAATTGCTCTTTAGGACAACCTGATCACTTTTTGATTATAAAAAGAAGGCTATTAACAAGATGCCAAACTTTTAATATAGACCCTTAAATAGGGTTATAACGCCACTTTCTTACTTTCTCTACCGATTACCTACCTTAAGTAGAGAAAGTATGCATATATATATATATATATGTTTTTTTGTTTTTGTTTTTGTTTTTGTTTTTTCTTTTTGTTACAATTGACTTACCCTCCCCTTATGAAACCCCTAGGACTTACAAGCGGATGTCTATGGGTCAGCCTTTCGGGGAGCCAGGCATGAAATCATAGAATGGAGAACCTGGAACAAGCGGTCGGCGCGTAACCAGGCACGAACGTGAGGAAGTGGATCCTATGAAATACAAGCAAGATGAATGATAGAAAAAGTGATGATGCAGAAATTGGTGGAATGAGTGGCGGGGGAAATCGAAGGACATGGAGAAAACCTTCCCAAATTCGCTTCGTTCACCACAAATGCCATATGCGAGCGCTTGGCATCAAACCCGGGCCGACTAGGTGGGAGGTGAGCTGTCTAACCACTCCGCCACGGCGCCGCCTAGTATTAATTACTACCCTAAAATATGACATTTATATTAAAATAAAACTGAGCATTTCCTGGTTTCTGTATGAGTGTGTACACTTGAACATAGTCAAACAAAACATGACATTTTGTTGTTTACACATACTTTAAATATACATACCTGGCTAATATTTAAGAAATTTCTCAGTGGATCAACCATTTAGATAGAAGAAAGAGTAATTTGTTATTTCTAAATTTTAAAAAATCTTATGTGATCCATTCACACAAGCTTCTCTACATCTCTGTAACCAATAATTGTTAAAAAGCTTATTATTCTATCTACTCTATGCTAACCGGGATAACCATTAGTTATTCAGCTTATTCTTCTATTTACTCTATGCTAATCATTATTACTTAGTTCCTAATGAGTAGCAGGCTAAACCGGCAGTCAAATGTTTTAAAATGTGGTTGCTAAGGGTTTGATATCCGTTTCTTTGCTTGGCCAGGAGTTGACAACTTCCTGTATAAGAAAAGTTTTAAGTATTTTAAAACTAAAACCAATAACAAGAAATATCTCTAAAACGGTTCCACGAAAATGTAAATATCTACCATAAATTCTGCTTTTAAGGTGACCTAAATTTTTTTTTGTAGTAAGGTTTTGTCTATCTCTTACGTTTATCAGTTATGCAAAATTCAGAAATATCCATCCAGAATAAGGTGGCCTTCTGAGGCTATTCCCAGAAAATTCGAGATATACATTTTATTCGCCATGTAAATAACTACAAGAGATTTTATTCAAATCTTTAACACCATTTTTAAAAAAAGAAAATGTATGAATGTTTTCCATATAAAGGTGGTTCGGGTGGGGGCATTTTCTTGAAAATCTTCGTGTAGCATCCTTGGAAGATACTGAAGTTAAATATCAAGTTTGGTATTTAATGGATTTCTCGTATTTGAGCTATGCTGCACACACACACAGCACACACACAGGCAGGCACACACAGACATTTTTCTAAAAAAGCTTTTTTTGTATTCAGGAGGGTCCCAAAACATATATTTCCGGTGAAATCCCGGTATTGAATTTTTGGCTGCAATGCAATACCTTCTCTATACACTACGTACACAGTACGCATAGAGAAAGTAAAAATAAATTAAATAATGTAATTAAAATGTATATTGTGACAGTGCCGTATACTACTCTCAAGTTCACTTTAGTATGCGAGTCGGTGCAGTTGGAGACCCTGGAATGCGTAACAACACAGGAAATGCGACGCGATGGTAATCGGAACCTTTGGAACGTGACTCTGGATTCTTCTAGAGCATCGGTTTCCACAAGCTTCAAGAAAAGTCAGTTTCTAGCTATAAAAGTATGAAGAATTACAATTTTAGGTAGTGGGCCGTGTGTCGTGAATTGTACGAGTCGTGAGTGACTGAAGTATTAACGCGCAGCGATGCGCAAGCCATGGATGGCGTGCAGCTGTCAACTGACAGCGGGTTAACATGACGAGTGAATTATTTGCAGCACTGAATTTGAAACTGCATATTTGCTATAACACTTATTCATGCGATATCAGATGGTGGTATAACAAAATGCATAACCTGAATTTTATTATACAATCTGTGAACTGCAAAGGTAGATTCAGACGGAAAAATTAACTGCCATAGCCGGGTTTTGAGCCACAGATCCCCTGGTTTCCGTCCAACTACTACCATTAAGCTACCATGGTAACATGCTGAAATTACATTAAATTACCTAACCAGGTACATCATCTTGAAATAATTTGAGCTCTGCATATGATTTAGCAAAAAAAAAACGCGACCTGTTTAGGGAATTTAATGCCCTATTGCCATGGTAACTCAGCGGTTAGAGCAGCTGGATTGAAACCAGGAGATCCATGGTGCAAATCCCGGCTATGACACTGAAGTTTTCAGTCTGACCCTACATTTCCAACTCCTATCCTGTAAACGGCTTGTGTGGAAGAAACAATTATTTCCCAGTCTGTAAATTCCTTCTTATTGTTATTGAATATTACTGGCAGAATTTATAGCTCTGCTAGATTTATTACGTTAATTACGAATACTCTCACTCTCTTTCCTTTCCGTGTCTATACTTTCTATCTCAGTCGCCTTCACCCCTCTTCTCCCTAGGTTAATTTATATTCACGATATTTTTAAAGCCGTTACTAAAATGATTAAGCTTTCTAGTTCTAATGAGAATTAAAATGTAAATAAAAGTTTGAATAGTATGTATGCAAACGGATGCCTTTTCTTTATGCTTAACTTACAACGCATTTAAAGATTTCATTAAAGAACTACTGTCTCTGTGTAGCATTTTGAAAAATCCTTATAGTTAATTGGTATGGTAAAATAAATAAAATGCACATTTTCAAAAGGTAACTTAGAGTAGAGAAACAAATCTGTTCTTTATTTTCCCATTACTGATTATAAAGAAACGCCTTTATTCCGTTGTTTTCACAACAACTCTTCGGTACAATTTTTTTCTCTCGTCACTTCGACGCGTAGACAATTAGCTCCTCCCTCTAATGCGGCTGCTGCATTCTGTGAACTCACCGTCGAAACTGACTCGCTGGGACTCGTTCTTGCATTTTATAGCTGTCGATCACATGGACAGAAATTTCTAGAATAGGCGAACATTCTAGCACGTGTCTGTTGCGCCATTCCAAGGCTTTGAGTTACTGCCACCGCTCTTCACTTGTTAAAATTATGATCCCTGCGACAATGAGTGCAATATTTAAGGAAGCCAAATATCACTTATAGGTTCCCAAAGCAAGCCGCCGCGATTACGGACCAGCAAGGTGTAATCAGCGTATGTTGTAGATATATGAAGTATCATATCAATTGGTTTCACCATACTTGTTGAAAAGATAGCACACGCAACACACGTATAAAAAGGTATAAATCATATTTAATGCTAAAGGGTAAACCATTATATTATCAAATATTCACTAAAATAAGCTATTAGGATTATTTTTAATGTTATTGTGATAGTGCTATCTTATGCAATGGTTCTCATGTTCACCATAGTATGAGAATCATCGCAGTTGGTATGCGTAAACACGGAAGAACGTTACAATGGAACAGGAACCTTCGGGAAAGTGTCTCTCAATTATTTTTCAAGCTTCGGCTTCTAGTATCTTCGACAAGTTTCCAGAAAGTCTGTGACGTCATTTTATAGCTATAAAAGATCGTAAAATTGCAGTGCAATGTTTTTGTGTTGTGAATTGTACTGCCTCATGAGTGAAGGAGTGTTAGCGTGCAATAAGTGGCGCGCAGCTATAAACTCTCTACGCGTCGAAACGTCAAGTGAATTATTTGCAGCAGTGAATCAGAGACTGTATTTGTAAACAATTTTGGAGTCAACAAAGACATTTATTGCATTATAGAGGAATAAACCACATGGAAAAGGCCTATCTGAATATTAGCATATGCAGTAATCACTTTCGAAACGTTTAACTCCACTGTTTCTTTAATGTTCTATAGGCATTATCTTTGGAATGCTACAGACCGTTTTTAGTTGCCCCTAACATTAGCATAATTTATACATTTAAAGTTAGTTTTCCTATCAGCCTTCTGTGTCAACTAAAAGTGCATGTTGAAACTGTCTCACAGTTTACGGAATTCATAGTAATATCATGCTTTAGTACAAATCGTCTGCAAAAGCCAAAGTAATACATGTTAGTATATGCATACTGAAATCCCTTTCATATTACAAATCAGATACTTCACAACATGTTTACTTTTCATGGGTATATTTGAAATGCAGAGTCTTTGTTACGAGGATTGCTGATGTGAAAGAGTTAAAAATAAGAATCGGAAATAATGTAAAGATATACAGTCAGTAGTGATAGAAAATTATCATAAGTAATACCACCAGTGTTTTCAGCTTGTCGATAATTTTCCTGAGAGATGAAACGCGAGCTGTATTTGGTAAGACAATTCAGTGAAATAGAATATTAGTCATTTATAATATATAGGAAGGGATATTTTATCAGGTTATGATTGTAATACTTAAATTTAGTTCTCAAACGGTAGATGACGCATTCGACATGAAATGGAAACAAATGTTATTTTATTTGAGGTTATTGCACTCATCTCATACATAAGAAATACAAATAATGATTATTTTCACTCCTTTTTAATTAAATAAATTATGAACTAAATAAAACTTTAAATAAACAATGTGACTGAATTCATTGAAAGAACAATTGTGGAACTGACAGTTATTAAAAGTGAAGGTTGGCTGTCTGGATTTTGCCCTTGTTACCAATAGACAGGAGATTAAACATGCGAACATCAGGTGCGACAAGATTTCAAAGAAATGTATATCAGCTGCAATAAGATTTTTCGACAATATCGCTCCAGTCAGATAACCGCGAATGGTTCCAATTGCCTAATCTCGGTCATTCCATTGGCGCTTTAACTGTCAAGAAGAATTCACGTTTAAAGCTTAGTTACTGTTAAATTGTAAATAGACAAAATTTTCAACGTGTTATTAAATAATTACAATTTCTTTTGTTACAGTAGTTGCGTAAATTGCTGATAAAATTGTCAAAGAAATCAACTACCAAATATTTATGAAACAAACGAAAGTTTAATGCAATAAAGTAACAAATCTAATCAACTATCAGAAAGAAACCTGATGTTCCATTCATGTAACTTTTTCTACGTATTCTACACAAAACTACTCTCACAAACGAAATGGTCCTATTGCTTAGCTCCTTATGAGTAGAAGGAATATAAGGGAATACACTATGCTAAAACAATAGTCAAACATTTTAAAAGCAGTCACTTTATAACAGAAATTTGATTCTCTTTGCATGACTAAGACTAAAAAAAATAGATGTGAAACCAATGACGACTTCCCGCTTGAGAAATGTACCTACACGTATTTTCAAATTGAAGCCAATAACAAGGTATATCTAGAAAATTGTTAGCTCTACAAAAAGCTGTAGGCTACAAATTCTGTGTTTTGACATTCTTATCTATTCTTACGATTTACCAACTATGCAAAGTTCATTCCGAATGAAGAGGTCTCTAGGAACTATTCCCAAGAAATTCAGTACACGCATTTTATTTGTCGTATAACTAGCTATAATGTACGGTATTTTAATCAAATCGTTAGAGCCATTTTTGAGAAAACCGAATATTTCGAAAATTATTCCATATAAAGCGTTACATTCTAAAAATGTTCGTGTGGCATCTTTGGAAGATTTAAACTTATATATAAAGTTTGATACTTAATTGAATTTTCGCTTTTGAAGTATGCTGTCCATACACACACATACACAGACACATACACACACTCATCACACGGTTTTCTTTTTTTTTTTTTCAAAACTGATTCTTTTTCCGAAGTCCTCAAAAACGTGTGTTTCCTATGAAATATTGGTATCGAATTTTGGCTTCTCTGCGTATTATTTACTAACATAGTAATTGTTAGAGGAACTAAAAGGTTAAATTAAAATATATATTCACTTCAAATTTTTTAAGATAACGTCACTTGTACAATAATGGCTGAATTTTTTTTTTTTGTAAAATTTTCTTTGCGTATTATAATTTTAGCTGCATCTGCATTGTTGTTTGCTTATGAGAGACCCTGTATTGAGCTTTAGCTGTAAAATGGAACATTGCACATTATGATGAAGTTTATTCTGTAAAATAACTGTACTGAATTTTACAAATAGCAAGCAACGAGACAATATTATCCTTGTGTTACTAGCTAAATGTATTAATTACAAATTGAAGTTGACGTTTATTATGTTTGTTAAAATCACAACGTGTGTTTATCCATGCACAAACATTATATAAATATTGCACGAAAAACCAGCAATTGCTCATTAAATCTCTGGATTTATGTACTGAAATGTTATTGCTCGTTACATAAATATTGGATTCCAATCCATAAGCTTTGGGAGATACACTCCATTCAGTGCCCATTAAACCTTCATTTTTGAGAGTAATAAATTAATAATGTGTTACATGAATAGGGTCATTTAATATTCAGAAGGTCTGTATACAACCTTCCAAAAACACTAATACATTTTTCTGGGTTTTTTATGCTTGGGTTTTTGTTAGAAAATAAAGAGCAGCTTAATGAGTAGAAATTATGCTCAGTAGATTAAGTTCTCAAGAAAATCAAAATCATTCTTTTATCTTGAATTTTGAGGCTGTAGAGGTTAAAAAAATGTAATGTGCTTCGTCCAAATGACTTTCTCAATAGCTCTATAACAAATTATTCTTAAAAAGTTTATTCTTCTATCTAGTTCATGTTGAGATAAAATTTCCTATTACTTGTTGCTTTGTAAGTAGAAGTGAAAGGCTAAAGCGATAGTCAAATCCTTTAAAAGCTGGTTGCTATGTAATTGAAATTCCTTTGTTTGTTTGGCCAGGAGTTGACAAACAACTATTTTATATCTGAAACCAATAACAGAAATATCTCAGAAACGGTTAGATCTACAACAAGATCTACATTTTGTGTGGAGTAAGTTTTATCTTTGGGGTTATTGTTTCCGGTGTAGGCGGCGTCATTTCTTACACTGCTCTCGGCCGACGTTTCGCTGCAAATTATGTTGAGCTTCTTCCTCGGTCCACTGGCTCGACATAGGTTGCAGCGTAACGTCGGCAGAGAGCAGTGTAACAAATAACGTGGTCTACACCGAAAACCATAACCCCAAAGAAATACGGCCGTGGAAACCTGTAGATATACATAAGTTCTATCTATCTCTTACAGTTTACCAGTTATGCAAAATTCAAGCAAATTAAGGATATATTTTAATTGGCATGTAAATGTCATTAATATACGTAATTTTAATCAAAATCGTTAGTCATTTTTGAGAAGTTAAAAATATTCGAAAGTTTATCCATGATAAGGGCATTTTGGGATGTGTGGACATTTATCTAATTTTGGGGGGGGAGGATACAGGTGCTTCATAACGTGTATTTTCTGTGAAATCTCTGTATATAATTTTGGGTGGAGTGCAATACCTTCTCCAATTACGTACTATGTTGATAAAGTAAAAATTAACTGAAGCTTATCGATATAGAGTTTTGGGTGGAATACAATACCTTCTCCATGCACAAGTTCTAGAGAAAGTTAAAATCCCCACCCTAACTTCCTTTACATATGAATACTATTCTCAAACATAGTTCTAATCATTTTGATTAAAATACCATATATTTAAGATGGTTACATGATAAATAAAATGTATATCTTGATTTTTTTAGAATACCCCGTGAATCACATTTATTTAGGAAGGAATTTTAAATAATGTTGCACAACTGGTAAACTTTACGTGATATATCAAAATTTACCATAGAAGAATGTATATATTTTAAAATATACAATTTATTCCAATATTTTTTTACATAAGGCATTTAATAGTTCAAATGGCTCAATAGTTTGCATATTCTTAAAATCCTCTTAAATTTTAGTTATTTCTCGCGATTTCAGGAAACATGATATTCTAAGACCTGGATACAGCGTCCAGTTCTTAAACATTGACTTTTGCTACTCTCTTTGGACATTCAATGAAATGTTTAATGTGCTATTTCCGCAAAGACTTATCTCGATTAAAATAAAGTAAGTATAAAAATAACATTTGGTAGGAATAGTTTATATAGACATTAATAAATGATAGAGGGTAGAGAAAACTATTTGAATGTAACAGAGACTGCTATAAAAAGATCCGTGTTTGTCTGTGAAAAGAATAACTTAAAGACGATATTGATTTTAAAAAAAATGTCTCCACTTAAACTATTCTTTACATGGTATATTTTACTCAAAAATCTGATGTGCTCCATTAAAGTGATTTTCTCTACATCTGTGCAATAGTTATTATTAAAAATGTTATACTTCTAATTACTTCATTCTCATTGAGCAACATTAATAGGAATAGTCTTATTACTTGCGTCCTTGTATGTAGAGGCGAAATAAGGGAGTACCATAGGTTAAGATGATAGTCAAAAGCTGGTTAATGTGTGACTGTATGGACAGGAGTTGGAAAATTCTTGTACGAAACCCATAACAAGGAATATCTCAAAAACGATTAACTCCACGAAAAAATGTATATGACATAATCTGTGTGTTTTATCGTGGTCTACATTTTTGTGTAGTAAGATTTTGTCTATCTCTTACAATTTACCATTTATACAAAATTCAATAAAAATCGTCCAGAATAAAGAGGTCTTTAGAGGCCATTCTCTGAAAATTCAAGATATACATTTTGTTTGGCATGTAAATATCTTAAATATAAGAGATTTTAATCAAAATTGTTAGAGCCATTTTGGAGAAAATTACTCTATGCTGTCCACAGACATACATATGGACCTTTTTTCCAGAAATGCTTTATTTTATTCAAAACATGTATTTCCGGTGAAATATCGGTACCGAATTTTTGGGTGGAATACAATACCTTCTCTATACACCTTGTACAAGGTACGTGTAGAGAAGGTAAAAATATGTAATTTAGCTATTTCTCAAAGGTTTACCTCAATTAAAAAATGTTATCAATTAGATAGGAAACTAACCCTTCGTCGCAGCTGTTTGTAAAACTAATATAGGTAGAGGGTAAAGGTCATGTGACTGTAACATACCAGGTTTCTTTCAGTCGATCTTCTTGTAATCATTTTTGTGTGTATTTTAGAGAGAGATAGAGACGCAGATTAACTGGTGGCATAGGACAGATCAGTGTCTTGAATAGCATTTGGAATTTTCTCCTTTAGTTCAGCTAGAGAGGGGATCTCTCTCCTTGCTTTCCTTTCCATTCAAGCATCTCCACAAATAGAAGTTCAGTACAGATAGATCCGTGAAACATAGAGGCCACAAATCTTTGGTAACAGCTCAATCTGGGAAACACGTGTGACATTGCTTCTTTCTTGTTGTAAGCAACGGTTTTAGCTCTCAACATTAGTCAAGTGAGCCAAAATGCTGAGGCAAATACACATCTGTATCTACAGCCATACCGAGGAATGTTGATCATGAGATGTTACAACCAGAAGATGCTCATCAGATCTCACATGTTTTCTCGCATAACAGGTTTGGATTCAGAAGCATGATGTCGAATTGTAAAAGTAAGGCGGTAAAATTCACTATTTAATCTAAACTCCACAAATTATGATAAATTATTTAAACATTGATCATTTATTATTAATGTGTTTTACCCGGTTCAACAAATCAGTATGCCTCACTTCAGAAAATTGAATGCCATACTGGCAAGTTGTCACAGCAGCTCAATGGTCTGAGCAACCGCACGGAGAGCGAGAGAACTGTGTTCAAATCCCGGCTGTGGCATTCAATTTTTCAGCTGGTTCTAAAAATACTAACTGTTACCCCTGTGTACCTTTCAATATATAATGACAATTTAATAATGTATGTTGGCGTGAACATAGTTAATATTACCCGGATACCATGTACTTACGAGGGTAAGTCGCCGTTAAGGTAGTACTCTGACTTGAGACATACTGGGTGGTTGAACCCATATCAGTTGGAAAATTGAATGCCATATCGGCAAGTTGGCACAGCAGCTCAATAGTCAGAGCAACCGTACGGAGAGCGGGAGAACCGTCTTCAAATCCCGACTGAGGCATTGAATTTTTCAACTGGTTCTAACAATACTAATTGCTTATTTAGTTCTACCGCTTCATTGGTGCCGTTTGGATGCATAGGATTAGGCTTGGATTGGGATAATGAAACGTAAGGGACGCTTCACGCACTACGATACAATAGTGCAAACTATTCTAGCTTGAATGTACACCAAAATTGGCAGCGAGTTACTCATGACCCACAGGGGTCTGCCTGCAATGTGTAATAGAACTGGAAATTGAGATTACGCTGACATCACGGTTGTATCAACTGTTGTAATAAACTGACAAGAAGAGTAAGCATTGTGCCATAGCCTTCGCCCAGTGACCCACTATCACTCTTTGCCTTCAACCGGACTCCGATATTTGTGGTTGAGTACGGGCCAGTATTCTAACTCAGACGAGACTAGTTGAAACAGCCTGCCACAGTGAATCTAGCTATTCCGCCGGGAGGCATAGATGAAGTGAATGAGCGCAAAAGTCCCTAACATTTCCTAGTTGAAACACCCGCACATCATTAGAGAGTAATGCCAAGAGAGCGGCACAGCGACCCTAGCAAGCAAACATCTCTCTTCCCCTCCCTCTCCCTCTCTCTCCATTCTCTGGGGATAGTCTTTCCAGAGCCCAAGCAACTACACAATCTGCCCGGCATCGGACACTACATAACCAGAAAGCACACCGAAAACATGAAAGGAAGATGAAATAGGAGGGAATGAGGGAAAGGAGGGTCGTGGTGAAATACACCACCGCTCATTCTACTTAGCGGGATGCTAACTTTGCCCTGTCGAGGACTACTTAAAAAGCCAGACTGTATTCTGACATAAATGTACGTGTCTAGCAGCCACAAGAGGTGTAACAAAATTCAGCAACAAGTTCACTTCGTGCGAAGAATGGAAACATGGCACAAAAAGGGACATCAAGGATACCAATGGGTATCTTTTAGTTTTTATCCAAATGTTTTCAACATTTTTATACTACTCTACCCAAATAATAAGTGTGTTTTAATTTTAACACATGTATCTTTAATAGCCAGACAGTCGGCATATTGCCGTGGTAGCTCAGTGGCTAGAGAAAGTGGAAGATTTGTGTTTCAAAACTCTGCTAGTTTCAATCTGCCTATACTTTCGCATATTTAACATATGTTAAGAAAAATAATAACATTTTACTGCAATTAATTAGTCAGGCGTTCCATATGATGCGAAATTGGAATTTTGAAAACAATACAAATACTACCATTTAATTTAAATACCAATGTACAAAGCTGGCACATAATCTGCTTCTCAGAAAAAATGTTTAAGCTTTTAAATATGGTGTTATTAACTACTTATCTTAGGTGGTCGAATTTATTGTGACATAGGCGTAGAAAAACTCATTTGGCAGATTTTAATACAGTTTCTGCTGAAAATGTTCACGAGATTAGTTATAAGTTGAATCACGTGAGGATTTTTAGTGCCAAGGTCTAACAACATTTAAAGTCTAGTAAAAGGTATTGAAAGTAAATACATGCATTAGGCCGTGTGATCTTGAGCATTTAAATTATTATCTGCTGAGTTTTAAGGGACTATATGAGTAAAAAGTCATGACGTGTAATTAATACTAGAGATTTAAAGTATTTTTTACGTTAAAAGAAAATGTTTAGTATTTTGAGTGTCGACAAAATTTCAGCTGAGCACTGAACTGGTTAATGCAGTTCAGTGTAGATAAATATTTAAAAGTATTAATTATTCATCCTATCTCTAAGTATGTGGAATCGCAAGGTTTGTAAATGTGTCAGAGGGTCAGTAACGCAGTGTAAACAGCGATAAACAGATTTATTAACCACATCAAGCCTACTGGACAAAATAACCTGGCATATAGTATGCCTATAACTCAAAAAAACAAGCAATGTGCGCTTGTGTGCATAAAAACGTAATTCATTAAAATCGTGTTTTTTCTCTCCATAAGGAAGGAGTATCAGTTACCTGTGTGTGTGGTCTGAAAACAAATAGGGGCATAATAACTAATGAAGGATGTTATCGTGAAATGTTGGGGCTGGTCGTAATTTTTTTCTAAAGAGTTTCACAACGATTTGTACACAAGGAAGGGCTAAATCAATTACAGCATTATTCAGCATTCTAAAGGAAGGGCTGAAGGAATATTTGTATGTGCGTAAAACCAGAAACTACCATGAGAGCTTTCATCAGCAAAAATTAAAGCTATTGCCGTTATAGAACTGAATAACCAAACTGGCATTAAGAAGCCGCAATGTAGCTTTAAAATAGAAAGTGTTAATGTTTCTTCGTCAGTTTGGTCATATTGAGCAGAGGTAGAGCCCCTGCCAATCCAGTGATGCTCGGGCTAAAAGGTGGTCACGTTTTTAGAAGTGGAGATAAGATTTTATTAGTGTCAACATAAACTCCGTTCCATTATGGCTACATTTTATCTATGACTGTACAAACCATTGCAGCTAAGTCATCCCAAAAAAATAATTTTAGATTTTATGGTTTACCGAGAAAAAATTGCAACCAGTTGTGCCAGCATTTTGCCATATTTGTGCAGTTGATTAGATTAGCCGGAAGATCTGTGGTCCAAGTCCTGGCAATAACATTGAGTTTTTCAATCTGATTCTACCTTTCCAACACTAAAATTGATTTTAATTATTTAGTTGCTCGAGGTCGAAAATCTCAAACTGAATTTCAGTTTCAATCCAAACTGACAAGAGTGTCTGGATTAGACAAGTCTGCCAAACTTATTATGATTGTGCACTACGTCATCCACACCCTCTTTGAGCGTAAGAAATAGATGTTATGGTCATCACATGGATTAAGGAAGGAGAATCCATGCCCCCCTCACTGCTATCCCTTATTTACCAGCTCTACATTAGCACTTTGGAGCTATGCTTGGAAATTTTTCAGGACGCTTTGCTTGAGGTAATTTGAATTCTGAAATGTTACTCAGGTCAAACTGATATATCTGCAGAAGAAATCATATAGAATATGATCATTCACTGATGTTTCACTTTTCAATGTACTTAATCAGCTGAAAAAGTTGAAAGAAAAATCATGTAGCTTTTCCTTGTACCGTGACCATCTTAAACACACAAAATTTGATATTATGATTCCTTGCATATAGACTGAATTATATTTGTAGAATATTTTTTCAGCGCACACGCATCGGCAGATAATACATACACTGAGAGGGCAAAAATCATGGGAAGGCAGTTGATGTGAAATTGACAAATTGCTCCTCCACCAGTCCTCAAAACTGCAAAAGCACGTCGAGGGATAGACTATGAGGTGTTGGAATCTTCTGAGGGGATACTGATCCACGTATCTCACAATTTTTCTTTTGTGGTTGTTGCTGAGTTCTGTGAGAGTACTCTGGTATCAGCAGCATCTCATAAATCTTCAATTGCATTAAGATCAGATGATCGTAAATTTACCGGAATGTTCATCGAACCACCTAGACATGGATGCAGCCAAAGAGAGTGATATGTTCCCTGTCGAAAAATGTAATTTCCATCAGGGTACTCTAATGTCAGAAATGGATGCAGGAATCAAGGAATGTCCACATAACGTAAACCTGCCAATCCCTGCAGTCAATAATAGGAGCTAATTTTGATCATGAAAACTCAGTCCAGACCACAACTGAGTCACCTCCTGCCTATTCTTAAACGCATAACACGGAGGATCCATAGCTTCCTGGGACATACCACACACCTCCCATGTGCTCATACAACTGGAACCAGTATTCATCCGACCATGCTGCTCGTCGCCAAAGTTCCATGGTCCAATGACTATGTTCGTGTTAACTCGTTAAGCTCTATGTCAAGGAGTCAGCAAAGAGATAACAATCGTTCGTTGGTTGTAGAAGCCCCAACATTCAAAAGGGAGTGATCTTACTCACAGCAACCCTTCGAGGCCCCGTATGATACTGCTGAGGCGCCGCGACGTCCATTGTCATCACCTGTAGTCGTCTTGCATTGTGTGTGTGTAAACATTGCCTCTGTGATATTGAAGATCCACACTCGACACTGTCGACCTCGGAAATCGCCACGTTGTGCCATCTCTAATTCAGTATGACCCATGCGCTTATAACGACTATCATCCCCTGTTCAAAGTCGGTTAACTCGCGATGTGTTGCCATATTTACTAAACACTTGTCTGTAACTAACTACTTAAATAGGTGTTTATACTCCACACTCACACCATACTCTGGGTCTAGCCGCAACACTTGGGAGTTACACGCGGCACATTTTCAAATAGGACAACCATTCCTGACTTTTGGCCACTCTGTTTATGAATGACTTTTGCTTTGAAAATAATAACCGAATAGCGATACCAAACGTTTAAGAACTAGACAGGAGTATTAAGACTAGACTGTAATATTAAAACTAACTCATCTGAATATCAAGTGGTGTTGCAGGCAATCGTAATATGTAACTGAAATTAGAAAAACAATGAGAAAGTTTGAACTATTTAAACAAATAATAACGGATATCTCCGAAAGAAAGAAAACTTTATTTGAATAAATTATATTTTAAACATATTTATATTTTTGTGAAGTGTTTTTCAACCATCACTTAACGAATATTAATTACACATTAATTCCTACCGGGGATGTGGACTTAAAATGTTCCCAGAAAATTCAAGTATACAGTTCATATCTCATGAAAATATCTAAACAATCATTTTGGGAATGACTGATAGTTTGAGATAGGGGATTTGCATCCCTTGTTACATCCTTGGAAAATGCTTAACGTAAAAGTTTGGTATTTATTCCACTTTTCGTTTTTACTTTCTCCGCATAGTATATGCTGCGTAGTAGAGAATATTTTGCACGCCAACCAAAAATTCAAACTGAGATTTCACCGGAAGTAAACAATTTAGATCCCCATATAAAACAAAACGACATTTTTAGTTTCTCTATATCTACTATGTACATAGTGTGTAAGAGGAGGCATTGTATTCCACCCAACATTCTATACCGAGATTTCACCAGAAATATACGTTTTGAGGCCCCCTGAGTCCCAAGAAAAGCATCTTTGGAAAAAAGGTGCGTGTATGTCTGTGTGTATCTGTAGACAGTATGGCTCAAAAACTAAAACCCGTTAAATATCAAATTTGCGACGAAGATTTTCAAGAAAATCCCCCCACTCCATACTACCCTCTACATGGAAAAATGTTTGAACATTTTATTTTTCTCAAAAATGGCTCTAACGATTTTGATTAAAATAACATATATTAAAACTATTTATATTACAAATAAAATATATACATATCTTGAATTTTCTAGGAATAGCTTCTAGAGACTTGTTTATTCTGGATGAGTTTTGCTGAATTTTGCATAACTGTTAAACTGAAAAGATACAAAAAAGCTTACGGAAAAAAACATATAGATCTGGATAAAATACATAATATATGTCATATACATTTTTTATGTAGAGTCAACCATTGCTGAGATATTCTTCGTTATTAGTTTCAATTTTGAACTGCTTAAACGTATCACAAACAGTAAGTGACGTTTTATCTCTCTTGTTTTACTGCAGGTTATGCAAAACGAAACGAACTTCAATTGTTTCACATAGGAATAGCTTTTAAAAAAAATTATTATCAATTTAGCCTGATGTACTCCCTATGCCCCTTCTACTTAGAAGGAAGCAAGTAATTAGACCGTTTTACCTTGTCAGCATGTTGTAGATAAAAGAGTAATATTGTTTTAAGAAAATTTGTTTGTGTAACAGCTAGAGAAAGTCATGTGAGGGGAACACATCAATTTTTTTTCGAAAAAAGACCGTGTGTGTATGTGTGTATGTTCATAAAATACCAACCTTGGTATTTAAGTTTAGTATCCTTCAAGGATGCGAAACGAAGATTTTGAGGAATATGACTCCACACCAAACTACACTTTACATGGAAAAAATGTCTAAACTTTTGAGTTTCTCAAAAATGGCACTACCGATTTTGATTAAAATGCCGTATTTTAAGGATATTTACAAGGCAAATAAACTGTATATTTTGAATTTTCTGGGGACAGCCCCTGAAGAGCTCTTCACTGTGGATGAATTTTACTGAATTTTGATAACTTATATATCGTAAGAGATACACAAAAACTTATTACACGAAAACATTTGCAACTCATTAAATTTCATAATTTATACAATTCACGTTTTTGTGGAGTTGATCGTTTTTTTAGATATTCCTTGTTATTGGTTTCAACTTTAAAATAATTCGTTTTTATAGGAAATTTGTCAAGTCCTAACCATGCGAAGAAACGGATTTCAGTCCATAGCAACCAATTTTTAAAAGATTTGACAGTCGTTTTTGCCAAATGCACTCCCTTATTTCCCTTCTGCCTACAAGGATGCAAGTAATAATACCATTTCTACTAGTGGTTATCTCAGTTAGCATGAAATAGATAGACGAATAAGCTTTTTAACAATAATTTGTTACAGAGATGAGAATGAAACACATCAAATATTTTTTTTATTTATTCAGAAGGCCTCAAATTGTATATTGCGGACTAAGAACTGTAAGTTACTTATCAGGTCTTAAATACATATTGGGAATACGAAGCCCGCGAGGCCGATTTTTCCCAAGCATTCGAGATCTAATAAGTAAATTACAGTCCGTGGTTAGTGAATTACTTTTTGAAATACTTGAAAACAACTGTAAAAAATAATAAACCAAAATTGCTTTTCAATATTTTATTGAACATTAGGAAAAAAGAAGTCTCGATGTGAACAAATGAAAGGCTACATCTAGATTAGATGGACAAAGTCTTCTTATACACTCTTTTGTTAATGAATATTCAATAGGTTCTTTACTTGATGTACCATTTGTCTTGAGTGTTACGTCATTTCCTAATTGTACTGTAAGTAATAATGGCCTCTCAAACTCTTACTATTATAACTTTCAGTGCTTGTTGGCATGGCAATTAACAAATGTATTATAAATTTAGCTTACATTATCAAATATGTGTTTAGAATGATTAACTTACATATCAAGTATTTCAAAAACACATATTTGGCGAATCTCCAGATCAAATTTCTGTGATATATCAAGCTTCCCCTATTTATTCTACGTATAAGAGAAATCAAAAAAGGAAACACATAAGTTTAAAGGTAGAAATGTATCTTATTCCCAACTTTTCCAGCAGTAAGATTCGGGATGAATAATTGCCTTACATCAGCAAGAGATAACAAATCATACAATTTCCAGGGTTATTAATATGGAGCGAAAGTTGCAAGCCAGTAGAGCTTTGGAAAAAGATACACCTGTTTTTATCTTTCTCCCTCAGTCTGCTTCCATTTCAAACTAATAAACGATGCTGCACGTGAGGCTTTAATATATCACTAGGAGTTTCCAATTTGCGCATGTATGCAACTCAAGAAATAATGTACGAGCAATATCTCTGTTTGTATTCAGCTCCAGGTTTATGAGAGACTAATTAATAACCTATGGTTTGCCATCGACATTCTCCTTTAATTAACTCTGTACTATTCGCAAAATGTTCAGCGAGAGCACTGAATGCTATGCAATACATATAATAGTATTGAAAACATAGAGTAGATTTGTTACTGGGACATAGCTATTTGCTTGACTCGTTAAAAGCAGCGCTGCTATATTATCATTACATAATGGTTGTTTATATTATTCATTCTGATGTCGCAGTTTTGAAATCTTACGCACATCCTGTTTGTGAACCTGTGGTCATATATTAAATTGAGTTTTATTTATGGACTTTCTTTATCAGTTATGGTTCTCAGCGTTCCATTGTATACATGTATATTTTTTTTTTATTTCTTTTTCCTCTTTCTTTCCCAGTTTCCCTACATTTATTTTGTTGATCTGTTTGTTTACCGTTTTCTTTTTGCTTACAAATACACATATTACGTGTCAGAAGACTGGCTATGAGTGGAGTTTTGCGTAAACACAAAAGATAAGTGGTATTACGTCTTCACTCCCGGTGCAATGCACTGTACAGTTCAGCAATACTGGAATGCTGCAGTTGAGTCTCTTACAGTGGACGGGCTCGAATCAAGCCACGCGTATTCATACGCTCATAAAGCAGAAGATTGATATTCATTTATGATAATGAAAACAGGAAGTTTAACCTTTGTGGAGCATTTAGTTTATTTCTGTTACGTACGATGTACTGATGTTTTGATTGTCAAACTGTACGGCACTGTATTCCAGCCTACTCTGACCGTACCATGCTACACCAGCGACCTCCCCTAACAACTGCACTCATTCGTCAAGACATGTAATAGATATAGATTAGATTAGATTAGAAAAAATTCTGTAGGTTCATTTTGGCCAGCAAACCACTGAACATAGAACTTGTCAAAGCATATACATGTATACGTATGTTTATTTACTGCAAATAAAAATAATGTATAAAGCTCAAGTGCTAAGAACAAGGGTAACAAAAACAGCAGAATAGACTTATAATCATATCATTTGGCTATTGAGGCCTATGCTCTGCACTATACTTAATGTGCTCCATAAAAGCATATGTTCTTCCTTATTTGCATGCACAAATAAACAAAGAATATCAAAAATTAGTGTTGAACTACATAAATAATATAATTTCATTATGTAGCACTGATGTAATGTCAGATGACACAAATACCCATGCCCAAGGCGCCACGAAACACCAAAGCTTAGGCACTTTAGTGAGTGCGGTCACGGGGACCGGCATGTATTGGGCGTGAAAGACGCTTAATTTTGCTAGCTTTACTTCACTTCCGAAGGAAGCCATGCTGAGGATTTTTATGCCCGAAAAGTCCTTCGCCCTCTCGCGACCTTGGGAACCAGAAGCTAGCATGCCACCTCTAGACCACGAAGGTCGACTTTGTGTTCAGATGTTTCTTATTACGTACATTTCAATGTTCTACCAGCATTTTCCATAATTTTATCACAATGTAATGAGCATAAATTCACACAGCATATGTATGTCATCCTGTAACTGTGCAATGTGTTTACAGTACTTAAAACCATAATTTTTATATGTAACGTATTGCTCCGTATTTGGTGACGTCATTTTAATTTCATGTACATGTTTTATCTGCCCTTGGACCTATGTAAAACAGTAAATCTATAACTTGAAGCTTTTCTGACGGCGATATGTAAATAACTTTTCTCGGGCTATTAGCCAGGTGAAATCTGGAATGATTTCCAAGCTTTCAAGAGCTAATGTCGCTCTCATCTTCAAGGGAGTTATGTAGAGACTCCTGGTCGTCCTGTATTTCTGTTCAGTCATTTATTATGTATTTATAGTCTGTATTTATAGTAATTTATACATCATTCCCTGAAGATCAGAACGACGTTACCTCTTGAAAGCTTGGAAATCATTCCAGAATTCACTTGGCTGATAGCCCGAGAAATGTTATTTTCAGCAAATATATAATTTTCATCTTTAGTTTTCAGGAAAATATAGAGTTTTATTTTTGGACGATCTTTAACTGGTGTTGCTCTAGCTTCCCATTCTATAGTGAGCGTGAAGGACCCTTAATTTTGCTCAGAGGCCTTTTTATCAAGCTAGTTTACAGGATTGAATATAAATTTAGGGCATAAAACATAAATATGTTTCAGGCTGCAAAATTGACTAACTTTTAGTAGAAGAAGAATAATGTATAGGCATTGTTGAGACTAAATTCAATCCATTTCACCTTCGTTTATTATTTGACGCCTGTGGAGACTGAAATACATTACTGAGAGTTTAATAGGCGAACAAGACGAACTTTCTTGGCGCTAAGCAGATTGTATGAATTCAGAAAACTTTTGTACTGGAGGGAATGATATTGACTTAAATTCCGAACGTCTTCCTTCTGCGTATATTAACACAGGTCTTCAGATTTCCCAAAGTTCGTGCAGTTTGTTTAGGAATTCCTACTTTCATTCGGTTATCGCTCCCTAGGGCACATTTATTTCTCTCGGTTTCACATCTTGCAATAATAATGAGCGAGGCGCATGGCTGATTTATGCTCACTTTAACTGGTTAGCAATTAAAGCAGCTGGAATATAACATAAATTCTGCTCTGGCTTATGCGGAGATTAGATACAACACTGCTCCGGCTAGCAGAGCGCTTAATCCCCTCGAGGTAAAAAATTATTTAAGGTATTTTGCTTCTTCTGATTTTATCCTGTTAATAGGAAGTAATTTTCCAGTTCATCTGAACCAGACACCAGCTATAATATTATTGTAGGATTCTAAAAACCAGCAACTAAATTTGTAGACAGAAGAAGACGATTCGAAAATCATACTAGCACTGCTACTTCCTGGGAAACACAGAAAAACGTAGGCTATATGCAATTTTAGAATCCATAAGGGAGAATTTGCATGAAAAGATATATCAAAGCGATTATTAAAGCCATTATACTCCGGGAGGAATAATCACTCGCAAAAATAATAAATAGGAAACAGAAAAATAGGTAAATTTTGCTTCGCAAATGGAACAATGAACGAATGGAACAAAATACCTGCTAGTTACTGGAGACTTTACCTGAAAGTGTAAATAATTTTAAAAAGAGACTAAAGAGGAGTAATTTATAGTTGGGATGGTAAATTTAAATATTGAGTTATCACGAGTATTATAAAACTTTTAATATTGCATTATTACTTTTATTAATACTATGGTAGTATACTATGATGTATTGTCATCCTGGCACGGTATTATATTACACATACTATACTGTATGGATCTATTCATAATAGCTCTTCCTTGGTTAATCAATAAACTTCTTACAATATTTTGAATTGCCAAATTGTACATCAAAGTCAACAAAGCATCTCCTTTTCTCAAACCCCTCTTAGTTCGAAGTATACTGATATCCTTCTATCAATTTGTATTTAGTCTGTGATTTTCGTTTCTGTCTAATGAATGTGCATGGAACATATAATATTGCCTATTTACTTACAAAGACAGTGATCCTATTTCATCATCCGTCAATTAGATCTTCAAGACGATCTGTCGGCTTAGTATACAATCGACACACAGACACACACATGTACATTTTTTCTAAAAATGCATTTTGGATTCAGGAGCTCTCAAAACATGTATTTCCAGTGAAATTCCGATATCGAATATTTGGGTGGAATACAATACCTTATCTATTTACTATGCACATTGTACAAACGGGCTTAATATATTAAGGTTTTATGAACTGTATATAAGTGCAGGATTAAGGGATATTAGAATAAATAAATGGAGTCGGATGAGTTTAATTATAGTTAACTACAATGTGCAGTAATTATTGAGAAAATATAAATTAAATAAATTGTGCTGATGACCACCACACATTGTTAATAATGTACAGCATAGTTTTATAGGCAAATAGCTGATTACCAGGTAATTATATTTTTGAATTCTAGTAATTATTATAGATGGTTTAGTGTGAGGGAAATTGTTTTATCATACTTTATTTACTTTTTTAAATGTTAATTTTTTATATTTAGTGTTAATTAATTAATTTTAATTAGGTAGTTTTATATAGGTGATATCTGTAAAATAATGATGTATGACAATAATTTAAAATTGGGAAATAAATTATAAACTTGCATTAGTTCCAGGATGTTGTATTACAGAAGATATTACTTTATTTTATACGGGCTAGAGAAATTAAAAATAACACTAAATAGACAGAAGGATAAGCGTTTGCAAGTATAGTTTGTTGCAGAATAGGTGCAGAAAGTTGAATGATTGCAACACGTCAACAGATTTTATTTTCTCCTTGGAAAGCATTGTTATAGTTCACTATTATAATTTTAATGGCCGTTCCATTAAAGCACTAGAAAATAGTCTAGGTTTATTCAGCACAACAGACCTTGCTGAAGTTTTGGTTTATCTCTTTAGTAAAAGGCAATCTAAGCATATCATGGAAAAAGAAGTAGGTTTTATGCGCTCGAAATGGAGGTTCGTGCTGAGCTGGACTCAAGGGGAGAAAAAAGGGTGGGCTGTGTTGGCTTTGAAATTGAAGGGAAATCTCTGGCTAGTATCTTAGCTCATCTTCAGCATCTGTATGAGCAGCACGTATTCTGTTTTCCTCTTAGCCACAGATGGGAGTGCCTATGTATTCTTGTCATTCTCGGTAGTGTGTATACAGCAAGCTTTTTATATGAGTTATTCTGCCACATCGCTCATCTTTTAAAGGTCCAAAAATCCTCGATTTGAAACCATATGTATAACTAATAGCTTCTAAACAATTCTTATTTTCTATAGCACCTAATAAATAGCTCTCTGTTACTGAGATTTCACCGAAATAATGTTTGAGGAATTCCTAAATCCCAAAAGAATTTTTAGAAAAAAGTGCGAGAGCCATCCAGAAAGTGAATGACGATTTCGTATAACTAAATAATAACTAAAGATATCAACATAAAACTTTATTTACAAAGTTACAGCACCTTACTCTAGTTTTCAACGTAATCTGCATTAAGTCGAGATATTTATTACCACGTGGTACCAATTTTTCAATGCCATGCTATACTTTTCTACCGTCAAAGAACTTATTCGTTTACTGAATGCACTAAATGTTCGGCCAATCGAATTTTATAGGCAAATAACGCAAGTGTATAGTGATAATGTAAGGAACCAGTCTTCAGTGAAGAAATTGCGCATAATTTACGAGTAATCAAGGCAGAATCAGTGCTCCCGATGAAGACCAGAGTGGAACTTCATCAATCGTTATGAAGGAATTGAAAGCTACTTTTGATGATAGAATTAAAAAAAATGGTATTTTACTTTGGTCACCATACATGACTTTTTGGGTGGAAAAGATTTCGCAATCAGTGAGAACCTCAACATCTTGGCTCAGATCTTTAGCGGTGAAAAAGTATAACATAGGTACTGAAAAACTGGTACCACATGACAATATACATCTTGATAGTAATATCGATTACGTTGAGAAATAGAGTAAGGTACTGTAACTTTGTAAACAAAGTTTTGTGTTCATATCTTTCGTTATTATTTAGTTATGCCAAAAAGTTCGTTACTTACTGGATCTCCCTTGTAAGTATGTGTGTATGTACGTATGTATGTATGTATGTATGTATGTATGTATGTATGTATGTATGTATGTATGTATGTATGTATGTATGTATGTATGTATGTATGTATGTATGTATGTATGTATGTATGTATGTATGTATGTATGTATGTATGTATGTATGTATGTATGTATGTATGTATGTATGTATGTATGTATGTATGTATGTATGTATGTATGTATGTATGTATGTATGTATGTATGTATGTATGTATGTATGTATGTATGTATGTATGTATGTATGTATGTATGTATGTATGTATGTATGTATGTATGTATGTATGTATGTATGTATGTATGTATGTATGTATGTATGTATGTATGTATGTATGTATGTATGTATGTATGTATGTATGTATGTATGTATGTATGTATGTATGTATGTATGTATGTATGTATGTATGTATGTATGTATGTATGTATGTATGTATGTATGTATGTATGTATGTATGTATGTATGTATGTATGTATGTATGTATGTATGTATGTATGTATGTATGTATGTATGTATGTATGTATGTATGTATGTATGTATGTATGTACGTACGTACGTACGTGTGTGTGTGTGTGTGTGTGTGTGTGTATGTACGTATGTATGTATGTATGTATGTATGTATGTATGTATGTATGTATGTATGTATGTATGTATGTATGTACGTACGTACGTACGTACGTACGTACGTGTGTGTGTGTGTGTGTGTATGTATGTATGTATGTATGTATGTATGTATGTATGTATGTATGTATGTATGTGTGTGAGAGAGAGAGAGAGAGAGAGAGAGAGAGACCAGCATAATAAAAAACAAAAATGAAAAATGTAAACTTGGTATTTAAGATAAGTATTCATCTAAGGATGCGACATAAGATTTTCAGGAAACTCCCCAACCCTCAACTACATGGAACATTATTCGAAAATGTTTATTTCCTCAAAAATGGCCAAAACAATTTTGATTAAAATACCATATGCTTAAGATATTTTTATCACAAATTAAAAGTACCTATATATGAATTTTCTGAGAATACCTCTTTATTCTCGATGATTTTTAATAACTCGTAAGCTGTAAGAAATAGACAAAAACTTACTGCACGAAGATGTAGATCTCATCCCAACATAGTTTACTTCATCAGTTTTGGTAGAGTTAACGATATCCAAAATATTATTTTGTTATTGGTTTCAATTTTAAACTACTTAACCCTTACTCAAACCAGGGGTCATCATTTCTTTTATTTCTCATTTGTTTAACTACTAGCCTTGCAAAATGGAACCAAGTTTCTATTGTTTCACTTAGCGACCAGCTTTAAAAAGATCTGAGATCCACTTATAAGAAAGGAAGTAATAAGACCAATTCTGTTAATGTTTATCTGGATTGGCATGTTGTAGCTAAAAGAATATTATTTTGTACGAATAGTTTGTTTGTGGAACATCTAGAGAAAGCTATGTGAAAGGAACACATCAGAGCTTTTTCTTTTGTTTTAGATTCAACTCTCTATAAGTTTAAATGTATATATTGAATAAAACCCTGTGCCAAACATAAAATAATACTCTGGGTGAAATGTAAGTATATCTGCAGACTTCTCTCACATGAAATATTTATCTCTGAATTTTTCTATGCTGTAGGGGCCTAAGACATAAGAATAACACTCGAGCAGAAATTACGCGAGATCTTTTGTTTATTTTCATAGCTATTCTACAAATTAATCAAACTACAATTGTTTGTCTTTAATAAATATTCTGTATACATTGAAAATCGAATATGCAAATATTGGTGCTGCATGGGCAAATTAGAAATCAAATAAATGACAATATTTGGTTTAAAAAACTACTAAATCCAAACAAACAAGTAACAGGTAATAAGTATGTCGTAAACAGCTAACCCTATAGCAAATATAAAAGACAGCATTAATACAAAACGAATACAAAACGAATGTTGAATGATAATGGGCACTATTGTAGCACACCTGTACATATATTTTTGGTTCTGACTTTGTTTTCTTTATTATTATTATTATCATTATTATTATTATTTAAGTATCTTAATAACTGTAATTTACAATATATGTATCAATAAAAACGAATAGTGTCATCCAACTGATTCCATATGTTCTAAAATTGTATTTTATAGTAACGTTATTATCTAACAAGAAAAGACTTCTAGTTATTTAGAACTTAAACTTATACTCGGAAAAACGCATATTTAGAGTAAAATTAAACACATAAATAAATGCGTTCATTAGAAGAATAAATTTATGTAAAACGACAAGGGATGAGGGACGAGACAAATATGTTTTTATTAAATTATGACAAAACATGTGCATCTATATGGCTCCAATGTTTGGAAATTGACAAAAGAAAACAGAAATCCGATAGAAACAGCGGAAATGAGATTCCTCTGAGCTCTAGAGGAATATGGTAGAATGGATTAAAAAGAGATGCACAAAAATCAAGAAATCTTAATACTTTTAAATTAAAGGACAAATTCATTGGAAAACGCAATCTGGAATGCTAAATGAATAAGAGTTGAATAATGTATTGCTAAAATTAAACCTGTTATGATTTGAACTCCTACACATAATCCCAAAAGAGAACCGAAATTTCTTCATGATGATATATATCCTTCAAATCGTAATAGACTTATTTGTAGTAATACATTTAGCAATATCCTTTTCTATATTTAAAAAGGTGGAGTGCGTTCTAAGAAGTATACTCAATAATATCAAGAAAGATTTTAGAGTACAATTCAAGAAAGAAAAGAAGAGTGGGACGCCCATATGAGATTCTCTTCCTTGAGCATGAGGACGCAGCAGTTCAGTGATGGGCTAAATGTTAGCTCAGGGTATTCCAACTCTGCTCGGCTGAGTCAAATATTGGCGTGTACAGAGCTCGGAACCCGGCTGGGGGTAGCGTAATAGGCAATACCTCACTGAGAGAAGGTCGTAGCCCAAATACCTAAGCATCTGTCAATATTAAGGTTATACCTATCCGTTTTCATAGTATGTCACTAAGTGTAGCCGGGAAGACCCGTTGAGAGTTTCGTGGGAAGACAGCTTCTGTTTGCCGAGATGGCCGAACTTCCGCATAGGTGCAGAAATCGACAAGAAAAGTGCACATACAGCACCTGTGATTCACCTGTGATGACAGCCTACCTCAGTACTGAATTGTATTGAATACTGCATAAAGATAATGCATGGCAAACATAATACAATAAATAATTAGATATTAAAGGATTTACATGTTCTTTACAAAGAAGGATCAAAACCTGAAAATAAATTAGTTATAATTTTCATGATAAAGTTTTAGTAATTACTTTAATTGAAGGAAGAAAAATTCTTTATTGTAGTCTAAGTACTACGTTGTGAGTACTGGTGCACACCCAAGCTGGAACAGCCTGAAATAGATGTTGATGAGGTATATATCATCTATTACTATTACTAGATGATGTCTATATCCGGTTTGTATCATATCCTGTTGCTTATTTTGAAATTCTGCTCTCCTTCCCTGACCAGAATGGAAAACATTGAATGACGACCTCTCTGGTGAGAAAACTAAGATCAAAAATCATGTAATATTTAGAGAATAGTTAGCTCTACAAAAAATATTTAACATAAATTATTGTCTATTTTAACACGATCTATGTAAATGTTTTGTAGTAAGTTTTTGTATATCCCCTAAGGTTTATCAATTATACAAAAGTCATCCAGAATGAAGAAAACCTTAGAGGCGACTCCCGGAAAATTCAAGATAATGCAACGTAAATATCTTTAATATACGGCATTTTAATCAAAATCCTTAAGTCATTTTTCAGAAAACTGAAAATTTCGAAATATTTTTGAATAAAGGATAGTTTGGTCGACCTTAAATTCTTCATGTCGAATCCTTGGAAGATGGTGAACTTAAAACATTAAGTTTCGTGCTTAGCCGACGTTTCGTTTTTGAGTTATGCTGTGTACAAACTCACATAGACAGACATACACATTGACCTTTCACTGAAAATGCTTTTTTTGGATTCAGCGGACCTCAGAACATGTATTTTCAGTGAAATCTCGTAATCGATTTTGGGTGGAATATATTACTGTCTCTATGTTCTATGTATATTGCAAAAATCATAAACCAACTGGAGAGATACCACAAAACAGGATGACTCGCGGAGGTGGAGGAGGCTTAGTGAACAAGGTTAATAAGCAGATATAAAATTAGTTGTTAGGAAAAGTAATGTGTTGAATATTCTTGTTTTTTATTTCCTGTTTTAATAAAAATGTCATGATAAATATAACAAATGTAAACATATACAAGCAAGCAGAATGTAGTATTTTGTACCCTTTAAATGTTCTCGTTTCTATGAAGGTGTGTAAGCACGTGTCTCTTGAAACTTCTGTGCGTTTTGAGGGTTCAAATTCCGTACTCCAGTTAACACTGGAACAGTTTGCTCTGTCTACAGACAAATGAGCAATGTGCTTCATATGACTCTTCATTTAAAAAATAGGATGCGTTACACTCACATCACTTTCTCTAGCCGTTCTACAAACTTCTTACATAAGAATATACTTCTTTCTGTACTTTGCTAATCGAGTTAATCATTAGCAGAATGTTCTTATTACTTAATTCCTTATAATAGAACGGAACTAAGGGAATACACTAGGCTAAACCGATAGTGAAATGTTTTAAAAGTTGTGTTTTGCGATTGCCATTGCAAATTGCTTCTTTGCTTGACTAGGAGCAGAACAAAAGAAAAACGGACACTTCTGACATATCTGAGAAAATATAAATACTTTATAACTGAAACCAATAACAAGGAAATATCTCGGAAACGTTACCTTCACAACAAAAGTATTAAGGACATAAATGGTGTGTTTTGACGAGATCTGCATTTTCTGTGTAGTAAGTTTTTGTCTATCTCTTACGGTTTAGCAGTTAAGAAACTTCGGCAAAATTTGTCCAGGATAAAGAGGTCTTCAGAGGATATTCCCAGAAAATTCAAGGTATACAGGTTATTTGGGATGTAAATATCTTTAATATACGGGATTTTAATCAAAATCGTTAGAGCCATTTTTAGAACATCAAAATGTTCAAAAATTTTTCCATGTACAGTGTATTTAGGGGTGGAGGAATTTTCTTGAAAATCTTCGTGTCGCATCCTTGGAAGATACTAAACTTAAATACCAAGTATGGTATTTAACGGACTTTTCGTTTTTAGCTATGCTGTACACAGACACTCACACACACGGGTATTTTTCTAAAAATGCTTTTTTTGGATTCAGGGTGTCTCAAAACATGTATTTCCGGTGAAATCTCGGTATCGAATTTTTGGGTGCAATATAATACCTTCTCTATACACTATGTACATAGTACATATAGAGAAAGTAAAAATATTACATTATTAGAGTGTTTCAGTGAAGCTAAAACAAGTTGTAGATGCAAGTGGACGTTCTTAAAACATGTATTAAGAGATATACAATAAAACAACACAGAAGCTTTGTGGCTATGAGCTCTATAATATAACTGCGGGATGTACAAGTAATGCCGAATCTACTATGTACAACGAACATACATGCTAGAGAAAGTAAACATGTTTATAAACTCTGATGTGTTCCATTCTCATGACTTTCTTTACCTATTCTGCAAACAAGCTATTCTTACAAAAAAGTATTATTCTATTTACATCATGCAATGCGAGATAAATATTAACACAACTGATCATACTGATTGCAATTAGTTCCTTATAAGCAGAAGGGAAATAAGGGAATATACCAGGCTAAAGGATAGTCAAATCTTATGAAAGTCAATCGATATGTGAACAATTGAAGTTTGATTCACTTTGTATTTCCAGAAAAACAAAAGAGGGATGAAACAAAAACTGAGAAGATACGTAGTTTAAAATTGCAACCAATAACAAGGAAGATCTCTTAAACGGTAAATTCTGCAACAAAAATCCGTATGTGTTTTAACGAGATCTATTTTATGTGCAAGTTTTTATATATCTCTTACGGTTTACCAGTTCTGCAAAATTCAGTAAAATTCATTCCGAATGAACAGGTCTTCAGATACTATACCCATAAAATTCAAGATATACACTTTATTTGCAATGTAAATAGCTTTAATATAGGATATTTTAATCATAATTGTTAGAGCTATTTTTGAGAAGAACAAAATTTTCACTAATTTTTCCATGTAAAAGGTAGTTTGTGGTGGAGGAGATTTTCTCAAAAATATTCGTGTCGCATTCTTTGAAGATATTGAATATAAATACCAAGTTTGGTATTTAACAGTATTTTCGTTTTTGAGCTATGCTGTTCAAAGGCACACAGACACAAAGAGCCTTTTCTAAAAATCTGATGTGTTCCATTCACATGACTTTCTCTATATCTCTGTAAATTATTATTGTTAATAAGCTTATCTTTTACTTATTTCATGCTAATCGAGAAAAATTAGCAGAAATAGTCTTGTTTCTTGCTTTATTGTAAGTAGAAGCGAAATAAGGGAGTACCATAGGTTAAAGTGAAAGCCAAAAGTTGGTTGCTATGTGACTGATGTTTCTTTGTTTGTATGGACAGGAGTTGACAAATTCCTGTATGAGAAAAGTATAAGTTTTTCAAAGCTGAAACCAAGAAAAAGGAATATCTCAAAAACGATCAACTCCACGAAAAAAATGTATGTAACATAAATTTTGTGTTTTAACGTGCTCTACATTTTTTGTGGGTTAAGGTTTTGTCCATCTCTTACGGTTTAGTAGTTATGAAAAATTCATCCAGAATAAAGTAGTCTTCAGAGGTTATTCCCAGAAAATTGAAAATATACATTATATATATATATATATATAAGGGAGTACCATAAGTTAAAGTGAAAGCCAAAAGTTGGTTGCTATGTGACTGATGTTTCTTTGTTTGTATGGACAGGAGTTGACAAATTCCTGTATGAGAAAAGTATAAGTTTTTCAAAGCTGAAACCAAGAAAAAGGAATATCTCAAAAACGATCAACTCCACGAAAAAAATGTATGTAACATAAATTTTGTGTTTTAACGTGCTCTACATTTTTTGTGGGTTAAGGTTTTGTCCATCTCTTACGGTTTAGTAGTTATGAAAAATTCATCCAGAATAAAGTAGTCTTCAGAGGTTATTCCCAGAAAATTGAAAATATACATTTTATTTGTCAGGTAAATAACTTTAATATATGATATTTTAATCAAAATCATTAGAGCCATTTTTTAGAAAATCAAAATTTTCGAAAAAAGTTCCATGTAAAGGGTAGTTTAAGGTGGGTGGATTTTTCTGAAAATCTTCGTGTCGCATCCCTGGAAGATATAAAACTTAAATACCAAGTTTGGTATTTTACCGACTTTTCGTTTTTGAGCTATCGTGTTTACAGACACACGGACACATGGACACAAACACACACGGACCTTTTTCTGAAAATAATTTTTTTGGACACAGGGGACCCTAAAACATATATTTCCGGTGAAATCTCGGGATCAAATTTTTTGGTGGAGTGCAATACATTCTCTATTCACTATGTACATAGTGAGTATAGAGAAAGTAAAAGTATGTGTTACTCTCACATGATTTTCTCTAATTGTACTACAAACAGACTTCTTACAAAAGATTATTGTTCTTTCTACTCCGTGATAATCGAGATACGCATTAGCAGAATGTGTTTGTTACTTTACTTCCTTAAGGGGAACTAAAGGATTGCGCTATGCTAAAGTGAAAGTCAAATGTTTTAAAACTTATTGTTATGCGATTGTCAGTGAAACTGGCTTCTTTGCTTGGCCAGGAGTACAACAAAATAATAAGTATTTTAAAACTGAAACTAATAATAAAGAATATCTTGGAAACGATCAACTCTACAACAAAAATGCATATGACAAAGTGTGTGTTTTATACAACATACACAGACGAACATTTTTCTAAAAAAGATTTTTTTTATTCAGAAGGTCTCAAAATATACATTCCCGGTGAAATGTTGATATCGAATTTTTGGGCTCAATGCAATACCTTCTTTATATACTATGTACATAGTACGTGTGGAATTATTAATATGCTTTTTTCGGATTCATGGTGTCTCAAATCATATATTTCCGTTGAAATCTGACAGAATTTTTGCGTAGAAAACAATACCACCTCTATCCACTATATTCACATTGTACATACGGCCTAGAGAAAGAAAATATCAGTTCTTGGTACAATTTGCCTAAATTTCCACATAGACAGTGCAGCCAACTCAATACATATTTTTAGGCACATCCGATGTGCCGATGCAATTAGTTGGTAACGATATTCGACACTGAATTACCAACGCGCTCCTGAATAGAAGCTGGCTTAATTACAGGGGTCGAATGCAGGCATTTTGGCGCCGAGCTCTCTATGGCGCTCATATGATACGACATTAATTATGTAAGGAAGTATTTGGCTCTAAGTGTTAGGATTACCTAGGATCCGGTCTCATTTCTCCATGCATTACAGAAACTAGAAGTTCTTGTTTTGCTCTCGCTGCTGGCATTAAGCACAAGAACTACTATATTCCATCCCAAATTGGATATAGCAATTTCACCGGAAATACAGCTTTTAAGGCCACCTAAAAATAAAACAAACAAAAAATGTATATATTGATATTCTCTGTCTCTCTGTAACAAATTATTCTTAAAAATCTTACGTGTTCCATTCACATGACTTTTTCTACATCCATCCCTGCAACAAATTACTGTTAAAAAAGATTATGTTTCATTCTATTTACTTCACTCTAATCGAGAAAAAAATAGCAGAAATAGTCTTATTACTTGCTTCATTGTAAGTAGAAGCGAAATAAGGAAGTTCCATAGGTTAAAGTGGTAGTCAAAAGCTGGTTGCTATGTTCCTTTGTTGGCATGGACAGGAGTTGACAAATACCTGTATGAGAAAAGTATAAGTTTTTCAAAGCTGAAACCAAAAACAAGGAATATCTCTAAAACGATCAACTCCACGGAAAAATGTACATATTATAAATTGTGTACTTTAACGTCTCTAAATTGTTTGTGTAGTAAGTTTTTGTCCATCTCTAACGGTTTAACAGTTATGCAAAATTCCGTAAAATTCATTCAGAATAAAGTAGTCTTCAGAGGCTATTCCCAGAAAATTCAATATATGCATTTTATTTGTCAGGTAGATATCTTTAATATACGATATTTTAATCAAAATCGTTAGAGCCTTTTTGAGAAAATCTAAATTTTCGAAGAAAGTTCCATGTAAAGGTTAGTTTGGGGTGGGGGGGTCTTGAATATCTTCGTACCGCATCCTTGGAAGATATCAAACTTAAATACCAAGTTTGGTATTAAACGGTCTTTTCGTTTTTGAGCTATGCTGTCTACAGACACACACACACAAAAATTTGTTTTCAAAAATGCTATTTTTTGGATTCAGGAAACCCAAAACATGTATTTCCAGTGGTATCCTTCCCTACATAGAATGTGTAGAGAAAGTAAAAAGCTGCTGTGTGCTATTCACATGCCTTTCCCTACCTCTTTCTAACAAATTATTCTTAAAAATGTATTCTGCTATCTACTTCAAACTAATGAATATAAACATTAGCAGAAATTGTCTTACTGTTTAGTTTCTTAGAAGCAGATAGGATTTGAGACGATGCACAGGTAGTAATGCGGTAGTAAAAATATTTTCAAAGCTGATTGCTATGTGAATGAAATTTGTTTCTTTTGCATGGCCAAGAGTTGACAAGTTCCCATATGAGAAAAGCTAAATTATTCTAAAATTGAAACCAATAACAAGGAATATTTTAGAAATGGTTAGCTCATCGAAAAAGTATATAACATAAGTTTTGTGTTTTAACGAGATCTACATTTTTTTTTCAGAATAACTTTTTGTCTATGTTTTAAGTTTATCAGCTATTCAGGAAGAAGAGGAATCCAGAGGCTATCTCAAAAATTCAAGATATGCATTTTATTTATCTTATAAGTATCTGAAATATTTTAATCATTTTTATCAAAATCTTCACAGCCAGTTTTGAGAAAGCTCCATATAAAGGCTAGTTTGGCGGGATTTTCTTGGAAGATGTGTTTCATTATTGAAAGATACTGAACTTAAACAAAAACTTTGATATTTAACCGAATTTTCGTTAACGACTTATCACTTGAGTCATGGTGTTCACAGACACTACGGACACACACACACGCAGGTGTGCGCGCGGGCACACAGATTCATATTTCTTTTTGACACTTTTGATAAATCGTATATTTACAGAGAAATTTCTGTAGCGAATTTTTTGCTGAAATACTATCTTCTCTAACTATGTAGCGTGTAGAAAGTACAAAATGTAAAAAATGAAATTGTTCTCACATTCTTCCTGGAGTTTGGTTTAAACCTTTGTACCTCAACAATATGAATATAAGTGAAATAGAATATGTTGTGTGGAAAGCAAGTGGAAGTTATAATCCCTACTCTCGCATTACACCAGCTTTTATTTAGAGAGGGTTTATTGTGTTTTTGTTGTATTTACTTCCCTTTCCTTCTTTTTATATTCATTTGATTGGTTACAGTACAGTTGTCATGATCAGGATGAATATTATTGATATGTAAGAATACAACGTAAGACCATGACATTGTGCCACTTTTTAGTGTAATCTATTTTGCTCTAAGACTTACAAGGAGGCAAGTAATAAGACTATTAACAATAATTTGTTGTAGAGATGTAGAGAAAATCATGTGAATGTAACACATCCGGTTTTTTTAGATTAATGAACACATTTTCCTCAACATTCTACTCCATTTAGAAAGAATGATTGTGAAACTTTCTACACAAGTTGGTACCCTTGACACACAAGATCTAATGTGCTGCGACTTTCCTTTGTTCAAAACATACTACCCCATATTTTCTGCTCTACTTATTACAAAGCCTTTCTTACGATTATTGCCTCTTGTGAACAGAGTTCTTTTCAGATAAAGCAGAAATATTACCCACTTCTAACGTCCTGTACCAAAATAATTGCTCTACTAGAACGTCTGACCGCACGTATTTTCGATTAGAAGTTTGATCCGCTAGCTCTAGCAGCAATTCTTGAAGTAAAAAATACCTACTCCTTTAAGGTGACGCATCTGTGAAATTTGAAAAATCTACAGTACGCAAAATATTTGATTAAAATTTATTTCATACACAATTATAGTGATATTTTTGCCATGTATCAAGTTCCAGCTTGTGTGGTTTTATAAAATAATTTATTGTTCTAATAAAAATTATCCACATGATGCATTTATAAAAGCATTACATAAAAATTCAAGTTTAACAGTACATCAGTTTACAAATACATCTCTGTCAAACTATTTTATATTAACTATAATAATTATATAAAAATTATTACTTTTCGTACTTTCCGAAACTTCTAATTAATAATAACTTATTTCTTAGAACAGGAGCATTATTTATAAAAAGTATATGGTCATTTTCTTTGGCGCACTTTCGACAGGCAGTATTAAAATTGTGAAACAAATTAACAAAAAGATTGCTTCATGTGGAGTATTTCGAGTATGGAACAGTGTTGTGAAAAGATTTTCGAAAATAAGGTTTAAAGCTGGAAATGCCTAATGATTGACATTGCCTGCTCATGTATAGCTTCAGTTAATTTGTAAGTGAAATTACAAAGGTGAAAGTCAAATGCAATCTCAAAGTTTAGAATTCATTCATTTTTATGAAGACAAAATACGTTTCTAATTTTTCACAAATGTTGGTCAAATTTCTCAAGACACATCACCCTATGGCAATAATAATAATAGCACTAATCCAAGTGATAATATAAATAAATGAGGCTCTGTATTTATATTCAGCAATTGCTGTAAACATTGTATACAAGTATCAGTCTCGTTTACTTAAAACAGCATATTTTTTAGTATTTATGCTATTTATTTCCTTATGTCTTAAAGCACTGTAAGGGCATAGTTTGATATAAAAGTGTATTATTACGTACTATAGTAATTAAACTCACATATTAATTCACAAGTTTTAAAGTCTAAAAGTTCTTGTATTGAATATAAAGGATTTGCAATCAACCATGCATATACTTTGGACTTAAAGTTTTATTATCTAGGCATTTAATCTGTTCTGGCAGCTTGTTGTATAGTTTGAAACCCAAAAACATATAATCATTTTGAGTTTTGGATAACCTAAAATAAGGAATGTTAACAGTGGGTTTTATTGTTGAATTAAGAGTATGCATCTCGTTTCTTAATGCTAGGCTTTTGAAGATGTGTGTACATAAACTAAAACATCTAAAATATAAAGATTGTAAATAATTAAATACTTAGTTCAATAAAGATTGTCTACATGGCGTTGTGTAGCAACATTTTTAATTCTCCTTATAATTTTCTTTCGCAAAAGTAAGATTTCATATATCTTTATTACTGACTCCCCAAAAAATTAAACCATATCTTTTAATTGACTTAAAAATAAAAATTATTTACAACCGATATACTCGAAAGGAAAGCACTCTTTCAATTGCTTATTCAAAATATCATACTGGACAGTATTTTTCTCGGATATTTAATATTAGAAGTCCAGGTTAGTTGGCTATCAACATGAGCTAAAAGTGTAATGTTAGTCTGATAGAAATTAGCTGAATCGGTCTCTAACTATTTCTAAGTAAAAATAACTATAGAGGTTTTATCTTTAACATTCTGTTAACACCGAACCATTCAGATGCTTTCATCATATCTTCGCATTGTTTATTCAATCTATTTAGATCCTTTCCTTTGTATCATCAGCAAACATTATATGGCGAGCAGAAATATGACTGTGTGTAAGGTCAGTTAAAAAGATCAAATACTAAATACAGTCTTCAAAGCCATGATCCAATATCGAGCATAAATAAATAGCACCTTTATCTAATACATTATTTATGTAATATATTAAACCAGCATATTATTAGAGTTATTCAAAGTTTCTATGTAAATACTTACACTAAAATAAAGACTAGAAATAAAACCTCAAATCACGAGATTGTAATAAATCAGAAACTAAATCAGGTGTGTTCTTTATTACCCACTCTTTCTAATATATATGTATATAGACGAAGTTGTCAGGAAATAGCAACTAACCTTAAATAATTTAATACTAATCCCTGTGGATTCACTTATATTTGCTGACAGCCAGGCTATAATGGCTTCTTCAGAAAACTATTTACAAATATGTATTTTTAAACTAAGCACGATTGTAAAAGACTACAACTAGAAATATCTTTAACAAAAACAAAAGTTATGGGCCCACGTAGCAAAAAAATACAAAGAATAAAAATAATGCCGAATGAAAGAACACTAAATAAGTAAACATTTTAATTATCTAGGTGTTTCTTTAGAATGTAATAGAGAAAAATACATAAATATTAAACTAAAAATAATTCAGTATCTGTGTGGCATCCTGAAAACAACATTGGGAAAGAAAGTAAGAAAAACAATCGGATGTGTTCCATTCACGTGACTTTCTCTACACCTCTGCATAAATTATTGTTAAAAAACTTATACTTCTATTTACTTCATGCTAATTGATAAAAAATTAGTACTTGCTTCCTTGTAAGTAGACGCGAAATAAGCGAGTACCATAGGTTAAAGTGATAGTCAAAAGCTGGTTGCTATGTGACTGAAGTTCCTTTTTTTGTATGGACAGGAGTTGACAAATTCCTGTATGAGAAAAGTATAAGTCTTTTAAAGCTGAAACCAATAACAAGGAATGTCTCAAAAACGATCAAATCCACGAAAAACAAATGTATATGACATAAAATGTGTGTTTTATCGTGCTCTATATTTTTGTGTTAAGTTTTTGTGTATCTCTTACGGTTTAGCAGTTATGCAAAATTCTCTAAAATTCATCCAGAATAAAGTAGTCTTCAGAAGCCATTCCCAGAAAATTCAAGATATACATTTTATTAGGCATGTAAATATCTTAAATATAAAAGATTTTAATCAAAATCTTCGTGTGACATCCTTGGAAGATACCAAACTTAAATATCAAGTTTGGTACTCAACGGTCTTTTCGTTGTTGAGCTATGCTGTCCACAGTCACAGGCACATACACAGACACACACAGACACACGGACCTTTTTGTAAAAATGCTATTTTGGGATTCAGGGGACCCAAAACATGTATTCCCAGTGAAATCTCGGTATCGAATTTTTGGGTGGAATGCAATACTTTCCCTATACACTATGTAATAGTACATGTAGATAAAGTAAAAACATATCTAAATTTTTATAAATTATTGGGTCTGTCTGCATTACTGTATGGCTCAGAAATACGGATTCTGAATAAAAAAACACTCAAAAGAATAGAAGCTGCAGAAATGAAATATTTACGATTTGTGGCACGATACACATTAATGGACAAAAAACAAAGAAGATATTCGTAAAGAACTGGAAATATTTAGTCTTACAGATAAAACAGAAGAGTATAGGAGACAATAGTATAAACATGTCTGTAGAATGGATCCCAAAAAATTCCCTGGAAAAGTTTGAACTATCAACCGAAAAGTGGAAAAGAACCAGAACGTCCACGGAAAAGATAGATACAGCAACTTTAATATTTGGAGCCGGAACAAACCAAATAAGGTTTAATCCTTGAAAGTAGAAGAAGAATGTATTTGGTGCATTGATATGCACGGTTTAAAATTGTGCAATAGTTCTATTACCTCATCGAACTTCCCAAATAATCAAATGTTGCTTTGGCCATTTCAAGCAACACACCTATACTATGCTAGTATTATGTTCAACGCTACGCAATTTAATAGTTAACGTTTTCAAAAAGAAAGAAAAAAATCTGACGTTACTTTCTCTACCAATTCTGCAAACAAACTGTTCTTAAAAATACTGTTCTTCTATCTTGCTAATCGAGACAAACATTACCTGATATAGTGTTATTTCTTAGTTCTTCTATAAGTAGAGCTCGGTTTTGGGTTCCGAAGTGCACACAGTTAAGAACACATAGAGCAGTCAGCGGTATAAAGAGAGGGTGGCGGAGTTTGTAGCGTAAACATGCTTTTAATATGTTCAGATATAAGATGTAATATGTTCCAAAACCGCCTGCGATGCCATTAGTAGTTAAAGCGGGCGTTAAACACTACAAAAAAAAAAATATGTTCCAAAAGTAGCGCATTACATGCATGGACATATGCATCGTTTTAATCCATAAAGTAAAACAACAAAACAATTATTCCATAATATGATGAGTAAATAAAAACGCCTTGAGCTGTTACATATAAAAGTGTAAACTTGATACAAAAAATTCAGGATGATAATGAGCAGAACTTTGAAAAGATAGTGAATATAAACGAACCAAACTAACTCGGAATTCATTGCAATGAATTACAAGATACATTTTTACTGTATCTAAAAAAACCTCTCCTGTCACTCAAAATATATTTGATTCATCATACGTTTGTTCAGTGTCAAACACCTACCCTTTTGCATTTTCGACATGTTTCTGCCTACACTCTCTTTTAGTGTTCACTGGTTTACCTACTAACAAGAACTGAACGAGGCCAGGCAGTGAGTAATGCTAGATAGTGCAACATGGTTCGAATTGGGATGTAGAAACCATGCCTAAATAAATATACTCTGTAAGCACCGAACCTAATCCGGCAATTTCATGACCCCGAACCGAGCTCTACTGATAAATAGAAGCGAAATAAGGGAATACACTAGGCTAAAGCTATAGCCAATTGTTTTTATAAGTTATCGCAATTCTTATAAATTCAGTTCTCTTTGCATGACCATGAGTAAGAAAAAAGAAAACGGATGACGACTTCTTGTTTGAGTGAAGTATAAATATTCTCAACTGAAAGCAATAACAAGGAGTATCTCGGAAATCGTTAACTGTATAAGAAAATGTATGAAAAATTGTATATTTTAATGAGATCTACATTTTTGTGTAGTAAGTTTTTGTCTCTTTCTTGCGGTTTAACAGTTATGTAAAATGCATTCCGAATGAAAAGTACTTCGGAGGTAATTTTTAGGAAACTCAAGATATAGGAGAAGAGAAAGTAAACAATATGCCTATATATCATGGCATGAGTGCTCTATTCATCCACGACTCTTAACAAATGTATGTTTCGGCATTAGCTTAAATGGATTTGCACAGAGAACTTACACTACATTGCCTGAAGACGTGCTACTCCCGCCTGAGAAGACAGGCACAATATATTTCAAACAGAAATGAGATTTTATCGTGTTAATAGACTAGAATATAACCCAACAGATTAGGGATAAACTCTTTGTTATTTATAAAGTTAATAGAAATTCTTTCTTTACAAAAATACCGGACTTTGCAACTAGCCTAGTTGGCCCACAGAATACCTCTATGGAGCAAAATGATATTTTGGACGGTAGAAAGTTAAACTATGGTTTGAGTCTCTTCTAAGAAAGCGCAAAATGAAGCATTCGTTAACTCCAGCCTATTCAGCAAGGTAAAATCTTGATATGCAATGTCTAACTAGCTCGCCACAAGAAGCGAAGAAGAAGCGAATAGGGTACATGAGAACTGAGTATTTGCAAATCATATTTCCCTAGAGTCTCCTTTCCCATCTTTCATATGGATACACTGAACGTAGCAATGAAGTCATTTTATTCGTAGCTACTCTTCGTTATAACACTCTTGGGTATTAACCGTATTAGTACGTTAAATAAAGAGCGCTTAATAAAACAAAGGAATTAGAAGAAACGGCGCAGCACCCATTCCTCCCGAAACCTTAAAGGTCCGTGATTACATAGCCACCATTCCTCCCGGTCAAAGTACGTATCAGTAATAGAACTTTGGGAACTCTCAAAGTAGGTAGGTAATAGTTCAATTGATGCACATATTATCATAAGAAATACCTCGAATATTTTCATCTTGTCGGTAATTCACGATCGGAGCGAAGCGACGGGAGTGAATTGTCTTAAGATATGAAAACACGAGCAGTTTTGATAATATAATTCAGTGAAATAGACTATTAATAATTTATAATATATAGGAGGGAAGATTTTATCAGGTTATTAGTTCTCAAATGGTTGATGACGCATTCGATCATGCTTATTTACCGAATGTGTTTTTTTTTTAATTTTTTTTTCACTGTCTCCTGAATTATGGTATGGCCGACCGTGCCTAAACCCAATTTACTAATATCGATAGCAACAATCAAAATAGGGAAAAATTATTTTATCTCACATTTTAATGGCTAATACATGAAATGGAAGCAAACTTTATTTTATTTGAAGTAATTGCACTCAACTTATACATAAGAAATACAAATAATTATTACTTTCACTACTTTTTTTAACTAAATACATTAAAGCATTTTAACTGAATTAATTGAAAGTAGAATTGTGGAGCTCACAGTTATTAAAAATGAAGGTTGGCTGACTGGGTTGTCACCTTGTTACCAATAACCAAGACAGGAGATTAAACATACGAAAGTCAGGTGCGACAAGATTTTAAAGAAATGAACATCAGCTGTGGTAATATGTTTCGACAATAACGCGATGAGAGACGACCGTGATTACTTGAAATTGCCTAATCTCGGCCATTGCATTGGCACTTTAATAGTTGAGGTAAATTGTCACCTGAAGTATTTTTAATGGCAATAGTATTTATAAAATGTGCCGCTTCAGTTTTAAATTTTCACTTCATATCCAAAAGGTTCAACGATAGTAGCACATGTTCCGAGTTTTCCGAGTATTTAATCAAGGTTAACTAATGTTTTCATTATAATTACGAAATAATTAATTAGGAAAATTTGTATGAGCTTTCAACGAAAATTAATTTGCCCTGAAAACCTAATAATGCAAATGCTATTCGGCTCGATAATCACCGCAAAGTATATTTATTATGAGCCTACTATGTTTGTCAATCACATACTTTGAGATGTTACGACATGGCCTAGGCAATCTCATTCAAGCTCCTTTCAGGCATAGGGGCACCTACCGGTATTTTCTTGATCTGTTAGAATTTTTAGTTCCCCGTGGAGACGAGGGATCGAGTCGTCGCCCTAGATGGCATCAAAGGAGGAAGAAACCACAACTTGCGAACGTGGAAATGAAGACATTCCTTTAAATTTAAAAAATGCACTACAAAAAATACTATCACTACATGATAGTAGGTACATAATCATCAGTATAGTCTGGCTCTGGTTGGCCTCTGTTTAGCATTTTCCGTCATTGGCTAATGGAATGTTTAGTGCCATTATTGTAATTTTGTGACAACAAAAAACAAAAACAATGCTGATGTTACAATAAATGATTTTCTCTACTGTTCTGCAAAGAAACTATTCTTACGAAAGATTATTCTTTTATCCACATCATGCTAAGGTTAACATGAAGTTCGCTTTGCATTGCCAGCAGTAAACAAAAGAGAGATTAAACGAATGGTGACCCCGTTTGAGAAAAGTTACGTAGTTTAAAATTGAAACCTATAACAGGGAATATCGGAAACGGTCAACTCTAGAGCAAAAATGTATGAGATAAATTGTATGTTTTAATGAGAACTATATTTTTGTGAATTAAGTTTTTGTCTATTTCTTACGCTTTATCAGTTATTTGAAATTCAGCAAAATTCATCCAGAGTGAAGAGGTCTTCAGAACCTATTCCCAAAAAGTTCAGAATATACACTGTATTTGTGATGAAAATGACTTTATGTGGTATTCAAATCAAATACATTTGAGACATTTTTGAGTAAAAGATAGGTTTCAAAGAAGGTTTCCATGTAAAGGGTAGTTCGGATGATATCACATCCTTGGAAGATATTAAAGTTAAATACCAAGTTTGGCATTTATCAGTCTTTTCGGTTTTGAGCAATGCTTTCCACACATACATACACACACATTTTTCTATTTTTTAACTCAAGGGATCTATATATATACTTACTGATTTATTTCCTGTAAAATATCCTAATACGATCCGCAATTGATAAATGCTGTAATTTTAGAATTGAGTGTTGAGAAATTTGAATATTCGTATTCCAGATAACAATGCACATATTGTCGTTTACATCATGTGTTTAACAGATTTCTACACCAAGACCAATAACTATAATTAATAATAGGTACGTACCGCTAAATGGAATATTCATTATTATGTTACACCTGTGTTCCCTGCCCTATTCATTATTTCACCAATATCTACAAGGCTCCCCAAATTATATAATTCCTGCTATGGGCAGCTGAATTTTTTTCTTACACTTGACGTTTCCATCCTAATTATTCTATTTCAATATCGGTGAAATACTTCGCAAATATATCTTATAAGATTTTTCCTTCTTCACCTGCCTACTCCGGTAGGTAGGCTTCCCGCAACACAAACTACGCACTGGCTATTTCCCTTAATGCTGGGCAGGTCAAGAAGTATTAGAGCGGTGAGACTGGGAAACCTGTTTCTCATAACGTTGACTCTTAGTTTTAAGCAGCCTAAACATCATTTCACGCATAGTCTTATTATATAACATCCTAGTGCTTATTAGTTGATTTCTATAATGATATACTCCAAATTAGTAGTGAGAAAATGAAGCGCCTTCTAATGGATTACTTCTACCATTGCACTGAAAACGTCTTATAAAAGTAAAATCTTTGCAAACGTTTTCAGTTCTGCAGGTATATATGTTTAAATATTATAATATTCTTGTGCTTACAACTGTTCAAATTATATGCATTTAAAGAGCGCACAAACGATTTCAAGTGCTTTCCTTTACTATCTCAATTATTTGCACCCCAATTGTTTCTATTTTTATTGTCGATCTATTTATGTTCACTCCCATAGAAGTTTTTCTTCCTATTTTTTCTTCGTTATCGCAAAGAAATTTTTGAAAATGTAAAAAAAAAAAAAAAAAAAAAAAAAAATTAAAATCGAAACATTTATATTAAAGTAAGCTTAAAACATTCTAACATTGTAAAAATGACAGAAAATGCACAAAATGTGGGAATCAGGAAACTGTAAAGTTTAAACGTTGTAAAATTTATGAACATTATTTAAAAACACACAAGATGCATCCAAAAAGTATGCAAAAAGAAATCATATACTCTACTAAAGAGTTATCATAAACTAACACGTCGTATATTAAGCTGGGATGAAAATATAGGGGGGAGGGGAAATTTGCGCTTCAATAGCTCCTAATGTATCTTCAAAATAAGCAAATTTTATTCCAATATGCCTCTAGTAAGGTTTTGGTTCCTATAGGTATACCAGGCAACAGGTCCGGACCACACTGCTCAGTATGGGAGGGTTGGGAAAGTTAGAATTCTGCCTCCCCTCACATCTGTACAGAAAATCCTGAGTGTTGCCTAAGCTAGCAGGCATTGCCAGTAGTAGATCGAAAAATGTACACCTCCAACTGTAAAATATATGCTCCTCACAAGCTTAAATAAGCATATTACAGCAGATCGAACACTGTACACCTCCACTTGTAATATCTATGCTCTTCACAAGCTTAAATAAACATATTACAGTAGAATGAAATCTGTACACCTCCACCTATAGTATCTATGCTCTTCATAAGCTTAAATAAACATATTACACTGGACGATTCTAGTAGTAACAGCTTATGGACATTATGGGAAATATTAAATTCGACCCAGAGCATTAATACAGATGTTTGCGACTATTTTAGTTGGCCTGAGTCCATAAAAACGTGCATGTCTCCTCAATTCATCTGTGAGCAGCATAATTTGAAAACCAAGAATATTATATTTCTTAATTAACACTAAAAAGCAGGCTTTCATAAGAGTTGTAAGTAGGGGAAATATTGTATTCCTCCCAAAAAATGATACTGAAATTGTGTTTTGAATCACCTGAATAAAAAAGCATTTTTCCCGACCTAAACTATGCTGACTTGTAACATGTTTCTAAAATGTAGATTTTCTCAAAAATGGCTAGCAAATTTCATTAAAATACTATATGTTTAAAATATTTTCATGGCAAATTAAATGAATACCTTGAACTTTCTGGAAATAGATTCTGAATGACTTTGGCATAACTTGTAAACCTAAGAGATAGAAAAACATTTTACAACTGCGCAAAAAAATGTAGATTTCTTTAAAGCACACACTTTATGTCAAATTCATTTTTTGTAGAGTTAATCGTTTCCGAAGTATGCCTTCTTCCAATACTTACACTTTTCTCAAATGGGAAGGCTGTATAGCTTTATTTTTTATATTTTTACTTTCTCTAACACGTATGCATAATACACATAGTGGATAGAGATGGTATATATTCCACCCAAAATCTCTATTCGAGATTTCACCGGATATATAGATCCTGGGACCTCTGAATCAAAAAAATAACAAAAACCCAAAACAAAAAATCACACTTTCAGAAAAAGATCCGTGTGTGTGTGTGTGTGTGTGTGCGCACGCACGCGCGCTTCTGCATCTGTCGGTAGACAACATAAATAAAAAACAAAAGGTTGGATAAGTACCAAACCTGATATTTAAGTTTGGCATCTTTCAAGGATTATACACGAAGATTTTCAATAAAATACACCTCACTACAAACTACCTTTGCATGAAAAATTTGTCAAAAATTTCGATTAGCTCAAAATTAGCACTAACAATTTTGTATAAATTACCGCATATTAAATATATGACAAATATATTATATGAAATATAAAGATGACCAAATATATATCTTGTATTTTCTGAGAATAGCCTCTAAAGGCCTCTTTATTTTGGATGAAATTTGTATAATGAAAAACCGTATGATAGACAAAAACTTACTACAAAAAAAATGCAGATCTTGCTAGATTACGCAATTTATATCACATACATTTTTAATGGAGCTAACTATTTCAAAGATATTACTTATTATTAGTTATACTTTAACTTTTCTCAAACGGAAACTTGCCATTCCTCTTTTCTTTTACTTCTGGCTGTGCAAATAGAAGAAAATTCAATCACATGCAGCAACTTTTAAAAAAATTTAAACTATCACTTTAATTAGTGTATTCCCTTATTTCCTTCTCTACTTATATAAGGAACTATGTAATAAGTCAATTTCTGGCAATGTTTATCTCGATGAACATGAAGTATATAAAAGAATAAGTTTTGTAAGAACAGTTTGTTAAGGAACAGGTAGAGAAAGCCATGTGAATGGAGCAGATAATTTTCTATTCCGGTTATGCTAACAAAACATAATTTCAAAGCTCTCACAGATCAACCAGCTTTTACTTTCTCTACACGTACTATGTACATAGTGTATAGAGAAGGTATTGTACTGCACCCAAAAATGCGATACCGAGATTTCACCGGAAATGCATGTGTTGGGTCCTCCTAAATAAAAAAAAAGCATTTTTGGAAAAAGGTCCGTGTGTGTGCGTGTGTGTCTGTGGATAGCATAGCTCAAAAACGAAAAGACCATTAAATACCAAACTTGGTATTTAAGTTTGGTATCTTCCAAGGTTGCGACACAAAGGTTTTCAAGAAAACCCTCACCCCAAACTACCCTTTACATGGAAAAAATTTCGAAAATTTTGATTTTCTCAAAAATGACTAATGGTTTTGATTACATTGTCGTATATTTAAGATATTTTCATGCCAAATAAAATGTATACGCTGAATTTTCTAGGAATACTCTCTAAAGACCTCTTTATTCTGGATGATTATTATTGAATTTTGCATAACTGGTAAACCGTAAAAGATAGACAAAAATTTACGACACAAAAAATGTAGACCACGATAAAACACACCATGTATGTCATATACATTTTTTTCGTGCAGCTGATCGTTTTTGTGATATTCCTTGTTATTGGTTTCAGTTTTAAAAAACTATTTGTCAACTCCTGTCCGTACAAACAAAGGAACTTCAGTCACATAACAGCCAGCTTTTGACTATCACTTTAATCTATGGTACTCCATTATTTCGCTTCTACTTACAATGAAGCAAGTAATAAAGACTATTTCTGCTACTTTTTTCTCGATTTGCATGAAGTAAATGGAAGTATAATAATAATTTGTTGCAGAGATGTAGAGAAAGTCATGTGAATGAAACACGTCAGATTTTTAAAAGATGTGATTATCTCTTTACCCTAATGTATTCCCTTATAACTACAACGAAATATAAAACCACCTCTGCTAAATTAGCACGAAAAATATGGTAGAACTTAAGGTGTTGTAAGAATAATTTGTTGCAGAAAGGTAGTGAAAATCACTCGAATCTTACAGGTAATTTTTTGGGGGTGGAATACATTGTTTTTGCTATCTACCACAGAACACCAGCCAGAAAAGCTAAAATACTGAAAAGTATATTTTTCTCTCTCCTCCCCGGATGAAATTCTCTGAAAGAAACGTATTGGGTAACCAGAGAGACAGAAAAACCTTCGATGTAGCTACCGGATATAAACCAGAAAATACGACATGGCTATCGTTTGAAAATGCTGCAGCTTAAACCGCAAAGTGAATAAGGCAGTAATATTCTGTTTTATTTCCTCCTCTCTAAGGCTTCTCTTTCTGAATATGGTCGTCCTTTCCCTGGTCTTGGTTGAGCGGATAAAGGGATAATATTCCAACTTGATCACGTTACCCACACAGATTCTATCTATGCCAATGGAACAGGCATTAACTCCAAGTTAAACTCTGCTCAAGTTAAATTGAACAGTGGAGCAATTCGAGTTTGAAAGGCTGCAAGTGAGCCGCTCACGTTCAGACCAAGAAGAGACAGCCTATCTGACGCAGACAGCATTGACAATCGGGAACAACCCACAGCGAGTCACGTACAAGACTCTGCGGTCTGCAATTCCATTTGTTTTGATGCCCTAAAACCTGCATGAAAAGACCCTTGCTGACAAAGCAATATATTGAGAAAACTGCAGCGATTTCACACCCCATGAATCGAACATTGTCACAAAAAAGCATATGTGCTCCATTCACATGACTTTCTCTCTGTTTTACAAACAATTACAAAAGATGATTCTTCTATCTACGTCATGATAAACATAGTAGAATGGTCTTATTACTTAGCTCCCAAAGGAACTAAAGGAATACACTATCCTAAAGCGATAGTCAACTTGCAATTGTCATTGATATTCGCTTCTTTGCATGGCCAGAAATAAAACAAAAGAAACACGGACGACTTTCTGTTTAAAAAAAAAGCCTAAATATTTTAAAATTTAAACCAATAACAAGGAATATCTCTTAAACGGTTTGCTGCACAACTAAAATGTAAAGTACTAAATTTTGTGTTTTGATGAACTCTACATTTTTACTTTCTCTACATGTACTATGTATATAGAGTATAGAGAAGGTATTGTGTTGCACCCAAAAATTCGATACCGAGATTTCACTGGAAATATGTGTCTTAAGTTACCTGAGAACATAAAAGTATTTTTACAAAAAGATCGTGTGTGTGTGTGCATGTGTGTGTGTGGCCAGTCCAAAAACGAAAAGATGATTAAACACCAGATTTGGTATTTAAGTTGAGTAATCTTCCAAGAATGCGACACAAAGGTTTTCAAGCCCATTCCCCCACCCCCAACTACCCTATACATAGAACATTATCGAAAATTTGATCTCCAAAAAATGACTTTTAACAACTTTGATTCAACTAGATTCGTTAAAGATATCTTTTATGGCAAACAAAATGTATATATTGAATTTTTGGGAATAGCCTCTAAAGACTTCTTCTTTCTGGATGACTTTTGTATAACTGGTAAAACGTAAGAGATATACAAAAACTTACTACACAAAAGAGAGAGAGAGAGTTAACCGTTTTCAACATATTCCGGATTATTGGTTTCAATTTTAAGCCACTTAAATTTTTCTCAAATGGGAAGACATCTTTCTTTTCATTTGTTTACTCATGGCAAGCAAAGAGATTGTAATTATAATTGTTTCACATGCCACTTGTTTTTAAAGGACGAGAATATCTCTTTAGCCTGTGCATTTTCTTATTTCCCTTCTATTTACAAGGAAGCTAGTAATAAACTAGCTGTGCTTATGTTTATCTTAATTAGCATGATATAGATAAAAGATTAATCTTTTGAATAAAAGGTTTGTTTACCAAACAGCTAGAGGACATCGTGTAAATAGAATACATTAGATGTTCGCAAGGCACCAAGTAATAAGGACAATTTCTGCTAATGCTTATCTCAATTAGCATGAAGTAAATAGAAGAGTAAGGTTTTTAATAATAATTTGTAACAGAGACGTAGAAAAAGTTATGTGAATGGAACACATCAGGTGTTTTTCTATGTCATGATAATCGAGATAAATATTGGCAGAATGTTTTATTGCTTAGTTCCTTATACGTAGAAGGGTACTAATCGAATTCTCTATGCTAAAGCGATAGTCAACATGCATGCTCCTTCTTTGCATGGCTAGGAGCTAGGAGCTAAACTAAGAAACACGGGACGGCTTCCTGTTTGAGAAAAGTGTAAATATTTTAAAACTCAAACCAATAACAAGGAATATCTCGGAAACAGTTAGCTGCACAACAAAAATGTAAAGGACATAAGTTTTGACCAACTATGCATTTTTTCTATAATAAGTTTTTGTCCTTCTCTTACGTTATGCAAAAGGCATTCAGAATGAAGAGATCTTCAGAGACTATCCTCATAAAATTAAAGTTATCATTTACTTTTCAAATTAACATTTTTAGTATATTTATACAAAATCGTCGTCGTCTTGAGAAACATAAAAATTAGGACAAATATTCCATGTAAAGGGTAGTTGGGGAATTGCTATAAAAATCTTGAAAGACACTTTTCCTTTTTAGTTATATCTACTGTTCACAGACACACGCACACACACAATAACAAAAAAACTTTTCTGAAGCTGTTTGGTAGCGGGGTGGGACCAGGAGGTCTTCCGGCGAAATATCGGTTTGGTTTTTAACTGAACTTTCATTGTTGAGCTATTCTGCCCACACACACAGACGGAGACTCACACTCGAGTATATGTTCCTAATTGCTGTGTTTTTTTTTTTTCTTTTGGGGGGATTCTGTTGGTCTCAAAACATGTATTTCCTGTAAAATCTCATCGAATTTTGAATGCTATACTATACAATTGTACATACGGACTAGAGAAAGTAAAAAGAGAGAAATGTTCAATATCTCCTTTTTTCTGCCTCCATCTTTTCCGGCGAACCAGCAAAAACACCAGTGGCGGATGATCTGTCTTCATTTGTCTGTTCTTTTAATTTCATTTTCAAGAATTGCAATGCCACTGAACTCTCTTATCCTCATACCAGCGCAGGTAATTAGGGAAATAATATCGTTTTAAAATGAAAAAAAGTCTTGTTAAAAAAAAAAAGAAACCCAAGAAGTTTTCCACAACTATGTCAGACAAAGGCAGTAGAAAATGTCTCTACTTAAAGCCTGTGCACTGTAGTGATGCAACGTTAGCACGTGCTGCCATTCATTCGACTGAGGGATCGCTGACTGGCCTGTTCGGCTCCCTTAGTATAAGAATGAATAAACACAATAGCTAGACAGTCAAAGGTCTTTTGCGTTACTTTCCTGCAGTTCAAGTAAAGCAATCCCCAAGGTTCATAATTGCGATTTCCATAAGTCAATTTCTGAAACGCGATTTCCCGTGATTTTGACCACTAGAACGGAGGTATATAAGGGGAGTAACAATGCCGGAGTGAAAGTGTGCAGTTTATCGTGAATTGTGTAACAGTGATTCAGTTATTTTGTATGCCAAGTGTGTAACGTTAGTGTTACAAGGTAACGTGTGGTATTTGAGTGCCTAGTGGCAATAAAATGAGTTTTATAGAGACTGGTGCTTCTCATTTATTATAAAACCATGTTCATGAATCAGATTATAAAACAATTGCTATAGGGGAGCTGATGTGTTGTATTCACATGACTTTCTATTCACTCTTCTATAAACTATTCTTACAAGAACTGTAGCTACTTCTGCTGCTCACCAGTCACTCCAGACAACACTCAAAACGCAGGCATCAGTGCAGATATTGACCGGCACGGTGTGGATTGCCAGAGAATTACCTTTCTGTGTTTATTATTGCTGTCGACACATAAATCAACCCTTGATATTAAAGACTTTTGTATTGTTTATAGAACACTGTAAATATGTCAACACATACATAAGGGTGTTTATAGGACGCTTAAAGTTCTAATGTGGAAGAAATGTTTGCGTGTTTTAAAAATAAAATGTTCAAAATATAATTTCCCTTGTATTTGTAACTGTATGAATACATATGTAATGACTGCAGATCTGCAAGGAACACTGATCACCGAATCGATTTTTGGATAGCATTTACAATGTAAAGAATTTCGTTTAATACAAATGCATCTAAATGTATGCCTTTAACTTCTGTTTAATTCCATTCATTTTGTTTTATGACAATTTACGTCAAATAAGAACTGTTTTAAATGTTTAATATATTCTTTGTTATCACTTTCTCTACATGTACTATTCACACATGCAAATCATATGCATGTTTTGGGTCCCCCTGAGTTCAATAAAAAAGCATTTTTACTTCCTCCAGGCCGCATGTACAATGTACATAGTGAATAGAGAATGTATTGCACTCCAAAATTAGATACCGAAATTTCACCGGAAATATATGTTTTATGGTCCCTTGTATCCAAAAAACATTTTCAGAAAAAGGTCCGTGTGTACGTGTGCCTGTGAACATGATAGCTCAAAATCGAAAAGCCGGTAAAACACCTAAGTTGGTATTTAAGTTTAGTATCTTCCAGGGATGCGACACGAAGATTTTGAGGAAAATCCCCCCATCCCAAACTACCCTTTACATGGAACTTTTTTCGAAAATTATGATATTCTCAAAAATGGCTCTAACGATTTTGATTAAAATTTTGTACATCAAAGACAAATAAAATGTACATCTTGAATTTTCTGGAAATAGCCTCTGAATGAATTTTACGGAATTTTACTTAACTGCTAAACGTAAGAGATGGACAAAAACTTACGACACAAAAAATGTAGAGCACCTTAAAACACAAAATTTATCTTTTATATATATATATACATATATATATAAGATAAATATATATATATATATAACAGAGGAACTTCAGTCACATAGCAACCCACTTTTGACTATCACTTTAATCTATGGTTCTCCCGTATTTGGCTTCTACTTACAAGGAAGCAAGTATTAAGACTATTTCTGCTCATTTTTTCTCGATTAGCATGAATTAAATAGATGCATAAGCTTTTTAACTATAGTTTAGTATATTATAAGGATGCAATACGAAGATTTTCAAGAAAACCCCCCACATCAGAAAATACCCTTTACATAGGAACATTTTCGAAAAATTTTATTTTCTCAAAAATGGCTCTAACGATTTGGATTAAAAATCCGTATATTAAAGCTATTTACATCCCAAATAAAATGTATATCTTGAATTTTTTGGGAATGGCCTCTGAAGACCTCTTTATTCTGGATGGATTTTGTTGAATTTTGCTTAACTGTTATACCGTAAGAGATAGACAAAAACTTAATGCACAAAAATGTAGGTCTCGTCAAAATACATAATGTATGTCCTTTAAGTTTTTGTTGTGAATGTAGCCGTTTCCGAGATATACCTTTTTATTGATTTTAATTGTGAAGTATTATACTTTTCTCAGACACGAAGTGTTTGTATTTCTTTTGTTCTACTCCTGGCCAAGCAAAGAAGCTGTTTGCAATGACAATCTCATAACAGCTTTTAAAACATTTGACTATCATTTTAGCATTGCACATTCTACTTATAAGGAACTACGTAATAAAAACATTCTGCTAAAGTTTATCTCAATTAGCATGGTGTATAAAGAAGAATAATCTTTTGTAAGAAGTTTGTAGAGCAGCTAGAGAAAGTCTTACGAGTGTTATAAATCAGATTTTTAGAAAAAAGTCCATGTGTGTATCTGTGGACTCCATAGCTCAAAAACGAAAAGATCGTTAAATACCAAACTTGGTATCAAAGTTCGGTATCTTCCAAGGATACGACTCAAAAACTTTTAAGAAAATCCCCCTATACTCAACTACCCTTTACAGGAAAAAATTTCGAAAAGTTTGATTTTCTCAAAAATGTTTCTGTCGATTTTGATTAAAATCTCATATATATATAAGATATATATACATGTCAAATAAAATGTATATCTTGAGTTTTCTGGGAATGGCCTTTAAGGATATTTTTATTCTCGATGATTTTTATTGGATTTTGTATAACTGGTAAACCTTAAGCAATAGATAGAACCTTACTACACAAAAAATTTACATCACGATAAAACACACAATTTATGTCATAAATATTTTTTTCGCGGAGTTGGCCATTTTCAAGATATTCCTTGTTATTGATTTCAGTTTTACGGGTACTTATCAACGCTTGGCCATGCAAAGAAACAGATTTCAATCCCATAGCAACCACATTTTAAAACATTTGACACTCGGTTTATCCTAGCGTAATCCCTTATTTCCCTCCTAGTTATAAAGGAACTAAGAATTAAAACCGTAAAAGTCATCCAGAATAAAGTAGTCTTCAGAGGCTGTTCCCAGAAAATTCAAGATATACATTTTATTTGTGAGGTAAATATATTTAATATACGATATTTTAATTAAAATCGTTAGAGCCATTTTTGACAAAAACCAACATTTTCGAAATTTTTTCCATGTAAAAGGGTAGTTGGGATGGGGGATTTTCTTGAAAATCTTTGTGTCATATCCTTGGAAGATACCAAAGTAAAGACCAAGTTTGGTATTTAACAGTCTTTTCGTTTTTGAGCTATGCTGTCCACAGACACAAACACACGCACACACACGGACGTTTTTCTAGAAATGCTTTTTTTGGATTAAGGGGGACCTAAAACATGTATTTCTAGTGAAATCTCGATATCGAATTTTTGGGTGGAATACAATACCTTCTCTATACACTATGTACATATTACGTGTAGAGAAAGTAAAAAAAAAGTAGCGTTACGAAAACAACCCTAGCGTTTTCTGTAGGAGGGTTCTGTGTGTTATTTTTGCAGCATTCTATCAAATCCACAGGATATTAGACAATTTAACACGTGAATTGTATTTATCATATCGATATAGATACATTTAACACAAATTATATTTTAATCAAATCATTTTTTTCAATCAAAATCATGAAGAGTTCTTTGCTGGAAAATAAAAATAACCAAATGTTCGTTTTTGAGGTACCTGTTCACACTTCCACACTTCTTTTAAAATGTTTTCTTTTGTGGATGATGCCAAACCAAGTATTTCGGGTGACATTATAATATCGAATTTTAGTATAATACTATACCTTCTCTACCTATTATAGATTAGTGCTCGGCAAACTAATAAAAATGAACATTCAGTCAAGAGAGGGAACGTGTTCACGAACCCTTTGAGCATTTTAACTTTTAATATTTTCTAAAACATAAAATATTTATATTTTAGCCATTTCATTTTTAGTGTTCTTCTTAATAAAGCGCTCTTTATTATGACATTCGCGACACAACCCTACTTCTATATAATGTATCGCATACTAAAAGGAATTTTACACTAGGGTGCTGCAAACGCCATGAGCAATAACACCAGTGGCCAAACTGCTCCGTATTTTGTGTGCCGATATTCCTTCGTCCGTTTAAAGAGTTGCAGAAGTAGACGGGGTATTTCAAGATAAAACCGGTTCATTGAAGAGGTAAAACTAAGGTACCACTCGCTACTTCCCCACTGGCCGGTTTTAACTTGAAATAGCCCCGTTGAGTTCTGCAACTATTTTAACACATGAAGGAATATTTGTACACTCTAAATAAGGGGCAGTTGAGCCACCTAATGTTAACATGTAAAAATAACTAGGAAAAATAAGCGAATCCTAACTTTACAAACCCTTCATTTATAAAATCTAAGTTCATATATTTTATGTCTTCCTTATACTGGGGCTCAGGTTTTCAAATGAGTAAACGGGCAGTTTGTAGGATTATACAGCTGAAATAAATTTATTATACTGTACTAGCTTGGCACCAGCTGGAGTTACTCACTTACTCACAGGGTTATGTCTGCAATAAGCAACGTGGCTTTTCATTGAGGGCAACCTATTGTTATGACTGAATCATGTGTTTGAATGCAAACACAAGCATTGTGCTATTACATTCGCCCAATGACTTACTGGCTCTCAACTTCCCCTCTTGCCGGGCTCCGAGGTAAATGGTTGAATGCGCTCGATCCAGACTAATAGAGTTTTAAGTCAAAACAGAATAAGTGAAAGCAAAGAGCCTGCATGTATTGCTGGAATTGGTCCCGAATTATCATTTGCTGAAAAACTTAAAACCAGCTTTCTTACCTACTCAAAGTTTGTTGTGGAGTGTAAAATGTATATGTAAACTACTATAAGCTATACAACAGTAAAAACTATCTCGCATACTGCAAGCTACGCAAGATCTACGCTTCAGGAAAAAGAGATGAAGTGAACAAACCACAATAAGCAGACAGATCACAGAGACACGAAATCTCTATCAGATTCTGAAGATACGTGCCACTACTGAAACTTCCCAGAGAGGGCGAAGAACGACCCTTCAGTCAAGCAGCCCTCTAGTATGCACAGGAAATACACTTTCTTTTGAGAACGTGACTACGCCATCTGCTTGGCACCACCCTACGTCACCTGAAGCACATGTAAAACCTTAGAACGCTGAATAAATTGGGAATGTAGGAAAGGATATCATAGTAGATGAGAAACAACCCCAGCATTTACCTACCGACCATAAATATTACAAAAAATCAAGATCAGAATGGGCGGTCGAAAGGGATTGGTATTAGAATTACGCACGAACGGGGACCCCAGTTACTGGGGCAGAACACCGTACACATGTTGGGGCTCTTGCGACTCACGTAACTCCAGGGAGGGAGGGATGAGGTAAGACACCTGAAGAGCAACCAAATCTGGATGATGAGGATGCAGCATGACGAGGTCCCTAACTTTTCCAGACTCAACACCCAAGCCCAACCCACAATATCTAATATTCTAGGCGTTCTCAGAAGGGTCCCATTAAAGCGGTACCATGACGACAGCAGGAATAAACCTCTACCATCCAGCCGCAACTCACCGAACACCGTCGACTTGCCTTCAACCCTGGAATAGATGACAAGAAAGTAATAGGAACAGAAAAATAACAGGAAATTTGAGGTATGTGTGATCCCTCCCAGCATATGCTTGTCGACTCAGGGGAACCCCCAATAAAGCCATGGATCAAGAATACAACCCACGCGTTAAAAGGGTGCCACCACGCTCGGTTCGGTTGACGGAAATCGAAGCTGAGAACTTCCGAATGCGAGCCTCACACGATATCAGAGGCTCGGTAAACTGCTACACTTCTTACATTTAGTTCAAGTTTCTTTTACACAAAGTATAGTTGTAATTTATAAGGAACTGCCAGTACCAGGGCTATTACAATAAGCCTAATGGCGTTCTTGATTACTCGATTTATCATTGGATGTGTCTTGTGCAGAACGGCTTACGTGCAGAGAAGAAAAACACCAAGGCCTGCGACATGCTTCGTAATTTATCACAACCTATCACTTTTTTGATACACTGAACCACGCATCAATCTTGTGCGACATTTGTGAAAAATGTGCGCGCTCTAAGTGTAAACATAAACCGGAGCAGAAGGAGAGAAACGAACATTTGCAGCGCCAAAAATAATTAAAATACCAACCCTTTTATTTTCAGTACAATGAGAACCCTGTTGTTCTGAAACTCCTTTGATGCTTTTCCAAATGACAAGCAATAAATACATTTGTCGTTAATAAAACGCGGAGTTTTTAAGGTCTTCTACACATGCATGCAACATATTCTAACGTAAGGTACAATGTTAATTACTTTTAATTAAAACATAGGCTCTTTCAAAAGACACTTCAAACCTTAAATCGATATACATATTATAACGTTTGAGATAGAAAAAATCTGATGTGTACCATTCACATGACTTTCTCTATATCCCTGCAACAAAAGCTTATACTTCTATTAACGTCATGCTAATCGGTAAAACATTAGCAGAAATAGCCATATCACTTGCTTCCTTGTTAGTAGAGGTGAAATAAGGGAGTACCATAGGTTAAAGTGATAATCAAAAGCTGGTTGCTATGTCACTGAAGTTCCTTTGTTTGTATGGACAACAGTTGATAAAATCCTGTATGAGAAATGTATAAGTTTTTCATAGCAGAAACCAAAAATAAGGAATGTCACAAAAACGACGAACTCCACGAAAAAATGTATATAACATAAATTGTGTGTTTTAACGTGTTCTATTTTTTGTGTAGTAAGTTTTTGTCCATCCCATACGGTTTAGCAGTTATTCAAAATTTAGTAAAATTCATCCAGAATAAACTACTCTTCAGAGGTTATTCCCAGAAAATTCAAGATATACATTTTATTTGTCAGATAAATATCTTTAATATACGAAATTTTAATTAAAATCGTTAGAGCCATTTTTGAGAAAATCAAAATTTTCGAAAAAAGTTCCATGTAAAGAGTAGTTGGGGGTGAGGGGATTTTTCTCAAAATCTTCGTGTCACATCTCTGGAAGATACTAAACTTAAATACCAAGTTTGGAATTTTACTTACTTTTCGTTTTTGAGTTATCGTGTTCACAGACACACGGACACACGGACACACACGGACGTTTTTCCAAAAATGTTTTTTTTTAGATAAAGGGGGCCCTAAAACATATATTTCCGGTGAAATCTCGGTATCGAATTTTTTGGTGGAGTGCAATACATTCTCTATACACTATGTACATAGTTCCTATAGAGAAAGTAAAAAGAATCTGATGTGTTACATTCACATGATTTTCTCTACATTTCTGTAACAAATTAGTATTAAAAATGTATGGTTCTATCTACATTATATTAATCGAAATAAACATTAGCAGAAATTGTCTTATTACGTGGCTCCTTGTAAGTAGAAGGAAAAAACATCTAATGTGTTCCATTCACATGATGTCCTATAACGTTTTGGTAAACAAACGTTTTATTCAAAAGTTAAATATGTTATCTACATCTTGCTAATTAAGATAAACATAAGCAGAATTGGTCTTATTACTGGTTCCTTGTTAGTAGAAGGGAAGCAAGAAAATGCACAGGCAAAAGTAATAGTCTCATCCTTTAAACCCGGTCGCTATGTGAAACAATTGAAATTCCAATCTCTTTGCTTGTAAGCAGTAAACAAACGATAAACGAAAAGAAGATGTCTTCACGTTTGAGAAAAGTTTAAATGGCTAAAATTGAAACCAATAATCCGGAGTATCTCGAAAACGATTAACTCTACAAAAAATGTGCATGACATAAATTGTGTATTTTAATGAGATCCACATTTTTGTATAGTAAGTTTTTGTATATCTCTTAAGGTTTGCCAGTTATACAAAAAGACATCCAGAATGAAGAGGTCTTCAGTGGCTATTCACAGAAAATTCAAGATATCCGTTTCGTTTGGCATACAAATATCTTAAATATAAGGTATTATAATCAAAATCGTTACAGTATTTTTGAGAAAATCAAAATTTTCGAAAAATGTTCCATGTAAAGAGTAGTTTGGGGTGGGGAGAGATCTTCTTTAAAATATTCCTGTCCATCCTTGGAAGACACAAAACTTAAATACCAAGTTTGGTATATAACGGACTTCTCGTTTTTGAGCTATGCTGCCCACAGGCACTCACCCAGACTCACAGGACATTTTTCTGAAAATGTTTCTTGTATTCAGGGATCTTAAAATATGTATTTCCGGTGTCGAATTTTTGGGTGCATTGCAAATCCGTCTCTATACATTATGTACATAGTACGTGTAGAGAAAGTAAAAACAACAAAACAAGCCACATACTGGGTGATTAGTAACTTACGAGAACATTTTAGTTGAAGCCCAGTACTCACATGACTTTCTCTACCACCGCTCGTACAAAACAGCCTTACAAGCGCTTATTCTATCTACTCCAAGATAATGATATAGACCATTCGCAGAATTGTCTTGTGTATATCTCCTTGTAGATATAAGGGGAATAGAGAAAAACACTGTGACTAAGCAATATTTATATATTTCAGCAGCGGGCCTCTATGTGATGGCTGTGAAAAGCTGTCCTCTTTGCATGTCCAAGAGAACAAAAATATTATGTCATGTTCACAAACATTCTCTACATATTCTTGAACAAAAAGCTATTCTTCCATTTACGTCATGTTAACAGAGATAACCATATTTTCTCGACGTTTACATTTCGTTTCATTTACGTTTCATTTTTGCACCCACCAACACTTTTCTCCTTGTAGTTACAATAGGAGTGAGGATACAATATGTTTTAGCGGCAGTCAAACTTTGAGAGCTGATCGCTATGTGATTTTCTTAGAATTCTGTTCTCTTTGCATGGCGAAGAGAAAAAAAATCTGATGTGTTACATTCATATGACTTTCCCTACATCTCTGCAAAAACTCTGTTAAAAAGCTTATTCTTCTGTATTCTTAATCTTAATCGAGAAAATATTTATCAGACAGGGTCTTACTACTTGCTTCCTTGTAAATAGAAGGGAAATAAGGGAGTACCATATACTAAAGAGATAGGCTAATCTTTTAAAATATGTTGGCAATGTCACTTAAGTTCCTTTGTTTGTATGGCCAGGAGTTGACAAGTTCATTTTTGAGAAAAGTGCAAGTATTTTAAAGCTAAAACCAATAACAAGGAATGTCTCAAAAACGGTCAAAAATGTATATAACATTGCTTGTATATTTTAACGAGCCCTACATTTTTTGTGGAGTAAGTTTTTGTCCATTTCTTACGGTTTACCAGTTATGCAAAATTCATCCAGAATAAATATCTTAAGAGGCTATTCCCAGAAAATTGAAGATACATTTTATTTGTCATGTAAACAGCTTTAGTATACGATATTTTAATCAAAATTGTTAGAGCCGTTTTTGAGAAAATCAAAATTTTCGACCATTTTTCTATGTAAAGGGTAGCTGAGGGTGGGGGAATTTCTTTAAAATCTTCATGTCATCTCCTTGGAAGATACCGAACTTAAATCCCAAGTTTAGTACTTATCGGACTTTTCGTTTTTGGGCTATGTGGCCCACACATATACACACAGAGTGACACTTTCCTAAAAATTGTTTTTTGGATTCAGGGGGTCCTAAAACATGTATTTCCGGTGAAATCTCCGTATTAAATGTGTGGGTGTAATACAATACCTTCTCTATACACTATATACGAGGGTGGTCTGAAAAGTTCTCGGCCTCACCCAGAGATCGCGGCACTACTTGCATTATTTTTTTCCCTACGTTGGTACACATGTTAATAGACCCTATGTAAAATTACAAGTCATTCCAGACAATACCTGACTGTAGGCAGTAGAAGTGCGCATTGCGTTGAAAATGGAGAAATTCGAGTATCGTGCTGTGATAAAATTCTTCGTAAAAGAAGGTTTAACACCTACAGAAAATCATTTGCGGATATCAGTTTTCACTGTGAAGAAATAGGCGGCCGATTTTAAATGTGGCCGTGAAAACGTCCAAGACGATCCACGCAAAGGACGTCTAAAAACTGTAAGCACACTGGAAAACATTTGAAAAGGTGCATGACATGATTTTGGAAGGTCGGCGTACAAAGGTGCGTGAAATTACTAATGCTCTTGGAATTTCAGAGGAAGGTATTGGTCACATCTTGCATTAGGAATTAAACATGAAAAAGCTTTGCGCAAGATGGGTGCCCCTGTGATTAACAAATGCATTCACACCACACTACCTAAAAAGTGCTTGGCGCATTTTCAGAAGAACAGAAGTGACTTTTTGCGCTGTTACGTCACAATGGACGAAACATGGATTCACTGCTACACACCCGAATCCAAGCAGTAGTTGAGGCAGTGGATAGAAGCTTGTTCTTCAGCTCCAAAGAAGGCGAAGATGGTGCCATCGGCGGTAAAGATCATGGCGTGATCATCAGTGTTTTGGGAAGCCGAAGGAATTTTGATTGACTATCTCGAAAAAGGTAAAATCATTACTGGAGAATACTACTCTCAACTTCTAACCAAACTGAATGCAAGCAATCGTGAAAACAGACCTGGGTTTAAAAAAAAATTCCATCAGGACAATGCACCTGCCCACAAAAGTGTTGGCAACGGGGAAATTGAGAGATCTGCACTATGAAGTGCAGGAACATCCACCCTATTCCCCAGATTTGGCTCCCTCGGACTTCCATCTGTTTCCAAAACTGCAGAAGTTCCTCGCTGGTTGGCGCTTTTCGTCCAATGAATAAGCAATTGCGTCTGTTAATTGGTACTTTGCAGCACTTCCAGAGGAACGCTACAGAGAGGGGATAATGGGATTGGAACACCGCTGGACAAAATGTATCGATATTAGAGGAGATTATTTAAAAAATAAAACTAATTTGAAAGCATGAATTGTCGTTTTTCACTATCAGGCCGAGAACTTTTCAGACCACCCTCGTGCTCGTACGTGTGGAGAAAATAAAAAAGAATTGCGACTTCTAATCTGAGATAATTACAAACATGAAATATTCATACCATTAACAAAAAATATCTCAAAAATGCATTTGACATAAATTGCGTGCTTTAATAAGAGCTGCATGGTTTTGTCTATACTGGTCACCACTTAATAAAACGCTATCTGCGATAAAGAGGTCTTCAGAGGCTATTCCCAGAAAATTCAAAACTACATTTCATTCATCATGAAACGGCCGCGCCGTGGCCGAGTGGTTAAACCACTCGACTCTCACCTAGACGGTCGGGGTTCGAGTCCAAGCGACCGCATGTGAGATTTGTGGTGGACAAAACGGCGCTGGGGCGGGTTTTCTCCGGGTACTCCGGTTTCCCCCGCCATCGCATTCCACCGGTGCTCCATCATCATTCATGCATCATCAGTGTCACCGCCTGCGGTGCCATTAGTAGTTAGAGCGGGCGTTAAACGCTACCAAAAAGAATTCATCATGAAAATAATTTAAACATATGGCATTTTAATCAAAACCGTTAGAGCCAATTTTGAGCAAAACAAATTTTAAGTAAAGGTTAATTTGATATGGAAGATTTGTTTTTAAAATCGACATGTTGGATCTTTGAATATATTGTTAATGCTTATACCATATTTGGAATTTAATAGATTCTTGTTTTAGTTATGCTACATACACACGCGGATCTTTTCTGAAAATACATATATTTTATTCAGGGGGCCTCAAATATATTTGTGTGAAACCTCAACAATAATGTTTGGAATGCAATGCTCGCTCTACTTGCTATGCACAGTAACAAGTGAATAACGAACACTTATTAATGTAAAAAAAAATAGGATGAGGATTTCGTGATATTCTTTTCTTTTTATCTTGAAAAATAATGGATTTAAATACAAAATATTATTTGTAATATCGGATGAAATATTTTATATCCTATAGAGAAATGCTATATGCTAGAAAACCAATAGCGTTGGTGCTTCTAACCAAGAAATGTTGAAAACACAACGACATTGCGTAGATAATAACATTACAAAGTAAAATATGGACAAAATAATTAAAATCGTATGCTTTGAACACTCTTGTTTCTAATCCATAGAATTTTACAAACATTCACTTCTAAGCCGCTCGTATAACCATGCAGTTAAACTGTATAAAATATATAACAAAACACATTCAAGTCTGTCTAAAATATGGTGATTAATTTTGTTCACAGGCGTACTGAATAAGGCATTTATCTACCACCATGCATGGACATGAAATAAGGGAGCTATTCTTAGCCCTTATTATTGCAATGACTTTCTACGTAGTTAATTGCAGTTTATTTTCCAGGAAAAGTAACACAGATTAAAACTTGTCCTCTAGTAATATAAAATTTCGAACGTTCATTTCTTTTAAAAACAACATCCCTTTAAAAAATAACATTTGAAGTCTCTCCATTTAGGAACTTCTAAAACTAAAATATTCATGACCTGTTCATTCTGTCGCTTACAGTTTTGTTTCTTTTATAACAAAATGTTCCTGTGTGTACGTAAATTGCCCGTGATTTCACATGTCAATAACAGACGAGCACTGCGCAAATATAACCTCCACTGTCCCACTTTACCGGACGGAAACCTACAGTTAAATTGCTTCGTTCATTTCGAGCGAAGCCGGAATCAATCTATCGGGGATTAGCAGCATGTGACTCCTTTTTCTGAATTAGAATGCAGGACTCTGATAAGAGAATATTCCAAATAATCCTAATTTGTTTTGTCTGTAGCACCGAACGAGTTTGATAGAATAAATATTAATTGTAGGAGAATAAATTTATTATTTTTTTCAAACATTTTTAAATACTGACAAAGTATTTTAATTACTTAAAATTCTGTTTTTTAATAAATACCTTTATGTCTCGTCGGTATGACACTCGATTTTTTTTTTTTTTTTTTTTTTTTTGCACTCGCTTGACTCTTCGGCTGTGTCTCTACTGGAATTATACCCTCCGAACTCACAGTCGAAACTGTCTGCGAGTCTGTCACTCCTTATATACCTCTCAATGACGTGGCAGGAATTTCCAGAAGCAGAGGTTTAAGTTACATGTGTAAATTGGACCTCTGAACCTCTGGACTCCCCCATTACAGAAGCGGGCATGACTATTTTTCAGTTCAGGTGGACTCAGAACAGGTACCGCTGGTGAAATCTTGACATTGAATTGTTGGGTAGAATTCAATATATTTCTATTGAAAGGTAAAAAGTCAGATCCATTCACATGTCTTTAATATACTATTACTAGAAAGCTTATTCTTCTACCTACTTCATGCTGATCGAGACAAACAATGGAATATGGTCTTATTACTTGCTTCCTTGTAAGTAAGGGAAATAAGGCTAAAGCGATAGTCAATGTTTTAAAAGTCTTTTGTCATGTGATTAAAACCCATTACTTTGCATAACCATGAGTTGACAAACTCCCGTATGACAAAGTTTTAAGTATTTTAAAACTTAACAAGGCATATCTCGAAATGATCCATTCCACAACAAAAATGCTTATGATATAAATTGTGTGTTTTAACGATATCTACGTTTTTATGTAGTAGGTTCTTATCTGTTGTTACGGTTTATCAGCTATGCAAAAGTCATCCAGAATGAGGAGGTTTTCAGAGGCTATTCCCAGAAAATGTATTTGTCATGTAAATATATGTAATATATAGTATTTTAATAAAAATCGTTAGAGTCATTATTGAGAAAATTAAAATTTTCTAAATTTTTTCCCTATACAGGAAAGTTTGGGGTGGGGGATTTTTATCAAAATCCTTGGAAGATGTTAAACGTAAATACCAAGTTTGGTATTTTATCGACTTTTCATTTTTGAGTTGTGTTCACGGACACACACACACACATACATATATCCGATTTTTAATAAACGGAGCCCTAAAATGTGTATTTTCGTTGAAATGTCGGTATCTAAGTATTAGATGGAATGCAATACCTTACCTGCCTATGTACTACGACTATGTAGAGAATGTAAAAAAGAATTGTCGGTTTTATTCACCCCATACTTGATTGTATTTTAATTATTGTAATTTATTTCTTGCGGGAAGGAACCAAATGTTAAAAGGAATTGCAGTAATGTGTTTCAACCAGAAGAGATCATTTTCTATTGTTTCATACTTTCTAGAAAATGATAAATGGGAATAGTACCGTGACCTCTTGTTTCGAATTCCCTTCATTAACAGTGGAGACACATTTAGTTGCTTCTGTTTTGTTTCTCATCAGGCTAGTTGCAGCAGATGTTAATGGAACTCAGTCTGTATTGTGTCTGTGTGTGTTAATGACTCAAATTTATTAACTACACATCGTATTGCGTGCATTGTAGCTTCATTTATTCTCATTACTTTCTCTATCACTTATTCAGGCAGGTATTGCATATTTGAAATAAGGAGAACATTTATGACCCATCCTCAAATCTCGCTTGAGCCAATATTAGATTCTGAAACAAAACTCTAATGAAGAGCGATTGGAAAATGAATGAAAATTTAATGAAATTAGAGTATTACCATCTCTACTAACTAGTAGTGTGTAGCACATAGATAAGGTGTGCAAAGTGAACCGAATTTCAATTGCATTACATAGCTACCAGTTTTTAAAATATCTATCACTTTAGCCTAGTGTGTTCCTTTATTTTCCTTCTGCTTACAAGGAAGCAAGTAACAAGATCCTTCCTGTTAATGTTTATCTCGATTACCATGATGTAGATAAAGGGATAATCTTTCGTAAGAATAGTTTGTTTGAGAACAGTTAGAGAAGATCATGTGAATGGAACATGTCACGTTTATCTTGGTATTGCAAAGAGAAGAAAATTTAATTTAATTTACATAACAACCGATTTTTAAAAGTTTTGACTATGGCTATAGCCCAGCGTGTCACCTTATTTTCCATCTAATTAGAAAGAACTGAATACTAACTAAATAATAAAACTGCTACAACTGGAGTTGAAGCTTCAGCGACCGCAACGAGATTCGCCTTGCAGTGGCCACAATGTGAGAGAAAAGCAATGTAAAACTCCAGACTATTGAATTTCAGATTTTCAAAACAGTAAATTAAATACCGGGCATAATACAAAGAGATTTCTGAGACGCAAAGTCCTCAAAATAAATATTTTAGTGGATTTCTGAAGTCAACTGTTCAACTAATTCAGTGTAACAGTTTGTTAATATTCATGTAAGATGTTTTTGAATTAGAGTTTTCTTTTCATATGCAAGATTTTTTGTCTCCACAAGGATAAAACATTAATTTCAGTTTTAAAATGTAAGAATGCGGCATTTGTGCTTCTGAAAAGGCAGTGCTTGCCTCTTTTCCTATTATTCCTGAGGTATGAGTGAAATATTTTCATCTCACGTATAATATAGGAAGAATCCATTATTCGTCATTTCAATTCCTTGCATTATCTCACATTCTCGTAATGCTGAACACATTTTCTCCATCATCTAGCTCCATTCTTGTGCTGTCTTACACAGCATTCCATTCTCTCTTATTGATGCTTCAACATAAAGCGGAGCTACTAGGCATTTCATTTCACCTCAGCATTTCCAAGAAATTCATTATAGCTTTGATGTCAAACGGTTCATTGCTTCTTTTCAACCCTATTCGTTTTCAGCGTTATTAGGTGACTTAAAAGGATGCAAAGTGAAGTACCTCTGGAAAGGCACTTTTACGAAAAAAATTAAAACTTGGAAGAGAATTTCTCTTCAGCAAAGAGCGTTCCTTGTAAACCAACAACCAAAAAATGTGCGCCGGAATATTATTAAAAATCCGATGTGTAATATCACGTTTATTTTTCTACTCACGCTTCTCCAAACTATTCTTGCCAATATGTACTATGTATGGTCTATTATTAAATGTAAACATTGTCAGTAAATTGTTAGCTAAAATGTCTGTGAAATTTGACCAGACATTGCAGAAAATTAAAAAATTATTTTGTTTCATTATAAAACGATATGAATCTGAAGTTTAAGAAAATACACGGTTTTTGCACTAGGCACACTTCAACTACCAATCGCCTGGAGCTATAGATGGATAGACACCTGCTTATTAATCGGCACTCCCAATTATAACCTAATTTTCTCGCTAACACATAGCTCATTTTTTACTTTCTCTATCCGTATTATGTACATAGTGTACAGAGAAGGTATTGTACTCCACCAAAAAAATTGATACCGAGATTTCACCAGAAATATATGTTTTAGGGTCCCCAGTATCCAAAAAAGTATTTTCAGAAAAAGGTCCCAGTGTGTGTGTGTGTGTGTGTCCGTGAACACGATAACTCAAAAACGAAAAGTAGGTAAAATATCAAACTTTGTATTTAAGGTTAGTATCTTCCAGAGATGCGACACAAAGATTTTGATAAAAATACCCCCACACCAAACTACCCTTTACATAGAACTTTTTTCGAAAATTTTGCGGATTTTAACTTAAAATAGGGGCTGCAACTTTTTAACGCACAAAGAGATAACTGCACTAGTTTGCCCACCTCGTATACATTTCTAAAGCAACTTTTAAATCCAAATGTCTCAATATTTGTTTGATTAAATAAAGAAATGCACCAACATTTTCTCAGGAAAACTATTTTTTGTTGTGGAAGAATTTTCTTGGAAATTTGTCATATTGAACAAAGCTACAGATGCTCATTTTGATATTTATCGGAATTATCATCTTCGAGTAATGCTGCTCTCCTTCATTACCTCTCTCTTACACAGGGGCTTTTATAAAACTTTTTACGATTTATGATCACTATCCCCCCTCTCCCTCTCCCTCCCCCTCCCTCCCTCTCTCCCTCCCCATCCCTCCCTCCCTCTCTCTGTCTCTCTCTCCCTCCCTTCCTCTCTCTGTGTCTCTCGCTCTCTCTATCTCTATCGCTCTCTACCCCCGGCGAGCGGGTAGCTGCTTGCCAGAGGCGTCCGGATTAACGTCGAAAATAAGGCACTGTAGAAAAGACATTTATTACAAAGTTTATTTTAATTAGCATAATATAGAGAGAAATAAATATGATATGTTCCATTCTAAACGTCTCTTTAATAAATTATTGTAAAAAAAGCATATTCCTTTATCTACTTCATTTTAATCAAGATAAACATTAGCAGAAATTGACTTGTTATTTGCTTCTTTGTAATGAAAACGGAAATAAGCAAACACAGTAGGCTAAAATGATAGTCAAATCCGTTTCTATGCATTGCCAGGAGTTGGCAAATTCCCGTATGAGAAAAAAATTAATTTTAAAATTGAAACCAGTAACAAGGAATATCTGAAAAAAATCTGATGTGTTCCATTCACATGACTTTCTCTACATCTCTGCAACAAATTATTCTTAAAAAGCTTATGCTTCTATTTATATCATGCTAATCGAGAAAAAATTGGCAGAAATTATCTTATCACTCGCCTCCTTGTAAGTAGAAGCGAAATAAGGGAGTACCATTGGTTAAAGTGATAGTCAAAAACTGGTTGCTATGTGACTGAAGTTCCTTTGTTTGTATGGACAGGAGTTGACAAATTACTGTATCAGAAAATTGTGTTTTTCCAAGCTGAAACCAAAAACAAGGATTATCTAAACAACGATCAACTCCAGGAATAAAAATTATATAACATAAATTGTGTGTTTTATAGGGCACTACATTTTTGTGTGGTGACCTTTTGTTCATCTCTTAGGGTTTAGCAGTTATGAAAAATCCGTAAAATTCCTCCAGAATAAAGTAGTCTTCAGAGGCTATTTCCAGAAAATTCAAGATATACATTTTATTTGTCAGGTAAATATCTTTATTGTACGACATTTTGATCAAAATCGTTAGAGCCATTTTTAAGAAATAAAAATTATCGAAAAAAGTTCCGTGTAAAGGATATTGGGTGGGGGGATTTTCTTGAAAAGCTTCGTGTCGCATCCTTAGAAGATACCAATCTTAAATACCAAGTTTGGTATTTAACGGTATTTTCGTTTTTGAGTTATACTGTCCACAGATAGACACACACACTGACCTTTTTCTGAAATTGCTTTTTTTGGATTCAGGGGAACCCAAAACATGTATTTCCGGTGAAACCTCGGTATCGAATTTTTGGGTGCAATACAATACCTTCTCTATACACTGTGTACATAATACGTGTAGAGAAAGTAAAAATGGTCAACTTCACAAAAAAAATGTATATGGTATAAATTGTCTTTTTTAACGAAATCTACATTTTTTTGTATAGTAGGCTTTTATCTATCTCTTACGGTTTACCAATTATGCAAAATTCAGCAAAAGTCATCCAAAATAAAGATATTTTCAGAGCCTATTCTCAGAAAATTCAATATATAAATTGTATTTGTCATGTGTCTTAAATATACGGTATTTTAATCAAAATCCTTTGAGCCTTTCTTGGGAAAAATCAAAATTTTGTAAATGTTTTCCATGTAAGAGTATTTAGGGGTAGGGCCTTTCAAAATCTTCGTTTCGCATTCTTGGAAGATACTTAACTTAAATTCCAAGTTTGGTGTTTTACCAACTCTTCGTTTTTGATTTATCGTGTTTACAGACACACGGACACACACACACGGATATTTTTCAAAAATGCTTTCTTTTGGATACAGAAGAGCCAAAAACACGTATTTCCGGTATCGAATTTTTAGGTGGAATGCAATACCATCTCTATACACTATGTATATAGTACGTGTAGAGAAAATAATAAACATTTGTAAGAATAATTTGTTGCAGAATGGGTAGAGCAAGATTCAGATTTTTATGCACGCGATGTACGTACTGAATTATGTGGGGCTATGGCGACGTCTTTGCTTTTTCTTAATGATTCTCTCCAAGCAGTGCGGAAAGAGACGGAATTTCTTGACTATTTCGGAGCTTCAGAGCATCTTCAAACTGTTCTGCGTTGTAAGAAAGCTGATGTCGTAAGAAGTCTTTATATTTATTCCGTGAACATTAAAATGAGAGTCTCTCAAATGTTCTTCTAAATTGTTAGATATCTTCTGGTAAGCAATGAGTCATTAGTGCAGCAGTTTGAGAGGCTTCTTTATTCTCGATTTTTACTTTCTCTATACGTGCTATAGAGAATTCCAGCAAAAAATTTGATACCGAGATTTCACCGGAAATATCTGTTTTAGGGTCTCCTGTATCCAAAAAAAGTATTTCCAGAAAAAGGTCCGGGTGGGTGTGTGTCCGTGTGTCTCAACACAATAACTCAAAAACGAAAAGTAGGTAAAATACCAAACTTGGTATTTAAGCTTAGTATCTTCCAGGGATGAGACACGAAGATTTTGAGAAAAATCCCCCACCCCAAACTACCCTTTACATGGAACTTTTTTCGAAAATTTTGATTTCCTAAAAAATGACTCAAACGATTTTGATTAAAATATCGTATATTAAAGATATTTACCTGACAAAATGTATATCTTGAATTTTCTGGGAATAACCTCTGAAGAGTAGTTTATTCTGGATGAATTTTACCGAATTTTGAATAACTGCTAAACCGTAAGAGATGGACAAAAACTTACTACACAAAAATGTAGAGCACCGTAAAACACAATTTATGTTATATACATTTTTTCGTGGAGTTCATCGTTTTTTAGGCATTCCTTATTTTTGGTTTCTGCTATGAAAAATGTATTCTTTTCTCATACAGGAACTTGTCAACTCCTTTTCATACAAGCAAAGGAACTTCATTGACATAGCAACCAGCTTTTGACTATCACTTTAACCCATGGTAGTCCCTTATTTCGCTTCTACTTACAAGGAAGCAAGTAATAAGACTGTTTCTGCTAATTTTTTTCTGATGAGCATAAAGTAAATACAAGTATAAGCTTTTTAAGAATAATTTGTTGCAGAGAGTCATGTGAATGGTACACATCAGATGTTTAGAATTTGCGACTCTCTTTTATGGTTTGTTAGATAACTTTATTTCCAAGTATTGTGGAGCCAAGTTATTTTATGCCATCATAAATTCCAGTTACCCCTTATTTGTGCCTAGAAGACGCATTAGAGATAGTGAAAGAGTAGTTTAATAATTAGAGTAGAGTGTGGTAAACGTTTGCACGTAAGCTATGACATATTTTCTACATTTAAACATACTAGTAGGATAACTATTTTTGTTGCCTTGGCTACTACATACCTTTCTTTTATTACTGTCACCCGAAATAAAACTGAAAAGAATAATTTTTTATAAAAATTGAACTCTATATTTAACTTCGGAACGAGGTGAAGTGTGTGACTCGTATTCAGAAGGTCATTGATTCGATTCCAATGGCAGCCTTCATAACCATGGGTTTTTACTTTCTCTACAATTACTGCGTAGAGTATATAGAAACAGAGAAGGTATTCTATTTCACCCAAAAATTCGATACTGTTTTAGGGACCCTGTATCTAAAAAAAGAAAACTTTCCATGTGTGTTCTTGAACAAGAGAACTCAAAAACAAAAAGTCTGAAAAATACTATACTTCGTATTTAAGTTTAGTTTGAGTAATAGCACTAGTTTTATTATATTTTATTTCAAATATACGACACGAAGATTTTCAGAAAAATCCCCCTACCCAAACTATCTTTTACAGACAAAACATTTTGAAAATGTTGATTTCTTGAAAAGTGGCGATTTTGATTAAAATACCGTATGTCAAAGATATTTGCCTGACCAATATAATTTATATTTTGATTTTTTTGGAATAGCCACTGAAGACCTCTTAATTGTGGATGACTTATATAACTGGTAAACCGTAAAACATACACAAAAATGTATATTTCCTTAAAACACACAATTTATGTCATATACATTTTTTTCATTAAGATGGCCATTTCTGAGATATTCCTTGATTTTAGCTTCAGTTTTAAATATACGGAATTTTTCAACTCCTAGTCATGCAAAGAAACGAAATTAAAGCACATAGTAACAACTTTTGAAAGATTTCACTATCGCTTTTGCCTAGTGTGTTCCCTTATTTCCTTTCTACGTACAAGGAATCAAGTAATAAGACCATTCTGCTAATCTTTATCTCAATTAGCATAAAGCAACAATAATATTTTTAGCAGTAATTTGTTACGTAGATGTAGAGAAAATCACGTAAATGGAATACATCAGATTCGTGCGTGTGTGTGCGCGTGCGTCTGTGTACACGATAATTCAAAAACGAAAAATTGGTACAAACTTCGTATTTAAGTTTAGTATCTTCTAAGGATGCGACATGAAGATTTTGAGAAAAATCTCCCCGCACCGAACTACCCTTTACATGGAAAAAAGTTTGAAAATGTTTATTTTCTCAAAAACGATTCTGTCAATTCTGATTAAAAATTCCGTACAGTAAAGATATTTGCATGACCAATAAAATCTATATATCTTGAAATTTCTGGGAATAGCCTTTGAAGACTTCTTCATTTGGGGTGAATTTTGAATAATTGGTTAAACATAAGAGATAGAAAAGAACTTATTGCACAAAAAAAATGTAGAACACACAATTTATGTGATATACGCTTTGTGTGCGTGCGTATGTGTGTGCGTGTGTGCGTGCGCGCGTGTTGAACTGAGATATTACATATTTTTGGTTTCAGATTTAAAATACTTATACTTTCCCAAACGGGACCATTCAATGCAAAATGAGCCTTAAATGTTTCATATAGCGATGAGTTTTTTAAAGGATTTAACTATCGCTTTAGGCTAGTGTATTCCCATATTCCCTTCTGCTTAAAAGGAAGCAAGTAATGAGGCCGCATGCTAATATTTGTCTCGATTAGAATGATATAGATAAAATAATAATATTTTGTAAGAATAGTTTATTTATATATATATATATATATATATATATATATATATATATATTTTTTTTTTTTTTTTTTTTGTAGCTTAACATCCTTTAACCTTGTTGGTCATATTGGACGATGAATAAAATTGGCGAAAAGATGCTCAAATGATCTAGGGATCAATGGAGCTTAAAGTTACTCACATTCGTCTTCTCAGGATAAGGGAAAACCCCGAGAAAAAAATACCTTATCCGAGTAACTCACCCTAAGCGAGATTCGAACTCACAGCCTGTTAAATGTGAAGCAGACACGCTACCTCCACACTACCCAGGCGGGCTAGTTTGTATTTGGAACAGCTAGAGATAGTTATATGAATGGAACATATCAATTTTTTTTTACTTTTTCTAGCACGTATGAACAATGTACATAGTACATAAAGTATTGTGTTGTTACCTACGAAATTTGTTTAAAGTCCCATGTTCTTTGGAGACCACAAATAAAATGAGAATAAGAAAAAATAAGAAAGGCCGAGCAGGATGACTCGGGCAGTAACTCTAGAACAACCAATCTGGTTGTTTTATTGTGGTTTCCCAAGTAAATGCCGGATTGGATATTCAATACTAAGAATTACATTTCCACCTTCAGTCTAAAACAAAAATAGCACTGAAAAGAGATGATAACAGCAATTGCGCTGCCATCTATTCATAGTTAGTTTAAGCAGTGAGACTAAAATGGCGCTAAACGCATCTTCTTATAGTGGAGCAAAATAGTATGGTATATGTGGTTGTAGCTGGCTGAACTCTTATCAACCGACTATGGAGTAGTGGCCATGATATCTGACTGTACGCACCTTTCTGACTACAGATGGTGAAAGCAATCAAACTGTGATATCCTATCGCTACGAAGCGAAAGTGGTATGGCACGAGGATAATCCGGAATGGCTACTCTCCATCACGTAGCCTCAGATCCGTTGAAATATGACCTAGAAGTTAAAGAATAAAATAGGGAGACAGAGATTGATTATTATATATGTTTTCACTTACTCCGTTATTTCTCTTCTCTATGTGCCTCGGATAAAGGTCCGTTTGTTTCATTACTCTAGAGACAACTCATCTACATGTAAAGAAGATTACAGATTAATAATTTTTATGCTCCTAATTATTGCCATTGCAAGATACGCCGACGTACAAGTTTTTAAGGTTAATCATCTACTGCGATACAATCTTTCTTTGTCAATCTTTCTTTCTAGACAGTAGTGTATAGATAAATTGTCGGTTAGGCTAAGCATGTTTTACACGATTTAATCAGCATCCTATACTATATACTGCATTCTAAATTGTTTAAATGTTATATTCACTAAGGGCTGAAGTGTTACGTTTTAAAATTGGAATACTTTCTAGTGCATTTTCTAGTGTGTTTCATTACGTTACTAACAAAACCTTTGCTTTTGTTCTCTCAACAGCAGTTTGTGTGGAACGACTTCTGCGAGGAATATGTACCGACGGATAGGAAACATACGTACTATCCTTCTGTCATCATCAACGACCATCTGTACGAGCTCAAAATCTCCGACATACCCGTCATTCCATACTTCCCAGTCAATTCATACTATGAGTGGACAGATTATCGCTTCTATGGCCTCCGGAGCGCGACAGCCTACGTCCTTGTCTTCGACCTTTCCAATACGGACACCTTCCAGTACATCCGAACTCTTCGGGAGCAGATGTTGGAGAGCAGAGACATGAGGAATGTGCCTCTTCTTGTGGTGGGCAATAAGCAGGATCTGCTGGTGGCAGCCACATCGGGTCCAGGAAGTGGTAACGGCATAGCCAGCGGGCCTGGAACTTCGGGGTTGTCTTCTGGAGGAGGAGCGGGTGGCGTGTCTTCAGCCATTAGTTCCGGCGGTGGTGGACCTTCCTCGGTAGGCATCCGGGAGACAGCAGAATCTCGAGAAAAACGTAGAGATATTGTTAATTTGGTGAAGAAACATTGGAAGTGTACATATATTGAGTGTAGTGCCAAATACAACTGGAGGGTTGTGGCAGTCTTCAAGGAACTAATGCGTGCAGTGGACTCCCTTGAGACCAGCCAGGGTGGTAAGGAAGTGTGTTCACCGATGATGGATAATATTCATGAGGCTCTCGATCGGAATAAGTGTAATATTCTTTGAGCCCAATTTCTTAGTGCTATAAGCAAATATTATAAAGACTAGTTTCCCACGTCTTTGAAACCATAGACAATACGACGATCGTTTTCAGATACCATTCTTGAACTTCATTTCTGCTCAAAACGACTCCGAAATAATTAAACCTACTACTTATACAATTTTGGGGAAGGGCAATTGTTAGCAGGAACTCTATGTTAAACAATGCGCACATAATAGCATTTCCCGAGAACAAAGTTTATGAAGTTGTGATATCCGGCAGACAAAGTCCTACAGTGTAAAATAAATTCAAAGGGATAATAGTGTAATTTGATTTAAAATGATCAACGAAACAGCAGTCCAGTAGTACAGATTGAATTTCAGAATTTATCTAAGATAACTACTTAGAAAGCAGAAGGTATACTAACAAAACTACTAACGATCTCATTCTGAAAGAAACATTTGTGTGTCTGAGAGAAAGACCAAAAACTGTTAAACGCAAAGTTTTTGCAACATTGTAAAACTCAAATATAAAGGAATGGTAGCTATAGAGAATGAAGATGTGAAAAATAGTTATTCTGTCCCTATTTGATTGCTGAAGTCACATGTGACATTTTGTATAAATTAAATAATTTGTAGAAAAGTTATATTCATTTTTCTGTTTCTCTTTTCGCTTTCCTTGAAGTTTTTATTATGTGGCCCATAAATGTTTTATATATAGTATTATAATCAGTTTTTATAATTAATAAACTAACATACAGGGTCTTATGAAAATGAAGTTTCAGCATTTAGATACGGATAAAAAGGTTCTTTACATAATTATTAAAATTATAGCTTCACTACGGTACATATATGTTTATTATTATTGAGAGCAGCATATATTTTGCTGTATTAGGCAATAAACAGAAAAAAATGTTCCGAAAAGAAAGTAGCATACATCAAAGGAAAATATTGGTCCCAAAACTAATTACACTTTCGCAAATGAACTGATGGTCACTATTAAAGAAATGCAGAACTAATTCTGATAATGTGATTCTTCCATCAGTGAACAACATCATTGTACATTTTATAACACTCAACTTGCCACGTTGAGTAATGTGGAAGATGCAAATCTGCTGATTTCAGACGAAGATCCCAAATCTAAAGCACACCACTTGACAGTAAAATTTCCAACTTACCAGCCTTATCAGCAAAATATTTTCTCTTACAGATAGGGAAATCCGTTTCCGCTCTAAGAAATACATTTCAGTAGATAACACCCAAAATGCGTAATTCCAATTAAATGACAATTTCCAGGATATGATAAAACTTATATATGTATTTCCATAATCAAGTGTGCTGCAGAGTATGACTACTATTGTTTTAGATTTTATTTGAGCCAAAATAGCATTTTATGAAACCACAAATATCTAGTACTAATATTTATAGTTACTTACAATTACATTTTGAATATAACACTTTTTCTTTGTAACTAATCCTTTTAGCTATAGGTATGTGAGTGTACTAAAGTTTCTGAGTGAATAACGTGACCTTATTTTGTTTTGTTAAACAATGTTATTTTAAAAATAATGACCTAATACAGGCTAACTTCTACACAATAGGGAGACAAATGAAAACAATGATTCACCAACGTTTTGAAGATACATGCGACTCATGCATATCTTAAACACAAAACTGAAAGAAAAAAAGCACCTTCCTCTATTTTAGCCACGTTATCTCCATTTTAGGACAAATGTACATAAAATAAAGTTCATGTTTATGATGCACACCTCCCCGTGTGATACTAAACCTTTAGTAACTCTTGCAGACATAATTTACTGGGGTAACTGTGAAATAACATTGGTTGTAGACATCAAGCTTCATAGTGAATCCTAAGGAAAGTATGTCATTAGTGTATGGGAATGCCCGCCAACAGTTTCATGCATGCTTCTCTTTGAGATCAACATGGTTTCCAGCAGTTTGCTAAATAACTTCGACTTCATCAAACGAAAGGCATTGGTCTTCAAAAGGTGAAACGATGAAATCAACCGAACCCATATGGAGGAACCCCCACTACTGCTGTCGATTTCTCGCGTTGTCCGGATGGAAAAAATGATTCCTGGGCGTTTTTATAAAGACGTCCTTCCGAAAAAAAAAAATCGCAATCGAAATCAATAATACACCCATTTTCAACTCAGCGTTGCAAAATGTGATATTTTCCACTATGTCTAACTATGATTCTATGAGACAAAATGTGTTGGATTTCTTAAACATTTTCGTGAGGACGTCTTTCGTACAGTTAGGTTTTGCTTTGATTACTTGTTGCTATTTGAACTTTACACATCTTACTTGAACATTTGGTAAGAAACCGTACAAACGGCAGTGGTTATTGCAAATATCAAACGTAGATATTCTAACTACTGCTGTTTTAACTTAAGGGCTGCTTGCCTTTGCGAGAGGATTTATCTTGGCAAATGTAATTTTATCTACAGGCCGGCATATAAGGACGCAGCTCTGTTCTATCAGAGATACAAGGATGGGCTCGTACAAAATTATATTAATTTAAGGTAAAGGGACTAGCTAGTCGATCAATACAAAGACAAATAAGGTTTAAGATAAATATATTGTTCACAGTACCTTATTATCATAGTAGAGTGGCCATATTGGCGTGGAGAAAGCGACATTGCAGATTCTAGTTCAGCTTTAGATTTGACTCTGCCATTGGCCGATTGATCAACATGGCTGCCCATTCGCAAGCAGACAGAACGAACGGAAGACTGCGCATTTCGCATTGGAAAGAAGAACCGAGTTTCAGAAAGATCATTTTTACCCCTTATTTCGATCCAGTTCATTTACATACACCTAGCCTAACCTAACCTAACGTAGCCTAACCTCGACGAAATCTCGAAACCTGTCGATCAGCTGTTACGTAGCCATATTATCTCCGTAACCAATAGGAAAGACTCAGGAAGGAGCCTTAGTCTAAAACTGAACTAGAATCTGCAAAATCGCAGCTTGGCTACCTGAACAGAGGCAGTATCGCCAACATATGAAACACTACTACCATATCCTATGCACGCAACCAGGATGACAATATAGAGCGTCCGGCAGAGAAACAGGTGATTTTAAATTATGTTAATTATATGGTATATAAGAAAAAAGTTATTAAGTACAATATTTGACTCTTAACCAACATAATACGCCATTTATTTTTGGGAATTCTTAAGGTTTTTACGTTTCCGTTCCCAATCATAGCATACTGGATGCTTATACAGTCTTCGCTGTCGAATACAGCCTTGGTGTTCGTGACCAACAGCCGCTAGAGCTTTCTTTGACAAAACCGGAATAACTCCGGGCATATGCAGTTGCTTCCATTGTCAGTCTTCTTTTCGATATTTTCCATTTGCTTTAAGAATCGCAAATGAAAACTATAATTCTCTTTAATAGTTATTTAAGCCGCCTTATGAAAATTAAAATGAGAACACGAACTTAATGCTGACGGTAGTTAATCATGTGAGGATGTCTAAATCTTTTTAGTTTCAATCGTGCATTTCAAAAAGAAGAGAATTTGATTCCCTTTTGCTCAGAATAGTAATTGAAAATAGTTTTGGTTATTACGTGTTGTAGCGGATTGTAGCAGATTTTGGGTAACAATATTTGAAAGCAAAATGATAACCGTTGGAAGTACCAGAAACATTTGAGTAAAACAAAATTGTTTACTAAGTTATTGTTTTAGATATTTCCAAGATGCTGATGAGGCAAGCGGAACACATTTATCTGAAAAACAACATAAGTTGTTACCTTTTAATTCAGGTTGATTTACAGTTCGCGACTGGATCTCAGCACAGTTTTTACAAGTAATAGAATGACTGCATTTGAAATGGTATATACACTTTAATATAGTAGATACTAGCAATAGTCTGTATGGATAAAGCGAAGAAATGAATATTTGCAGGAAACGAATGAAAGCGACGGTAACCCTAGATACATCCTCATTATTATTATTATTATTATTATTATTATTATTATTATTATTATTATTATTATTATTATTATTATTAATTAGTATTATTATTATTACGATAGGATACCACATATTTTTACACTTTCCGGGCTTAGTTTAAAATTTTAGTTAAGTATTATAAACCATATTGGCTTTCAAGTTTGGAAAACTGCATTAATACAAATATAGTCCCACTGATCATTCTGTGTAAAACAACGAAATATGCATAATAAATTTCACATTTTTCAATCTCCAATTCGTTGTCAAATAAAAGAAACTGGTATTTCATAATAAGTACAGAAAGCTAAACTTTGATAAACAAGATCATGGGAGAAGAAACCAAATTGATAACACATAAAAATATTTCAGGTAATATTGTAACGTCCTATCAATAAATTGTCGCAAATTCTTACCAATAACGGTAAAGGGACGCTGTAAGGGTAAACGTTAATTATTAACGGGGTGTAAAACATGAAGTGCAGTACCGGGACACTGAAAATCTAAAGTTTATTACATTCCATATCTTAGGCTGGAAAGAAAAGTAAAACTGATAAAGAGAACAAAAAAATAAGTGTAAGAGCTGAAAGAGAAATGCGGAAATGATCTATTTGTTAAATATTGGCTTAAAATATATTATAATGTTATTTTTTATCTTCGTACATGTCTAATATTGGAAACGAAAATCTATTGAGTATTAAACTCCTTGGCGCTGAGATTGTCGCCTTCTACGGCGTCATGTTCATGTTATTTTTGAACCCATAATTAACCTTCAGCCAATCTACTTCATCCGACTGCCAACCGCTTTCTCCTTTTGAGACGTCTTCCTAACAGCTAAACAGACCAACTCTAAAGAAAACCCGCACGTGCGCAGACACCACAATTCGGGCGGTGCTCACAAATTCTATTGAAGTTACTAAACTTATGCAACGGAGGATGGCTAAAATGAAACCAACTCTTAACTTTCTACACTGCATGTCCTAGATGACGTAACTGAATATGTGCACAAAAAATCTGAACCTTAAAGCCTGTAAAAAATATAATTCTTAACTTTATCATCATCATCATCATCATCATCATCATCATATCAACATCATTTCATGGGTCAGAAGTTTTCTCCTATTCCCACCTCAAAGCTCTTAACATCTCTTCGTTGGTCTTCCATTAACAATTGAACCCGAAATCTTGGGTTTTAGAGGCAAACATGGTAACCACTACACCACGGAAGGCGATTACAATTTTAAGGCTAAATAAGTATCATCCTGCTTCAACTGACTTTGATGACTTACTAGTTGGAGCCATAAATCCCTGCTTTTTGTATCATTCTCGTAAATTAAACAATTCATTTATAAAAACAATGACAGCAGTGTTATTACTTATAAGTTCACTGAATATAGGTACTTAAAAACATGCCATTGTACGTAAACAGTAATAATAATAATAATAATAATAATTTATTCTGATAAACGAATTTGTTTGTTTTAGATAAGGGCTATTTTCAAAATATTTGTATATTTCAATTAATTTCAGAAAGTGTTTTATTAGTTTTAACTTTGTTAACAAATATGTACTGTGTATAATTTCAATTGTGTATTTATAATCTTTTTGTACAGTTTATGGCAGCTTCCAATTTAGAGGCACTGTATTCGTAATAAATTGTGCGCGCGCGTGCGTGTACATGTGCGCGCATATACAGTATAATGCAGCATGTTCGCACGATGCAAAATATTAAATGATTGCCTTTCTGATCTGGTGGTTAGCGTGCTAACGCCCGAATCTAGAGATCCCGGGTTCGGTTTCTAGCTGGTGTGTGTGTGTGTTTGAATTTAAAGAAAACAAAAACTAAAGATTAATCTGAAACTTCAATCAGTGAACACCATTGCACCAGTGAATACATAAGCAATAATTGCTCCAAAAATAAGGGTGCCGATATGACCTAAGTTGTTAAAGGCAGCATATAAATGAAGCATACGCAGAAACACACACACACATACACACACACGCGCGCGCACCAAAAACTATGAGACCATACTTCCCTAAATGTCCGACCAACTATTATGGAATGCAACTCATAATAGCGTACCGCAGTGTTGCCATCACTGCCATATGTGGGCTGTAAACAGCAAACTAAAGGATAGGGATGGAAGTCGCGCTATACGAGGTGACTCTGGTTTCAAAAAATGCTATTACACCTCCAAGAAATCTCATTTCAACCTATCTATTTTACTCCGTTAATTCACAATCACACATCATAGGAGAATTGTTATAAAATGTTATGCTTTAAGAAAGAATTAAAGCATTTAAAATATCTACATTGACCAAATAAATAAAGTATACCTCTCTCGGAAATATGACAATATGACAATGTTAATTTGACACAAAAATTAGATTTAAACCACTCTAACCTTCATTTGTGGCATAACGTAAATGCTATTCATGATATTATAGTACGTCTAGGTTATCTTGAAACATTATATTTTCGCTATCTCGCTCTGCAAGAGGGGAAGGGTGGCGAAAATCGTGCGCAGCACTAACCTGCTATGCGCTAGTCTGTTAGACAACGAAACGTTTTGAGATCAGCTCTAAATCTGCTGATTTAGATACAGTATTTTATTGATAGGGAATTATGGACGTGTTTATGATACATTATTTATTTTATTCTATTGCCTTTTATATGGTTCCAAACTGGTGTTTGAAGAAGAGGGAAATCTCTGCAATCTGATGCAAAAGAAATTATGTGTTTGGTACATGATCTTCACTGATGAATGGAAGTGAATGGAAGCGTCAAAATCTGGAAAACCAATCATATCCGTTAAATAGGTGACAAAAGAACTGCCGCATCCACAGGTGTATCTCTCACTCCAAACTCCAAGGAACGCCTTATGGACGGCATATTTATACTACCGCCATTTAACAACAGTGTATATGACGCCGAGTTCGAAGGATTGCAGGTACAGCTACAATATCGTTATGGGGAGTCACTCAATTTGCATGGAAGTGGTACGGCTGGAGATTAGGCAGTAACGTTGCGAGCCGAAATTCGCTTTCTCTCTCAATTCCCATGTTTCAACATAAGCCAGACGGAATTAAAACTGGCGACCGAAATAATTTAACAAAGAAATCTTCTCGGAGCTTGAATATGATGACAATCAGGTAAACAATCTGATCTCGAATAAAGACTAAACAAACGTGAATGTAAAGCAATATGCTTAAGGTTAAAGCATTCTGTTAATATGTGTTATAGATGAGGTTATTTTCTGTACTTTGTTTTGCATTGAAATGTTAGAAATATAGTGCATTTCAGATAGTAACAGCAGGTAGTTTTGTATCCCTACATCGTACATTTGTAAAACATTAGTACAGAGAAAGCATGATTGTTGAAATGTGTATGACTTAAGGATTATAAATGTTTTACAGTAATTAAAGTATACCGTTGATTGTTTAATATTTTTATTTGTTTCTATATAGCATCCTGTGTATTCCCAATTTAAGCTCCATTTTTCTTTGTAGCTAATTATCAGCAAATGAAGGTATTCTCAAGAACCTGGATCGTACCAAGGTAAGTAATGCAACGGTAATGTCGTTCTCCATTACTAGAACTTTCCTCAGTGATGATTATCGTCTTCAGGAGACCCGAAAATAGAGTAATTATTTCAGATGTCGTGAGCAGCTATGGCAACTACATAAAATACTTTAATTTCTCTCCTATTCTGCTACAAAATAGTCTTACAAAGGCTAATTGTTCTATCTCTTTCATGCTAATCCGGATAAACATTAACAGAAATTGTTTTATTGCCTATTCTCTTGTAAGTACAAAGGATAAGAGGGAAAACAGGAGGCTAAAGTGAAGGCCAGATATATTAAAAGCGGGACATTATCTAATGGCACTCATATTCCGGATGAAAACATAAAACACCGAATAACGATTTCACGTCTGAGAAAAGTATAAAAAAATCTGATGTGATCCATTCACATGACTTTATCTACATCTCTGCAAAAAATTATTGTTAAAATGTTTATACTTCTATTTACCTCATGCTAATCTAGAAAAACGTAGCAGGAATAGTCTTATTACTTATTTCCTTGGAAGTAGAAACCAAATAAGGGACTACCATAGGTTAAAGTGATAGACAAAAGCTGGTTGCTATGTGACTGAAATTCCTTTGTTCGTATGGACAGGGGTTGGCAAATTCCTGTATGAGAAAAGCGTAAGTTTTTAACGATGAAACCAAAATTAAGGAATATCTAAAAGATTATCAATTCTACGAAAAAAAATGTATAAATTGTGTGTTTTAACGTGCTCTAAATTTTTGTGTGGTAAGTTTTTGTCCAAATCTTACGGTTTAGCAGTTATGCAATTTTTCGTAAAATGCATCCAGAATAAAGTGAAAATTCAAGATATACATATACATTTTATTTGTAAGGTAAATTATCTTTAATATACGATATGTTAATCAAAATCTTTAGAGCCATTTTTAAGAAAATACAAATTTTCGAAAAACGTTCCATGTAAACGGTAGTTTGGGGTGGGGGAATTTTTCTCAAAATCTTCGTGTCGCATCCCTGGAAGATACTAGACTTAAATATCAAGTTTGGTATTTTACCGACTTTTCGTTTTTGAGTTATCATGTTCACAGACACACGGACACTCACGCGCGGACCTTTTTCTGAAAATACTCTTTTGTTTACAGGGGACCCTAAAACATATATTTTCAGTGAAATCTCGGTATCGAATTTGTGGGTGGAGTACAATACCTAGCACGTATAGAGAAAGTAATAAGAAGTAATATCTCGGAAATCATTAACTCCACAAAAAAACTGTATTCCTCATCAATTGTCTGCTTTAATAAAATCTGTTTTATATAGTAAGATTTTGTCTGTTATGGTTTACCAGTTATGCAAAAATCTCCAAAATTAAGAGGACCTGAGAGCCTATCACTATAAAATTCAAGATATACATTTTATTTGTCATGTTAATATCTTTAATGTACGGTATTTCAATTATAAACGTTAGAGCCAGTTTTATAAAATCGAAAATAATTTCGATAAATATTCCATTTACTAGTAGTAGTCTAGTTTGGTATTTAATCGACCTTTAGTTTTCGAGTTATACTGTCAACACACATGCATGCACGCACGCACACTGACCTTCCTCTAAAAATTATTTTGTTTTTCTTTTATTTAGGGGTTATCAAAGTGCGGTTAAAACTCGCTATCGAATTTTTAGGTGAAACAATACTTCTCCACTTACTGTATGTAGTAGGAAAATTAAAACACATGATGAAGTATGTGTTAATTTCATCTTTGTATCCCAATTGTCATTGCTAGTTTATATTGCATTTCAAAACAAGTTTCGAGCCTTATGAAAAGAATATATTATAATAAATTGATTTTAAGTAAACTTTTCAAATAATGCTCAAAGTTTAAAACTGATACATTTGTAGGTGTTCTAGCTTAAAATAAATTACTAAACGATATTAAAATGTACAAACAGCATTACTGTTTTTATTCGAACATATTAAATCATTATCTTCTCTAATTTGACTCCTAATTTTTACTCTTTCACGTACCTAGTAGTAGATATAAGAATAATTGCATTTCACTCCAAAATTCCATGTAGAAATTTCACAGGAGACTATTGAATAAAAATAAAATAATTTTCGCTAAAAGGTCCGTAAGTTTGTATGTCTGAATAACATAATTCAAAAACGAAATGTGCGATAAATACAAAATTTGATATTCAATTATCTTCTAAGCTGCTATACGAAGACTTTTGGGCTACTGCCTACATGGAGATATTTTTTTAAATTATGTTTTCTTAAAAAATGGCTAACGATCATTAAAATATCATAAATAAATGATATTTATATGACAACTTCATTCAAAAAAAAAAAAGTATACAAAATTGTCTACTTTCTCTATACGTACTATGTACATAGTGTACAGAGAAGGTATTGCACTCCACACAAAATTCGATACCGAAATTTCACCGGAAATATATGTTTTAGGTTCCCCTGTATCCAAAAAACCCATTTTCAGAAAAAGGCCCTTGTGTGTGAGTCCGTGTCTCCATGAACACGATAGCTCAAAAACGAAAAGTCGGTAAAATACCAAAGTTGGTATTTAAGTTTGGTATCTTCCAAGGATACGACACGAAGATTTTGAGGAAGATCCCCCCACCGCAAACTACCCTTTACATGGAACTTTTTTGAAAATCTTGATTTTCTCAAAAATGGCTCTAACAATTTTGATTAAAATTTCGTATATTAAAGATATTTACACGACAAATAAAATGTATATTTTGAATTTTCTGGGAATAGTCTCTGAAGACTACTTATTCTGGATGAATTTTACGGAATTTTGCATAACTGCTAAACCGTTAAGAGATGGACAAAAACTCCCAACACAAAAAACACACAATTTATTTTATATACATGTTTTCGTGGAGTTAATCGTTTTTGAGATACTCCTTGTTTTTTGATTTCAGCTTTAAAAAACATACTTTTCTCATACAGAAATTTAACAATTGCAGTCCATACAAACAAAGAAACTTCAGTCACATAGCAACCAACTTTTGATTATCACTTTAACCAATTGTACTCCCTTATTTAGCTTCTACTTACAAGGAAGCATGTAATAGGACCATTTCTGCTGAAATTTTCTCGATTAGCATGAAGTAAATAGAAGCATAAGCTTTTTAACAATAATTTGTTGCAGAGATGTAGAGAAAGTCATGTGAATGGAACACAAAATTTTATTTTTAACTTTTTCGTTTCTTTAATCTGATGGGACATATCAGACGATGAATCAATGAAATAAATTAAATTATAGTCAATGAGCCCGGGAGCCATAGATTAACGTTATCTGACATTCATCTTCTAGGATAAAGAAAACTCAAAAAATTCCATATACGGATGACACTAGTCGAGATTCAAAATACGTGTATCCTTCTGTCTATAATGACACAATAGCCCGATAGCGAGTCATAGCTTTCTCTACCGTTTCTAATAAATGGAATTTCTTGTTCGAGAGTACACCACTATGAGCATAAAAGCTGGTAGCTATGTGATGCAATTAAAATTCCCTTCCATTTGCATGGCCAGGATAAAAAGGGTGAATAAAGACTTCCCATTGGAGAAAAGGTTTTAGTATTGGTAATTTTAAAACCGGTAAGAGAGAGTATCTCAAAAATGGTTAACTCCACAAACAAATTTGTAGATGTGTGCCATAAATTGTGTTTTAAAGAGAGATACATTTTTAGTTGGTAAATTTTGTCTATAAGGTCTACCAGTTACGCAAAATTTCATCCATATACCGCCAAGCAATTCAGATGCTACTCCCATAAAATTCAAGATACATTTTATTTGAGATAAAATATCTTTTGCATACGGTACTTTAATCGAAATCGATAACGCTATTTTAGAGAAAATCAAAACACTCCATAAAGGGTAGTTTGGGTTGCGAAATTTTCTTCAAAATCTTCGGGTCCCGCCATTTTTGGTGTCAACTGTTTTTTTTTTTTTTTTTCGTTTTTGAGCTATGTGTTTTCACACACACACACACACACACACACCACGCGCGCGCGCACGGACCTTTTTATGTCTCGACATGTAAATGTTGGGTGGAATACAATATATTTTCTATTGTGTAGATAGGTAGTACGTGGTAGAAAAAGAAAATAAACCAAAATGCGTGTCTTACAGTCACTCCATGGAAGCTACATGTACCGAGGTTAAACTGGAGGTCTACGATGTTCTTGCTAAACAGTTAACACAGAAATTGGTACATACTGCAGGATATAAACAAATATAATACAGGAAACGATACCGCCTCTTCACAAAGATATAATCATAGTAAAATATTACATCTGATTCAAAAGAGAGAACCAGGCGCATTTGACCAATTTCTAACACTGAAAAAAGCTTAGCTTCCCCATACAAACCTGCGAGGCAGCAAAACAAGAAAACTGGACCAAGTCGCTGATATGAAGTAACCTTGGCGCGTAGTTCATAGTGATAAAACATTCAAACTTATCTATGATTCAAACAAAAATATTGCAAACTTATCGTTATTTATCCTAAAATAATCTAAGTCGACTGCCAGAACAGATACCCAAGCACTACTACAATTTGAATATCTACAAGCTGTAGTGTAGAATACGGCGAAAATTTAAAAGATAGGAAAATATGAATTACCAGTATAAAAACATCTAGAGAATTTGATTTATTACTCACAGACACTGATTTGTGAAATTTCTAAAATCCACACTTTTTGTTACATTCATTTACAGTTTTAATTCGCGTATAATTTATAATATACCTATACACCAAATGTCGTGCATATCTATAGATTGGTTACCGAGACATTTTTGTTTTACTGTTTTAAAAAATGCTCCAAACAATGCAATTAAATTATAGAGATGAAATTTTATATACCGTATTTAATTTTGGATAAAATATTAGTTAAACATAAGACGAAGCTTTTTTTTTTACAGATTTAATTAATGTGGTAGTGTTTAATACCACAGTTAAGCATATACAGTTTTATCCTTTTATTTATAACGAGAGATATAACATGTAATTAATTTATAACATAAAGCACATCGTGTGGAAATATTATTAAATTAAAATGTACCGGAAAAAAAACCTACAAAAGAAACTTTAAAAGTTATAACGCTAAACTTACTATTTAAAAATAAAAAACTATATACATCCTGCTGCGTTTGTATGCTCATTTACAGCTTATTTTGTATTTGAAGTTTCCTGAATGATTTTTCTTTAACAAAACTTAACCTCTTATCAATGAGTAAATGCCAATCTAAAGTGACTCTGTTTAGGATTTTAAAAAAATGTATTTACATAAATTGTATATTTTGATGAGATCTACATTTTTGTGTAGTAAGTTTTTGTCTATCTCTTACAGTTTACCAGTTATGCAAAATTCATCCAGAATAAAGTAGTATTCAGAGGCTACTCCTAGAAAATTCAAGATATATATTTTATTTGTCATGTAAAAATGTCTTAAATATAAGAAATTTTAATAAAAATTGTTAGCCATTTTTGAGAAAACCAAAATTTTCGACTTTTTTTTCATTATAAGGGTAGTTTGAGGTGAAGATATTTTTTTGAAATCTTCGTTTCGCATCCTTGGGATTTACAGAACTTATATACCAAGTTTGGTGTTTAACGGACTTCACGCTTTTGAGCTATGCTGCCAACAGATACACACACATGGACATTTTTCTATTTTTTTTTCTTATTCAGGAGCTCCCAAAACATGTATTTCCGGTGAAATCTCGGTATTAAAGTTTTGGGTACAATACAATACCTTCTCTATATACTATGTACGTTGTACGTATAGAGAAAATAAGAAAAACAGTAAATATACAGAACCTGCATTTTGTATTTTGTATTTGAAGTGTCCTGAATGTCCTTGAGCAACATAGAACTAAAGTAGAAGATTTGTAGTTATAACACTAACATTTTTTTTTCAAATTTTTCTCCTTTTCTCACTGCTAGGTATCGCATAATTTAGTAATAAATTTCAAATAGCATAAGCACAGATAAGGGTTTCATAACATACCCACCAGTTTCCCTCCAGGTTTATCGGTACGCCCATCATAACATTCGCTTTCAAAGCCGTCCACACAAACCAACGACTCGCTCTTAAGCGCCTGGCAGACAAAGCTGATCACTACACCCAAAAGAGCAACTAGAAGCCGAAACACCGAAACAAGTTTCAAACAGTCTGTATAGATTTGATTATGGTCTTACTTTCCCTACCATATACGTACAATGTCCCTTGTATGTAGAGAGGTCTTGCATTTCACCCGAAAACTCTAAACCAAGATTTCACCAGAAATATATGTTTTGAGAACTCCTGAATAAAAAATATCTGATGTGTTCCATTCACATAGCTTTCTCAAGCTGTTCTATATACCAACTTATTTTTTTATCGACATCTGCTAACAAAGATAAATATTAGCAGAAATCGTCTTATTGCTTTCTTCCTTGTAACTAGAAGGGAAATAAGGGAGTTCATTGTGCTAAAGCGATAGTCAAAATATTTTAAGGGCTTGTCGCTATGTGAGGCAATTGAAATTCCGTTTGGTAATTTATATGTTTTAATGAGATCTACATTTTTGTGTAATAGTTTTTTTTATCTCTTACGGTTTAGCTGTTACGCAAAATTCTGCAAAATCCATCTAGAATAAAGAGGTTTTAGGAAGCTATTTTCAGAAAATTTAAAATATACAGCTTATTTGTAGTGTAAATATTTTTAATATATGGTGTTTTAATCAAATCGTTAGTGCAATTTTTTAGAAAACCAAAATCTTTATAAAATTCTCTATGTAAAGGTGCGGGATTTTTTTGAAAATCTTCCTATTGGGCCCTTGGAAGATATTAAATACAAATGCTAAGTTTGGTATTTAACGGTATTTTCGTTTATGAGCTATGCTCCCACTGACACACACAGACACACAAGGGTCTTTTTCTAAAAAAAATTTTTCGGGCATATATTTCCGATGAAATCTCCATATCGAATTTTGGGTGGAATACAATATCTTCTCTGACTAATGTGTACATTGTATGTCTATACATGCTAGATAAAGTAAAAAAAGCAAAGCATTTATAGAAATATATCAGTGTGTATGCCTGTATGATTGCGTGTTTGTGTGTCTGTGAACAGCATGACTCTAAAACAAAAAGGCGGTTATGTACCAAACTTGGCATTTAATTTCGGTATCTTTCAAGGACATATTGCGAAGATTTTCAGAAAAATCATTTCCTGCATACTGATACCAAACACGTGATGTGGTCTGCTGTACCTTGCAGTGTTTGTCGCGTGTAGTTTACAATGTTGGAAACAGAAATCTATCCCACACTTAAGCCATCGATTCCTAGTTTATGCCTGCCTAGAAAGTGGTGTAATAAGTGTTTAGTTTGCAGTGAAGTTCTGCACTTAAGAAAATTTGGAGTGAATACGCCGCCCGTGATGAATATGACGTTACCAAACAGAAGACGTTTCTTTCGTTTCTTACCCACGCTAAAGCGATAGTTAAATATCTTAAGAGTTGGTGGCTAAGTGATGACATTCAAATGTCGTTCTCTTTGCATGCCAGGATTAAAAAAAGAAAATAAATAAAAACTAATGATGTCTTCCCAATCGAGAAATGTCTTGGAAATTAAAAAAAATACAGAAATATCTTGCAAATGCACATACAGCTACATTATATAAATGTGATTTTACGAGATCTACATTTTTTACTTTTTCTACTTGATACATAGTACGTAGGTAAAGAAAGTATTGCATTCTACCAAACATTTTACCACACCGGCACCGCAGGTGATGACATTGATGATACATGGAATGAAGATGGAGCACCGGTGACATGCAATGGCGGGAGAAACCGGAGAACCCGGAGAAAATCCGCAGCTGTGCCGCTTTGTCCACCACAAATCTCACATGCGGTCACTTGGGATCGAATCCGGGTCGCCCTGCTACGAGGCTAGTGGTCTTAATATCTGGTATTTTAGGCAGAATCGTTAGAGACATATTAGAGAAAATAAAAAATTTCGAGAAAATAAACCTTTTAAAAATGTTTTCCATGTAAAGGGTAGCTTGGGGTAGGGGACTTTTGTTGAAAATTTTCGCGTCGCATCTTTGGAGGATTCTGAAATTAAATTCAAGTTCGGTAATTAACCGTCATTTCGTTTTTAAGCTATCGTGGTCACAGACACTGTGGCACACACACATACACAGACCTTTTTCTAAAAATACTTTTTGGGAGCGGTGTAGGAGACCTCAAAACATATATTTCCGGCAAAATTTCGACATCGAGAAGCTAGGTAGAATACAATACCTTCTCTATAAAGGTATATAGTATGTGTAGAGAAAGTAAAGATCATTTCCACCTACCTATGCTTTAATTTTCAGCCTGTGTATCTTTGGTATACCTGCCCCATTAGACACAAAGGCAATGAGATAGAAGTACTGTATGCAAAACTGCGTTTTTGTCCATAGCAGAGATTCATACGACTGTATTCTGTGTATTGTTCACAATAGAAACACGTGCAGAATTTCAGACGAGACAGATACGGCACGATTTCCAAGTGGTAGACTCCATGCCGACATGCGCAGTCAGCATGATCATGGCGTACATACGTGACCTGTGTTATGGGGCGCACACAAAGTATTCACAAAGATAGAAATGTTATAAAAGACACATGGTATGAAGTCTGTTTATTCTGAAAATATATTTTTATTTTCTCTACCACGAATAATATACATAGTAGATAGAAAAGGTACTGGATTCCACCCAAAATTTTGATATTAATATTTTAATGGAAATATTTATATATATATATGGGGTCTTCTGGATCCAAACGGAAGGAGAGAAAAAAGAAAGAAAAAACATGAATATAGACTCTCTCTCTTCTTTTACTTGATATGGATGCATCCAAAAGCAAATTTCCCTGGGAAATAATATGAGAATTTAAAAATATTATTTGCTGACGACTGGTTCTTGTTGGGTAGTAAAGATAATGACTTGCTATATAATGCAACAAAACTTAATAAAATTTTAAAAACATACAATATGGACATTTCTTGTACTAGCGATGAAGAGTAAAAACATAAAATGAGCAAAAATAGTTGTTGAAGGCCAAATTATGGGTCAAGGGTGTAGTTTTAAATATCTTGGGGGTAATTTAGATAAAATAAATCTTGATTTAGATGAAAATATACAAAATTATAACCAAATAAATGGAATAATGAGAAAAACTTTTGGGAAAATTTGTCAAAATATGTTAAAATATGATTCCATAAAGGAAACTTGGATTTTGAGAGCCCAAGATAAAAAGCAAATTGAAATTGGTAGGTTTCGCGTAATTTAGAAGCAGAGCATAGGGATAACATTGAGACATGAAGCACGCTGTACACCCTGATATCTAGTGGTTAAAATGCTAAGATTCTGTAAGTAGATTCCAGAGATCACCATGTGACGTCGTTGTGTTTAGTTTAATAGTTCAGCTAGTCCGTGATAAATTAGATAACCTATTCACCATAATGGCTGAGGGCCTCAAAGAAAGAAACCTTCTTTGGTTGACAACACTGCGGAAAGATAGGCGGGCGAGGCAGGGCGAATTTTGATTTCTTCCCCTCGGCCCTCGCTACTGCGTAGAACTAGCGTTCAAGAAAACGTGCGCGCACTGTATATACATTGTAAGTGGTAGAAAAAGTAATAAGTTATAGTGTGTAGAAAGTATAGTGTATATTACATTATTGATTATGCATTAATAATATGCATTAATAGAGCAATGATAGACCAAGAGAAAGTCATGTGAATGTAATATAAGATTGTGTACCTTCTTAATGATGCTGATGATAACAACAACAACAATAACAATAATACGAGTAAGTGCTCTTTAGAAATAAGTTGTACACATGTTCTATATGTACAGTAGAAAGTGGGTAGGCTGAGTGAACAGTGTTATAAAAAGGAGGACGATAAATTCTAGCCTTGGCATCTACTGTAAAATCTTTCTCGAATACATGAAAAGTAGAAGAGCGTCGCTAAACATTTCGAAATATACTAGTAAATAAACTGGAAAATGAAAACAAGTTCTCTAATGTGATCTTGTTCAAAGTTTCTTTGTTGCGTTTCTTAGTTCTAATTATAACTTTATTTTCTTCGCGATATAACGGCGCAAGGAAAAGTGGCATTACACTGCCTTTTTTTCTAATGGTTCACCCGAATACAAGATCTCTCTTAATCCTTTGCTGGATCAGCATTCATTGTACGACACAACCTCTCAGAAATTGCACTGAACATCCACCACTCTTTGTCGCATTCTAATTCCCTCGCCCTCGAACAAGCTAGATTATTAAGCCGCTGGAATTTTTCACTAAGTTCTAAAATGTTCTGGAGGCCAGGGACTACCTATAGAAGAATTCCTCTGGTTTTAAACTGGACGAGAACACTAATGCGCCCACGTATCCCTATTTGTCTCTTTAACTGTCCATTCCGTTGGTACCAACCTCCCGATAAGTTTGGAACATAGCCGCTACTCACATAGTTTCTTCTTTTGTATATGAGGAGCGTCTCCCAAAGATTTGGTCGTATCTTATTGTTACATCTTATTGTGAAATTAGGAAGTTGTGCCTGGTATTGAATTTCCTGCTATCATTAGATCTATTCAGTTTTGTCTCAGAGGAAGTCTATTGCCAGAGAGTAGATCTTCAACTTATCTCCCAGACCGGAAATTTATGTTGCCTGTTTTTCAAGGCCTTTGGGAATCCAGCACAGAGACTGCACGCTACAAGAACGGCACTCTCTGCTGCAGAGACTCATTTCCTTGGGGAAGGATAACAATATGTCGATTACATGCCTGGAAACATCTGAACGCAGAAACCACTCTTCCCTCACATGGTGTGCCTCTGCAATTCAAAAGGTAAATATAATCCCGGCAAGTGATCACGTAGCGTGCTCAGCGAGAACGTTTATAAACAGCTTAATGGCTCCGCGTTAATGCTCTGTTTGAAATGTGCGGTACTTGTGTTACACTTACAGGGCTTTCTCTACCAACTATTCTAAAGCTTATTCTTCTATCTAGTTATCATCTTATACATCTTATACAGATATTATCTTATTGCATACTTCCTTATAGTAAAATCGAGTAGGTGAATACACCAGGCTAATGCCACTCAAATCTTTTAACAGATATTCGCTATGTGACGTTTGAAATTTCATTCTATTTTCATGGTAAAGAGAAAAAAATTGTATAGAATCCATTCATATGACTTTCTCTACCTATTCTGCAATAAACTTTTCTTAAAATGCCTATTTTTCTATGTACTTCATGCTAATCGAGATAAGCATTTGCAAAAATTGCAATATTACTTAGTTCTTTATAAGTAGAAGGGAAATAAGGGAACACACTAGGTTAAATCGATAGTAAAATCTTTTAAAAGCGGGATGCTATGTGATTGAAATTTGGTTCTTTTGCATCATCTCAAACAACAAAAACAGGAATGACAAATTCAGACTTGAGAAAAGTTTTACATAGGTATTTTAAAAGTGACCAATAAAAAGGAATACCTCAAATATGCTTACCTCTACAAAAAATGTATATGACAAAAATTGTATGTTTAACGAGGTCTACATTTTTGTGCAGTAAGTTATTATTTATCTCTTACGGTTTAAAATTATGCAAATATCATCCAAATGAATAGATCTTCAGAGACTGCTCCCAGAGAGTAAAAGATATTTTATCTATAACGTAAATAAACATATTTAATGTACGGATTTTTATCAAAATCGTTAGAGTCATTTTTGAAAAAATCCAAATTTTCAGAAATATTTCAATGTGAAGGGTTTGGGTTGGGGGGGCAGTTTCTTGAATATCTTCTGTCACATCCTTGGAAGTTGCTAACTTAATTACCACGTTTGGTATTTAGCCGACTTTTTAAGTTACCTTGTTCACGGAAACACACATAGACATACTCGCGCGGAACTTTTTCTAAAAATGCTGTTTTATACAGGGAATCCTAAATCGTGTATTTTCAGCGAAAGCTCGGTGTCGAGTTTTGAGTGAAATACAAAATCTTTCTCTGCCTACGTATTGTGAATCTAGTTGAGAAAGTATTAAACAGCAATTTTTCTCTTGAAAAAAGTATTTTAAAATTAAAACTTTAACAAAAAGTATATCGGATATGATAAATGTTTCAAAAAATGTTATTTGACATAAACTGTATTTTTTATCAGGATCTTTACTTTTATTTACTAAGATTTTGCGTAACAAAAATTAACCAGAATGGTCCATAAAATGACATGTAGAATAGCTTAAATATATTGTATTTTAATCAAATCGATATAGGTTTCTTTGAGAAATCAAAATTCCAAGTAAAGATTAGTTTGTGTCAGTGGATATTGTGTGTCGCATCATTGGAACAATTTATTTATTTGCTTGTTTTTTTTTTTAATTTTAAAATACATCAGTTTCATATTCTTTTGTTTTACTCCTGGAGATAGGACCAAATTTTGACGACGATCGCATCGCTTTTAAAAGATTTGACTATCGCTTCAGTCTAGTGCATTTCCGTATTTCCCTTCTACTTATAAGGAACTAATTATAACACAATTTATGCTGCTGTTTTTTTTTATTACCATGGTGTAGATAAAAGAATAACCTTTTGTAAGAATATTGAGTTCGCAGAACAGAAAATGTGCAAAAACAAAACAACAGTTTTTGTTTGTTTTCTTTTTCTTTTTTTTTTTAATAATTATTTTCATATTTTTACCATAGCTTTCATTTTATTTGCTGTTTTCAAATTTAATTTATGCCTCTGCTTTTCTATACGCTGCTTAAATTTGGAGTTTATTTCTTGAAGGACTTCCAATTGCTTTACATTATGACTCAAACTGGTACCTACTTCCTGAGTAGTTTTGTAAGATGTGTATATGTGTATGTGAAATCGGTGAAATAATGCTCAAGTGAGCCCAAAGTCCCTAGAGCTTAAAGTTACTTGATATTCGCCTTCTCAGGATAAGGAAAAACCTCGAAAAATCCTTATCTGAGTAACTCACCCTAACCGAGATTCGAACCCGAGGCAATCACATTATAGACGCGCTACCCCGCTACAGAGCCACCAAAATTTCTATACGAGATATCACTGGAAATACATGTCTTAGTGGAATCTCTAAATATCTTAGGGAAAATGGCCTTGTGTGTATGTGTGAGACAGAAAGAAAGAGAGAGAGAGAGAGAGAGAGAGAGTGTGTGTGTGTGTCTGTGGGCAGAATAGCCCAAAAACGAAACGTGTTTTAAGTTCAGGGTCTTCCAAGGATACAACACGACGGATTTCAAGTAAATCCACCCAGCCCCAGCTACTCTTTACATGGAACATTTTTCTAAATTTTTGATTTTCTCAAAAATGGCTAACGAGTTTTATTAAAATAGTATATGTTAAAGACATTTTTCTTATAAACATGATGAATATCTTAAATTTCTGAGAAAACCTTTGAAGATCTCTTCATTCTGGATGACCTTTGTATAACTCGTAAACCGTAACAGATAAACAAAAACGTACTACAAAAAAGATGAATATCTCTTTAAAACATACAATTTTTGCCTTATTCATCTTTTTTTGTAGAGTTAACCATTTCCAAGCTATTCCTTGTTATTGGTTTCAGTGTTATACTACTTAAAATGTTCTCAAGCGGGAAGTCCTTTGTTTTAATCCAAGGAATGCAAAAGAAAACCGAATTAAATTGTTTCACATATCGATAGCTTTAAAAGATTTGACTATATCTTTAACCCAGTGTGTTAGCATTTTCCATTTACTTGCAAAGGAAGCAATTAATAAGACCATTTCTGCTAATATTTATCTCGTTTAGTATGACGTGGAAAAAAAAATAATATTTTGTAAGGAAAGTTTGTTTGTAGAACAGCTAGAGAACAGCAAGACAAAATCATGTGAATGGAACACATCAGATTTTTACTTTCTCTAGCACGTATTTACCGTGTACTTAGTGGATAAAGATGATATTGTATTTTTCCCAAACTTTGATACCAATATTTCACCATATATGCATGTTTTGAGATTTCCTTAATTATAAAAAAAAATTAGAAACATGTTTGTGTGTGAGTGTGAGGGCAGCATAGCTCAAAAACGAAAAGTCGGTTAAGTACCAAACTTGGTCTTTAAATTCAGTATCTTCCAAGGAAGTGACACGAAGATTTGCAAGATAACCCCCCACTCTCAACCACCCTTTATGTGAAACATTTTTCGAAATTTTGATTTTCTTAAAAGTGGCTCTAACAAGTTTTATTGAAATTCCCCATGTGTTTAATACATTCCCATAACAAAGAAATGTATATCTTGAATATTCCGGAAATAGTCTCTGAAGATCTCTTCATTCTGAATGACTTTTTATAGCTTTTGTATAACTGGCAAACCGTAAGAAATAGACAAAAACTTACTACACACAATTTATGTCATATGCATTTTTTGTAGAGGAAACTGTTTTCGAATATTCCGAGTTATTGGTTCAAGTTTTAAGCTACTTTAACTTTTCTCAAACAGAAAGGCCTTCTCTTCGTCTCTTTTATATTTGGTTACTCCTCGCAAGCAAAAAGAATAAAATTTCAATTGTTTCACACAGAAATATGTTTTTAAAAGATTTCGCTTTAGCCTGTGCATTTCGTTGTTCTATTTACAAATAAGTATGTAGTAATACTAATTCTGGTAATGTTTATCTTGATTAGCCCAATGTAAATAAAAGAATAATCTTTTGTAAGAAAGTTTGTGGAACAGATAGAGAAGGTCATGCGAATGGTTTTTATTAAAATGTCTCACTATCTCTACATACCATCCCATCATGCTCAGTCTTCTGTGTACCTCTGCCGCAGAGAACTTGAGTGTTCTGTTTTCTCTCTAGTGTCTTTGGCATCCAGAATGAGTATTTGCTGATCTTCCATCAACCGCATTCAGTGTTTAATTGCACTCTCGAGTTATCGACCGATCTTCATAGAAGCCTACCTCCCTCGTGACCTCTCGTTCCGAAGTTCGTTTTGATAAAGCAAGAAACCTGATATTTACGCAACTGTTAAAATAAATGATGAATTTCTTTGTGTATGAAATGTAACCGACCAAGCCATAGGCACGATCATAATATTGATGTGAATGACAAAATGGATTTTCTCAGTGGTGGCGGTGGTAGTTTTATTTGTTCTGTAAATCACAATATAACACAATATATAACACGTCCAAACTTAAATTACATTAGAAAAATATTACAGTATTTACAAATATATTTACAAACAATGTGATATACGAGGGCTGTCCCAGAAGTACCTGACCTAAAAGAGAAAGCACAAAAATTTTGGGGAAAAACATCTATATTTCTCTACATAGTCTCCTTTCAGCTCGATACACTTTTCCCAGCGATGTTCAAAAGCTTCTGTATCGAAGAACTACGAGGTCTGCAAAATAGCCATCAACTGCAGACTCCACCTCTTCATTGTTGACAAATCTTCTACCACCAAACCATTTCTTCAAGTTTGGAAACAGAAAATAATTAGAAGGGGCTAAATCTGGCAAATAGAGTGCATGAGGAAGCAATTCGAACTTTTAACTTTTTGATTTTGGCCATGGCGATAATGGACGTGTGCATTGTCTTGATGAAACAAAACTTTCTTTTTCGCTAAATGCGGCCATTTTTGCTCGATTTCATCACTCAAATACCGTAGCAAGTTTGCATTATATTCGCCATTGATTACTTTTCCTTTTTTGAGATAATCAATGAAAATTATTCCGCGTGCGACCCAAAAAACTAACGCTATGACCTTGCCTGCAGATGGAACTGCCTTCGCCTTCTTTGGAGCCCATTTTCCCCTTCCAATCCACTGTTTTGATTGTTCCTTCGTCTCAGATGTGAAGTGATGGACCCATGTTTCTTCCATTGTTATGAATGACACAAAAACTCAGCTTTATTACAGCAAAATATTGCCAAACACTCAACTGAAATATCCGCACGTCGCTTTTTGTTCTATTATATGTAAACGCGGCACCTACCTTGCACACAACTTTCTCATGTCCAAATGTTCAGTCAGTATGCGACGTATACAACTTTTTGAAATGCCTGCAATGTCTGCTAGCTCACGCACCTTCAGTAGACGGTCAGCGTATACTATTTTGTGGATTTTCTTTACAGTTTTTGGATTAGTAACCTCATTTGGTCGACCACGGTGATGTTCTACTTGGCAGCTCGTACGGCCACGCTTAAGCTCTGCCACCCAATATTTCACTGTTGTAACCGAGGAGCAGACTCTCCCAAAGTAGAATCTAGCTCAGCATTAATATTAGTTGGACTAAGATCTTTCAAATGAAAGTATTGTATCACATAAGGATGATCAGTTTTATCCGTGTTTACAAATTCGCTGTCGCCCTCCGTGGTGTAAATGGTAACTTCATATACCCTAGGTCGCGGGTTTTTTCGGGCGTAAAAATCCTTAGCATGGCTTCCTTCGGAAGGGAAGTAAAGCCGTTGGTCCCGTGTCGTAGATTTACGGCACGTAATATAACCTCAAGCCTGATAGAGAGGCCTCTGACCAAAAATTAAGCGGTATTTCACGCCCAACATAGAATAGGACGCTGAGAACCAGTTAAAGAGCGTCCGTAAATAAAACTCCATTAATGTTTTACATTTACAAATTCGCTGAGAGCATTCACTAATGATGACTGTCAAACAAATGCTAAACAATGTAAAATTGTCAAACTTAAGCTATCTAAGATTGGTATTTTTTACCGTTGTTGTTTTGTTTAAAACAACAACCATTATCTATACGTCAGGTCGGGTACTTCTGTGACAGCTCTCTGAGATTATTATGCTAATCTGATATATGGTATGTAGAATTTAATGATAAATTGATAACTACTTTTTAAAGTGTTCAGAGAACTCTGTTACATTATAGAAGCAATGCTGTAAAAGAAACTTTCTAACTCAGCTTCTGAATTAATGCAGCGCAGGTATTTGCTTCAAGTAGTTGAGTAATTTATTACAAAGCTGGAGGAGGCCTGTATATACAAAACTTTTTTCAAAAAGGCTTGTGTTAGATGTGATTATATAGAGTTGATATTTCTGTCTTGTGTCGTGAGTTTGTGGTGCACATACCAAGATTATTTTTTATGTGGTATAACGTTTCAGAAATAAAAATTCAAGGCAGAGGTAATATATTCAAATCCTTAAATAGCGGTCTACAGCTGGTTTTCTTATAGCATTATCAGATTTTCCTTTCTTGCATTTTAAAATTTGATTTTGCTGTTGTTGACTTCCTCCAAAATATTATTCCAAAAGAAAAAGCAGATTAAAAAGATGCATGATACAATGAAAGAACCGATATTAGATCCATAATTTTTAAATGAGCGTGATTGCATAGCTAATTTTCTGAGTTGTGACATTTCAATCTATACGGTCCATTTTAGATTCTCATTCACCCAAACTCGCAGATATTTTGTGCTATCTGTATATGCAATGTTTTTCCTTGAACCTTATAGTGGGATATATTGTATGTGTGTATGTGTGTTTTATGAAATGATATTGCTACTTTTTCTCTGCATTTTTAGTAATCTATCTGCGATAAACCAGTTTAGCAATTCACATGTTGCCTGTTGGAAATTAAATTGTTCTACCAATTATGTAGGTATACAGCATGTTTAAAAAAAATCTGGTGTGTTCCATTCGCATGACTTTTCTAGGTCGCTATAACAAATTATTGTTTAAAAGCACGTTCTTCTATCTACTCTATAATAGTCGAGATAAGCTTTAGCAGAAATTATCTTAATTACTTGCTTTCTTTTAAGTAGAAAGAAAATAAGGGATACACCGGCTAAAACTATAATCACATAGTTTAAAACATAGTTTAAATCCGTTTCTATGTAGTGCAAAAACAAATTTAAGTATTTTAAATGTGAAACAAATAACAAGGAATATATCAGAAATAGTTAATTCAACGAAAAGAACGTATATGACATTAATTGTGTATTTTAACGTGATCTACATTTTTTTGTGTAGTAATGTTTTGTCTATCTCTTACAGTTTGTCAGTTACGCAAAATTCAGTAAAATTCATTAAGAATCTAGAGATCTTTAGAGACTATTCAGTAAATGCAGATATAAATTTTATTTTCCATGTGAATATCTTTAATATATGATATTTTAATCAAAATCATTAGGGCCATTTTTGAGAAAATCAAAACTTTCGAATTTTTTCTCATGTAAAGGGTAGTTTGGAGTGGGGGATTTTTCTCAGAATCTTCTTGTCGCATCCCTGGAATATACTAAACTTAAATACCAAGTTTGGTATTTTATCGACTTTTCGTCTTTGAGTTATCGTGTTCACAGACACATGGGCACAAACACACATACACACACGGATTTATTTCTGAAAATCTCTTTTTTGGATACAGGGGACCCTAAAACGTGTATTTCCGGTAAAATCTCGGTATCGAATTTTTGGGTGGAATGCAAACCTTCTCTATAAATTGTGTATATAGAACGTGTAGAGAAAGTAAAAACACTGAATCAAGATGTGGGCATTGTGCTCAGATACTATATGACACGATACTATAGTTCTATAGTTTTTAATGCTGTAAAGGTACATCAACAAAAAGTCTCATGTCGGCGTGAATTAGGTAGTTACCCAGGAACAAAGCCGCGTACATGGTTCACTCTAAAGGAGGAAATACACTAAGTTAGAAAGCACGTAGTCGAGATAGGATATATTTGCTGCTAACGAACAAGGAGTAACCCATTTTTACTTTCTCTACACGTACTATGTACATAGAGTATTATTTTATACGAAATTTGCCGGAAACACATGCTTTGAGACCCTCTGAATCAAAAAAAAACAGTTTTAGAAAAAGGTGTGTGTGTCTGTGGACAGCATAGCTCAAAAACGAAAAGTCCAAACGTGCTATATAAGTTTAGTATTTCCCAAAGATGCGACACGAATATTTTCAAGAAAATCCCCTACCCCCAACCACCCTTTTATGTGAATTAAACATATATTTGTTTTCGAAACTACACTATTCCCCCAAAACGCCATTGGGGTATTATTTAACACATACTAAAGTAGGTTTGAAACACAACGGACACCGGTGCTGATGTAAATGTTACCCACTGTTAAATTGTTTTACAAAGTCTTTAGATATGGTTAATAATCTAAGATCTATGTTAGCCACCATTTTAACAGTTCAGACTTCTAAAGTTAGGCAGAAAAAACAAAATATAAAAAATCTGATGGTCCATTAAGTTTCCTCCTGCATATATAATTCTACTCAGTTTGTTATAGCTTTTGATAAGTATAGATATATATATTATTCTGCATATAGAAATATTTATTTAATGTTACCATAATCAATTGTCTATGGTATTACTTTTTAATTGAAAACGAAGAAGACATAAACTTAAAACACAAATAAATAAGCAACAGAGGGTATAAAATTAGTTGTTCCAAGTTTGTTCACATATATTACTGTGTTTATACTCTTTGATCTGCAGCATACGTTTATGCTATATGCTGTTTATATTCTTAGCAACGGATATGAGCAACAAAATCCTGTTATACTGACTTTGTTACAACTGAACGTAAGATAGATATATTTTTCGATTATCAAGTTATGTTTTCACGAATAACAACAAAATGCTTCCGAAATACAATACCTGCTACTGCAAAGGTAAGAGATTATTTACTGCACTAAGATCCCAACAAAAGAAGCACCTACTTTGCTACAGCTTGAATTTGCTAAATTTATGGAATGTATTGAAGTCGGTGATTTAATGGTTACTTCTCGCTTTTTGCCATGTGTCTGCGACGCTCTAGTACATGTATATTTTTCGTAAATATTATACGAAATAGAAAACTTAACAGAGTTGATTCCTCTCAGCACTCTTGTTGAAGCCTATGACAAAAACCTTGTGCGTCTCCAATAGATAGACACCGCCAGTTTTATTGTACTTTTTAATGAATGGTGTAGCATAATTTTACTTCCTTCTACGTATCTGCGATATCTATGGTACCATAGAAAGTGCATTAAACAGAAAGAATATAACCCAAATAACGTGTTACCTTTTTAAAAGCGTTGGAATATTTTGTCAACATTTAAGACACCCACGCGCTCTTTTCAGGACGTTTTCTTTTATAGTGAAAAATTCTCAGACAATAGCAACAAAGTACGCCATGTTGTTTTATAAGACATGCGTGAAAGGAAATGGCCAACTTAATAGAGATACCTAGTGAAAACCGCTAGATTCGCGAGTTTTACGTTATTTTGTACATATTCACCTTCCTGACGATTAAGCAAAAATAGCATGTTTTAAATGGAGTAGACAGAGAACATGGAATAAGATGTTACACTATCTATATAACACATTTAAGAAGTGAAATTATTAGCTAGTGTGTAGGAAGCAAGGCGTTGGTGTAACCCGCCAATCCCACCCTCTAAAGATACTTTCTTAAATAGCAAAATTTACAAAAATTTGCATCGTGGGGGAAAATATAACAGCGGTTGTTAAGCGGGAAGCAAATATTTCGGGGGCCAAACGAAATATGGATGCTGCCAATGTAGAAGCAGTCACGAGGGAAGAAACCAGTAGAAATTACTAAACATTAAGCACACGAAAATCAGTTTATTGACACACACACACACACACACACTAACCTACATGTAACACAGCGCAGTGTAAATTGTCTATTATTAAAACCAAAGTACAAGAAAACAAGTTACATACACTAACCTAGACCTAACATAGTGCATGTTCGCTTCACACGCATGCTTTGCTATTGGAAATTATTAAAATCAAAGTACAGTAAAAATCAGTTTGTTTACACACACGCTAACTAGTTATAATACAGCACATGCTTTGGTGAAACCAGTGGAAAATTACAGGAAAATCAGTTTCAAATACACAGTAACCTAGATCTAACACAGCAGGTGTCCGCGCTTCTATAATGTTTAATAGCAAGTTATAAGTTGTATTCAAACATCGGGGTTATGAATGTTGCGATGTGAGCGCCAACTATGAATGATATGAACCATTTGAAAGCTACCTGTGCGATAGCTAGTGAAACATTGGAACTTGTAAGAAAGCAAAGCAAACGAAGAATGTGTGGTATATTTCAACAACAGTACCCACGTATTGAAGTAATGCCAAGTGGTGCAACCATTTTATAGCAATTATCTTAATGGTAGTTAAATAGCGTTATCAAAGCCTATTAGAAATACCGATGTGTTATATTTTACCCTTCTTCCTGCATCATTGGAGTTTGGCTTCGCAATCCCTTCGGCTACGCTCTGTCATAGACTATTATCGTTTCTTAATAACTACATATCAAGCATGGTACAATGGTGCTTCATTTAAATAACTCTAAGAAACAGTTAATCCCCATCTGTAGTTTTTCTCCCACTGTTATTAAATGGTATTGTTCCACAATTACCTAATAGTTACTGAATTACAGTTCGACCAGCAGTCGAACTAATGATTCATACTTCAGGGAGTTTGTTCTATAGACCGCCTAACACGAGCAAAAATCACCGCCTTATTTTAAATGAGTTAGAACGAATATCAGAGCGAGCGGAGGCAGTCGGACCGTAGCGAGCCGCAGCGAAATAAGACTGAGTTTTAAGATTCAAGAGCCGTGGTGAAATAAGGTCCAATAGTTTCAAAATTTAAGGGTATCCAGGGCTCAAATTTGCTGATTTTATTTTTCAAAAAATCAAATGTTCAAAAGGACATTTGAATGTATAATCTCGTTGCATGCTGCTGTTCTCAAAGCCCTTTAAACCTTAAACACATAACATTTAAATGCCCATGAGCACACGGCCTAATAGCCTGTGTCTACTTTCAGTGTCTTTAAATCGTTTTAGTTTTTCTTGTAGATTTCAATATTAAACACCGTTACACTCCAAGACATCCAGGAGGTAATATATCTTCTTCTCCACTTGCTTACCCAACTCATATGGACTTACACACACCCCAGCATTTATAAATCAAAACCTGTTGAAGAGCAGCGGGCTAGGTATCCGATAGATTATCCATGGATGGGAGATCAGCCCCACGCCTGGTATGAAAGCGAGGAAATATTGAAATGACAGCGAAATGAGTAGCAGGATAGGTGATGATTGAGCAATTTATAGAATGAATGTCGGGTAAATCAGAAGACCCGGAAAAAACCCTACCCAGACACCGCTTCTCCACCACAAATCCCATACGCAGTCATCTGGTATTGAAATGGGCCCCCTAATTAAGAGGTGAGCAGTCTATCCACTGCCACGGTGCCGTCAATGAAATACGTAAGGAATTTAAAATCTGAAACAAACTTTTGTGCCTGCCACGCAGAACGCGGTAGGTGATGTTTTTTTTTTTTTTTTTTTTTTTTTTTTTTTTTTTTTTTTTTTTTTTTTTTTTTCTTTCACGACTTGAAATGACCCATTGCGCCCACCTGTTAATACAAAAAAAAATGTGAAAATATGTGAAGTTTGGAAGAAAAGCACTCCATTTTGCCTCTCGCGTAACTGTCAACGTAGTATTGGGAGTGTAACCTGGATTACATGAAATTGAGTTTATATACATTAATTAATCTGGAGCAAACGGAGCGCATATTCGCTTCGCTCGCGTGCTAAACCACTGGGAATTACTAAAACTAGTTACACAACAATCACTTTTTTTACACACATACACACACTAGCCTAGACCTGATAGAGCGCTGATGAAACGTAGCTCTGCAATTCTGAATTCCATTGTACGTTACAATCGCATAGTAAGGTACAGCAAAGATGACAAAGCAAATGAAGTTATTTCAGCGTATTTAAATATAAATGCGTGTTTATTGAACCTTAAATACTAAAAGTGTAACTTAGAAATTCTTAAAGGTTTCTAGCAGCACATTATGGTACCAGTTAAGTATTAATACATTCATTGATTTAGGCAGTTTTAATGTTAGAACAGTTTGGAGTAATAATACATACAATAGAGTTCCGGGTGATACAGTATATAACAAATGACAGTATAGTTCAAATTTTTAGCAGAAACTCGAAATGTTTCAAGTTGTGATTAATAGCTTTTGCTACACTTTTAATTGCGGAAGCTATGACATACTGAAATAGATCACTGCGAGAAGAAGGAAAAATCTGGACTAAAAGTATACAGGGTTACTACAAAAGAAATAGACAACTTCAACTGCCTGTAAAACAAAAACTATTAGAGATAGCAACCTAATTATTTTGGATGTATGTTGAGAAATTCTCAAAGTTTTGTTTGTTACTATTGGTAACGCTGTAGTGTTTTGTTTGTTGTTGCAGAAGCTGAAATGGCGGAAAATCCTGTGGAAAAGGCACATTGCGTGTTGGAATTTGCTAGAACGCAATCAGCAACTGTTGTCCAACGACATTTTAGAGCACGTTACCACAAAACGCCACCGACTAGACAGTAAATCTACGACTGATATAGAAAATTCGAGACAACGGGATGTTTGTGCAAAGGGAAGAGCTCGGGAAGACCAAGAGTTTCGGAAGAAAACGTTGAACGTGTTCGTTCTGCCTACATAAGAAGCCCACAGAAATCTTGCAATCTAGGGCAAGCATGCAATTACAAATTCCACAGCAAACTGTATGGAAAATCTTGCGGAAGGGACTGCACATGATGCCTTACAGATTACAAATGTTGCAGTTTCTGAGTGAAGAAGATAAGGTCATACGGCGTGACTTTTGCATCGACATGTTGTGACATGATGAAGACGATGCTGGTTTTTGTGAGCGCATCATTTCATTTTTGTGGTAACGAGTTCTAAAATGTCATTGGACAACAGTTGCTGATTGCGTTCTAGCAAATTCCAACACGCAATATGCCTTTTCCACAGGATTTTCCGCCATTTCAGCTTCTGCAACAACAAACAAAACACTACAGCGTTACCAATAGTACCAAACAAAACTTTGAGAATTTCTCAACATACCTCCAAAATAATTAGGTTGCTATCTCTAATAGTTTTTGTTTTACAGGCAGTTGAAGTTGTCTATTTCTTTTGTAGTAACCCTGTATAATCCTCTCACATAATGTATTAATATTCATAAAATTAAAGATAAAAATAAATAAAATACAAGACAAATATAATATAACAAGTAATTAGATACTCATCATTTTCAAATGTTTCTTTTTCACCTCTTTCATGGGAAATTACATGAGAAATGATACCAAATACATTATACATTATATTAAAATGTAAACTTCTCTATAGTACTTATTTAAATGTGGTAGTATTTTTATTTTTTCAAAAATATAATTTATGCATCCTGTACAACATATCATCAATTAGTATGCTAAGGAGTTTTATCCCCGAAAAGGCCCATCGTCCTCCACTGGGTTTGAACCCGCGATCTTAGAAACCACAGACTAGCACGTTACTGCTAGACCCGGTGGGACAACGCGCGCGCGCGCGTGTGTGTGTATGTGTACGCACGCGTGCTAGTTTATGTGTGGTTTTTATTTCAATTATTAAGGCTTTATCTCCATGTCCTGTAACTATAGTAAAAATTACATGCATTCATTATATCATAATTATTTTTTTTCTTTTATGACATGACATTGTTGATTTACCATAGATAATGCATACTTAGATTTTCAGTATATATTTATACTGTATGACGGTGTTGGTTACAATAGATTTTACACATCGGTCTGGGTAGCTCAGTTGATTAGGCGCTGGACTTCTGAACTCAAGCCCGGTCCAGACTGATGGTTTTTAAGTGTACTTAAAAGCGATAGCCCCATGTCAGTAGATTTACTAGCATGTTAAAGAACTCCTGTGGGACAAAATTCCGGCACACCGGCAGTGCCGATATGGTCCTGGCAATGACAGTGCCGTTAACAAACAAAATAATTTTCATTTTGAAATAGATTTTACGCACTTAGATATTATATATTTAGAGGTTAGACACCCTTTGGCTTACATTGTATGATTGTGTTGATTGAAACAGGTATTACATATTGTAACAAAATGCCATTATTAGTTAAAATTCTGATCAATAAATTGTCTTTGTTCCAATGCTGCAGTAAATTTGCATTCGTTGCTTCGACGCTCTAATATAGCTCAAATTATTCCATAATTTCCAAATGCTTCTTTTTTTCCTCTTTCATGGGAATTAAAAATTTTAGCTGACTTGCAACAATATATGGTTCTAAAATCATTTTTAGACCTGCATCAATGTGAGCTGTAGGTTTTATTTTTCAGTTGACGACTGTTCTCTCTAATTCAGCTGCACTCTTGGAGCTCTCTCCCCAATTCTAAACTGTGCGAGCCTATCGATATCCTGGCAGAAATTTCCAGAAGTAGAGGTCATTATTCTATGAGTAAAGGATAAAAAGGAATTGTATCACCACTTTAACTAACGTTGTTGCAGCTACATTTCACAGTTCATTTCCTTTTTCTTCATCAAACTGGACCTCGCAGATAAAAAAGTACACACAGCTGTGAGATTGCAGGGATTTGATGAGGTACACTCTCGATCGCATACTGTTCACTCACGAGGTGCGACAATGGGCCGAAGATAGAGACGAAGTCGCGGGTTTTCTCTTGAAATGCGCTTATTGTTCTCTACCTCCTTGGTACATTTACTTTGAATATCTCCGGTAAGGCACAATTGGCGTTATCCGCCGACTCATATATAATCATGCGAGTCAGTTGAGAAATTCAAAGCTATGCCGGCATGTTGCCATGGTACCGGCATCGTGGTTCAAATCCCGGCTATGGCATTGAATTTTTCAGTATGACTCTACCTATCCAACTCCTGTCCTACACATGGTTCGTGTGAAAGAACAATTAAATCATTTATCTAATTGCCCAAGTAATGCGTTGCATAGCTCGCTGCATTAACTTCACAATGTATAACGGTAGCAGCCAATGTAGGAAAGGTGCACGTAACTGCTAATTGTATATTATTTTCTACTGTGAAGGCATTTAAACTATATTCTACATTTTTTTTTTTTTTTTATTGTTTCATTTGTATAGCCCCCTTTAACTTCAATGGTCATATCGGGGGCTTTGACTTGTGAAACAACTCTTATTACTGTAGGTTAGAACATTAGGTTAATCATTATTATATTGCTAACACACACGCACTTTCACTTTCATACTTCCAGACTCTGTGGGGGATAGGGAATAAATCTGGTTAAAGAAAAATTCCCCGCCCCAGCCGGGAATCGAACCCGGGACCTCAGGGTGATAAGCCAGCTCGCTGACCACTCTACATTTCTTGATTTCTGTTGCCAAGCACGCTAAGTTGCGTTTCCGCCATATATTCCTTTGATGTATTTGTTATTGTACTGGGCGTTTAATACGCCGTTTGGTTCTTTCAGAATGTAAGATGCTCTTATGATTTTTGGGTGTTGCTAGCAAAATTTGGAGATTATGCCAAAGGGACTTTTTTTTTTAATTTTGTATGGGACTATTTTAAAGTGAAAAGCATTATTATTGAGGGGATTATTCGTTAAAACAAATGTGCTATATTGTCATTGCTTCTTGTAGTTTTTTCACGTTATTTGTTATTTTCCCAATCCAGATTGTTATTCTTTAACATGATGGATGTAATAAGTAAAAGCTTAATGGTAAACTTAGTCACTGTATTTTCACAATCAGGCACCATGCAATTTAAGTTTCCAAACAACGATCCCAGCTTCCACAAAAACCACTGATTATCAACCCATTCTCCGATATATGTGTGTGAGCATTTGGGGTTAACCCCAAGGACGTCAGTACAGTTCTTTGTTTTTCTCCACTTTGAGCACTTTCCTTAAAGCTCGTGTAATTCCAGAAAAATGTATTTTCTCCTTCAATATGCGCAGTAACGTACATAGAATGTGAGGAGGTATTGTATTCCACCCAAAAATTTAATTCCGGATTTCACCGGAAATATACGTTTTTGGGTGTCCAGAAATAATCTTCTTTTAGAAAAAGGATGTCCATGTGTGTTTGTGTGTCCATGTATCTTGACACAATAACTCAAAAACGTCTGTAACATGCCAAACTCGATATACCTACAAGTTTAAAATCCTCCAAGAATGGAGGATTGGGAACCCCCCTCCCCTAAACTACCTTTTACCAGGAAAAATGTGTTCTTAAAAATGGCTCTAATAATTTTGATTAAAATACTGTATATTAAAGATATTTATATGGAAAATAAAATATGCATCTTGAATTTTCTGAGAATAAGGGAAGTAAAGTCGCTGATACCGTATCGTAGATTTACGGCACGTAAGAAAAAAACTCAAGCCTGATAAAGAGGCTTCTGAGCAATATTAAGCGGTCTTTCGCGCCTAAAATAGAATGGGACGCTTAGAACCGTAGCAGTTTAAGAGCGCCCATAAATAACATTCAATTTAGTTTTAATTTTAGTCAATCTTAAAATTTTCCCCAACAGATAATTTGGCTACAAGCCGCCACTGACGTACTTTGTACATAGTGTATAGAGAAGCTATTGTATTGCACCCAAAAAGTCGATACCGAGATTTCACCGGAAATACATGTTTAGGGTCCCCCTGAATCAAAAAGAAAAAAAAAAGCATTTTTGAAAAAAGGTCCGTGTGTGTGTCTGTGGACAGCATAGCTCAAAAACGAAAAGATCGTTAAATACCAACCTTGATATATAAGTTTGGTATCTTCCAAGAATTAAACGCAAAGATTTTCAAGAAAATCCCCTCACCCCCAGCTACCCTTTACATGGAACTTTTTTTGAAAATTTTGATTTTCTCAAAAATGGCTCTAACGATTTTGATTAAAATATTGTATATAAAAGATATTTACCTCACAAAAAATATGCATATCTTGAATTTCCTGGGAATAGCCTCTGAAGACTACTTTATTCTGGATGAATTTTACGAAAGTTTGCATAACTGCTAAACCGTAAGAAATAGACAAAAACTTACCACATAAAAAATGTAGAACACATTAAAACACACAATTTACGTTATATACATTTTTTTTTTTTTTTTTTGGAGAAGTTGATAATTTTTAAGATATTCCTTGTTTTTGGTTTCAGCTTTGAAAACCTTGTACTTTTCTCATACAGGAATTTGTCAACTCGTGTCCATACAAACAAAGGAACTTCAGTCATCTAGTAACCAGCTTTTGACTTCACTTCAGCCTATAATACTCACATATTTTGCTTCTACTTACACAGAAGCAAGTAATAAGACTATTTCTGCTAATTTTTTCTCGATTAGCATGAAGTAAATAGAGGAATAAGCTTATTAACAATAATTTGTTACACAGAAGTAGAGAAAGCCATGTGAATGGAACACATCAGATTTTTCTTTTCATGATCAGAGAAACAGTATGGAATACCAAATATCACACAGCAATTTTCTGTTTAAAAATCTGACTATTGCTTTAGCCTATTGTATTCAGCTTAGACCTAAGATGAAATGTGTACATGTGTAATGAAAGTTTATTTCAATTAACAAGAAATAGAAGAATTAGGTTATGTAAGAATATTTTGTTAAGAGAGAGTAAAGAAAGATAGATAGATAGATATATATGCATCCATTTTTGTTAATAGCAACAACAACAACAACAAAAACTAATAACTATGCTGTTATAGCAAATTAATTCAGAAATTAGGCATATATAATTTATTGTGCATATGAATTCTGCAGCTTGTACTTTCCATTTATTTTCAGTTGCCAAATATCACAAAGAATACTCATAATCAAAAAATAAACATGTGCAAATAATTTGAACATTTACAAATTGTATACCAATGAAAAACAAAAAATCGAACAGTTATTGGCATATGCTTTAACTGTAAACAGAAAACTTGTACATTTTTTTTTTTTTTTTTTTTTTTTTTTTTTTTTTTTTTTCTTGCTATAAAGATGATATTTTATTGCAGAATGTTCTGAATGAATCTTGAGATGAAATAAATCCCCAAAGCAGAATAAACCAAACCAATATTTATTAAAACTATAGAATATTTAATTTTGACAGTGGATTTGAATCTACATCCATATACAACAAAAATAGCTTTTATTAGTTTTATAAAAACTTGGTTGATAAAAGTAAATTACTCAAAAAGTCTTTTTCCAACATTAATATCTCTCTAACTTATTAATGTTTGTGTATATATTTCTGTTTAATAGGAAGTCCTGCTCCAAACCAAATACAATCTTTGCCCATGGAACCGATTTGGATCCACTAATTTGAAATACGCTATAGAAGAGTCATTGAAAAGCTCAAAAGAAGTAGTAGCCAAACTTCGAAAACATGACAATGATAAAATTGGAGAGATTAAGTTGCAAAATGTAAGTAACATATTAACAACTGCTGCCAATGCCACAGCTTTAGCTGATAATGTATGTATTCAGTTAGACTATATGCAAGTTAGTTACAAAATGTATAGATAAGATTCCCAACACCTTCAATTTCTGTGTGACTAAAAATCTATCAATTTTTATGTTGATATATTTAAGTGGATCAAAATGACCAAGCAATTCTATTTAAATATCCTGAAAAAGGTGGCTTTAGTTGTTGGAACAAAATTTTCTTTTTAATTCATTTTATTGATCAATCAGTACACATCACAGTGATATTGTCGTGTATGTGATAAAGGAACCCTTGATTCTACAATATTTTTAGTATATTATTATTCTGTACCGTTCTTCTAAATTCTTAAAGAATCACATGTTCCATTTTATTAACTATTGAAGCTTGTACGGATTGCACCATAACTTATGTCTATGACTTATTTCCTGAATGAATATCCAGTGAATCACGATAATGTCAACTTCCGATGAGTTGTTCTAGAATAAAGTACAACTAAGGCACATCACTTGCGATGCCTCCCACACTGACACGATACCAAAGATGGTCATCCTGCATCATAATGACGGTGTCAGATCGATCAATATAGGGATGAGAAGCTGCACCGGTCTGGGCAGTCTTCCGACAGTCTTGGGACACTCTTCGAAATCTTTGGTCAATCCTTGATGTATAATACGTTAGGGAAAGTGTACACCCTCATGAGAATCGACATAGACGTAACACTAAGTCTATGGCGAGGTTCCTTCATCACATCGCAACATTGTACCAGAAAGGGTAAGATTCATCTTGTATACTAATTATTGTCCCCAGGCTTTGTAAACCCAACACTGCACATTGTCAACTTTTTAATAACCAAATATATTAGTATTTTACCGTATGCCAAGTTTGAGTATTTCTATCAGACGTTGCCTGATTACGTCCCTAGTCATTAACCACTTAGGTTATGACAGTATACAGACCATTGATAACATTAGAGACATGCATACAGAACAATGCAGGTTCATCTGTAAGGAAATAGCATGATCAAGCTCTGTTACACTGCTGTTTCTGTTGGAAGAAGAGCAAGATATCCTGACTTTGACTTCGGATTCTGGTAGGAAGCTGTGATTGTTTGCCCAGAGGAAATAAATAAATTGCTGAAGAACTTGTGAGCCTGTTTGCAGATGAAATACACACACTCACATACACATATGCACATATGCACATTGCAATCTGTAGATCCTATTATGAGATTAAACTCTAGTATGTAGATCATGTCAAGAATTACATTTATTCACACTTATTAATAAATTTATTTATAAATAATAACTCTGACAATGAATTTTCAGAGGTGCCAATTTTGCATAGTTTTCAATTAAAAGTCTATTTCCAAAACTCTACTCGTAAACTTGCACTCTTAGAATATTCATGTTTATTATATTTATAATGTTACACTATTACCGGGTGTTTTGATTGAATGAAATCCTCTATATAGAAGGTGTGAGTAATAAGGTATCTTTTTAATTTTGCTCTATACTTGTTTTTATTCATTTTCAATTCTTTTATAGGAGAGGGAAGTGAATTAAACAAAACTATTTCTTTGTAGTAAACCCCTTTTTGGAATAACTGCAAATTATTTGTTGGTCTATGTAAGTCATGCCTATGTCTGGTCTCTTAGTTATGAATATCTGTATTTTTTGTAAACCATTCTATTACAAATTACAATATGACTAGAATATATTCACAGGCTAATGATAAAATTCCAAACATTTTGAAAAGTGGTTTGCAGTGAGTTGACCGTCTTTCCCCTGCCATTATTCATATTACCTTTTTTTGCATAATGAACACTTTTTTAGCATTTACTGAATTTCCCCAAAATATTATTCCATAGGTCATCAATGATCGTAGTGCCAAGTGTGATTGCGCATTTCCAACAAATCAGGGTGCTTGGACTGCGAGATATAGAGCTTTATTTGGAAAATACTGGAGTACTAGTTTTGTTGCAGACTGCATTACCCCAGACTGGGCAGGCATAGGTAAGAATGGGATGAAGAACAGATTTGAAAATCAAAATAGCTGTGGCACCATTGAGAGAATATTTACAATTAATTAGAGGATAAAGTGGTGAGAATTGGGTAAACTGAGCTTCTTATTGATGTGAGATTTCCAGGTTAAGCGACAGTCAAAGTGAACTTCTAGGTATTTTACTGTTTCATTTTTTTTTTTTTTATCTTTGTGTGAAGTAATTAAGATTTTACTACTGACATACATGGAAACATTGATGAAGGCATGGGGACAATAAATGAAGTGAAAATATTGATTGGCACCAGCGCAGATCCTTGAGGAATGCCAGAAAAGATTGGCCTGGTTGAAGATTGCTCTATATCTTCTGTAACCGAGAAGGTATGGTCCATTAGAAACTGTAAATAATATTGTAGAGACAGTGAGGAAGTCCAATGCCACACAGTTTGTAAGGACCAACTGCTAAAATATTTAGTGCCGACATTATTAAAAATCTGATGTGTTACATTCACATGACTTTCTCTAGTTGTTCTGCAAACAAACCTTTTATTCAAAAGATTAATCTTTTAGCTACATCATGCAATCAAGATAAGCATAAGCAGAATTGTCTGATTACTAGCTTCCTTGTAAGTAGAAGGGAAATAATATGCACAGTTAAAGTGGTAGTTTCATCCTTTAAAAGTTGGCCACTATGTGAAACAATTGAAATTTCATTCTCTTTTCTTGCCATGAGTAAACAATTAAAAAATGAGAAGAGAAATGTCTTCCCATTTGAGAAAAGTTTGTCTTAAAATTGATACCAAGAATCTGGAATATCTCAGAAAAGGTTAACTCTACAAAAAAATTGCAAATAAGTGTGTGTTTTAAGGAGATCTATATTTTTTTGCAGAGTAAGTTTTTGTCTATTGGTTATGGTTTGCCAGTCATACAAAAGTCAACCAGAATGAAGAGGTCTTCAGAGGCTATTCCCAGAAAATTCAAGATATACAGTTAATTTGTCATAAAAATATCTTAAACATAAAGTATTTTACTCAAAATCGTAGTCATTTTTGAGGTAATCAAAATTTTCGAAAAACTTTCCGCGTAAAGTGTAGTTGAGGGTGGGGGGATTTTCTAGAAAATCTTTGTGTCGCAGTCTTGGAAGATACTCAACTTAAATACCACATGCACATGCACACACACATACACACACACACACACACACACACAGACATGTTTCTAAAAAAAAATTTTTTTTTAATACATAGTACATATAGAGAAAGTAAAAATATTTACAAACTAATATCTCAAAGTTTGTTACTTGAAGCTTATATGATACCTGCTTTTGTAGTTAATTAAGCATTAATTTAACCCAACTAAACCTTCATCAAAGACTATCTTGGTAACAAGTAACATCTGAAACTCACATTTGCAAGATCCCAGGTTCAATCATTTACCCTGATCGTGGATTTTTCATGCTTTTCCATGGTCACTAGGATAGGTCAATTTGCTTTCCCCCATTTTCTTTTCATTCTGTTTCCTTCTAGTCTTTTAGACATGCTTCTTGATTTCATCTGGTGCTGCCGAACAGATAACATGGGCATTTGCTCTAAGGAAAGAATAATTCCTGTGGACATCAGAGGGCTGCTTGGTTAGATAGGTTGTTCATCACCAAATCTGTGTCTTTGTGCTAGGAACTGTTTAGGACTTCCACGCATCTCTGTGACTATCTGCCTCTAACCTACAGTTTTCTTTGGTCCTTTCATTCATCCCTTTCTCCTGAGGGTGGTAGCCACAAATAATATCTATGTTACAGTACACAAGATGCCTGCCTACAATGTATAGCCTATATCCTAAACTGTATATTGATCATGATCCTTAATTAGTAGAAATGGGTCAGACAATTTACCTGTTTTTGTCCATAGGTTTGGTAGAACAACAAAGAAAATTGGCCCAGACAATGTTCCAAACTATCTGCAAGGATTTCTAAAACATAATTTAGACAAGACTTCAAAGAATTTTCAGCAAATTGCCATTTCATGCCATTATTTCGTTGGTGGGGAGTTGTTGAAGCAATGTTTTAATTACAAATTATTCTACAATGAGAAGTGAAACAAAATATTTTTCTAACTTTTAGTAAACATTTTTAACACTTTGTTAAATATATTCACAATTTTTAATGCATAAAAAATAAATGAATTTAATTTTTAGCACCTAAAATTCTATTTGCTTTTCACACTGTTAATCACAACTTAGCACATCTTTATATAATCTTAATTTCAGAATTATTTGCTTTTTATTATTTTTATTTATTCTCACTAATGTTTTTACTTTCCCTTCATAGTACATGATACATAGAGAAGGTATTGCTTTCCACCCAAAAATGTGATACTTTAATTTCACCAGAAATATATGTTTTAGGGTCCTCTGTATAAAAAAAAAGCACACACCCACTCCCTCTCCCTCTCTCTCCCTCCCCTCCCCCTCTCTCCCTCCTCCCTCCCTCTCCTCTCCCCTCCCCCTCTCCCCCTCTCTCTTGCCTATGTGGGCAATGTACATAGTGGATAGATTGTATTCCACCCAAAAATTTGATACCGAGATTTCACTAGAAATATGTTTTGAGGTCCCCTGACTCCAATAAAAGCATTTTTAGAAAAAGGTGTCTGGATAGCACAGTTAAAAAACAAACATGAAAAGTTTCAAGAAAATACTCCCAACCTCAACTATCCTTTGAACTGAACATTTTTCAAAATTTTGATTTTCTCAAAAATGGCTCTAATTATTTTGATTAATATACCATACATTAAAGATTTTCATATTGTAAATAAAATGTATGTTTTCAATTTTCTGGGAGCTCTTTATTTTGGTTGAGTTTTGCAGAATTTGTATTACCATTAAACCATAAGACATAGACAGAAACCTACTACACAAAAATTGTAGATCTTGCTAAAACATATAATTTATGTCATATACGTTTTTTATGTAGAGCTGACCATTTCTGAGATATGCCTTGTTATTGGTTTCAAATTTTAAACTACTTTCTCAAACAGGAAGAGACATTCCATTTCATCTCTTTTGTTTTACTGGAGGCCATGCAAAGTGAGCCTAAGTTCAGCTGATTTACATAGACCAGCTTTTAAAAGATTTGACTATCGATTTAGCCTAGTGTATTCCCTTATATTCTGTCTACTTACAAGGAAGCAAGTAATAAGACAATATCTGCTAATAAATGTAAAAAGAAGCTAGTAACAGTGAAGAATAACACAAATATTAATATAAAAATAATAGTTGCAACAAATCTTCACTTATCTTTTGGAATCCTTGCTTGGACTAGTTTCGCAATGATTTCATTGCATTATCAACATATCCTTTTGGTCTCTTTTTTGATGTTGTTTAATTACACTGTTATGGTTACTGCTACTAGGTGGATTGTGTACTAATGCATTGCTAACTACTGGAATCAAAACAAATTTTGTAAGAGTATCAATTGGAGGTATATCAAAATTCATTGCATGATTTCTATACTTTAATATAAATATTTTCTCCCAAACCATTAAATCTGTGGGCTCATTTAAGTGTTAAATTAAATAATAATGTTAAATTATTAAAACACTTAATGTTAAATTATTAATGTTTTAATGATGTATTAATGTAGTAAAATATTACAGAATTTGAATAAAAATCACCTTAAAGTAAATCACAATAAAGAAATTATTAAATCATTAAAAGAAAAAGATGTAATCTATACTAAAGCTGATAAAGGTAACAGCATTGAAATTTTAAATAAAATTGATTACATTAACAGAATGGAACTCTTACTTCAAGGTGAAGATTACAAAAGCATTGATATTAACCCTTTAAAATCCTGCATTTCAATTTATAATAAGACCCTTAATGAAATTAAAAGTATTACAAATAAAGAAAAGCAAATTATAAAAATCAGTAATCCAATTTTACCCAGAATATATGCTCTTCCCAAAATTCATAAACCTGGAAATAAAATGAGACCTATTGTAAATTGCATAAATTCACCTACTTACAGCCTAGCTAAATGGTTAAATAAAAAATTCACTAATTTTGAAAAATTTGAGAGTTTAAGTATTAAAAATTCTTTTGAGCTAGTCGAAAGGATCAGCAATATTACATTATCTACTAATGATAAACTTGTTTCTTTTGATATAACTGCTTTGTTTCCAAGCATTCCTAGAGAAAAACTTTTGACATTTTTAAAAAAATGGTTAAGTTCTATAGAACTGAATGAAGATTTAATAAATGATTTTGTTATCCTTACTAATCTTTGTTTGGATCAAATTTTTTTTCAGCTTTAATGACAAATTCTATCAACAAACTTCTGGTTTAGCAATGGGTAGTCCACTTTCACCTTTTCTTGCTGATCTTTTCATGAGCTATTTTGAAATACAGGTCACTAAAGCATTCCCTCTAATTTTTAAAACTTGGTATAGATATGTAGATGATATATTTGCTATTGTTCCTGATAAACATGTAAATGATGCTTTAAAACTTTTAAATTTACAAGTTAAGGCTATAAAATTCACATTAGAAACTGAAAGTGATGGCTTTCTCCTTTTCCTGGATTTAAAAATAATAAAAAAAGACAATAAATTGAATTTTGGAATATACAGAAAGCAAACCCACACTGATAATTATATAAAAATAATGACATTAACCCTTTTTCACATAAATTTGCTGTTTTTAATAGTTTAATTTATAGGTTAATTAATTTACCCCTTAATAAAGATGAATTCTATAAAGAATATAAACACATTATTAACACTGCTTTAATTAATGGTTTTAATACTGATTTTATAAATAAAAAAATTGAGAAGTTTAAATATAAAAAAGCTATTAAAGATATTTCTACGCTTAAGAAAATAAAAGATAATTACATTTTTAAAAAATTTACTTATCATCCTTGGGCAAATAAAAAATTCACAAATATTTTCAAAGAGCATGGCATAATATTGGTTCCTCAAAATAAATACAGTATAAAAAATTTGTTAGGCTTTTCTAAAAAGGATGAAATTTCAAAAAATAAAAAATCTGGCATTTATCAATTAAACTGTTTAAATTGTGACCTTGTTTATATTGGTAAGACTAAACGTCATTTGGAAACCAGAGTAAAGGAACACTTTAGGAATATTAAATACAAACAAATTGATAAATCAGCTGTAGCAGAACATTTTTGGAAATTTAATCATGAAATAAATCCAGATGTTAAATTATTAAAACACTTAAATGGGCCCATAGATTTAATGGTTTGGGAGAAAATATTTATATTAAAGTATAGAAATCATGCAATGAATTTTGATATACCTCCAATTGACACTCTTACAAAATTTGTTTTGATTCCAGTAGTTAGCAATGCATTAGTACACAATCCACCTAGTAGCAGTAACCATAACAGTGTAAATAAACAACATCAAAAAAGAGACCAAAAGGATATGTTGATAATGCAATGAAATCATTGCGAAACTAGTCCAAGCAAGGATTCCAAAAGATAAGTGAAGATTTGTTGCAACTATTATTTTTATATTAATATTTAATATCTGTTAATGTTTACTTCAATCAACACCTCACAGTTAAAAGTTGTAAGGAAAGTTGTTTGTGATACAAGTCATGTGAATGGAACACATCAGATTTTTAGAAAATAGTGTTTGTGTGTGTGTGTCTGTCTGTCTTTCTGTCTGTCTGTCTGTCTGCCTGTCTGTCTGTCTGTCTGTGAGAGAAAGAGAGGAAAATTACTCCATCTCAAACTACCCTTTACATGGGAAAATTGCCCCACCTCAAACTACCCTTTACATGGAAAACATTTCAAACATTTTGATATTCTCAAAAATGACTAATGATTTTATTCAAATTTACATTTAAGATATTTCCATACCATGGAAAATATTTACATAAAAATGTAATTTTGTTAAAACACACAATTTATGTCCTATACATTTTTTTCATGAGGTTTACCATTTTTGAGATATTCCTTGTTATTGGTTTCAGTTCTAAAATACTTAATCTTTTCACATACAGGAATTTCTGAACTCCTGGCAAAGAAACGGATTTCAACCACATGACAACCAGCTTTCAAAAGGTTTGACTATTGCTTTAGCCCAGTGTATTCCCTCATTTCCCATCTACTTACAAGGAAGCAAGTAATAAAAACATTTTGCTAATGTTTATCTCGATTAGCATAAAATAGATAGAAGAACAAGCTTCATTCCCTTCAAATTCAATATTTCTGAATTATCAATTTGCTTTTATTTCACACATCTAATTGTTCTTTAAACCTCACAGTTTGATCAGAAATCAGTCATTGCAGAGCATTTTTTATCCATAAATTATCAGTTGAAAGAGAAATCAAATGGTTAAATGCCCTTAAAAAGACTGGTAGAACTCTTCATTTTGGAAACAATTATTCATTCAGAAAAATAAACATAAGTTGTTAAACTTTGATGTCTCATGGGAAGAACATCTCTAATTGTCCAGCCAGAAAGTGTCAATCATCAGTCCAAGAAGAAGCACAGCAGTAATTTCCTAGTTGAAAATGGAGGCAAAAGTTTCTGAATATGTCTCAATAAGTTCTTGTTAATTAAGTAAAGTCAGTAATAAAAAGTTACAGTTTGTGCACATAAATGAAAATATATTGCACACACTATAAAAGTAATAAAGACAAAATATGTGACCAGTAAAATTTATAGCCATGATTTTAAAAGAGTACATGTAAAATTAAAGCATTCATAATTATATTTCAAGAATAACATTTTAAAGGGATCTGTGGTTACTAAATTTATGAATTCAATAGCATACTCATATTACATCTGGAAATAGTACCAAAATTCAAATATCTCACAGTTACCCTCCAAAAAACACTGACTTCCTTCAGCACACATGCCAAAGAAAGAGCAACAGCAGCAATCAAAGCAATCTACAACATCCAACAGCCCCAGAAAATCTAAAAAAAAACAGCAATGACTCTATTTAAAGCTGCCATACCATCAATAGCAACCTATGGGATCAGCATAATCTGGGACAAACTAAAAATCAACAACTTCATAACATTTGAGAAAGTCAAAACCTGTTACATGAAACGAATTCTGGGAATCGGGAAGACAGCGCTATCAAGATTGACTTACGTCTTGACGAGAGAAACCTTTTTCATAGAAGACCCAGATTGCAGATACACCTACCAAACACTGAAGCCTATGAGAGAACAAGACAAATACTCATAGGAAAAAGCAATGCCATTGGAATGATTTCTACTCTACAGAAGCCATGATGATGGAAGAATGGAAGCAGGCAAACTATGACCTTTGGCACATAGTTACATGATACATGGCACATGGATTCCATCATAAGCTCTGCCACAACAAGAAATTCCAGCCCGCCTGGGTAGTGTGGTGGTAGCATATCTGCTGCACATTCAAAAGGTCGTGAGATCGAATCTCGCTTAGAGTGAGTTACCTGGATAAGGTTTATTCGGGGTTTTCCCTTAACCTGAGAAGACGAATGTCAAGTAACTTTAAGCTCCATGGACCCTGAGATCATTTGAGCATCATTTCACCAATTTCATTCATCGTCCGATATGACTAACCGGTTAAAGGACCTTAAACTCAAAAACAAAAACAAAAAAAAACAAAAAAATTCCACCATCCAAATGAAGACTGCAGGTGCGAACTGTGCAACAAACCACATGAAAGATACCACACACAAAATTGCAAGAAAAGACAAATGACAATAACAATGCTAGCCTTAGAATAATACTAATCAATTTCATTCTTTGCACATTGTGTGTACTCCCACTAATAATAATAGCATATTACATGTATGCAATTATAAATTGTTAAATCGTCAGTCTGACTGCTTTGACCTTGTTAGCTCTCATTTGTTAATTCTACACAGGTGTTTGGTGGAATGCGTGGCCTTATTCTTTTGATACACGAGCCTTCATTAGTGGATCCTGAAACAGGCATTACATTTAGAGGTCATGAAATATGTGAAGTTAGGGAACATTTACCCAAAGGGTGTAATGGAGAAGAGCCACTACCAGAAGGGCTGTTCTGGCTGTTATGTACTGGGAAGATTCCTGATGAGGAACAGGTAAGCCAGATGTCTACCATGAGAAAAATATTTAAATTAATTTATAAGAAAAGTTCTTAAGCATATCATAAATAATCACCCGATTTTAAACAAACAGCAGTTTTAGAATGAGTCAGTACAACACCATAGCTTATCAGAAGTACACCAAATATCTGCAGATATTGCAAATCTTTGTGTCTTAATAAACAATTTTATACTCAGCTATTTGTAACTTTAATGTCTTGTAAAATACACAGAATGGAATATCTCAAACATATATTGCTTCTCTACTCAACCTATACTAACAGAGGAAGTACTGCATTCCAGCCAAAATTTTGTTAGGAAATGCATGCAGCTGGAATGCATAAAAGGCTCTTTACTACTTACCTATAATAAATAAAAAAGTATTACATTCTACCCAAAAATTTGATACCAAGATTTCATCAGTAATACACATTTTAAGGCTTAATCATAAATATCATTTTTACTTTCTCTACTTATACTTTTCTCATATGGTAACTTGTCAACTCCTGGCCATGCAAAGAGGTGGATTTAAATCTCATAGCTACCACATTTTAAAACATTTGACTGTCAGTTTAGCCTAGTGTAATCGCTTATTTCCCTTCAGTAGAAGGAACTAAGTAATAAGACCATTTCTGCTAATGTTTATCTCGATTAGCATGAAGTAGATAAAAGAATAAGCTATTAACAATAATTTGTTACAGAGATTTAGAGAAAGTCATGTGAATGGAACACATCACATTTTTAGCAAATGATCTGCTTGTGAATGTGTTGCTGTCTGTGGACAACATAACCAAAAATTAAAAATCATTTAAATACCACACTTGCCATTTAAGTCCAGCAACTTCCAAGGACATTATGACACAGAGCTTTTCAAGAAAATCTTGCACTCCAAACTACCATTTACTAGTCAATTTTCCCTTTTTTTTTTTTTTTTTTTGGTTTTCTCAAAAATGGTTCTAATGATTTTAATTAAAACACTAGACATAATATGTCTAAGATATTGGCATGCAAATATAATATATATCTTGAAGACTTTCCACTCCAAACTACCATTTACTAGACAATTTTTTTTTTTATTTTTTGTTTTTTTCAAAAATGGTTCTAATGATTTTAATTAAAATACTAGACATAATATGTTTAAGATATTGACATGCAAATATAATTTATATCTTGAATTTGTTGGGAATAGTCTCTATGATGTACAACTAAATAACATATCATTCTCTTCATTCTGAATGACTTTTGTAGATTGGTACATTACCCCTCTTAGATGTAGACAAAATGTTACTACACAAAAAGTGCACATCTCATTAAAGGACAAAGTTACTTCCATTTTATTGTTGCATAACAATAAATGGAAGTAAAAACTGAAATTTGAAGAACTCGTTTAATGTTGCTTTGGAAACCTAAAAATCCAAAGTTGATTTAGCTCATATTATACCATAATTTTCAAACGCTTCTTTTTATCTGGATGTTGTATTACCTACCTTCATGTCATTTCAGAAAGACGATGTTATTTACAGAAAACTAATCAATAAAGAGAGACTGATTTTTACTTTCCCCACACTAGAGAAGATATTGCATTCCACCCAAAAATGTGATACTGATATTTCACTGGAAATACATGTTTTGGGATCCCCTGTAACCAGCAAAAGCATTTTTAGAAAAAAATTGTGTATCTTTGTATCTGCATGCTGCAAATAGGAATGCACAGTGTGTATAAGAAAAAGTCTGCTGTATACAAACTTTAATTTAAATTCTTCAGCTTCCATGTATGTGGCATAAAGAGCTTCAAGAGAATGGCCCCACATCTAAGGAATTTTATTAAAATACCTAATGTTTATATTTATATGAGAAAAGAAATGTAGATCTTGAATTATCTGGGAATAGTCTCTGAAGTCCCCTTCATTCTGAATGACTTATGCATAAATAAAAACATACCTGAAGATCTTGCTAAACTACACAATTTATATCAAATGCATGTTTTATGTGGAATTAACTATTTCTAAGATATTCCTTGTTAGTGATTTGAATTTTTTCATACTACCACTTTTCTCAATAGGAAGTTGTTATTCACTTTTCTTTCTACTGATCAAGCAAAGATAATGGAATTTTGAAGCCATTAATAGTGACCAGCTCTTTAAAAATGTGACTCTATATCTACTTATCCTCTAATCCCAACTACAAGGAAATAAGAGTATGTAATAAAATTATTTCTGTAGATCTCTATCTCAATTAACATGAAGTAGTTAGAATGCATAATTGTAAATTACTTTCTAGAACAATGGTCATCAACTGGTTGCTATGGGGTAATGTAGGCCAAGCAAAACCAACTGACTAAAAATGTGGCATGTTTCATTCGCATGGCTTTCTGTGTCCAATATTGTTTATTAGTGGTTATTCATATTATTGTTACCAAAGTTTATATTTCAATCTATTTTGCTTTAATTTAGATAAACCTTTGTAGAATTAGTTACAGTACGCATTTTGTATTAGAACAAAAGATTAACAACTGTCAAATGTTTAACAACTGGATGTTATTTATTCTGGCCTTAAAACTCCTTATGCTTTGTGTGCATTGACAAGAAACAGCCCAAAATCAACAGGACTTTAAAAAGAGTGACAATGGATTGATCAGTTTAAACCATTAATAACAGATATCTCAAAAATTATTTATACCACAGAAAAAATTATTTGGAATAAAGTGCGTGTTTTAAAGAGCTCTACATTTTTTGTGTTATGCATTTTTTTCTATTATCATTTAACAGTTATAAAAGATCATACAAAATTTCTTCCTAATGAAGAGGACTTCACAGGATATTCAACAAAATTTTTGAAATACATTTTAATCACCATGAAAATATCTTTAATATATATATTGGTACTTTAATCAGAATCAATAGTTATTTTTGAGAAAAAAAAACAAAAATTTCAAAAAAAGTTTTGTGTAAATAGTAGTTGAAGGTGAGGGTATTTTCTTGAAAAGATTCCTTTTGCATCTTTGAAAATACTGAATTTAAATAATGTACTAAGTTTGGTATTCATCTAACCTTTTGTTTTTGAGTTATGCTCCTCACACACACATTTTTTTTATAATGTTTTCTAATTATTTTCAGGGGTCTTCAAAATATATATTTCTGGTGAAATTTTGGTATCAAATTTTGTTAGAATACAATACTTCCCCTACCTACTATACATAGTATAGAAAGTAAAAATTTACTTAGACTTTTATTACCATCATATCCATATATTTCTATACTGCTTGCTTGTAAGGTAACTGGCAGATTCAGACTCTAAGCACTCACTTCAGAGTTAATATACAACTAATGTTTATTAACACTATTTACAAATGCTTTCTTATGAAATCATCTTATGAAATCACCATTATTAATTGAGTTAATATTTCTATTGTTTGTTTGAACATGTCTATGTCAGTAAAATCTAAAATGAAAAAGTATAGTGCTAGGTAAATAATGTAAATAAAAGTATTATTAATCCTTTTTATGACAGTTAAGATTTACATTACATTAAATAACATTTTAAACAGCTTTTATAATTTTATTTATAGGTAACCGATATAACATTAGAGTGATTTGGAATTCACCAATTCTGGAGTTCCATTAATGTTAATAAAGGATTGCCAAATTGAAATTGATTAGCATAAGAACACTATGGCTCAAAGTAGCAAAGCATAGACATGTATCAGTACAAGTCTTCGTATAACAAGAATCTGTAGAATAATTCACTGTCATCAGGGGAAAGAGGTATAAGTCCAAAAAGTAATTTTTACTTCCTCTACACATACTATGTACATAGTGTATAGAGAAGGTATTGTAATGCACCTAAAAATTTAATATCAATATTTCAATAGAAATATATGTTTTGAGACTCCCTGACTGCAAAAAGAAAACATTTTTAGAAAAAGGTTGGTGTGTATAAGTGGGTGTGTCTGTGGACAGCATAACTCAAAAACTAAAATGCCATAAAACACCAGAACTGGTATTTATGTATAGTATCTTTCAAGGATGTGACATGAAGATTTTTAAGAAAATCCCTCACCCCCAACTACTCTTTACATGGAACATTTCTCAAAAATGACTCTTAACAAGCTTGATTAAAATTTCTTATGGTTTTTTTTTTAATTTTTTTTTAATTTTTTTCTAAAATACGGCACCGGAGTCTGATCAGGACTCTGGTACTGTATACCCTACTTTTATTTACTTTTTTTTCTTCTTCTTACCTTGTTTTTCTGTATTATTACTGGATTGCTGTTTTCTTATTGTTACAACACACACATAAACACAAACATATAACACCCATGCCCAAGGAGGGATTCGAACCCACGATCACCAGCGCTACGAAGCACCAAAGCGGGACGCCTTGGCGAGTGCAGCTATGGGGACCAGCTAGGTTTAAGATATTTTTATGACAAATGAAATGTATATCTTGAATTTTCTGGGAATAGCCTCTAAGATCTCTTCATTCTGTATGACTTTTGTATAACTGGCAAATCGTAAGAGATCGACGAAAACTTACTACATAAAAAATGTAAATCTCATCAAAACATACAATCTATGTCATATACATTTTCTTGTAAAGTTAACTATTTTCGAGATATTTTAGATTATTGGTTTCAATTTTAAGTCATTTAAACTTTTCTAAAACATATTTCAACTGTTTCACATAGTGACTTGGTTTAAAAAACCAGACTATCACTTTAACCTGTGCATTCCCTTATTTCCCTACTATTTATAAGGAAGCTAGTAATAAGACTAATTCTGCTTATGTTTATCTTAATTAGCATAATGTTGATAAAAGATTAATCTTTTGAATAAAAGGTGTGTTTGCTGAACAGCTAAAGCACATTATATAAATGGAACACATCAGATTTTTTCCCTTCTACTTACAAGGCACCAAATAAGGATAATTTCTGCTAATGTTTATCTCATTTATCATGAAGTAGATAGAAGAATAAGCTGTTTAACAATAATTTATCACAGATGTAGAGAAAGTCATGTGAATGGAACATGTCCAATTTTTCAAAATAATTTCACACATTTCTCACAAATAGCTTCATATTTCAGTAAATTTATTGGCATCAAGGCTTAAGTTAATTGTCAGTGTGTGAATTGAAAGATGTCCACATGCAAGATTCAAATTTTCTTGGCTTGATTCTGAGTATATAGAACAATATGTGAAAAATGTCATTTTTAGTCATACTCCTTTTCCCAGGCTCTGGCAAAATTGTAAAAAAGAAAAAAACAAAAAAGTGGGATGAAAATCAAAGATAACTAACTTTTAGACATACTCCTTTTCCCAGGCTCTGACAGAATTGTAAAATGCAAAACAAAAACAAAAAAGTGGGATAGAAATCGAAGAATTAAATACTTCAAAATTACACACATAAGAACTACAAAACAGATGATATAAAAACAGCTGTTGGCACATATGAGACCAAGAAGATTATATAATTATCCCATGCATTTATCCTGTTGGCTATTCAAATTACGACAGCTGAAGGAGTTGCTAGACCTGTTATTTTATTTATATATTTATTTGTTTATTTGTTTATTTATTTACTTAGAATGTTCCAATGAGCATATTGCTCTAGGTAGGGACTGCTCTTTAGTTAGGAGGTAAGCAAAATAAAATAATATTTAGCATGGTGTGAAGGATGCCTTTGGGAATTAATGTTGCATGGCAATGTTTACTCCACATTTAACAAAGGGGACATGATTTCTTGTGTTTCTGTTGAGTTTCATTATACGAGGGCCGTTCAGAAAGTAGCCTCCGGTTGATTGCAAGAAATTCACCAAGTTAAATAAAAATATTTTAATATATACATCTTACAACTACATCTTTGCACTATTTTTCTACATAGTTTCCATAACGATTGAGGCACTTATCGTATCTGTTCACAAGCTTTCAAATTCCTTCTGCATAAAAATCACCCGCTTGTGCCTGGAGCCAGCCTGTGACCGCATCTTTGAGCTCTTCGTCGTCATCAAACCGCTGGGACCCGAGCCATTTCTTCATTTGCATGAAGAGGTGATAATCGCTTGGCGCCAGATCTGGGCTGTAAGGTGGATGGTTGACAACGTCCCACTTGAAGGACTCAAGAAGGGCTGTTGTTCTGCGAGCAGAGTGAGGATGGGCGTTATCGTGCAAAAAAACGATACCGGAAGTCAGCATACCAGGGCGTTTGTTCTGTATAGCCCGTCGTAATTGTTTTAGTGTTTCACAGTACACGTCTTGATTAATGGTCATCCCACGTTCCATGAATTCAACCAACAACACCCCTTTTGCATCCCAAAACACTGTTGCCATCAATTTTCGGGCAGAAAAATCTTGCCGGGCTTTTATTGGTTTGGTAGGCGAATTTGAATGTGCCCACATCTTTGATTGTTCTTTTGCCTCAGGGTTCACGTACTTAATCCAGGTTTCGTCCCCGGTCACGATTCTGTTTAACAATGGTTCACCTTCGGCCTCATAACGTGACAGAAAGTCTAATGCAGAGGCCATTCTTTGAGTTTTGTGGTGGTCGGTAAGAATTTTGGGCACCCATCGTGCACAGAACTTACGGTAACCCAATCTTGCTGTCACTATCTCGTACAAGAGAGTCTTAGAAATCTGTGGAAAATCAGTAGACAACTCCGACATTGTGAAACGTCGGTTTTCACGAATTTTTGCATCAACTGTCTGAACGAGTTCGTCCGTGACCAATGATGGTCTACCACTCCTCTCTTCATCATGAACGTTTTCTCGTCCACTTTTAAATAAACGTATCCATTCACGGACCACTCCTTCACTCATAACTCTTGGTCCGTACACGGCATAAAGCTCACGATGAATAGCTGCTGCAGAATATCCTTTGGCTGTAAAAAACCTTATAACAGCACGCACTTCACATTTGGCGGGGTTTTCTATTGCAGTACACATTTCAAACGGCCACAAACACTAAACTAGCGCAGGTACGACTTTCATTCGACCACGGCTTGATGCCGACTGACCTGCTGAGTGCGTGAATGCACAGATGGCGTCGCTACTCCCCCCACTACCCGCACTGTGACCGATCGGAGGTTACTTTCTGAATGGCCCTCGTATTACCTATGAAGTGTATTCTAAAAGTTCTTAGCCTTACTCGAGAGTAAAATTGGCCAGATACTATCAGATCTGTTGGTTGTAAGGGGTGTGAGAGATCCCCAGCATTTTTTAAATGTTATAATTTTCAAATGAATACAGCCTACCAATTGGATGGCTAGGACATCTAACATTATACTTGCTCAACATTATACTGCTTATTTGCTTTGGTACAAAAATAACTAATCAGCAGTTACATGTTGCCCAGGTCAATCCAACCTCATGCATCTACTCTCATTGCCAATTGTTAGCATTTGTCTTTGTAATTTTTTTTTACTCTTTTATGAGTTTAAAGATTAACTAACTCTTAGGTTATCTTCCTTGGAAACCAAAACAAATATTCTACAAAGGAAGGAGTATTTGAAAACACTGGCCTTAGTTCTGCTCTCAGAACTTTACAATGGAGAACAACAATATCAAAATTATACATAAATTTGAAAGACTTTCTAATAAAATATACAAAGGGCATTCAATAAGTCATTTTTGTTAGATTTTTTTTTTTTTTTTTTAATTTTTTAATATAATCTCCTTTTAGCTCAATATACTTTTTCCAAAGTTTTTCCACTGTTTTAAGCCTTCCAAAATCAGGATCTCAGAAGGTTCCCAAAATAGGCATCTGTTTGCAAGATGACCTCTTCATTAGATGTGAATCATTTTCCGCCAGGCCGCTTCAAGTTTGGAAATAAAAAGAACTCACTGGGGGCCAAATCTGGTGAATACAGTAGATGTTGTAGTAATTTGAACCTCAAATCTGCAATTATTGCCATCAAAACTGCGCAGGTGTGCATCCTTGCATTGTCTTGTGGAAGAGAATCTTTTCTTTTGTCAGGTTAGAGCATTTTTTTCTTGATTTCTTCATTCAACCAGAGCAATAACAATGCATAATACTCTATTTATCATTCTTCCTTTCTGCAAATAATCAATGTAGATGATTCCACATGCATCCCAAAAAACTGAGGCCATCACTTTGTCTGCAGATTTCACCACCTTTGCCTTATTTGGAACTGGTTCGCCTTTAAAAACCCATTGCTTCCACTGTACTATTGTCTCTGGAGTGTAGTAGATCCAGGTTTTATCTACAGTTATGTATCGACAAGAAATTCATCAGGATTGTGACGGAAAACTGTCAAACCAGCTTCCAAAACGATCATACTAATGCATTTATTCTCCATTGAGAGTAAATACAGCACCCATCTTGCCGAGACCTTTGTCAGACCTAATTTTTGGTGCAAAATTGAGAACACTGTGTCTAGTGATATGCCTGTGGCTTCTACTATTTTGCGAACTTTGATTCGTCAATCACTCAAAACCATACCCTGCATTTTGTCAATCATTTCAGAGGAAGTCTCTTTTACTGGATGTCCGAACGATGTTCTCATTTGTGGATTTATGGCCACATTTAAATTCATTTATCCAATTGTAAATTGTTGTAAATGCAGGAGTATATGTGCCATGAACTTCATCCAACTGGGCTTTTATTCTTTTGGTGTTAGGCTTTTTACATAGGCATGTTTAAACACAGCACAAAACTTGATTTTTCCATCTTTCTAAATAAGTACAAGATTGTTGATTCAGTCACCTATAGCAACAAAACCATGTGATGGGTATAACTGAAATTTTAACTGCCATCTGGTAAGAGATGAGAGTTACAAAATATAAACTTTTTTTGATGCTACAAGTATAATTTCTTGAATTTTCTAAGGACTTATTGAACATCCCGTTGTAAACCTAAAGAGCCAACCATGGATGATTTGCCAAATACACCATATCCATTTTGCATTATGATAATCCTGGAAAACTGGAAAATTGTATCCATGATTTTACTAGCAAATGAAACCATTTCCACTTAGTAGCTCAGTTAGTGCAGGGATGGTAAATTGCTGGTATTTTGCTGGGAGCAGGAAAAGGTAGCCAGGTGACAGCCAGGATCTTTGACTGCCACAGCAAGAAGGTTAGGAATCAGATGAAGTTAGGAAGTGTCATTTGTTGGCAATTTAATTACTCACTATAAGTAAGATGAATTGCTCCAATAGTATCCTAGATTTAAACAGTCCTGATGACCAAAGTTGCATACCTCAGGACAATTCTGTGTGTTGTCTATCTAACTGTGAGAACCAGATCTTAAGTTCAGAAGTTCCTTAAGGTTAAGTTGTAATGGAAGTGTTTAACTACATAAATGTTTCTGATATCATTGGAAATTATGATATTGCTGTAGAGTTGTATTTATTGTGTCAATGTCTTTTTGCAGTGTGGCCAATTAGATCAGAATTTCTGCATTTAAGTCCTGGATCAGAGATATTTTGAGTGGTGCTGATGTACAGGGTAATAACATTTGTAATGGATCATGGAATTGGATGTCTTTGTGAGGTGCAATAACAGAGGCACATGTTTTATTGTCAGTAGGAGTATCAAAGAAAGCAATGCCTTGTTTGATAGTGGCAGCAACTGTCTGCAGTGGTCTCCTCCATGGATAAGGCAGGCACAATGCCTGGCCTGTGAAGTGTATAGACAGACGGACAGACAGATATTTATTCACCAAAAGTATTACATATGTATACAAGGTTTCATCAATTTCCTAATCCTAATGAATTATGTACAAACAAGAAATAAATAAGATATTATAATGCATGATACTGATGATAATACTATGTAAAGAAACAAAAGCAGATATGAAACAAGCCAGGGTATTTTCTAAGGGTGCTGGTTGGATTTTGTCGCCCTCCGTGGTGTAATGGTTACCATGCTAACTTCATATACCCAAGGTCGCGGGTTCAAACCCGGCGGAGGACAATGGATTTTTTCAGGCCTAAAAATCTTTAGCATGGCTTCCTTTGGAAGGGAAGTAAAGCCGTAGGTCCCGTGTCGTAGATTTACGGCATGTAAAAGAACTTTAAGCCTGATAGAGAGGCTTCTGAGCAAAATTAAGCGGTCTTTCATGCCCAATTTAGAATGGGACGCTGAGAACCATAGCAGTTAATGAGCATCCATAAATAACACACCATTTCCATTTTGGTTGCATTACCTTCTTGCATTGTTCCATCTTGCTCCTGCCAAACAAGGAAGCAGATTATACTTAGACTATATGCATCACTTAAAGGAGTGCTAAGAAACTTACTAGAGGCCCATGTACTGACAGATATGTCACTTCTGTAAATGAAACATATTTCACACAATAGACTATTAATGAAATCTACTTTAATTTCATTTTCATTTTGGAAATCCTTATAATTTATAGCTTGTTATTTCAATTTATAACTTCAAAAAGAGTTCCATACATGGCATTTCATACCAATTGCAGATGTTAAACCTTTCTAAGAAATGTCAATTTTTATAATCTGTGTAAATATTTAGGTTCATTCAGTCACAGAAGAATGGAATGAGCGTTCTGAGGTGCCAGATCACATTTATGAAATGGTGATGAATTTGCCCAAAAAGCTACATCCTATGTCCAAACTCAGTGCTGCCCTTACGGCTATGAATATAGGCAGTTGCTTCAATAAAGCAGTGGATGCCAAAAAGAAACCATCAAAATTATGGGAGGTAAGCTACAGTTCAGAGTGTAACCTAGCTTAACAGGGACTATTTTATCATATTCTTTATTTCACATATATGAAAATGATTGATAAATTACATTTTGAACAATTCTTCCTATGCTTAACATTAAATCAATTGAATATTTCAATATTCACAAGACCATATGACGTTAAATGTTGTTATTTGTAATGCAAATTAATATAAGAAATAATGATTTTTAAAAACATAATACTCATAATAATTGTTTTAAGAGAAATCAGCATTACTTCATTGTTTTGCACATTTCTATTCACTTTTAATTTAATACATGGAACAATTATTTCAGGTGTAAAATTATATTTTAATAGCATTCATGGTGTTTGGTCACACAATATTTAGTACTTAAATAAATCATTACACACAAAGTAAAGAAAGAATATTGTGCTTTGAAACTTGATTAATTACAGCGAATACTAACATAGAAAGTGTCATAATTTATTGTTATAATTTTTATATATCATGGTAACATTAAAATAAATGTCCTCCTAAGACATGGACTGCACGACTGTATTAATGTATAAAATTACCACCACCTTAGTTTAGGGTTAAGTATAGCATTAAACAAAATATCAATCATCCTATCTTTCTAGAATAAACTAATTATGAAGTCAATCAAACTCTAAAGTTTAGGTTATTGTTAAAATGAAATCAGTTCTGTAGTAGGTATTTAGAAAAATATAGTTATTATCTTTGATTTTTCAGCATATGTATGAAGATGTCATGAATCTTCTTGCAAAAATCACTAATGTAGCAGCTGTTATCTACACAAGTAGTTATAAAGAATGTGCTATAAAACCTGCTACTGTGAAGGAGAAGGATTGGACAGAAAACTTCTGCCTAAATATGGGATATAAAGACCACCATTTTATAGATTTCATGAGACTTTACCTAATTCTACACAGGTAATTCTTACAGGAAGTGCAGCAGTTCATAATATATTTCCATTTTAATTACACAACGGAATAAGTAATTATTGGGATTAAAGAACTCCAGTTTTCAAGGTGAAAGTCTAACAAAATGGCCTGTTATTTATGGACGCTCTTTAACTGCTTTGGTTCTCAGCATCCCATTCTATATTGGGCGTGAAAGATTGCTTAATTTTGCTCAGAGGCCTCTCTTATCAGGCTTGAGGTTCTTTTACGTGCCGTAAATCTACGACACGGGACCCACAGCTTTACTTCCCTTCCGAAGGAAGCCATATGAGCATAATACAACTGCATAATGAAAAGCAATGATAAAGTACAACCACCATATTTAATAGTATGTTGATATTTTTAATTAGGTAAGCAATAGCTGTCATAGTCAAAAGCAACATTTTGTGTTGAAAATTACTTTAACAATTCAAATTAATAATTTTAGTTATTGGTGTTTTGTGGTGAAAATTTTACAAAAATTTACATTAATTTCATGCTCATTTTTGGGCAGAATTAATGAGTGATGACATGGCAATTGGAAATTAACAGGTAACGAAAGTAGCATTAATGTTAAATCCCTTATTTCCACATTCAAAGTGGTTTATTTCAGATCAATATCATGAATAGAATCAAATATCACACATCAGACATCATCAACGTGCAACTTATAACAAGTTGTGCTGTTGTCTTTTTTTATAGTCCTGGCTATTACATTATATTATCATAGAGAAAAATCTCTCTCTGTCTACATTTAATATTACTAGTCAAAAACATTGAAGGGACTTTCACAGAAAAGTGGATAGACTTATCTTTTGCTTTAAATGTCAAGATTGCTGTTACAACACCAAATTTAAAATGAAATTTCTTCTGGGCATGTAGGCCAGAGAGTAGGAATTGCTCCTGACGTTTCACTCAAAACTGTGGTTTTATTTCTAAACTCTTGTACTGTATGCTACAGTCAGTTTTCTTCCCAATTGAATGGTGTCTAAGTACTTTCCATATGTATATAAGGAACTTTGACAGCTGGTTTTGGAAAACTGGTTCATAGTTTTCATGCAACAATAAGTTGAAAATTTTCAGTTTAGAATAATCTTAAAAATCTTACATCCAAACAGTTATCAATGTTATAAGACGCTTCAGAGTAGAGAAGTTATATTCAATATTTTCCTCTTCAAAGACTCTTCTAATTGAGACATGGTTTATTGAAAAATCTGTCCTCAGTTATTATGTAATGCAGCTATTGAACAGGAATTTTTTGGGCTTCTATTGACATTCGTTTTGAAGTATGTTACATAAACACATCAATAAAAATTAATATTTTGTTGAAATGTTTAAGAGAAAAACAAATTTGAAAACTTTCCCTGGTACTAAAATATCTGAATCCATTTCTTGAGGGTGTTCTAACATAGTATCTAACGCATTACAAATCTGAGTAATTTTCCTGCTCACAGTGTTTACCAATCTTGACAAGTATTTCCATTGTGTTGAACAAAAAATATCCACAATATCATATTTTATAGTTGACAAAACTGTTAAAACTACAGCTTGTATTATGTAATTTTGAATTCAACTAATTCCTTTAAACACAGTAGAAATTTCTAAATAGGTATTGCACTAAAACAGTATCATACTCTGCAGTGTACTTTAACAGTTCCACACAATTGCCTTAATCAATAAAAGTTGCTGCTCGACCAGTCCTCGAAAGGCCAATTCTTGTTTTTTCAGAAAGTTTACTGCACTAATAAGCCTTTTAGAGATAACTCTGTTTCCGATTTTCTGATTGTTTATATTTCATTTTAAGCTGGTCATCAAGCATAGCTATATGTACAGATACTCTTAGATGATTAACAGACAGCCGTGTTTGACTGCTGATCACCGAATTTCTCAAATGCATTCACCTAAACTGATACTCTACATTACACTATTAACTCCTCTTCGAAGCTAGCTTCATTGGAACAGTGAAACATGATACCATCCATGACCTTTAGAGATGCATGCACAAGTCTCTCGCTGCTGAGTTGAAGCTGCAAGGAAGTTGCTTTGGCTGGCTCACAATCATTGGTAATGTAGCATATTAGATAGACATAGGGCAGAAAACGTTTAAATAGTTTTCTACTATATCTCTTACATTGGGATCCATGCATTCTGCAAGTGCACTTATTCTTCTCCCAAAGTGACCACTCACAAATATTTAACATTTAGCTCTTAGCAAGTTAATTGGAATAAAAACAAGTGAGCTACTGGTTTCTCTTTAGATTTGAATTCTAATATTGGATCTGTTTCCAACTTACAATTTTCAGGAACAAAGATTTTCTTGCTTGGTACCTTTTTTCAGTTTCTTGTAAGTTAACTGTTAACTAGAATATTTTTGGAAAAATTATACCTAAGTGATACTAAAGTGCTACAAACCCAACTCAAAAATATTCTATTCATACATATCCTGTTCCAAAACACCCTTTCATTAAAATTGTTCTTAACTGTTACCTCTTTTCATTGAAATTCTAAACATTGTTTCTCTTTAGATTTAAATACCAATATTAGATCTGTTACCAGGAACAAGACTTTTTCTTGCTGGGTACCTTATTTTAGTTTCTTGTAAGTTAACTGCTCTTTTCATTTAAACTCTAAACATTGTTTCACAACTGCATTATATGAAAATCCAAATGTTAAATAAAAGCTTAATTTTTTTAGCTTGAAATAAATGCACATTTTTATATGCAAAATAAAAAATATCTTGTTTATCTCCAAAACAAAGATTTTTCTCTAAAATATGAAAAATTCTCAAAAATTTGCAAAAGGCCTAAACATTACTTCAAAATTATATTAATACATATACAGCATTTTTTTTTTTAATTCAACAGCCTTTCCATTTACCATTAAAAACAACAACTTTTGCCTATGTGAAGCCTATTTTCTATTGAAAAGGCTCAATAGTTCTCAGCACTGCATTTCCTACTCCTATGCTTCAGTGTTCAGTTACTAATGTATGATCAGTTCTGTTTTATTTGCCAAATGTCTTCAACTTCTACCTTTTAAATATCCATTTAAAGCCTAGAACTTAACTTATTCGTTACTTTGTGATTTCAAAGACTTGTATATGAAATTATAAATTGTTTCTTGATTGATTGAACACTAATGGACCAGTCTCTTAGCATTTCATTGATTTCTTCATATCCATGTTTTTGCTTTCAAAAATTGGGCATCCTCACCTTACCTTGTGTTTATATATTATCCATTTTAAAATTCTATGCAGTTAATCGACATAGTTTTATAACAAACATGGAAATTCATAACATTAATACTAGACAAAAGGGATTGATTCATCGTCCCAATGCCAATCTTCGTTGCTTTCAGAAAGGTGTGTATTATGAAACAATCAAGATATTTAATGCTCTCCCCAGTAATCTCAAAGAAAATGTTGGGAATTTCAGGGCTTTTAAGGCCTCTCTTAAGGAGTACCTTTGCAATAAATCATTTTACTCTGTAGATGAATATTTAAGTGACAAATCTGTGTGACAATACCGTTAATAATCATTATATTTATAAATATTACAATGTATTGCATTTTGTGTATATTAGTGTGTGTGTTTTATATTAAAATTAAACTGATTTATACTTTGACTTGCACGAATGTGTCAAATGAATTTTTTTTTAGTATTTAGCAATGACACAAAGCCTGATGTTTTGATATTTTACACTCTAGTACATAATTGTAAATCTTTGCATTGGAAATTCTATAACATATTTGTAAATATGTATTGTAATTTGTTGACATTTATGAAGAGTTCATATTACAATAATCATATTTTAGTTTATATAATTACTACTAGTAACTATTATATCGATAATTTGAAAACTATCATCTGACATAACATTAGTTTTACATATAATGAAATTATATTTATTTATACATTTTAACACTATATTTTGATACTCTTTGTTTTTATGTGCAAAAAAAAAAAAAAAAAAAAAAGTATTTTGTTGTTTTTGTAACCTATGCTTTTAGCACTAGAGCTTTATACATTTTTTTTTTCATAGTATATAGTATATAAACAAATGTATATGCCTTGACAAGTTCTATGTTCAGTGGCTTTCTGGCCTAAACGAACCTACAGAATGCTTTCTAATCTAATCTAATCTTTCACTTTCATATCACCATTGCTTACCTACAAACCATTCAATCATTGTGCATTGTTTGTTTTTTAAACAAAAATGTAAGAATCTGCAGTACTTCTCTCACAGTGTGTTCTTATGTTTTCTTTAATTTGTCCACACTTTATCCTTTAATGAAAGTAACATTTTATGTGATATCCTTTAATTCACACTACACAGTTTTACTCACAGTACACCACATCATTCTATGTAACAGACATCACTAAAGGATAAACACATATTTGTAACTTTAAAACCTTTCTTTTATCCTGTGCTCAAGTAAGTATGTTTATATACAAATCTCATAACCTATGTTGCCCTCCGAGGTGTAATGGTTACCATGCTAACTTCATATACCCAAGGTCGCGGGTTCAAACTTGGTGGAGGATGATGGATTTTTTCAGGCATAAAAATCCTTAGCATAGCTTCCTTTGGGAGGAAAGTAAAGGTATGGGTCCTGTGTCATAGATTTACGGCACATAAAATAACCTCACGTAAAAAAAAACCTCAAGCCTTATAGAGAAGCCTCTGAGTAAAATTAAGTGGTCTTTCACACCCAGTATAGAATGGGACGCTGAGAACCACAGTAGTTAAAGAGCATCCATAAAAAAAAAAAAAAAAAAAAAAATTCCCATTTTAATACTGCATATATGTGTTTTAAACAGTTGCAGATAGTTTGTCCCCAAATGTATCATATAATAATATAAATAGAGTTCATAGCCCTTCTCAGCAAGGGCCTCTTACTTGCATGGGAATAGCTCGCAATTTGTACTCTAGCATTGGGAGCTAATCCATGAGGATTTGGGTGTTTTTCCCATTTTTTAACTTTCAATTGTATTATATCAGCAAAAGTATATATAAACTACGTGATTTCTGCTGGGAATCAAACTTTTTTCCAAAATAAGACAGGAGTTTGGCTTACTCAATATTTGATTTGACAGGTTTCACCATATAAGGCTTTATGTAATTAGCTATTGTCAGCTTTGATGCCTGAGGTATCAAGCATACCACTGTTTGAAAACAGGGTTACAACCTTGTTCTGCCAAATTAATCTATTCTAATTAAACCATAAGACTCTTACCCATATGAGGTATGTAAAATCTCATTCAGAGCACTTTAAAGATGTAGCTTTTATATGTGAGTAATAAAGAATGAATCTTACATTGAAAGTTTATTATTGTGATTATATTCTGTAGGCATGCCTTAATCATCAGTTGTGATCCATTGAGAATTTTCCTGACATAGATGCAAATAATAATGTAAAAAGGAAGCTGGTAACAGTGAAGTAACACAAACGTGAATATAACAATAATTGTAACAATTCTCCACTTATCTTTTTGAAATCCAAGGACTAGTTTCACGATAAAAGGATATATTGCATCATCAGCTCAAATCTTTTTGCTCTTGTTTATTTACATTGTTATGGTTACTGCTACTAAGTGGATTGTAAGGCATTGCTAACTACTGGAATCAAAACAAATTTGATGAGAGAATCAATTGGTGGTATATCAAAATTCATTGCATGATTTTTAGTTTTTAATGTAAATATATTCTCCCAAACCATTAAATCTATGGGTCCATCTAAGTGTTTTAATAATTTAACATGTGGATTTATTTCATGATTAAATTTCCAAAAATGTTCTGCCACAGCTGACGTATCAATTTGTTTCTATTTAATATTCCTAAAGTACTCTTTTACTCTGGTTTCCAAATTACATTTAGTCTTACCAATGTAAACAAGGTCACAATTTAAACAATTTAATTGATAAATGTCAGATTTTCTATTTTTTGAAATTTTATCTTTTTTAGAAAAGCCTAACAAATTGTTTATATTGTATTTATTTTGAGGAACCAATATTATACCATGCTCTTTGAAAATATCTGTAAATTTTTTATTTGCCCAAGGGTGAGAAGTAAATTTTTTAAAAGTGTAATTATCTTTATTTTCTTAAGAGTGGAAACCTCTCTAATAGATTTTTTATATTTAAACTTCTCAATTTTTTTTATTTATATAATCAGTATTAAAACCATTAGTTAAAGCATTGATGATAATGAATTTATATTCTTTATAGAACTCATCTTTATTAAGGGGTAAATTAATTAACCTATAAATTAAACTATTAAAAATGGCAAATTTATGTGAAAAAGGGTTAAAGGCATTATTTTTTATATAATTATCAGTATAAGTTTGTTTTCTGTATATTCCAAACTTCAATTTATTGTTATTTTGTATTATTTTTAAATCCAGTAAAGGGAGATAGCCATCACTTTCAATTTCTAATGTGAATTTAATGCATTCTCTTATAAATTTAAAAATTTTAAAGCATCATTTACAAGTTTATCAGGAACAATAGCAAATATATCATCTACATTTCTATACCAAGTTTGGGTAAATCAGGGTTGCTTAATATTAAATTACTTTTCAATTTTTTGGAATTATGCTGCTTTCTTTAAAAGTTTTAATAGAGTTTTCAATATATTTGCATAGTGAATTTTTGATTACAGAGTGTATTCTGGTTTTTGGAGTAACTTTTCAATCCTTTGGTTATATAGGTATGTTTTAAATATATATGCTTTACATTCAAGAGGTGTCAAATTTGAATCTCAGTTATTATGAGTTATGCAAGTAAGGTTTTTCTGGCATTTTCTCTTATCCTGAGAAGACAAATGTTGAGTAATTTAGCTACATGGGCTTCAGGTTCGTTTGAACATTGTTTCACTGAATTCATTCATTGTTTGATATGAACTATAGTTTAAAGAATGTCAAACTATAAAAAATGTTAAACAAAAAAAAAAGATGATAAGAAAATGGGCAAACAACAGAATGATAGCTACATCATTTATTCTTAAACATACATAAGAGTTTGTATGTTTCAAGTTATCTACAATCAAATCTTTATCAGAAAAAGAATGCAAAATAACAGATATATGTTTTTGACAGTGATAGGTAGGTAAAAACCAGTCAAATGCCAAAAGACTGCATGAGAGATGAGAGGTGATATGAGAGGTGATACCTGACCTAAAGTATAGATAGTGGCGGTTGTTTCAAACAACAACAATAGTAAATTGTAAATTGTACCAACCTTAGAATGCTCATGTTTGATGATTTTACATTATTTAGCATTTGTTTGGCAGCCATCACTAGTGAATGCTCTAAGAGAATTTGTAAACATGGATAAAACTGGTCACATTATGTGATACAATACTTGCATTTAAAAGGTCTTAGTCCAACTAATATTAAAGCTGAACTAGATTCTACTTTGGGGAGTCTGCTCCTTCATTTACAACAGTGAAATATTGGATGGCAGAGCTTAAGTGCAGCCCTATGAGCTACCAAGACAAACAATGCAGTGGTCAACCAAATGAGATTACCAGTCCAGAAATTATAAAGAAACTCCACAAAATGATATTGGATGACTGACTACTGAAAGTGCATGAGCTAGCAGAGATTGCAGGCATTTCAAAAAGTTCTGTACATCGCACACTGATTGAAAATTTGGATATGAGAAAGTTGTGTTGCGTTTGCTCGAAATAGAACAAAAAGTGTCGTGAGGATGTTTCAGTCAAGTGTTTGGTACTGTTTTGTTGCAATAAAGCTGATTTTTTGTGTCAATTCATAACAATGGATGAAATCTGGGTCCATCAGTTCACATCTGAGGCGAAGGAGCAATCAAAACAGAGGATTTGAAGGGTAGAATTGGCTCCAAAGAAGGTGAAGCCAGATCCATCTGCAGGCAAGGTCTTGTGGTCAGTTTTCATTGATTATCTCAAAAAAGGAAAAGTAATCAATGGTGAATATTATGCAAACTTGTTACAGTGTTTGAGTGATGAAATTGAGCAAAAACAGCCACATTAATGAAAAATAAAGCTTTGTTTCATCAAGATAATGCCCCAGTTCACACGTCCATTATCGTCATGGCCAAAATCAATTGCTTCCTCGTGTACCCTATTGGCTAGATTTAGCCCCCTCTGATTATTTTCTGTTTCCAAAACTTGAAGAAATGGCTTGGTGGTAGAAGATTTGCCAACAAGGAAGAGGTGCGGTCTGCAGTTGATGGCTATTTTGCAGACCTCGATAGTTCTCACTGTAAACAGGGTATCGAATCTATTGAATATCGCTGCGAAAAGTGCATTGAGCTGAAAGGAAACCATGTAGAGAAATAAAGGTATTTTTCCCCAAAATTGTTGTACTTTCTTTGTTAGGTGGAGTACTTCTGGGATAGCCCTTGTAAGTTATATATGATGTTCTTGCCAGAGTTCAGAGTCAGTTCAACCTCATTTCCTTACATTGTAGATTTAATGCTTAGAAATTCCTATGTTTAATAATGAATTATAAATAAGAAAGAAGATTAATAAAATCTGTTACTTATTTTATTATTATCACATCCTGTTTACAAAAGTGACTCATTTATTTATTGCTTCTGTATAGTGATCATGAAGGTGGCAATGTCTCAGCACACACAACACATCTTGTACACTCTGCATTTTCTGATGCATATCTGGCATTAGCTGCTGGTGTTAATGGACTGGCTGGTCCTTTACATGGTCTAGCAAATCAAGAGGTAAGAGCCTTTTAGTATGTATTTAAAGTAAGCAGATGAAGTATGGTAATTTACCAAAATTTGATTTCCAAAATTTCACAAGAAATATTGTTTTAAGAATCCATGCATTTTTGAAAGGGGGAAAAAAATGTCCATATGTGTGTGTCATAACTCAAAATCAAAAAGATCTTTAAATACCAAACCTGGTATCTATGTTTAGGGTTTTCCAATGATGCGACAAGATTATTTTCAGGGAAATCTTTCACACCAAAATACACTTTGTATGCAAGATTTTTCGTAATTTGCAATTTTCTCAAAGATGGCTTTAATGATATTGATTAAAATATTGTATATTAAAGATATTTACATGTAGACCTTGTTAAAACATAAATTTACACCACACACTTTTTTTTTTTTTTAACCAGTTAATCATTTCTGAGATATTCCTTATTGGTTTAAAATGTCCAGTACTTAAAATTTTCTCACATTGAAGCCCACATTCATTTTTTCATTCTGATCATGCAAAGAGAAGGAAAGTTAAATACAGCTACATAGAGTCCAGCTTTTAAAATATTTGATAATAATTTCTTGCGTAAGCTTCGGCGGCTAGTGTCCGTGGTATCTTGGTCTTCTGGAACGCGGCCTTCCCGGAAGACCAAGATACCATACTATTTGATGATAGTTCAGCCTAGTCTGTTCCCTTATTTTTTTCTACTTAGAAGGAACTAAGTAAGGCCATTTCTGCTAATGTGTATCTTGATGAGCATGAAAAAGAGTGAATAATATGTTCTTGTAAGAATAATTTTTGAGCTATAGGTAGAGAAAGTATGTTAATAACACACATCAAATGTCTTTTATAATTACTTTCACAATCAAATATGCACAATGTACATAGTAGATAGAGAAGGTATTGTATTCCATGCATTGCATTAGAAAGACACATTTTCAGGACCCCTGAGTAAAAAAATTTTTTTTAGAAAAATGTCCATGTGTGTGTGCATATGTGTATGAACAATATAATTAAAATAGCTGATGTGTTCCATTCACCCGACTTCCTCTACATCTCACTAACAAATTATTGTTAATAATATTAATATAAAAATAATGGTTGCAACCAATCTTCACTTATCTTTTGGAATCCTTGCCTGGACTAGTTTCGCAACGATTTCATTGCATTATCAACATATCCTTTTGGTCTCTTTTTTGATGTTGTTTATTTACACTGTTATGGTTACTGCTACTAGGTGGATTGTGTACTAATGCATTGCTAACTACTGGAATCAAAACAAATTTTGTAAGAGTGTCAATTGGAGGTATATCAAAATTCATTGCATGATTTCTATACTTTAATATAAATATTTTCTCACAAACCATTAAATCTATGGGCCCATTTAAGTGTTTTAATAATTTAACATCTGGATTTATTTCATGATTAAATTTCCAAAAATGTTCTGCTACAGCTGATTTATCAATTTGTTTGTATTTAATATTCCTAAAGTGTTCTTTTACTCTGGTTTCCAAATGACGTTTAGTCTTACCAATATAAACAAGGTCACAATTTAAACAGTTTAATTGATAAATGCCAGATTTTTTATTTTTTGAAATTTCATCCTTTTTAGAAAAGCCTAACAAATTTTTTATACTATATTTATTTTGAGGAACCAATATTATGCCATGCTCTTTGAAAATATTTGTGAATTTTTTATTTGCCCAAGGATGATAAGTAAATTTTTTAAAAATGTAATTATCTTTTATTTTCTTAAGCGTAGAAATATCTTTAATAGCTTTTTGATATTTAAACTTCTCAATTTTTTTTATTTATAAAATCAGTATTAAAACCATTAATTAAAGCAGTGTTAATAATGTGTTTATATTCTTTATAGAATTCATCTTTATTAAGGGGTAAATTAATTAACCTATAAATTAAACTATTAAAAACAGCAAATTTATGTGAAAAAGGGTTAAAGCCATTATTTTTTATATAATTATCAGTGTGGGTTTGCTTGCTGTATATTCCAAAATTCAATTTATTGTCTTTTTTTATTATTTTTAAATCCAGGAAAGGGAGATAACCATCACTTTCAGTTTCTAATGTGAATTTTATAGCCTTATCTTGTAAATTTAAAAGTTTTAAAGCATCATTTACATGTTTATCAGGAACAATAGCAAATATATCATCTACATATCTATACCAAGTTTTAAAAATTAGAGGGAATGCTTTAGTGACCTGTATTTCAAAATAGCTCATGAAAAGATCAGCAAGAAAAGGTGAAAGTGGACTACCCATTGCTAAACCAGAAGTTTGTTGATAGAATTTGTCATTAAAGCTGAAAAAATTTTGATCCAAACAAAGATTAGTAAGGATAACAAAATCATTTATTAAATCTTCATTCAGTTCTATAGAACTTAACCATTTTTTTAAAAATGTCAAAAGTTTTTCTCTAGGAATGCTTGGAAACAAAGCAGTTACATCAAAAGAAACAAGTTTATCATTAGTAGACAGTGTAATATTGCTGATCCTTTCAACTAGCTCAAAAGAATTTTTAATACTTAAACTCTCAAATTTTTCAAAATTAGTGAATTTTTTATTTAACCATTTAGCTAGGCTGTAAGTAGGTGAATTTATGCAATTTACAATAGGTCTCATTTTATTTCCAGGTTTATGAATTTTGGGAAGAGCATATATTCTGGGTAAAATTGGATTACCCAGAATAATTAATTACCCAGAACATTTTTGGAAAAAGCTCTGTGTGTCTGTGTGTGTGCCGGTGGACAGCATAGCTCAAAAATAAAAAGACCATTAAATACCAATTTTGTATTTAAGTTTGGTATCTTCCAAGGATGCGACACGAAGATTTTCAAGAAAATCCCCCCACCAGAAACTACCCTTTATATGAAAAAAATTTTGAACATTTTGATTTTCTAAAAAATGGCTCTTAACAATTTTGATTAATATTTCTTATATTTAACATATTTACATGACAAATAAAATGTATATCTTGAATTTTCTGGGAATAGCCTCCGAAGACTTCTTTATTCTGAATGATTTTTATTGAATTTGGCATTGTTGGTATACTGTAAGAGATAGACAAAAACTTACTACACAAAAAGTGTAGATCATGATAAAACACACAATTTATGTCATACATTTTTTTCGTGTAGTTGATCGTTTTTAAGATATTCCTTGTTATTGGTTTCAGCTTTGAAAAACTTTTACTTTTCTCATACAAGAATTTGTCAACTCCTGTCCAAACAAACACAGGAACTTCAGTCACATAGCAACCAGCTTTTGACTACCACTTTATCCTATGGCACTCCCTTATGTTGCTTCTACTTACAAGGAAGCAAGTAATAAGACTATTTCTGCTAATTTTTTTTCAATTAGCTTTTTAACAATAATTTGCTGCAGAGATTTAGAGAAAGTCATGTGAATGGAAAACACATCAGATTTCTTTATGCTCTTTAAGATAAAAACACATATTAAATAGAATACAAGAAATAAAACTCAAAAAATTGCTTCAGTTGTACTTTAACTACAGTGCATATTTATTCATTAAAGGTAATCAAGTTCATCAAGGAGTTAGAGAAAGAGATTGGGGCAACACCTACTGATGACCAGGTGAAGGAATTTTGTGAAAAGAAACTTCAGCATGGTGTTATCCCAGGATATGGTCATGCTGTGTTACGTGCAGTTGATCCACGATTCACAAGCTTTAAGGAATTTGCTGAAAAGAATATAAAGGATGACCAAATGATTGATGTTAGTAGTAGTTTTGTACTTAAATTTCTTTCAAGTAAATTAGTTTAAGCTCATGAATATCTAATATGTTAATGATAAATGCATAATTTATTCTTATTCTCCATGGTTTAGGAATATCATGCTAGCCTCTAGTTCCCAAGGTTGTGATTTCAAACATAGCAGAGAGTTATGGAGGTTTTTCAAGCATAATAAATCTTTGCATGACTTTCTTCAGAAGGGAAGTAAAGGTTAACAAATTGTTAAATTAACAACTAGCAATGTTACATCAACAACTTGTGAATAATTATTATTACATGTAATTTGTTTTTTAAATTAAACTTGTAAATGATGATGATGATGATGGTGGTGGTGGTGCTGGTGGTGGTGATGGTGGTGGCGGCAGCGGCAGTGGCGGTGATGATGATGATTTACAGTTGTTACTTTGTTACTTCAGCAACTTATTAATAGAAGCAGTTGAATATGTAATTGACGATTTGTGAACTTGTAAATAAAGTAGGATCAGCTGAGGGTATAAGTGATGAATTCTGAAACATGTCCAGCATGTTACCTTAATTAAAAAATCATAAGCTAGGCAGTTATACTAAGATTGTTCAAGGTTGACTTAAGATTTAATTTTTACATAGGAAATATACATAGGAGCATCAAACTCTCTGAGTTTTTCAAAGCTTTCCCCTTGAATATCCAGACACCATTGCCATCATTTTGGGAGTGCCTATAGTGCAGAAAGAAGCAGTCTAGTGTCTGAATCACATCTCTAGCATGTATTTAAAATGTACTTTATAGGCAGAGAAGGTATTTTGTGTGAGTGTGTATGTGTGCATTACTCAAAAATGGAAAGTCGGTAAAATATCAAAACTGATATTTAAGTTCACTATCTTACAGGGATGGGACACAAAGATTTTCAGGAAATCCCCCCCCCCTATGCAAGCTATTTTTTTGAAAATGTTTATTTTCTCAAAAATGGCTCTAATGCTTTTAATTAAAATGTTTAAGATTTTCATCCATATGTATCTTGAATTTTCTGGAAGTAATCTCTGAAGAACTCTTCATTCTGGATTACTTTTAATGTATATCTTGAATTATCCATCTGAGACAAACAAAAACTTATAAAAAATATACATCTCATTAAAACACACAATTTCTTTGTAGATTTCTTTTTGTAGAAGATTTTCTGAAATATTCCTTGTTATTGGTTTCAATTTTAAACTACTTAAACTTTTCTCAAATAGGAAGTTTCATATTTATTTTGTTTTACTCCTGGTCATGCAAAGAGAACCAAACTTCAATTGTTTCATATAGCGACCAGCTTTTAAAAGACTTTACTACTGCTTTAGTCTAATGCTTTATTTTCCTTCTATCTACAAGGATGCAAGTAATAAGACAATTTCTGCTGTTTATCTCAATTAGCATGATGTAAATAACAGAATAATCTTTCATAAAAGTAATTTGTAGAACAGGTAGAGAAAGTCATGTGTAAAACTACTATTAAAGGTTTCATTTACCAACTTGATGAAAGGAGATACTGAAAATAGCCACCATCGTCCATACATTTATGGTATCCCTTTAGCATACTTTGGCTGTTGGCATTTTCCTGGCAGGTATTTTGTATTAATTCTTCCAGGGTAGGTGGATTTGTCTTATATATTTTATGTTTTAATTTATCCGAGAGATAGAAATCATAGTTTATGGATTGTTGTACTGCCTGAAACTTTTATACCCAGAAATCTTTCTGCAAATTGTACTTTTACTTGACAAACTGACTGAGTTAAATATACAAATCATAAATACACGCTATGCAGTAGAAAACATATAACATAACTCCAAGGCATGACAGTCCACAAGGGACCTGACCTTCAGCCCAGCTGCTGCATCCCCTATATCGCCCAAAGGCATCATGAATGGGGTGCAGTGCTGGAGGGTGAGACATGATCAGCACCTCGAGTCCCTCCTGGCTGGTTAATGTGGTCATCTCGATCTGAAGCCACTACTTCTCAATCAACATCTCCTCAATTAACCACCTCAAAAGAATGAGTGCACCCCAGGCCAGGTCTCCCAGCTGGGGAAAATTCCCCATGCTGGTATGGGAATCGAACCCAGGTCTCCCACTTGGCAAACAGCTGTGCTACCATCACTCTAAGGAGATGTCCAGAAAACATATACTGAATCATAATATACTTTGTGACTAAATACAGGACAAAATAATCAATAACTTGTAATAACCATCTGCTGTCAACTCAATACTTTTATCCAGAGCAGAGCAAAACTGCATCAGAAACATGAACATCATGCACCAGACACCAGCTCATTGGCTCTACCATTGGGCTCAATCCCTTCCATGAGGAGTTGTTCCTCGGATAGCGTAGAACTCAGCAATGTTTCCCAATGCCTGTGAGAGACTGACAGTTAGACAAAACTTACTACACAAAAAATGTAGAGCACCTTACAACACACAATTTGTCATATACATTTTTTCATAGCGTTGACTATTTGAGATCTTCCTTGTTATCGGTTTCAGTTTTAAAATACTTTTCTCACACAGAAACTTGTCAACCCCTGGCAACGCAAAGAAACTGATTTCAAACACATAGCAACCACATTTTAAAACATTTGACCATTGGTTTAGCCTAGTGTATTCCCCTTCTACTTACAAGGAAACAAGCAATAGACTATGCCTGTTAATGTACATCTCTATTAGGATGACGTGGATGGAGCAATAAGCTTTTTAATAATAATTTGTTACAGAGATGTAGAGAAAGTCATGTGACTGGAACACATCAGATTTTTAACTCCAGTTATTGGCCTAATGAAAAACTCAGGAGGGTCTCTTGGTTTGGCACCTTTCTTAAATGTAAAAGCAGAGCTTCAGATCGGGGTAGACCTTCACCATATTGTGCTTTCACCTTATGCAAATTTCAGCAGATTTTACACTGTTATTCATAAATGTTATAGTAATATGCAACAATTGCCACCATCTTTGTTTATATAATTGTGTATGTTCCAAATGACATCATTAGAGGGTGATGATTACTCACAAAAAATCATGGTCTGTCCTGAAAAATTATACAATGTTACATATAATATTCCTTAATATTTTGCACACATCTAATCAGCCTTGAACAATCTATAAGAAGTAACACTGTTAATATTTTCAGCTTCTACTTATTAGTTTTAAGTTTACTGTGCAATTTTAGTAAAGTCAAAATATCCTAAAAATGTGCTTCAATGTTAAACTTACCATTATAATTTTAAAATGTTAAAAAAGCCATTACATACAAGAAGCTGTCAATTTTATTTTATTAAATCTGGACATCTATTACCAATGTGTAATCTATTACGCGTGTTTCAACAACTTTCGTTAATTAATTAATTACCATTAAAGTTTAATTATCTTCTTTATTCTATGCTTAAACTATAATTATGCCTGCTCCAGGTTTTAAATTTACTTATTTAATTCACTTTTTAAATTCACTCACCCTAGCTGAGATTCAAATTCTAGACAGAGTCACCACGCTATCTCCAAACTATAGAGGTGGCTTGTACTGTTTTGCTCTCCTGGTGGTCTCACATATATCAATTTTTTTATCTGCTAAACAAACTATTGTACAAATAAATGAAGAAGACAACAAGACTATAATAGTAAACTTGTTCAGCTAAAAGCTGTTTTTATAAAGTTAATTATTAAATGTCTGGGTAAATGCAGTTTGAAAATTAAAAATATATCCAAACCTAAATTTGGAATTGAATTTATTTATTAGTCAGTAAAAATGCTCAAAATATATATTTGTAAATATTACTAAGGTGAGGTAAACAAAACAATGATAAAAAATATCAAATAAAGTTATAAAGTTCAAGTTTGTTATAAAAACCAATCCCTATTAAAACATACTAGCATTGTCAAAAGCATCTCAGAATAAATTATTTCATATATATGTGCCATAATATTACTTTCAGAAAATTTAAACAAATAATAATCATTTTGTGAGCTTACAGGCAATTCAGATAGAATTTAAGTAATAGTCAGTCTGCTGTTTTTCTTCTTTCTTCAGCCAAAATTTTCATTCATATTAAAGATACATGGTGTTCTTTGTTTTTCAAAACTTGAAAATGTACACATTATAGGGTTATGATATAAACAAATCAATTTCTTGGAAAGCTAAAGAGTTAGTTCCACTGTAAGATTATTAAATTGAGAAAATTATTTATAATTGGCTTTCTGTCTTGAAAAGAATACAATGCAAATATATAGGTACATAGGTCTTGTTCAACTGATTACAAAATCTTATTTGCTTTCTTGCTAGATTGTTTGGCAACTATTCAAAGTTGTGCCACCTCTACTAAAAAAAACAGGAAAAGTTAAGAATCCATGGCCAAATGTTGATGCTCACTCAGGATCTATTCTTCAGGTAAGTGCCTTCTTGCTTTTCTTTCTCTTGCACACAGCTTAAGTCTACAACTATCTTTTGTAATTAAATTAAGAATACAAAATCCTATGAATGATGGAAAATTAAGATTATGAATCCAGTGTGTATCAAATCCACACTATGAATCACGTATTGTATGGGATGAAAAAAAATATATAAATATATATATCATCGGTGCTACAGCCCTATGTGAGCCTTGGCATCCTTTGCAATCAGCTTCCATTCTATCTTATCTCTTACTTTCTCTTTCCATCTTGTCGTCTTCACAACTCTTAGGGCTGCAAAGCTCTATCAAACACCTTGGACTTTGCGCACTCCTCTTCTTTCTTCCATATACCTTACATGACCAAGTCATTACATCTTTCCATTTTAATAATTGATCAATTTCAAAATTATATCTAACACTCCAGCTATACTATTTCTTTATAGCCCCATGGATTTTTCATATTATTTTCCTTTCAAATTTCCTCAGCATCTCTTGATATGCCAAGGTATTGTACAAGTTTCAGCTCCATTTGTAAACATTGGTTTAATTAGTTTTTATATCTTTGTTCTTGTTATCAACTTATTTTTCACTACCCTTAAATTTGCAAAGTATGCTTTATTCCCTGCTTTAATTTTATCTGCAATAGTGCTGCCTATTTCAACTTCATTGTCAATTTTGTTTCCCAGATATTTACATTGGAGTATTCCTTCAAACAATTAGTCCTATTTCTAGGTGCCTAAATGTACTATTTCTGAAGCTCATATGACCACATATTTAGTTTTCTATATATTTACTTTTAATCCAATCTGATATGCTCTTTCAAGATCCTCATAAACTTCAAAGACTTTCTTCTTTGACATGATTTGCTAGCTATTGTACCCCTTTGTTCCAGATTTTTTATAGTGTAGTTCAGAGCTAAAATAAACAGAGCAAATTATTTTATAAATGTAAATAAGAAGCTAGTAACAGCGAAGCAGCACAAATATTAACATAACAATTAATAATTCACCACTTATCCTTTTGAAATCCAAGGACTATTTTTACAATAAAATGGTGTATTGCATCGTCAGCTCATTTTCTTTTTTATCTTGTTTATTTACAGTTTTTTTACATTGTTATGATCACTGCTACTAGGTGGATTGTGTACTAAGGCATTGCTAACTACTGGAATCAAAATTTTGTGAGAATCAACTACTGGTATATAAATTCATTGCATGATTTTTATTCTTTAATATAAATATCTAAATATTTCATGATTAACTTTCCAAAAATGTTCTGCCATAGCTGATTTATCAATTTGTTTCTATTTAATATTCCTAAAGTGCTCTTTTACTCTAGTTTCCAAATGACACGACCAATATAAACATGGTCACAATTTAAACAATTTTAATTGATAAATGCCAGATTTTTTATTTTTTGAAATTTCATCTTTTTTAGAAAAGCCTAACACATTTTTATACTGTATTTATTTTGAGGAACTAATATTATGCCATGCTCTTTGAAAATATTTGTGAATTAGTTTACTTGCTTAAGGATGGTAAGTAATTTTTTAAAAATGTAATCATCTTTTATTTTCTTAAGAGTAGAAACCTCTCTAATAGCTTTTTTATATTTAAACTTCTCAATTTTTTTATTTATAAAATCAGTATTAAAACCATTAATTAAAGCAGTGTTGATAATGTGTTTATATTTTGTATAGAATTCATTTTTATTAAGGGGTATATTATTAACCTATACACGAAACTATTGAAAATAGCAAATTTATGATTAAAGCCATTATTTTTTATGTAATTATCACTATGAGTTTGTTTTCTGTACATTCCAAAATTCAATTTATTGTTATTTTTTATTATTTTTAAATCCAGGAAAGGAAGATAGTCATCACTTTCAATTTCTAATGTTAACTTTATAACCTTATCTAGTAAATTTAAAATTTTTAAGCATCATTTACATATTTATCAGGAACAATAGCAAATAGCAGGAAAATGAGCTGACGATGCAATACACCATTTTATTGCAAAACTAGTCCTTGGATTTCAAAAAGATAAGTGGAGAATTGTTACAATTATTGTTATATTAATAGAGCACACACACACACACACACACACACACACACACACACACACACAAATTACCAAGCATCGCATAGCCGCGTTAACATAAACAATTTGCATTTGGGAGGTCCTGGGGTTCAAACTCCCAAAATCAAGAAACCTGAACAAAAGACTTTTTTTGAGGTTTTCCTTGGATATTATGCAAAATTAATTCAGAATAAAGGAGACTGTAGATGTGCAGTGATCATTCAGATAGCTGAAGCAAATGAATATTATAGTTTTAAGTAAAAAATAAATCATGGAATAGCTTGCCCTGATAAAAACCCAACCAGTAATAGTATAAATCAAAGGAATAAATACTAAAGATAAAAACACAACTGAACATTACTTAAAGAGGCATGCATTCATAGGCGACAATCAGAGATAGATGATATTCAAATTAATTAGTAATATATGTCATTATGATCACAAAAAGATTCCCAAAATTAAACCAATAATTATAGATCAATTTATCTCCTATCCTGTTTTGAATCAATCATTGAAAAAGTGTTTTATAAGATGATATTAAATTTTGTATAAAAAAAACCACTTTCAGATAGACAACATAGCTTCAGAAAATCTAAGTCCACTGAAAGTGCTTACATTGCTTTGTTAATAATATACTAAGAGCCCTTGACAATAAAATATACATTTCAGGGGTTTTCTTTGACCTATCAAAGGCATTTGATGTGCTAAACCATAAGATACTTTGTAATATACTGGAAAAAATTGGTATATGGGGTCATGTATTAAATTAGATTAGATCCTATCTTGAGGAACAGAAAACAATTGGTAGAAATTACCTTCATGGATGAGGACCACATCAAACAATGCCAATCAAAATTACAAAACATAAAACCTGGAATTCTGTAAGGTTCCATTTTGGGTCTTTTGTTGTTCTTGTTATATGTAAATGACTTTAAAACTAATGCTTCAGCAGAAACCATTGTTCAATATACAGAAGATACAAATATTACAGTAGAAAATAAGTTGATTGAAACTTTGCAGTTACTAATGAATAAAACTACCCTGGATTGGTTTAACCAAAATCAGCTAGAGTCAACACTGAAAAAATTTATCATTTTTAAATCAGAAGACTTAATGAAATTATTAATTATTATAGTTTAAAAGCAGTTGCAAATATACTATTTCATTAAATTAAGTTAAATAATGAAATTGTATATTTGCAACCGCTTTTAAGCTATAATAGATAAAATTGATGCAATGCATTTTCATCTCACAGAACAAAATATAAATGAATCTGTAGTAATTTTTAATGAAAATCAATCTCAAAAGCATTGTGTTTGGATTAGTGAAAATTTAAACTGGGATAAACATACTGAGCACCTGGCAATTAAACTTAGTAGCATATGCCACTCTTTTAGGTTATTAAAAATCTCCGTAAATATAAACACTCTTAGAAATGCATATTTTACATATGTACATTCATGATTAAACTATGGAATTCTCTTATGGGAAAACTCTCCAAAATATAAAAGATTGTTTTTACTTCAAAATAAAATAATGAGAGTAATGCTGAAGCAAATGAAAGGGCCTCCTGTAACATATTTCAAAAACCTGAAAATACTGACATTGCCATGTATGTACATTTATAAATGCATAACATATCTAAACAATAGCTGCTGCAGCAGCAAAAACAAACAGTTCATTACCAGCAATAATATCCATAATTACAAAACAAAAAAAAAAACAGACCTACATGTACAAAGAACAAACACAAAAACATATCAGAACAGTTTTAACTACATGGCAGCTAAATTTTTTAGTAAATTACAAGAAAATATTAAAAAGCAGACAAAACTGAAAGCATTTAAATCAGAAGTCATACCTGTTGGATCACCAGCTCTAATCAATAGATGAATTTATGATGATTTAAGTACTTTCATTTTATTTCATTTTTATTTAATCCTTTTATTTAATTTTATTGAATTATTTAATTTTTATTTAATTTTAGTTTGTGCTTTAGTTTTAAGATTTTTGATGCATCACCTGTTTATGAGCATTGCTCAATACTGTAAACGTATGTGATGGATAAATAAATAAATACCTCATAGTTATTTAAATATATCTAAATAAATCATCATGCCTCTTCCAAACACCTAATCTGATACATTATATTACAGGTAGTGATTATTAGCCAGCAAAGGCAATTTTCCTACAGCAGCAACTGTGCAGTTAGACTAACACATGTAGCTCTGAAGGTCATGGGCAGTAGTATGTTAAACTACTTCAACCAAAAATCTCTCTCTTCTCCATTAGAATTCCAAGAGCAAATTTTGATTCTCAACACTGAAAATGTTCTCAGAAATTTCTAAACTTTTTTGTACTGTACCCTACAGTCAGGTCTTATCTACATTGGAGCACTTGCATATATATGTATGAGACTTTGGAAGCTGTTTTTGGGGAATGCATAGTTTTCATGCGACAAAAATTTAAAAATTGTAATTTACTTCAAGCAGTTATCAATGTTATTAAACACTTCAGAATAGAAGGGTTTATAATCAATATTTTTCCTCTTGCAAGACTCTTCTACTGAAAAAAGGTTTCTTGAAAAATACCTTCTCAGTAAACATGTAATGCAGCAATGGAGCAGTAATTCTGTTGACAATACAAGATACTACACTTGGTTTTGAAGGATGTTGTACAACACATTGGTGAAGATGAATATTTTGTTGAATGTGTTTAAGAAACAAACAAATTTGAAATCCTCGAAAATTATCATTAACTAGTACTAAAATATGACTCAATTTATTGAGGGTATTCTGGCATAGCGCTAAACATATAACAAAGTTCAGTTATGCACACAGTGTTTACTAATTTTGACAAGTAATTTGATTGTGTTGAACAAAAGGAATATCCATGATTTGGTTTGTTTAGGTCATTTTGAATTTGATTATAAATTCCTTTGTACACTCTAGAGGATTCTAAGTCCACACTAAAAGCAGAGTTGCCATACATCCTGGTTTTCCAGATAGTCACCGTCTCTTGGTATATTGTCCTGGTATACCAATAGTTCTTCATGGAATAGACAAATGCGTCTGTTTTCAGAAGTAGTACTTTGCTTCTAGTTTACAGGTATTTTATAATAATTATGTAAATAAATATTATATAATACTAAGTTAATCTAATGTGATTCCCCCTAAAAACAGTTGTTTGGCTATAAAGTGTTTGAAATTATGAGATTATTTACATTTAAAAGTTGCCAAACCTAGCACAACCATATCTCACTGACAAAGAAGTGCCATTCTGTATAGTAGTCATTTGTTCATCTGCTGTAATGTAAACATCTAGAGAAGGGTAATATGAGATTTAAAGTTGTTAAATGCCTAAAAGAAAATGCCAGTTTCTGAATGACTACACCAAACAGTGGACATTTATAGAAAAAAGGGAAAAATATGAAGAAGCATATTGTGCCATGTAAGCCTGTTAACTAAATTTCTTTGAGAGATAAATTGATTAAAGTTGATAAAACATAAATTTAGCTTGCAAGGGGCCTTATCCTCAAAGCAAATGATATATTTTTTTTTGTTAAAAAGAAGAGTAAAAAATAAAATGTTTGCTGCTGTGGAATTAACATAAAGAGATAAATCACCATCATTCATTTAGTTCAATGAATCTACATCTTATTTTTTGCGATTCAAAAATTGCTTTTAAACAAGTTAATAGCCTGCATCTAAACAACTGCAACAGTGAAACATATTCTTGCTCCTCATACAGTTTCGTCTTGGTCTACTGATTTGTAAGAGAACCCTTTTATGGAATTGCCACTGATGCAAGAGACCATAAAGCTGACTGATAAAACAGATGTAGGTATTACAAAATGAAACATATGAAACTATAATAAACTATTGTGTAAGCACACAAACAAAAGTGCACTACAGTGATAGAATTCTGAAGAGACAAAATACAGCTTTTGGGGCTGAGGAGACAACACAAATACAATTTTGAAGGTCTGATGTGCAGTGGAACCAATAATATTTTAAATAAGCTGAAAGTGAAATCAGTAATGACACAGAAGACATAGAATGTTCTGCTCATGTTTACACACTTACAAGAAGATAATAAATTGGTATTAAATTTAATAACCAGGTAAAAAGGAAGCATTCAGAAATTATGGTATAAATCAGCTATTGGGTTTAGAAGTAATCCATTCATGAACAATCCCTAGTATTGGAGTAAAAGCTGATCCTACTCCAGGACGATTAAATTAAGCAACTTTTGATTTAATCATCCTGGAGAATTTTATGGACAATGCTCAGAAATCTGTGGTGCTAACCACAGATTTTTATCTATTGCAATTGAATCTACTACTGTTAATGATTTTTTTTACTTTATTTATTATTTTATATTATTATATGGTTATAATAAATAGAGAATTGTATATAACAATTTTTTTTTTTGTCTTTTGCAGTTTGTGAAGGGGCTTTAGGTTTATTAATTTTAGTATCAATAATTTGTACTCATATCTATGGTAGAAGATTGTTTATCTATGGATGTTGAAGCTGTTGAGGTAAAGTTTTTTAATTACTTCTTCATCTGTACCACCAGGACTAAAAACTCTTTGTAATTTTGTCAACACAACCTACAAAGCTCTTCAACCACATTAAAAAACAAGATGGGTTTCCCTCAGGAGTGGAGAGAATTTTACATCTTTGGAAAGCCCCAAGTTTTACCCTCTCACATAAGAAAGACCAATTAAGATGCTGTTAAATTTTTTTCTCCCACTCACTGAATAAAGCTTACTTCTGATTTCTTCATAACCAGCTTGCAGTTTTGGACGAAAAAATCATTCAATTGCAAGGTTCAAGTGTGTCTGTGACTGATGTAAAGTCAGCTCTGCATGAACTATTAAGTACTTTACATGAATGAAAAAAAGAATTTTTTGTGGGAACAAAAGCCATACAAATACTATCAAAGATTGAAGTGAGTGAACATCTGGTTTATAAATTCAATGTAGAAACTGCTGATTTTTTATACACAGCCTTCAAATATCTTCAGAAGTAGTCTTCATTAATGGGACATGTGGAAAACTTCAAGTAAATGTCCTTAAATGCACTTGTGAAGTGAAGTGATGAACAAAGCACGTTATTGGTATATTTAGCAGTAAGAATAGTGCAACTTACAGAAACTGAAGCATTTGATCAATTTGTTTGTTTGAAAAGTTTTGTGAGTAGAGATATAGATGCAGCTGCAGATGAATGAAAAAGCGAAATTTGAGGACAAGTGGCTGAAGATTTCTGAAACTGAAAAGCACCCAGAACAATATGTACAATTGTTGAAAATGTTGTTTTCTCTGTTTCTGGACATAACACAACCCTTGAACTTGATAGCACAGTGGGCAGGGGAAAGAAATACACTGAATATGAGCACAACAGAAAGTATATTGCAGTGCCATTACAACATGATATCGTCAGAATTTTATCACCTTTAAAGCAGTAAAGAAATCTAATAAGTATGAATGGTATGAAAAAGACATAAGTTTCTAGTTACCAGGTCCCAAATAGTACAGAAATATGATAAATTTTAGCATGCAATAATTTCTATACTTCAATTTAAATGATTTCCTATGAAATCAAATCAAATTTATTCGCCATAAGATTTCATTACAGAAATATTGGCTTCATCAAACATAAAGATCAGAAAATTACAAAATATTGCTTGAAATTACACTATTTGAAAGGTTTAACACAAATAGGAAATAAATGAATAAGATAAAGTTATTTACAACAAGTTACAATTGAAATCAAGATACAGTATTGGAAAAAGATATGTTATACACACCATTATACATCCTAAATTAATTATAAACAATGACCAATTTAATATAAAATAGATTTCTTGGAGTGAGTATAGTCACTTAGTCTTCTCCATAGCTGGTAGTGCATTATTCTTCTTCTTGTTTATTTATTCTCTGTGGTAGTTCTCGGACATGTAATAGACCCCATAAAAGTAATGTATTAGTGTACAGGTTATGCAATTCACATAATTTCAAATCTTACCTATTCCGTGACCCTTAAATTCATCAATCAAATAGAACTGATTATTAAGTAAGAATTTATAGATTTCTTTTTCAATTGTGCTATACAACTTTTATCTTTCAGATATATAGGAAGATGACTGTTCAGTTTAATTCCAGTATGTTTAAATGATTTCTCAGAGACTGGTTTTATGAAAGCTCACATGCAGATTATATTTATTTCTATTATTACATGTATGTAACTCAGCATTGGTTGACAAACATGTTATATTTTTCTTAACATGAACTAGTAGTTCTTTTATATATAAACATGGTAATGCTGGAATATTTAATTTTTTAAAGTGCTCATGACAACTTTCTGTGTTAGATATTCCCATGATTATTCTTATGGCCTTTTTTTGCAGTTTGAAAATTAAATTATTGTTTACTGAATTATCCCATAATACAATCCCATATACATCCATGAGTGGAAACACACAAAATAGCAGATTCTTAGAGTCTCTGTTGAAACTCTTTTCTTTAACTGATATAGGAGAAAATTTATTTTACTGAGTTTAATGGCTAGTTTTTTAATATGGTTATCCCAGCTTAGGCTACTATCAATCCATAGACCCAAGAACTTTGTGTGGGTTACATTTTTTAGAGATTTTGATCCCAGAGAATTTGATATTGAAGTCTACAGAGATCTTGTGTATTTTGTGATGGAAGTTCGTTGTCATTGATTTATCTTCATTAAGCACTAGTTGTTGGATTTAAACTATTTATAAGTTCCTTATTAGTGACTGAGATGCTTTAATTTAGGTTCTCCTTGAATTTCCCTTTAATGAAAATGCTAGTGTTATCAGCAAAAAGGGTCATTTATACTTGATTGTTTTTTATATATTGATGTAGAGTAAAAATAAGACAGGACCTAAAATCGAGCCTTGTGGAACTCCAGCTTGAGGTTTTCTTTTTTGAGATTGTTTTGTCATTAATACCTTCCCATTAGAGTCCATATATTTGATCTCTTTTGCTAAGGTACGATTTAAAGCAATTTAATTCAACACCTCTGACTGCGCATTTGTGCAATTTGCTTAGTAGTACCATGTCGAAAGCTTTGGTGAGATCCAGGAATAGTCCCATCCCTAGCTCATTTTTGTCTAATACATCATAAATGTTATTAACAAAATTCATTACAGCCATATTAGTGGATTTGTTGCTTTAAAATCCAAACTGACAAACATTGGTAATATTGAACGTTTTTAGGATCTTTGACAGCCTGTTGTACATTAGTTTTTCCAATATTTTTGCGAAGGCTGATAGTATTACTATTGGTCTGTAATTGTTAGCATCTTGTTGGTTGCCAGTAACAGCTGTAGATAGACATAACATGATTTTAATCATAAATGATAGGCTCATGGAGTATAGTTAATGAGTCCTTTCCCTCCTTAGTACTTTGTAATTTCATATAAAACTCATTGTTTTGATGAAGTGTCCTGGTTTAAGCCATAAAATTTATGGCAACTCTGGCTAGAAGAGGATTATACTTTTGGTGTCAATTTTCCTTTTTTTCCTTTTTAGTTTAACATCCTTTAACCTGGTAGGTCATATTGGATGATGAAAATCATGAAATGAGCTCAGGGTCCATGGAACTTAAAGTTACTTGACATTCATCTTCTTAGGATAAGAGAAAAAAAAAAACAAAAAAAAACCTTATTTGGGTAAGTCAACCTAATTAAATTACAAACTCGGGACCTCTTGAATGTGAGGCAGACATGCTACCCTCACACTACACTAGTGGGCAGAATCATAAGTGTACACCTTAAAAATACAATTTAGCCAAAGAATTTGCAATCCTAACTTTTCCACTGATCACAAGCTTGCTCTGTTTGCTGTTTATATTTTCAATTAAAACTAAAATATTACTTATTCTAGACCTAATATACTAAAATACTTGCCAAACAAGAAAGACTGATTTAACTTAGTACTTTTTGTTTACTATTCTCATTTTCAGCACTATGGTATGAAGGAAATGGGTTTTTACACAGTTTTATTTGCTGTCTCTCGTGCAATGGGAGTGCTTTCTTGGCTAATTTGGGCAAGGGCCCTTGATTTCCCAATAGAAAGGCCAAGATCAGTAACTATAGAAGAAATCATCGAGATGGTTGAATCAGATAAAAAATAATATTCTTGTAAAACTTCACGTATCCATAGGGATAATTTACGTACCTATCTTTGTTCTGCTTGAATAATGTACCTCAAAAGCTTTGTCTGCAGTAAAGTAATTCTGAATGTTATTCACCTTGAGAACAAATAAATGTATATTAAGAAAAGTTAGTACCTATTTCACTTGAATTTTGATGTTATTATTATTTATTATTTATTTTTATTTATTTATTAATTATTGTTGTTGTTATGATTATTATTTGTATTATTATTATTATTATTCATTATGGCTTCACGGCTGATCACCCGTGAAGCCATAATGAATAACATTTGCCATGAAAGCTTCAAGTCTTACATTATTATTATTATTATTATTATTATTATTATTATTATTATTATTATTATTATTATTTGGTGCTCACCTAAGCTATATATAATGTGCTTTTGTAACCACTAATAAAACCAATATGATACAGTACTAATGTTCTTGTGATTCTCTGTATTCTAAATGTAGAATTTGGATTCCCAATAAAATAAGTTAATATTAAATGGTAATCTTGAGTGTGAAAGTGCAGTTATTTATCATGATGAAGATTTTTTCCCAGAATCTAATTCTGTAAGTTCATAAGCCAGTTTTATCCCATCATTGGTGGAGGTGTGAGTGCTGCGCTCACTTTGATATAAAAAGTGCACTATCTTGTCTACTTTTAAATCAAAATGTTCCAAAACATGGTTATGGAACAGGTTAATGTATGCTACAGAGCATTTCAATATTTTAATTCCTTACAAATGAAAAAAGAAATAAATCATGCACCGAACAGAGCACACTGCTCACATGTCGATCATTGGTGGATCAATTGTTGTTGGCTTATTATGTTGTTGCTACTGAGGTTGCAAGACAAGAATTCGTAGGTATTATTGACACAGTGTTTGCATGATCACTAACATTGTACCATGTCATCTGTATTAGTAAGTTATCAATGATGGAACAACAAGAATAGCAAATATTGAAATGGCTTGAGGAGATTGAAAATTAATCTCTCTCAACATTTGAATTTTCCAATGACGATAGCGCATCTGATAAGGTTGAAATCACTGAGTCTGCTTGCAAGGAAAATTCCATATACAGTGATCATGATACAGCGTCGGAAGTATCTGCAGATGAATCAAGTTCTGAAATTGCTGAAAGTACCTCACCACAATATTTAGGCAGAGATAATGTGGTCATATGGAATGTCCATCCACCACACCACCACCTAACACACGTACCAGGAAAAGGAATATAGTTATTTATCCCCAAAGTGTAAAAGAAGGGGCTGAGTATGCAACAACATAAATGGAATGGCAGCTGATTTTTCCAGATTGCATTTTAGAAAAAATAATGGAGTACACCAATGTGAGGCCTGCAAAAATTTGAACAAACTATTCAAGAGAAAGTGACGCACCCAATACCACTTTAGAAGTACTGAAGGCTGTCTTAGGACTACTTTACCTGGCAGGCCTATTGAAATCATCTCATCAAAATGTTACCAACCTTTGGGTGACGGACGGTACAGCTCCAGAACACTTTCATCTGACCATGAAATGCAACAGGTTTCAGCTAATTCTTAGAGCTCTTCCCTTGTTGCAACAAAGCCTGCACAAAAATCTGTGGACAACCTTGCTCCAGTAAAAGAAATGTTTGAGGGGTTTGTATCAAGGACCCAGGAACATTACCTTATCGGAGAGTATTTGATGATTGATGAAATGCTGCAATCTTTCCGAGGTAGGTGTAAATTTAGGCAGTATATTTCTAGAAAACTATGCAAGTACAGAATCAAAATATTTGCCTTGGTGGACGCCTGTATGTTCTATACAGCAAACATGGAAACATACCCTGCTAAACAACCTGATGGATGCCCATTTGCAATAGACATGAGACCAAGTGCCGTTGTGAACAGAATGGTTCAACCCATTGAAGGCACTGAGCGCAATATAACTATGGACAAAGTTCTGTGGACCTAATGAATAAATTCATTCATAAAAACTAACTCTGGTTGGTATTAGAAAAAACAAAAATTCTTGCTGTCATGATAAATATCTAAAACTGACCAGTAAACAGTAATTTATTTGCTTTCGGGGAACAGGGAACAGGAACTTCCTGGTTATTTCCTCTTTGCACTTCAGGATGATATTGATTTTCTCTACAGGTATGCTCGCAAGCCTGAAATGATCACATTCTACAACTTGACAAAAGGTGGAGCAGACCAGTGGATGAACTAAAATCAAAATATTCTGTTGCAAGGATTTGTTTTCACTGACCAATATGGATCTTCTTTTCCCTCATAAATATTGTCGGAATAAATGGACAGGTTATTTACCCCTCAAATACAATGTGGGTATACCCTGGAAAATGTTCCTGAAGAACCTTGTTCTTGCTCTCACAAAACCACACATGATTTCCAGAGCTTCAACTCATGGCCTCCAATCAGAATTCCGAGTTCATCTAGAACAAATTTTCCACACTAAGAAAGCTGAGATGCTTAATAAGCCCAGTACCAGTACAGGAAGAGAGATATGTGCCTTATGCTCTGAAAGAAAAAAAAAAAAAAAAAAAACTCAATGCAAAGGTAAGATGTGCTGAATGTCATCTGCCCATCTGTGGAGAACACACAATGAAATGTCATACAAATGAAGACACTTCTGAGGACTAAATATGTTTGTTAGAAAATAGTGAAAATATTCAAAAACAAATTCACTGGGTAAGTGTAAAAAAGCACACAAAAATGTTTCAACTTGATAAATAATTACTATGTAAGGTCTAGTAGATATAAATAATCCTACTAGCACATTTAGTACACCTATTTCGTCATAAAATGTATAATTCACATGTGTTGTGCAGTCTCTTTATAGAACAATATTATTATGTGTTGCAATGTAAACAGAGCATTGCACTCTATATATATTTAGTGTATTGTGTCCATTGTAAATTGCATTTCTAGAGGATAGTTTTATGGAGGAATGTCAAAAGTTGAAATTTATAACAGCATGTTATCAAAGTATTTTGCTTACTAAGGATGCGAGTTAAATATTAATAAAATAGACTGGAACATTACAGTATTTAAAATGAAAGCTATTGCCTTTGGTTGTGTATTATAATACAATTTATTTAACAAAGGAAACCCTAAAGAAAACATCATATTTACTAAATGTAACCATAGAATCCTCAGCTAAAACCTGTAAACACTTTGCAGTGCCGCACTCACATGTCAACCATCGGTGTTGGCATAACAACCTCGACCAACACCGGGTTAATAGTTTTACATTAGGTGTAATTTCATGTGCTGATGAGCACAAAGGATGAGCAACTATTAATTACTTTCTCTACACATATGTACATAGTGTATAGAGATTTCACCGGTAATGCATGTTTTGGGTCCCCCTGAATCAAAAAAAATAAAATTTTAGAAAAAGGTCCATGTGTGTATGAATAGCATAGTTCAAAAGCAAAAAGACTGTTAAATACCAAATTCATTAAAAACACAATTTATGTCATATACATTTTTTTTTTTTTGTAGAGTTAACTATTTCGAGATATTCCAAATGATTAGTTACAATTTTTTCTCAAATGGGAAGACACCTTTCTTCTCATTTGTCATTTGTTTACTCCTGCCAAGCAAAGAGATTAGAACTTCAATTATTTCACATAGCAACCGGCTTTAAAGGACGAGACTATTGCTTTAGCCTGTGCATTTTCTTATTTCCCTTCTACTTACAAGGAAGCTAGTAATAAGACTAATTCTTCTTATGTTTATCTTGATTAGCAAGATGTAGATAACAGATTAATGTTTTGAATAAAAGATTTGTTTACCAAACAGGAGACATCATGAGAATGGAACACATTAGATTTTTTCCCTTCTGCTTACAAGGGACCAAGTAATAAGGACAATTTCTGCTAACGTTTATCTCAATTAATATGATGTACATTGAAGGATAAGCTTTCTAACAAAAATTTGTTACAGAGACGTAGAGAAAGCTAGATGAATGGAACACATCAGATTTTTTTTTTTTTTTTTTTTTTTTTCTATTTCTTTGTATTTTAGATGATGCAGTTGTTCTTTTAGTCTGGTTTGCAGGTTTTATTTTGTCCTTTATATGCACACTAGTTTACAATATGAACATTTTATTTCATAAATTCTCAATTTCTTGACTAGTGGGATAGATTTTTTTAATGTTTTGCATAAGAGTTCTTGGATACTATTGTTACTTTGGGGGAGGGGGAGTCTACATCATGAAAAAGTAGAACTGTATTATGAGCTTTGATTTATCCCACACAGAAACTTTTGAAAGTTCATAGACCCAGCGCCAGATGCCTCCACAAGTGGTTTCCACAACCACCACCCTCATCATTGGTGCCAAGAAAAAGGAGATTTAGGTGGAATTAGGGGTTTAAAATGGGAACAATATGCATTTCTGAGACCAGTTCCAGTAAGTAATAGTTAAGTGTTTAGTATTATGTATAAACTGACTCAACACTTACCATTGGAATATTAATCACATCACTGTCAAAAGTTTCTTTAAAAATGTAAAAATAAACTAATTAATTTTTTAAGAAACTAGAGGTTTACCCCATTTTATACAGGTTTCTTTCACATTTAAAATGACTGCATACATGAAAATAAAAGAATATTTAAGCTTAACAATGAATACCATTTATACAATACAAGAACTCAACAGAAATCTATATCCAACTATACAGATTAAGTAATAGCTTAAATTCAATTTCCCATTAAGGAGTTAATTCATATAATAAACCCCCTGAGGCTCATGCAGAACAAAGCATTTAAAAAGAAAGTTAATAATCTATTCTTAAACTATATCTTTTATTCTATTAATAAATTCATGAATACAGTGCTTTGATTATCTTATGTATTAAAAATATACCATTTGTTTATTTTGAACTTAAATGTTAATAATTTTGCTAAATAAAATATAAGGGATGTACTTCAGCTCAAGAGGAAACTTGACAACTACCTTCAAGACCAAGATTCTGCTTAGCACAATTTGTATTTATTATTTTGATTATATTGTAAAATATAATGTATTTAAACATGTATAATTAGTTTGTTAGAGTATGTATTATTTTCTTTTTGACAAAGATTTTATTTCATTGTATCTCAAGGTAAATAAATTCTTATCTACTCTATTATATTTTAGAAGCTGTACATTGAAATCTATTTTTTGATTATCTAAGATTTTTTTTATGTTGAATTCCAGCTCTTTACGCTAGAACTATAATTACCTAAGTTCTGGGTTTTCATAATAATGTATAATAAAAAAAATCTGATGTGTTCCATTCACATGACTTTCTCTACAACAAATTATTGTTAAAAAGCTGGTTGCTATGTGACTGAAGTTCCTTTGTTTGTATGGACAGCAGTTGATAAATTCTGTATGAGAAAAGTATAAGTTTTTTAAAGCTGAAACCAGAAACAAGGAATATCTCAAAAACAATCAACACCACAAAAAAAAATGTATATAACATAAATTGTATGTTTTAATATGCCCTCATTTGTTGTGTGGTAAGTTTTTGTCCATCTCTTACGGTTTAACAGTTATGCAAAATTCCTTAAAATTCATCCAGAATATTCTTCAGAGGCCATTTCCAGAAAATTCAGGATATACATTTGATTTGTCAGGTAAATATCTTTAATATAGGATATTTTAATCAAAATCTTTAGATCCAGTTTTCGAAAAATAAAACATTTTCAAAAAAAGTTCCATGTAGTTTGAGGTGGGGGAACTTTCTTGGAAATCTTCAGGTCGCATCCTTGGAAGATACCAAACATAAATCTCAAGTTTGGTATTTAACGGTCTTTTTGTTTTTGAGCTATGGTGCCCAAACACACAGGCATTTTTCTAAATTTTTTTTTTTTTTTTTTTTTTTTGATTCACCAAAACATGTATTTCCGGTGAAAATCTCGGTATCAAATTTTTGGGTGCATTACAATACCTTCTCTATACACTATGAACATAGTACGTATAGAGAAAGTAAAAACCTGATATGTTCATCACATGACTTTCTCTAAATCTCTGTTACAAATTATTGTTAAAAAGCTTATTCTTTTATGTTATACTAATCAAGATGAACATTATATAGAATATACTAGGCACTGTGCTAGCCTCGGGTTCCCAAAGTTGCGGGTTCAAGCCAGATGAAACGTTTGTTTGTTTGTTTGTTTTTTCTTTCTTTTTTTTTCTTTTACTTTCTCTACACATACTATGTACATAATGTATAGAGGAAGTATTGTATTCCACTCAAAAATTCGTTACCGAGATTTCACTGGAAATATATGCTCTGAGGTCTCCTAAGTCCAAAAAAAAGCATTGTTAGAAAAAGGTCCGTGTGTGTATCTGTAGACAGCAGAGCTGAAAAACGAAAACGCCATTAAATACCAAACTTAGTATTTAAGTTTGGTATCTTCCAAGGATATGACACGAAGATTTTCAAGAAAAATCCCCACACCAAACTACCCTTTATATGGAAAACTTTTTGAAAATATTTTTCTAAAAAATGGCCCAAACAATTTTCATATATTAACGCTACAATAAAATATATATCTTGAATTTTCTGGGAATAACTTATGAAGTCCTGTTCATCGGATGGGTTTTGCTGAATTTTGCATAACTAATAAACCGTAAGAAATACGCAACTTACTTCTCAAAAAATGTAATTCTCGTTAAACACACATAATTTACGTCATATACATTTTTGTTGCAGAGTTGACCGATCCGAGATATTTCTTGTTATTGATTTCACTTGTAAACTATGCATCTTCTCAAACGAGTCAACTTTCGTTTCATCTCTCTTTTGTTTTTCTGGAAATACAAAGTTAATTGAACTTCATTTGCTCACATATTCATCGGCTTTTAAAACATTTCACTATCTCTTAAGACCAATTGTGTTTATGTTTTTCTCGTTTAGCATGATGCAGATAGAAGAATAATGACTTTTTTTTTAGTTTAACGTTCTTTAACGTGGTTGGTCATATTGGACGATGAAAGAATAAAATTGGTGAAATGATGCTCAGATGATCTTAGGGTCCATGGAGTTTAAAGTTACTCGATATTTTTTCTTCTCAGGATACTAAGAGAGATTCGAGCTCACGACCTTATGAATGTGAGGCAGATACGCTACCATCACACTACCCAGGTGGGCAGAATAATGTTTTGTAAGAATAGTTTGTTTGCAGAACATGTAGAGAAAGTTATGTGAATGCAACATATCAGAATTTTTCCATCGTAAAAATCCTTAGAAAGGTTTCCTTCGGAAGGAAATTAAAATCAGTGGTCCTGTATCGTAGATTTACGGCACGTATAAAAACTTTAAGCCTGATAAAGAAACATCTAAGGAAAACTAAGCAGTCTTTCACGCTCAATATAGAATGAGACGCTGAGAACCAAGAGCATTTAACAGAGCGTCCATAAATAAAACCCTTTTTTCTATTTTTCCAGCCTCTAGGTCATCTCTGACATTATGTTCTGACATTGTTGAAAACGTAGAGCAGGCAACGTCCACAAATCGCAGTTTTTCGTAGTGCCATTTACTCTTAGCAACGGATTTGTAAAATCAAAATACAACCTTTGTTGCACATCAAAAGTAACAGAATATATTTTGAATTCCATTAAGACTTAATATGATTCCGGCAACAATAGCAAAATACCTTCGAAATTCATTAGTGTCTGAAGTAGTAAAGGTAAGAATTTTTGGGATTAGAAAAAGCTATTCTTAATGCTAGTACAATTAAGTTTGCTTAAACAAACTATAAGCTTAACACACTGAGAAGATACGACTAGATGTATTGAAAATATCGGACAATAAATAGAATAAGGCTTCTGGCGTTTGTTATAACTAAAACTTTACAAAGCAATTTGAGAAATTCTTTCTCTCTTTCATGACATTTTAGTATCAAAACAATTTAAGTAAGACTTCTTAAAGTAGGTCATTTGTAGCTTATATTTAGCTTGTAGAAGTTCTTAACCTGGTTTGAAACCACGAACCTTGGATTCAGGTGTAGGACACCGAGAAATACTTAATTTTAAAGAACAAAAATAATTACCACCAGTGGACGCATGGTACGCTAAGTTTGGTGGCGCGACTGATACACACAGATTTGTTCAACAGCTGACAGTGACATGCAAATGCACGTTTGTGTGTTACCCTTGTAGGGACGAAAAAATAAATTGAGTTTTATCAGTGGTTATTCTTTAACTGCTGAGGCTCTTAGAGACCCATCCTATATTGGGCGTGCAAGACCGCTTCATTTTGCTCAGAGGCCTTTTATTAGGTTTGAGTTCTTTTAAGTGCTTTACTTCCCTTCTGAAAGAACCCATATTAAAAAAATTGCGCTGAAAAAATCCATCGCCCTCCATCAAGTTTGAACCCGCGACCTTGGGAATCGGAGGCTAGCATGTTTTCCCAAGACCGTTATATTGTGGCGTGTTTCTCGCGAATTGGTCTGTAAAATGGGAATGGAGTTTTATTTATGGACGCCCTTCAACTACTCAGGGTACTATTCTATATTGGGCATGAAACACCGCTTATATTTACTCAAAGGCCTCTTTATCAGGCTTAAGGTTCTTTTACGTGCCGTAAATCTCCGATACGGGACCAGCGACTTTACTACACTTCCAAATAAAGCCATGCTAAGGATTTTTAGACCCGAAAGAATGCATCGTCCTCCGCCGGGTTTGAATCCGCGCCTTGGGTTTATAAAGCTAGCATGGTAGCCATTACACCACGGAGAGTGTGCTTCTGCGGTTTTCATGGTTAAAGTAGACAATTCGCGCAAATAGCATCAACCATCAGCCATCCCCAGTTACTAGGGATCAGGGACTTATGCAGAAAGTGCATTTGCTGCGGGGCTTCAAAAAAAAAAAAATAAATAAATAACTGAAACACTAACTCGATTAATGAACAGGATGTGTGAACACAATATGATTTGATGGGTCGGCATGACTTAATAGTCCACGTTTTAAGTCCTTATGAGGCTAAAAGTCAAACAGGAGTAGGTACGTGATTAAACATTAAACTCCCAGAGGCAGCTAGTAACTAAACTTGGAGATTTAGGTGTTTAAAATTCGTTTTAAGGAATATAAATTATGGCTTAAAATCCAACTTTTTAAATAATACTTAATACAGTAGAACCTTATTAATCCAATCTAATTAGGGCTCTAGCTTGTCCGAATTAATAAAAGTTCGGATTAAACAAAATAACTTATGAAATGAACCTAGGTACATTTTAAACACTCTGTTAGTGAAAACAATATCTATTTTAAATTTAAGAAATACAAAGGTTATTTAGTATACACGATATAGAGTATGGCAATCAAGACACACTCTCATTGATCACATTTGACACGCTTAATGTTTTGAAAAAAGTGCTCGTCTTTTGTTGTCTCCCTTTACATTAATTTATTTAACAATTAACTTGCGCAGATGCCTCAAATGTTCGTAATATGCAGATATTTGTTATCTTTAACCTTGGGAAGGTCAACAAAAAGGGGACCGACTGACTGAGACTGATGGGAGGCAGTGCTAGTGAAGGTTATAACGTATTAAACGACTGTCCGGATTAAGAGAAGTCCGGACTAATGGGATCCGGATTGATGTTCTACTGTATATACCTCCATGGTGTAATGGTTACCATGCTAACTTCTTGCGGGTTCAAACCCGGCGGAGGACGATGGATTTTTTCGGGCGTAAAAATCCTTAGCATGGCTTCCATCGTCTTCCGGCGGGTTTGAACCCGCGACCTTGGGTATATGAAGTCAGCATTAGTCGCCATTACACCACGGAGGGCGACTAGGGCACCAGAGGCTAGCATAGACCTCACATAGGATGACATACGTTTATGATATTTTCATGATAAACGAAATATACATCTTGAATTTTCTGGGAATAACCTTTAGATGACCTCTGTATAACTGGTAAGCCGTAAGAGTTTGACAAAAATGTACTTAACAATAAATGAAGACCACGTTAAAACACACAAATTATGTCATTCACTTTTATTTATTTATTTATTTTTGTGCAGTTAAACAATTTCCAACATACTCTGTGTTATTCGCTTTATCTCTTTTGTTTTGCTCCTGCTAATACAAAGATAACCAAATTTTAATTGCTTCATATAGCGATAACTTTTAAAACATTTGAATATTTCTTTATCCTAGTGTATGCCTTTATTTCCCTTCCACTTACAAGGAAGCAAGTAATGAGACCAGTTCTGCTAATGCTTATCTTGATTAGCATGATACCTATAGATAAAAGAATAATCTTTTGTAAGAATAGTTTGTTTCCAATACAAGTAGAAAAAGTCATGTGAACGGAACACATTAGATTTTTACTGTCTCTACACGTAGCACAAAAAAGTTTTTTCATCTTTCTTTACGTCTGTCTTTTGTTTATTCCTGGCAAGCAAAGAAAACTGGCTTTCATATAGCAACCAGCTTTTAAAGGAATTGACTATCGCTTTAGCCTAGCGTAATCTCTTATTTCTCTTCTGCTTACAAAGAATCAAGAAATAAGACCAATTCTGCTAATGTTTATCTCGATTAGCATGATGTAGATACATAAAAGAATAATCTTTTGTAAGAAAAGTTTGTTACGCAACAGATAAAGTCATGAAAATGGAACATTCCAGATTTTCTAGAAAATATCCTCGGACGCGTTCCTGCGCGCGCGCGTGTGTGTATGTGTTTGTGGTTATAATTTTTAACACCTGTTTTTATTACAAATGACACTGATACATAAAATGAAGATCGAGCACCGGTGGAATGCGATGGTACGGAGGAAAAACCCTTCACGGCGCCGCTCTGTGTATCACAAATTCTACATGTGTTCGCTTGGGATTGAACCCAGGCCACCAAAGTGAGAGGCGTCTGTGTGTGTGTGTGTGTGTGTGTGTGTGTGTGTGTGTGTGTGTGTGTGTGTGTGTGTACTGCATAACTCAAAAACAAAAAGTCCGTTAAATACCAAACTTGGTATTCTAGTTTGGTAGGTATCTCCCAAGGATGTGACACGAAGATTTTCATGAAAATCCCCCCACCTGAAAGTACCCTTTACATGGAAAAATTTTCGAAAATGATGATTTTCTCAATATAATTTGAAATCACCTTGTGGTTTACGAGTCAGTTGGAAATTTTAGTGTTGTGCTGACATGTTGCAATTGTAGCTCAGTGGTTAGAGCAACCGGCTAGAAACCGGAAGAGTCGAGGTTCAAATCCCGGCTATGACAATAAATTTTCTGGTCTGATTGCCTGTCAAATGAGTGTTTTAATTTGTTTTGTCTTATCTATTTTCTGTTAATTGCATGTCTAAAAGTAATAACTCATAAAAAGCATTTGTTTTTGGATTTTGCAGGATGTTCTGCTTCAGACTAAATCCAATTTCCGTCCACTCTCCCGATTTGGATCCACTGACTTAAAAAGTGTAATAGAAGAAGCACTGAAGGCTCACACAGAGACGCTCACAAAGATACGTAAGGAAAATGATGACAAGAGTCTTGGAGAGATAAAAGTAAAAGATGTAGGTAACATCTTTGTTATTTACAATTACTGACTTGTAGAGAATTTACTTAAATATGTTCTAGTCTATAGATATAACTGCTCAGTAAAGAGATTTTAAAAAGATAATTTGGTTCCAAAAAGGTTAAAAACAGCTAGAAAACTGTTACAGTGGTTTTATACATATGTCGCGCGAATGCGTACTCCGCACAGTTTACTGCACTGCGGGGTTTTCTGTTCCTTAACTCCCGCGTTATTTACTTACGATGTGTAACATGATAAGTCTACAGTCATTTTCGTCTGACAGGTTAGGCCAAACCCCGAACTAAGCGCTATGTTGCCAATGTGAGCTACACGTGTTCGCCTGAAAGGTGCATACATCAGGATGTGCTAAGAAAAATGAAATAGTGTACAGAAGGACAGCAATATTAATTTTTAATTATATTCGTAAAAAGCAATAATTCAACAAAAATGTACTTGCGGAATACTCCAGAGAGCGAAATTAAAGAAATGAAAGTGCAGAAAACAAAATCACTTGATTACTAAGCCGGTCTTGCATACGCTTTGAAGTGTCGAGGAAAGGTCCTATTAAGGTACGAGAAAATGGCCATAGGTAATTGTACTTATATCTCAATTTTGGTTTTTCATCTTTATCACATCACAAATGTAAACCAACTAGTGGGTAAGAGAAATATAAAGAAACCAAATCAACTATGCATACACTTTTGCTATACGCCGCTATATTGTTTCTGTGTTTTGTTTATGAAAGTCGTGAGCTAACGCTAACATCTCGATTGACCTCTTAGAAAAATAATGTTTACAACCGCATAAACAATGAAACGAATAAGTAACAAATAACGCAGATGTAAAATAATTAAAAAGGGCAAAAACAAAACTACTAGCTCTAAGTTGAAGCCAAGCGTAAGGATTGAGTACGTGGTAATTTGGCATCAACAACAAAGCAGCTGTTACCATAGCAACGGGTCTGCCGCGCTCACTTGTTTTTCAATTGCAGTACTTCTGTCAGACTCCAAGTTGCGAAAATGGCATTGTGTAGGTGCTGTTGAAAGTAGTGTCCATCTGCACGAAAACATTCTTGACATCGTCGTTTACATCAATTTGCTTCTTAATTTCAACTAAGCAATGATATTTATTTATACACCTTACTAAAGCCTGTGAGATTTAACTTGTCAGGTCTAGAAAAGAAAGAGACAGAAACACTTCCTCTTGTTGTCTCTCTCTTTACGGAGGCGGATGTAATCGCAAAGAGCATGTAGCCATTTAACAGACAACAGTGGGTTGGGAGTGGGTGTGTGCTTTCCAAAAAGTTAAACAGGATAGGTGGAGTGTCCCAAAGACAAGGATAAACCCAAACAGGACAAGTTACATCTCATTTTGTATAGACATAATTACCATTCACGCGCATGAACTCTTCTTGTGCGATGTTATAATTTCTGCACTACAGCCACTACAGGATTGCAATTTTAAAAGTTTATTAGCTGTATCTTCTGTATCAACAGAGTTCCTCTTGCTGTGGAATATGTTTTAGAGACTTCTTTGGTTTAGCGATCCCGTTTTAAATTTAGTGAGGAAACATCGCATGGATAACCATGAAATAGTTGCTGAATTTGTCTACACGCCTGTCTTCATGATTCAGTTTTCACATGTGTATCCTACATAAAGATTACGCTGTTCAAGCGTGAATTTATTTGCGGGCATTTCCGTGGATCATGGAAAATGGTTTACCTCAATTCCGGTTCTCTATGTAGGAATAGTGTAGCCAACTTAACCTTTTTATGGCTAAATCTAGCATTTAGTATTAACATAAAGGCAGAATATATTCGACCAGTCAGCACTATCGCAGGACCCGGGGGCCCCGACTGAAAAACTTGCTGAAGAAAACGGTCGACCATCTAATCGCTCCATAACTCGAGAAGGTCCGGCATCTACTTAGCCGATATTAGTCGGTCTATAGTGAAGGGATGGCGAACGATCGAGTACACCATAACAGTGACACCAGAGACGTTTCCGGTAACCACCAACGTGTTCCTCTGGCAAATCAGGCAAGAGTGCGGGACATGCTGAAGTCTATGAGATCTAGAGAGTCACTGAAAACTCCGACAGCCCTTGGAGCTCTCCTGTAGTCTTAGTGGGGAAAAAAAAAAAAAAAAAATGTGAACTACGCTTCTGCATGAAAAATAGGAATTTGAATGCCGTTTTTTACCAGACGTCTGGACACATTTGCTAGTACCCTGTGGTTCTCGACTTTGGACTTGAAATCGGGATACTGGCCCTAGACCCCAGAGATGGGAATACTGCACTCTCGCCAATGGCTTTGGCAGTTTACGGTAGTGCCCTTTGGCCTCTGCAATGTGCCGGTCACCTTCCAGCATCTCATGGAATCAGGTGCCTGCTATATCTGGATGAAATCATCGTCGTAAGGCCACAACTTCGAAGACCATCTCGAGAACCTGATGAAGATATTGCAAAGGCTGCATGTAGCTAATCTGAAGTTGAATGAACCCGGGGAAAGCTCGAATAGTGAGAGATTGGTCTCGCTCGAAATGAGAGTTACGAAGTTTCCTCGGCCTATGCGGCTACTATGTCGGTTCGTCAGAGGTTTCTCCAATAGCAAGAAACCTCTCGTTCGTCTGACGTAAGAGCACCAGTTATGGTCAGAAGAAGCAGAGATTGCGTTCCAGGCGCTTAAGTTAGCACTCTGCAGTGCTCCTATTTTAGGATTTGCACAACCTGGTAATTACTTTACACCGATGCCAGCTACACCGGCATTGGAGGCGTTACACGACGGGAGCTCCTGGCAGTAGTAAAGGCGCTGGAGCACTTCCACAATTATTTGTACGATCAGCCATTTCACTGTACACTGACCACATCACCCTCACCTGGTTGTTGGGCTTCAAGAACCTGGAGGGCCGGACACCCGTTGGGTCCAGAGGCTCCACATCAGCACATTAGAAAGGAAGAGTCACTTCAATGCAGATGCAATGTCACGACGCCCCTGTCTAGAGGAGTGCATACACAGCACCAAAGTTGAGGGAAAAGAGTGCGCCGCAGCTGTTCGTCATTTCACCGGTGTCTGCAGCTGGGTGGGATGACGCAGGCCTGGGAGCTGACAGAAGCTGACTTTGGGCCACTCTTGAGAGAAGTAAAGGCAGGAACTAGACCGAGATGGAAAGACATTGCCATTCTTGAGAAAAGTAGAGGCAGGTACTAGACCAAGCTGGGAAGACATTACACCCAGTAGTAGTAGTAGTAGTAGTAGTAGTAGTAGTATGTATAGGCCCTACTGGGCTGAATGACACTCATTGAAGACCAAGGAAGGAGTATTGTTCTAGATTCCAGCAGTCGACTACTTGGAGAATCTCGTAGACCAGCTTCACAACATGTTTGAGATGGAACGTTAACACATCAAGATAACGAGCGACCAGATGAAGACCCATTATGATCGACAGGCCAAAAGCCGAGGTTCCCAGAAGGGTGATTTGGTGTCAGAATAACTGGACCAAGGGTCATTTCCCTAAGCTTCAACAATCATGGCAAGGGCCGATCTTGTGGCAAAGAGGATAAATATCATCTACCGCATCCAGAGGCTGCTCCTAGGGAAGGGGCAGTAGTAAACCTAGATCGCTGGCCCGTTATGAGGTGCTGGTGGGGATTAACAGCCCTAAGTAGGAAGCAGTGTGATTAGACCCTGCACCAAACGTGTGTGTGTGTGTGTGTGCATGCGCATGCGCGCCATGTGCATGTAAGTCATAGTCGACAATTGGGATCCATTGTTACTCATGCATTAGTGAACACCTGTGCCAGCAGCAAGTTCTTTTGACACCCCAGCTGTCATTGTTACACCTGTGCAAATGGACATGTGTTCTGTTGGAAGGTTATTTGAAGTCAAAGCCCACCTTGTAACACCTGAGTGAGTTTGTGAATGCCTGCCATGTTTTGCACATGAAACGGCTTTTGAAAATTTCCAACCACGTGACTGAGCGGTATAAAAAGGGCAATAAAAAAACCCTGCCCAAGTTAAGTTTTCACTGGGAATGCATTGCATGTAATAGTTGAATGAGTTTTGATGAGAATGTAATCATTGCTGCAGCAACATCGAAAAGAAGCTATATGGCAGAATTGTTATAAAGCATTGAGGGAAGTCATTTGTGAGCAGATTCCGATTGTAATCACTTTGTGGAAGAAATGAGGAAAAAAAGAGTTTTTGTTATATTATCCATTGCTGATTTTATGCAGTGTAATAAACACTGAGTAAATTAAGCTGTGTTATACTCTGCTAATGTGATTATAGTGCAGCAATTAATAGAATGATAACCTAGCCTGCAGTACATTACAGGAAACTGTTATTCAGAGCAGAGCCCCAAAGATGGAGGCATCCTTAACTCATGTTGGGGGCCTTGGCATTTTAGGGGTCCTGAAATTCTAGGCAGTATTATCAGAAGACTAAATAAAAAGAGTATTAGTACATTTTAATGTGTTTTTTTTTGTTGGTCAAATTATTATGTTTCAATCTTGTGTGTTCATACATCCATATGCCTGTGAGCACAATAACTCAAAAACAAAAAGTTGGTTAAATGCCAAACTTGATGTTTAAGTTCAGCATCTTCCAAGCATGCAACATGATTTTCAAGAAAATACTCCCACTCCAATCTACCCTTTACATGAAATTTTTGATTTTTGAAAAATGGCTTTAATGGTTGATTAAAATACCCTATTATTACAAATAATTACATGAAAAATATATACCTTGAACTTTCAGGAAATAGCTTCTGAAATCCTCTTCATTCTGAATGACTTTTGCATAACTGGTAAACTGAAACAGATAGAGAGAAAAAGTTACTTTTTTTTGTTTGTTTTGCTTTGTATATAAAGTTAATCATTGCTAAGGTATTCCCTGTTATTGGTTTCAATTTTAAAATACTTACACAAACAGGAATTTGTTATTCCTTTTTCTTTTGTTTTACATCTGGTCATGCAAAGACAACCAAATTTTAACTACACAACCAAATTTTAACTACATAGCAACCAACATTTTAGAAGATTTGACTATTACTTTAGCATACTTCCCATCTACTTATAAGGAGCTGAGTAATAAGACCATTCTGCTACTGTTTATTAGCACAGCAGAATAAACTTTCTAAGAATAGCTTGTTATAGAATGGATAGAAAATCATGTGAATGGAATTCAACAGATTTTTATAATAGTGTTTGATGCCCACTCTTACTACATTTGGCACCACAGGTGGTGACACTGGTGACACACAAAATGAAATAATTGGGTAAGGGAATATTCCAGTCCTAAGTATAGAGTATCTTTCCAGCATTTGCCAGTTTTGAGGACTAGATAAACCTGGTAAAAATCGCAGTCACTGATGATAGTCCTGGTGGGATTGAACTACAGTCCTTTGGGTCATGAATCCATTGTCTTAAGGACCTTTTTTTTTTATAGTGTTTAATGCATGCTTTTACTACTTGTGGCACTGCAGGTGACACTGGTGATGCATAGAATGAAGTGAATGCAATGGTGGGGGAAATCGGAGAACCTGGAGAAAACCAGCCCTAAGCCACTTTGTCCACAACAAATCTCATATGTGGTTGCTTGGGATCGAACCTGAGCCATCTAAGTGAGAGGTGAGTGGTCTAACCACTCAGCCATGGTGCTGCCCTCTTAAGGACCTTGTTACATGGGTGAATCACTCCACTCTTCGTCCTCTCTTTCTCCCTTCCTTTTTCCTTCTTCCTTCTTTCTTTCTTTTTTCTTTCATTCTGTTTAACCTAAAACTCTTGTTACTTTGTTCCACATCGATTTTTTAAGGAACTGATTTATGGACCAATGCCTACAGCTCAGTCAAGTGGGTAGCTGGGACCACTATTCTTGATGGCATGTGTAATGCCTGTGATGTGTTGGATTTCCTCATTCTAGGTATATATTACCTAAAACTCTTGTGCATTATTTATACATTCAGGTGTTCTGTGGACTACATGGACTACATCTGTTGATATATGAACAATCAATAGTGAAACCTGAGAGTGGTGTAGAATTCAGAGGCACTCCAGCATATTGCATGCTAGAAAAATTACCCAAACCGGAGCATAATGGGGAAGAACCTCTTCCAGAAGGAATGTTTTGGTTCTTATGTACAGGTTGTGTTCCTACCAACGATCAGGTAAGCTAGAAATACTGCACAAAAACATTTTTGTAAGTAAGATAAAGTAGAAAATACAGTTTAAAAACACTGCATGTTATCCTCCCTGCCTTCCTCCAAGGAAAAGCAGAGAAAAGCTAAAAATCCTATGAATCACTTAGAATTATAAAGGAAACAGAATTGACCATTTACTGTCCAAAACCTATGTCTACTTTAAGAAAACTGCTTCAATCTGAATTTATGATCTAAACAGGCAAATATACAATAAACCCACAAGTAAAGAGACAAAATGTAACAGCATACAGGGGTAGGATTTTATATCAAATTTACAAATAGGAAAAATTACTTTTGACACCACACAAAACCACAGTACACAAATGGTATTGTGTTTCATCAGATCTCATTTTGGGCAGGTAGAGAGGAATATTTTTTTTTTTTTTTGTATTGTTTAACGCCCGCTTTTACTGCAGAGAGAGAGAGAGAAGAATAAGGAATACCACAAGCATAATATAAGAAATAAATTTGATATCCACTTTCAGTACTGTAGACCAGAAATCTTTAAAGTATTATATTTAACATATAAACTAAATTGTTTAATAAGTTACTGCTCTCAATTCGGCATCAAAATAAAGTTTCTAGATTTAAAAGCAAAGTTTTATCCTTCCTACTACAACATGCCTTTTATTCAGTCAATCGATATATGACATTTTGATGTAACTATGAAGCTATGCATAATATAAAATATTAAATGTTATTATTGTACATATGTATGTATTTATTAAGATATGTGTCCTGTATTTTGCTTACTTAATTTTATTGTTAGTTAAATATTGTAAAAGCTTATATAATAATGTACTGGACAAAGCCATGAAATTGTAACAAAATTTCCAAATGGAGAATAAAGACAATACAATACAATAGGATACACTGTAGATGTTTTACAAGCACACAGCTCACCAAAATGGACAGGAGTCAGAGATAGATATCTATCCAGTATTTGAAAACCAATGCCATCTTAGGGGAGATTCTCAGTTGTTTCTAAACAAAACAATAGTCAATGACAAATATGTATTCAATGTGTAAACATTGATATGGATGAGGTCAATAAAACAACTTCATAATAATGAAAAATTATTTATTATAACTTAATTATTGTATTTATTAAACTCTATAGGATCTTCTCGCAAGCCATAAATAAATACAACTTATTGTAATCCATTATTCAAACTACTATGTATAACTGCACCAAGGATGACGACAGAAATAATAACAGTATTATGATGAGGAATAATTCAAGGCTGTGTTATTACCTAAAGGAAAATAGTACCTAGCTTATGGGCAGATTTGCTAGATTTTTAAAATGACAATAAGAGACACTCACTTCCCTCTGATTTTGAAGACAAGAGGTGGTACTCTAAATATTAACTTGCAAAAAAAAAAAGAAAAAAAAAAAAAAGGTATTTACACCTATTACATCTCTATTTAAACTCTATGTTAAAATTTCAAAGGAACACCCATGGTGACTTTGCTCTGAAATATATGGATCAAAACAATACTTTTACCTTAAGATTGTTAATCATTCCATAAGAGAATTGCCTCTAATATACAACAAGATATCTATAATTGTTAATATTTCATACTAGCAACTTTTCAATTCATTGGTTAACAAAAGCTTGCATGATCATGAAAACCCTGACAAGCTAAACTATAATTCAATGAGATTTTAAATTTCATGTTTTATCAAATTTACATATTTACTCCTTTCAGTCTTCAATTTGTTGTTCAAAACTGAAAATACTCTCTTACAGTCATATGAACCAGAAACTCTCAAACAGACATTAACATTCTCAGTTAAACATTAATGAAGAATATTAACAATTTCTTTACAAATTTTGGACTATTCAAGATCTTAACCTATCTCTAAATCCTTATTAAAAGAAATCTCTAACATTTTTCTGTCCCAACCTCAACTGAAGCTTCAACAACAAGCAGCTACTATAAACAATATCATAACATGACCATGTGACTGTGTGGTTACCAATACCAATGCAACAAATGAACATACACACTTTTCAAAATATAATCTTTAAACAGAATGAGATATGGGATTTTTTCACCCTGATTTGGCAGTCTGGATAGCCCCCACTGGCCTTCTGAACTCAAAGTTGCGGGTTCAAACCCAGCCCATACCAATGGTTTTTAAATGTGCTTAAAGAGACAGCCCCATGTCAATAGATGTTAAAGAACTCCTGCAGAACAAAATTGCGGCACACGGGCATGCTGTTATGAGCCTAGTAATTGACAGCATTGTTAACAAACAAAATAATTATTTTTAATTTTTTGTACGGCAGTAATACAGGATTTGATTTTTTCTTCTCGGGCACCGTAAATCCCATATAACACAGGACGTCTGACAATTCTACTCATAAGTATTACAAAAATTGGCTAAAATGTGAAAGTTATCTCCAAATCCATAATTGTGATAGGGGAACAAAGAAAGAAATTAAACACTTAAGAGATTTATCATACAGTTATGTTGTGTGTGAAATAATAGTGCATCTACATAAAATACTACCTGAGAAAAGACTCCTGTCCATCTTTCCTCCATTGCCTAATTAACACACATGAGCAGCTACATCAAAGGAAGAAAATAATAGAAAACAAAGCAATGAATTAGCTAAGAAATATTTCACTCAGTTACAATTATATTTTTTTTTTTTTAAGTAATCAATGAAGTTAGAATTAAACATCAGTCTAAGAGAAATCACTATTTTTTTATTTAATCACGATATATGCAAAACTCCATATTCATAAATTATCATAGTATATAATTATAATAATCAACCAACAATGACAATTATTACAAATTTTCAAAACTCATTAACCTTGCAAACATAAAGCTATCAGAAACATCCATTTTGCAGATGTCCATTCAATTTTGAGTTGTGAATTATTTTAGGGGGAAATCCTCCTCTCTTAAGAAATCAATGCAGAAAAGGATCATAAGAATAATGCATAGTTTACCCCTGGGCTGGGTATTTCTTAAAGCGGATGTGACTTCTCCATGTCTTGCTCTTTCAAGTTTATCTTATTCCAATAGAATCACTTATTTCATAAATAATATTATGACTTGCAAATATCACTGCGTGATGGGATTGGGGCCATAAAAGGCCCTCTGACCATGGGTGGGCCCACCTGTTTTATTTATTCTAGAACAAATCACTTTTTCCTTTAATTATGTCCTCCATTTACCTTGCATTGCTGAGCACTTTGCACAATGGATATGCAGTTTTGTAGGAAGTGTAACACAAACTGTGAAAATGCTTCTTATTTAAGGCCATCAATGAATTTAAAAATTAATTTTAATAGCATATTTAATGGCTTTTTCGGTGAACACTGCTTCATCTACCCTTTAACACACCAAACCTGTACAAAACTCACTTTTTCTGCAATAACTGATTCAAATGTTTATATCAATTAATATAAATTAGATAGAAGAAAAAACTTTTATAAGAATAGTTTATTCTAGATTGTGTAGAGAAATGGATGTTAATGTAATAATCTGATTTTAACCAAAGCACTTCATATATTAATCTTACCCATTCATCATGTCACTGCAGTTTCTAGTGACATTAACAATACCCAGAGCATTATTGCAACAAAGCTCTGCTTCATTTAAGTAATTGCATGTATTTTGCTTTCATTATAAATTCACCACTGAAAGACCTAAAAATTCACTTCAAATGAAAATACTCAATACAAAATCAATATTGTTTCCAAAATATATATATATATACTTTAAATAATATGTAACTGAGAAATTAGAAATTACGAGGATATAAGGGGAGAGAGAGAGAGAGAGAGAGAGAGAGAGAGAGAGAGAGAGAGAGAGAGAGAGAGAGAGAGAGGTATTCTAAATTTCAGTGAACTAAAATTCAAAATGTATTTCAATAATTATAATAATGTTGTACAGTTTACAACACAAAGTTTGTGTGTAAATTTTCAACATATTAGGATGCTACCCTGATTTTATGAATTATTCAATGATCCAGATTAAGTGGATGACAAACGCATGGCAAGAACGCTCACAGGTGCCTGAATACATTCTGGATATGTTATTGAACTTTCCGAAAAATATGCCTCCTATAACAAAATTCAGTGCTGCACTAACAGCCATGAACATGGGAAACTGCCTTGGTAAAGCTATAGATAGTGGAGAAAAGAAGCCGAAGTTATGGGAGGTAAGCTATTACCAAAATGACAGAATTAATCAATTTTAGCCATGTAATTTATTTTGAATAAGGATTGCATAATTGTATAATGAAATGTTCTATTCTTATCAGTGCTAATATCACAAGAAGAGAGAGACTATCCGCATGTGTATGCATGTGTGAGAGAATCTCAAATTTGAAACATTTTTGGTAACTGATTTTATTAGCTCTTTCACAATGTATGTAATAATACAGCATAATCTTTCCAACTTTATTCTAACTATACAGAACTATGTTATTAGATTTATCATTGATGGGGTATGGCTTTTAATGTCCCTGTATGTAAGGTACCCATGGGAAAACTCCAAACTTGACATGCAGCCTACAAAATTGATTAGCATCATATAGTTTGAACCAAAATGGTATTTGAAGAATCAGACAATTAGTGCAATGCAGTAACTGTTTCTTTGATAATAGTACTGATTTATTTTGTATACATATAGCTTAGACTACGGTAAAATAATACAAACACTGCATTTTCTTTTACATTTTTTTTTACATTTGTTGTTATTTTATTAAAGTATAGATTAACTCCAATATAACTATTGTGCCAACAAATATTCTTAGTCAAATGTGATCTGTATTTTGACTTGGCATAATGCATTTGTGAAAACAGTTGCTTGATGCCCAATTTAGAATGGGACACTGAAAACCACAGCAGTTAAAGAGCGTCCATAAATAACATGCCATTTTTTTTTTCATGGATTATTGCAACTGCAAATACAGCCTTACAAAAAAGGTCAAAATTATTTTCTAGAAAATTGTTTACGCTTTAGGCTTTCTAGAAAGGGAATATGCTTTTTAAATTCCTTCCACTCATTTGTATTTTGGATGGATTGCAAGGAGGGAAAATAACACAGCTGCTGCTCTTGAAACTTTTCCTTCCACATCCATAACTTTACTGCAAAGGTTTAATTGGATCATACATATTTTCTAATTTTGATTTTTTTCTTGTTGGTTAAACTCTTGTTGGTTAAACTTTTGTTGGTTCAACAGGATTTAAGTCCCAAATTATTAACATTTAATTGTCAACAAGAAAGATTAAATCTTTATACCAGGTGGAAGGGAGGTCATTATATTAATTTAACCAGTGATAACTTTCAGTATTTAAACACATTTTATGTCTTACGTTTTTGTCTCTGACCAATTTCTACAGGGATATTTTAGATTTGTCGAAAACAAGAGACATACAAGCTGATAATGCTGCAGGTTGTGTGGGTGTCACTTACACTAGGTCAGTATATAAACACACCTTGCCACTGCTACCATAGCAGTGTAGGCCAATCAGAATGCCAGTTGTAGATGTTAGCACCCTGTGTTGTGCTTGCAAGCGACTACCATGTTTACATCCAGAAGCTGGTTTGGATCCCTAACCAACATCAATGCAACATTGCCAAATTCACATCTGACTAAGCTGCTTGGAATATTCCTTTAATTCTTTTAAGTGATTAATTATTTCGAAACTCTGTGTGATGTCCTATAATTACTACCGAAACTAATGTCAGAAATACATTACTCCATGCATCTTACAAATAACAAAGTATTATCTTTGTACTTTATGGTGGAATTACGCATCCAATTTGGAACAAAACCCATTTATTTTTTCGAAATTGAGCAAAGAACAAAATACCATTAGACTTTTTTTGTTTGTAATACTTCTATGAAGCATATATTAGAAGGAATGTAATAAGTGTCCTTCCACCTGGTATATAGGCTTAGAATCTGCCATGACAGCTTTCCACTTGGAACTTTGTCATGGCCTAACAATGCTTACTAATAGGCTTACGTTCTACACATGCAACTTCCACTATAACACCTTCTGTCATATGCAGCAGAAAGTCAAGAACTGCATGTGGTTTCTGAATCAATAAATGTTCGTTGCTGCCTTAAGTGAATCAAAGCCTTTTGGTATGCATTAGTGTAAGAAAATCAATATATTTAATTTTACAGTTTGTGTATGAAGATGTTATGAATCTATTAGCTAAAATTACCAGTGTGGCAGCTGTTATCTACACCAGTAGCTTCAGAGACTGTGCATTAAAACCTATTGTAGAGAAAGAAAAGGGCTGGACAGAAAACTTCTGCTTAAACATGGGATTTGATGACCCCCACTTTGTGGATTTCTTGAGACTGTTTTTAATTATTAACAGGTAACTATCGTACCAACATAGTAATAATATTATAAAGTAAGAATGTGTATGTGTGTGTGCAGAGGAATCTCAAAAACTTGAAAAGGAATTTTAGCAATTCTTCAACACCACTGAAAAGCAAGGTTTCTTTCCAGTAAACAGGAGCCAAAAGATGCTTCCAAACATTTCAATTAGGGGATTTGCAAATCTTTCATATTTACCAATAACATAGCAAGAGGAAAAGATTGCAAGGATTTAAAACACATAGGTGAAGAATTGTTACAATTATTGTTATATTAACAAAAAATTTATCCCTGATATGTTGGCTGTTATCCTGTTATTATTACGTAAAATGGACTTCTTGCCTATGGACTCAATTCTGTTTGCAATGTACTTCTTCTCAGGCAGGAGATGCAAGACTGATCAACATGGTACAATGGGCATATTAGGGACAAGATGAGAAGGTGGAAGTCACTACAACAAGTGACTACAACACTACAAGTCTTCTGTCTTACCATGCAAAGCAAAGCCAATGAGTCTTAAGGGCAGTCAAAGCAAACAAACCAATATGTATTAAGCCAATCTAGTGATTTTTACTTTCTCTACATGTACTATGGCATTCTACCCAAAATTCCAATACCAAAATTTCATCAGATTTCACCAGGAATAGACATTTTAGGTTCCCTGTGTCCAAAAAGAGCATTTTTAGAAAAAAGACCATGTGTGTATGTGTGTCATGTGTCTGTGGTATTCAAGTTTAGTATCTTCCAGAGATGCAACACAAAGATTTTGAGAAAAATCCCACACCCCAAACTACCCTTTACATGGAAAATTTTTTGAAAATGTTGATTTTCTCAAAAATGGCTCTTAGCGATTTTGATTATAATACTGTGTATTGAAGACATTTACATGACAAATAAAATGTACATTTTGAATTTTCTGGGAATAGCCTCGAAGATCTCTTTACTCTGGATGAATTTTCTGAATGTTGCATAACTGGTAAACTGTAAGAGATATACAAAAACTTAATACACAAAAAAGTGGATCTTGTTAAACATATAATTTATGTCTTATACATTTTTTTTGCAGAGTTAGTCCCTTTTGAGATATTCCTTGTTATTGGTTCCAGTTTTAAAATACTTGAAACTTTTGGAAATTTGTCAACTCCTGGCAATGCGAAGAACCAGATTTCATTCATATAGCAATCAGCTTTTAAAAGATTTAACTATCGCTTTTGTCTAATTTCATTTCTGCTTACAAACGAGCAAGTAATAGGACCATTTCCGTTAATGTTTATCTCAATTAGCATGAAGTAATAGTTGGAAGAATAAGCTTTTTAACAATAGTAATTTGATGCCAAGATGTAGAGAAAATTAGGTGAATGGAGCACATCAGAGTTTTATTACTGTGACTGCCTTGCTGACCCATGATCGCCGCCATTCTCATGCTTTTTGTATATGTGTAGTAGCAACTAGAAGCCTTGGAATGCACATCAGCAACTTAGTAACTTCTATTGACTCAGTCATGGCTTTATAAGGAAGAGTTATAAGCCAAGTTAGTCAGTCTGTCTGTCAATCTTCGGCTGGAGTGTTAGCACTGTCATGAGAGGAGTAGCATGAGAGACTTTCTGTGCATCAAAGCATTGAGTAAATTGTTGTGCAACAATGAATTAAAGAATTATTTGCAACCAATTTTGAAGTAAATAAAACTTTTGGTGTCAGCAGAGGGATTTTAGGTCAAAATAGAGGAGATGATAAAAACTTTTCTAGCCTAAATTAAGATAGGAATGAAATCAGGAAGATGGAATCTAGCAAAGAGAAGATGAGAAATGAAATAATGACTGTGAAATGGAGAACTTGAAAAATAAGAGTTACCGACCAAAATGGGCAAACAACTGGCCTACTTGGAGAAAACATGGAAGAGCTCAGCAGAAGGTTGAAGGAGCTTCACCAATGCATTAACATCCTGGAAGACATCGGGGAACATGTTAATGTGCTGGGGGGAAGAATCAATGACAGCACCAAAAGATGCTCAATGGAAGGCTTAAAGATTTGAAGGTTGAGATGATAGGGTGTGATATAACATCTGTGCACATCAAGCCACCCAAGTATGACGGAACAACCACTTTTGAAGTCTTCTGCAGGCAGTTTGCCACCACCACAACCCACAACTAATGGTCTACAGAAGAGGAAGCTGTACAGCTAATAGCAAGCCTCCAGAGATGGGTGCCAGAAATACTGAATGCAACTCTGACATCGGCAACATTCGGGCAGATCTGGGAGACTTTCGAGATCCGGTTTGGGAACCATTGCTTGAGAGCAGCTTACAGCAGCCAACTTAAATTGAGGATGCGACAACCAGAGAAGACAATGCAGGAGTTTGCTTGTAAACAAAGCCCTGGTTAACTTACCACCTGCTTACTTGTCTCAGGAAGCTGCCTACTCCTTCGTCTTAAGGATGCGTGTCGCCAAAATGAAATGGCATTTTATTTATGGACGCTCTTTAACTGCTGTGCTTCTCGCGTCCCATTCTATACTGGGTGTAAAAGATCGCTTAATTTTGCTCAAAGGCCTCTCTATGAGGTTTGAGGTTCTTTTACGTGTCGCCGAGATACGATACCGTCTGATGCTCGGCGACTATAAGACGATCCACGAGGCGCTAACAGCGGCACTTAGAATGGAAACGGCCAAGATAACAGCTGTGTTCACCTCGAAGACGAGAATTATTCGCCACAACATGGACAGAGAAACAGTCCTGTGTGGTGTGATTGGGACTTGATCAACCAGAACACCTAGTGAGAGACTGTCAACGTCAAAGCCTGCGAGCAAGCAGAAGACATGCGGGACATCTAGGCACTATCATCTCTAACCCCTCTAGTGACGCTGTGGACCCTAGGCAGACGAGTGGACGACAGTCTCATCACAGATGGAGTGCCGGATACTGTGGTCAGTAGTGGACCGTAATCAGGCTTTTCGTGGCGAAGGGCTTCCCGATACGAATACCCAGTCGGCCCTATTAACTAGTGAAAGACAACTTGCCTGTAGCGAGAGAGACCCTGTTGGAGTTCACACTGAAGCATTGTGATTCTATGAGTGTTCGTCACGAGGGTAACTGAGAATGTGAAATTGGGATTGGAGCCCTTAGGAGCCACGAGATGAAGTCGACGTAGACCGGAGTGTTTTGCGACTCGGCCGAGACTAGATGTTACTCCGGAGCCTACATGAACATCCGGGGATTTGCAGGGTGATCCTGAAGGAGGATGAGCAGTGCCTGCAAGAAGTTAGGTGGTGGTGAAGGCGTACCTGGAAGACCAATAGTCAAGTAACGTGATATTGGACCGGAAGACGTCAATGAAGGAATTATGAGTTATCCCGGCATTGTTGCTTTGTCGGGAAATGCCCTTGAGGCCGCTGAACCCAACGGACACCGATCAGAACATCAAGGCCCGGAACGGATATGGGAAAGTGCGAGCCAGCAGCTGCTGTATCACCGTGCGACGGATCCGAATAGCCAGCACCGGAAAGACTTGTTGAAAAGGGCGACCGACCATGTGACCACTTTACAATTAGAAAACCGATAAAGTCTATATACAGCAAAGGGAACGGCGCACTCCTCTTCAGCTGCTCAGGTGCGAGCACCCGTGATACCTCTGACATTACTAGAAGTAACCGGGCCGGACACATGAGCCCCTCCCGAAAGGGGTCTGTTCGGATTGGGTTGGACTCTGTGAGGCAGTGGTCCCGATGCCTATGGGAGATTGCACGGTGCTGCCTGGGCGGGGTTGTGAGTCGCCTCAATGTCCTCCGGTCACTAGCCTGGAGAGCAAATAGCTATCACTCCCATCGAGGTAAATGGTAGTCTTCCCTCTAGTAAGTGGCGTATCCTCTTAGTCCTTGCACGAGCCAGGGGACCGGCTTATAATATAGACACCGGCCTAATGAAAAACCCCACGGACATGATCCCTACCGACTATTCCATAACATCGATACTGCAATGTCGATGTTATGACCTATCCGGTAACCGCCAAGAAGTGTTCCCCTGGCAAAGCAAGCAGAAATCCTGAGAACATGAAATCAAGGGGAATCATTGATTGGTATTCCTCTATAGTCTTGGCGAGAACTGCGAGCTACACTTCAATGTACTTATAGGAAGTTGAATGCCATCACCAGAAAGGGCTGTTTCCCCATACCCTGGATTTTTGAGATCCTGGATATCCACACACGCTCGTGCCCAGGGTTTCTCGTTTTGGCCGATCCCAGATTCAGGAAGAAGGCCGGATTCCCGAAGGACCGAGGGGTCTTGCAATTTAGGTTAGGCCCATTAGCCTATGCAACAAGCACCACATGAAATCAGTGATAAGGTTGACTTAAGTCGTCTACCTGCTATATCTAGAATACATCATGATTGTTGGCAGAACTTCAAGAACATCTCGAGAACCTGACCCAGATACTGCAAAGGCTACAGAGAGCTAACTTGAAGGCAAAGTGCCAATCTTCTGCACACTACTTGAACCACATAGTCTCATCATCTGGGGTGGCCACGGACCCGTAAAAGGCTCGGACACTGAGAAATTGGCCTCGCCAAAAGTCAAATGAGAGAGGCAAAGTTTCTTAAGCCTATGCAACTATTATCGTCAGTTCGTCAGAGGTTTCTCCACCATTGAGAAACTCCTCACTTGTCTGACAGAAGAGCACCAGCCTTACATGTGGTCAGAAGAGGCAGAGAGCATGTTCCCGTCGCTTAAGTCAGCACTCTGCAGTGTTCTTATTTTAGGATTTCCACAATCTGGTAATGACTTTATTGTGGACACTGATGCCAGCGACACCAGCAATGACAACATTCTATCGCAGGTTCAGAATAGCCAGGATCAGGCAATAGCCTCTACAGCTTGGCATTCCTAAAAGAACTACTGTGTTACCTGGCGAGAGCTCCTGGCAGTAGTAAAGGTGCTGGAGCATTTCCACAAACACCTGTATGGGCAGTGATTCCACCTGAGGACTGATCACTCCACCTCCATTTGGCTGTTAAGCTTCAAAAACCTGGAGGACCAGACACACCATTGTATCCAGAGGCTGCAAGAGTACAATTTTACATCAGAAAGGAAAGAGCCACTCCAATGCAGACAACCTGTTCTGAGGAGTGCAGCAACTGCATCAAGGTTGAGGAAAGGGAGCGTTCTGCAGCTGTCTGAGTTATCTCAGTGGTGCCTGCAGATGGATAGAATAGCACAGAGCTGAGGAGAGAACAAATGACAGACGCCAATTTGGGGGCACTGCTGGGAGAAGTGGAGGTAGGGATAGGACAAGCTGGGAGACATCACACCAAGGAGTAGTGTGCACAATCCTAAAGGCCCAATTGGACTTACTGGAAACCAAGAAGGGAATATTGTTCAGAGTATGATAGTCACCTGATGGGAAGACCCAAAGAGAGCAGCTGAACCTCCCCCAGAGTAAGATCACAGAAGTCCTAGAGGAAATACATTTGGGGACTTTAGAAGGACATTTTGCACCCAGTTGAACCATTGACAAATTCCAACAATGGTGCTAGAGGCTAAGGCTACAAACAGATGTTGAGAGGTACTGCCGCCAATGTTATGTGTGTAGCAAGTTGCAGCCCACAGTCAGGATCGAATGCAACTGTAGGAGCACTCTTCAAACACATAGCCAATGATGCAGCTGGGCTATTCTCTTTGCCAGACAGGGGCAACAAGTTTCTGCCATAGTTGCCATGGATTTCTTTAACTGCCCAGAGGTGTACGCCATCAATACCCACATGTTGTTCTCTGTGGTCTAAGGGTAACATGCTAGCCTCTGATTCCCAAGATTGCAGGTTAAAAACTGGCAGAAGGCAATGGATTTTTTTCATGCATAAAAATCATTAGCATGGCTTCCTTTGGAAGGGAAGTAAAGCTGTTGGTCCCGTCTGACAGATTTATGGCACATAAAAGAACATTAAGCCTCATAAAGAAGCCTTTGAGCAAAATTAAGCAGTCTTTCATAGCCAGTATAGAAGAGATTCTGAGAATCACAGCCGTTAAAGAGCATCCATAAATAAAAGTCAGTTTAATTTAATTGCTAACCATGAGGCCAAGACCATTGCAAATTGTCTCATAGAAAAACTGTTTTGTCACTATAGGATGCCATTGGAGCTATACACTATCAGGGCATCAATTTTGAGTCCAACTTGAATGACGGAGACACTGGAGTGACTTAGAGTGCACAAGACATGCACAACACCTCTTTATCCACAGTCAGGCAGCATGGCTGAGCAGTAATTTTAGATATAACAAATGTGACATTTTTCTTGATATGAAAAATGAAAAATTGTTTTACTTTCCCACTTATTGATCTTGTAGCAATCAACCTCTTAATATTTCATATTTATAATCCAGCTTAATTTAATACTGTAAAAAATGAAATACATCTTGTTTCACAATCACTTCAGATACTTTAGAAAACAGAAACTACAGAAAAAAATCTAATGATTCCATTCACTTGACTTTCTCAACATCTCTGTAACAAATTGTTAAACTGCATCATGCTAATCGAGATAAACATCAGCAGAAATCGGCTTATTACTTGCTTCCTTGTAAAAATAAGGGAATACATTAGATTAAAGCAATAGTAAAACCATTTACAAGCTCGTTCCTATGATATTTTGTTTCTTTGCGTGACTAGAAGTAACATTCCCATATGAGAAAAGTTTAAATATTTTAAAACTGAAACTATTAATAAGGAATATCTTGGAAATGGTCAACACCACAAAAAATGTATATGACATAAATTATGAGTTTTAAGTAGATTTACATTTTTTATTCAGCAAGTTTTTGTTTATCTCTTACTGTTCACCAGTTATATAAACTTCAGCAAAATTCATCCAGAATAAAGAGATCTTCAGAGCCTGTTCCCAGAAAATGTAATATATAAATTTTATTTACGTAAATATCTTTAACATTATACAAAAATTTAATCAAAATCATTTGAATCATCTTTGAAAAAAAATCAATATTTTTGAAATTTTTTCCATGTAAAGAGTAGTTTAGGGTGAGGGAATTTTCCTCAAAATCTTTGTGTTGCACCCTTGGAAGATACTAAACTTAAATACCAAGTTTGGTATTTTATTGACTTTTAATTTTAATTTTTGAGTCATTGTGTTCATAGACACAGGGATCTTTTTCTAAAAATGCTATTTCTATTACAGGGGACCTTAAAACGTGTATTACCAGTGAAATCTCGGTATCAATTTTTGGGCAGAGTGCAATACCTTCTCTACCCATGTATTATGTAGAGAAAGTAAGAATATAGCCTTGGCTGAAGAATACAAATACCATAACAATTCTAGATTTTCAAATTTTACTAACTGTAGCATTTATTGAGCAGAGCATAACTTTGATATCTATATTAATTAGATTTTAATACTATCTTGTTTATTTTCTTTTTGCTTAGTGACCATGGAGGTGGAAGCCTTCCAGCCCACACAGCACATCTTGTTCACTCTGCTCTTTCTGATGCTTATCTTTCATATGCTGCTGCTGTTAATGGCATTGCTGGTTACAAAGATGGACTAATAATTCAAGAGGTAGTAACTTTTAACGTTATGGCTCTAAGAATGATACCTCTGGAAGTATATGTACTAAGAAAAATGAGTCAAATTTAGCACTCTTAAGCTGTGTTAATTTAGATATTTACCTTTAAAATGTTTCATAGGATGTTTTTCCCATCATCAGCTAGAGTCGACTTATCAGTTTTGAAAACATCATAATATGACAACTAAGTTAAACAGAGAAGAGAGGGATAAGGGGTGTGGCCTATATAGGAGTAGCTGAACTGAAGGAGAGCAAGTGTAAAGGAAAAGAGGGAAAGAAAACCAAGGAGGGGAAAGAAAAGAAGAGGGAGAATGGCAGAGGAAGAGAAAGATTTAAATGGTAGTGGAAAAAAAAAGAGGGGGGGGGAGAAAAATAGGAGGTGGGAAAATTGTTTTAAAGCAATAATATAAGCAGTGACAACCTCTAGTAGGGGGTTCTTACATTCCAGAGTTCTGGCTTCAAATCTCAGTTGGAATGAAATGTCTACATTGGGTTTCTCCTGAAGAAGGTTAGGTAGCTCTAAGTTCAATGGGTGCCAAGCTCATTTGAGCAGCATTTCACTCATTTTATTCATTCATAGTCCAGTGTGACCTACTTAGTTAATACAAACATAAAAAAGAGAAAAAAAAATATAAGATAATTAAAAAATAAAGAAATGCAAGCCTGGGTACAGATTCTAGTTTTAAAATGAAATAAAGTAACCATCTGTACAGTTTTTAGTAATCAGTATAAATAGAACACACAATATCATCCTTCAGTATAGAAACTAAATACTTTGACACAAACTTCCAAGATGGACAAAAATCTACGACCTTTCTCTTCCTCCTTCCACATATGATATGGACAGGGGGTAAACTTGGGATTGGCATATTGTTAGCATGCATATGCATAGAGAAACAGGCCTTGGTTTGACTCAAAAAATGTTCATAATATGAATGAGTTTTTAACAAAATTGCCCTCCGTTTTGATTATGAAGTATGGTCACCCTATTAATAATAAAAGTTCTAGATTCATGGCAGCAGCTCTTCTTTCTTGTTTAGGTAAATTAGTTTTTTGTTAATGCTAATGGTACTTGCTGGGAAGTACTTTACTCTATTTGTCTAGATTTGCTCTGCCTTTCATAAATAGATTATTACAACACATAAATAGCTAAACCAGATAATAAACTCATTATGAAAGACCACAGAGATTGTAAAACAAAAAACAAGACATAATTTCCAAATATTTTAAATGATATTCATATCTTTATTCATTGCAGGCAACCAAATTTCTTATGGACTTAATGAAAGAACTTGGAGACTGTCCTTCTGATGATGAACTAAAACAATGTTGTGAAAAGAAAGCAAAGAATGGTATTCCCGGATATGGCCATGTTGTGTTGCAAGTAACTGATCCAAGATTCACAATCTTAAAGACTTATGCTGAAAAGCATATGAAGGATGATAAAATGGTTAAGGTAAATATACTTTTAAAAACTTAAACACTAATTTCCAAAAAATAAAAACAGCATTTGAATTTCAATGCAAGCTATTGTATGCACATGTTTTCTGAGCAGTCAGTCATTCAGAAAATATACCACTTACATCAACTAAAAACTATGCTAGAAAGTTACTTGCCATGTAAATGATAGCTTGCATGTGATCACTAGTAGTGGATTTCTGTTGCCTAAAAATTAGGAAATACACATGTATTTAAGGCTGAAAAATCTATAAAAATATAAGCACTCTAAAAATGTTGTTGGTAGGTGGTTGGTATCTAATGTTGAACAGTTGGCAGTGAAGCCATTTGCTCTCTTGCATTCCAGCATTTTGATGTCATATTATCATGTTGACTAAAGGTTGGGCAGCGGAGTATATACTCTAAAACTGTTGAGAATGAGCAACAATGAGCAAAGTAAGTCTTCCTAGCTTTAGACTGAAGTTCAGATAGTAACATACACAAACCTGGTTGCAATTCAAAAAAAGTATCGTCTTCTATGTTTGTGCATGCATTGCTGTCTCATATGCTAAAATGTGCCTCAAGCAAGAACATTTCTGTGCTATGATTTTCTATAATTTTTAAAGTCTATTTAGGGGAGAGAGAATTTCTTGAAGGACTGCAATGAGTATTGGTAAATATTTTCCCTTCACAATCCACAGTTTATCAATGGTTTCCAGAGTTTAGATAGATGATTTATTTCATCTTTTCAGTTACAAACTTCATACATAGTTACTTTCCTGGAGTTGCTGAATTTGGTATCATATAACACCCTGGTTATTTATGTATATGTACCTTTCCCTCTAATTATATATTTTTATACCTTACCAACTTAATCTATTTATCTCTTTTATATTTTCAACCTTGTCAGTTTTATTATTAAGATCCTTTCTTTTTTTGGCGATTTTCCTCCTCCATTTCTCTCTTACTTTCCCTTACTTAGCTGTTTCCGAAATGTTTTCTTATTGTTTCCAAAAAGTTTTAAGTACACTATCTCTGGCAGTAATTTTTACCAGCTTTTATTCCATGATTACTTTCTCTACACATACTATGTACATAGTGTATAAAGAAGGTATTGTATTGCACCCAAAAATTTGATATCAAGATTTCACTGGAAATACATGTTATGAGACTCCCTGAATCCAAAAAAAGCATTTTTAGAAAAATGTCCTTGTGTGTGTGCGTGCATGTGTGCATGTGTGTGTGCAGCATAGCTCAAAAATGAAAGGACCATTAAATACCAAATCCCCCACCCCCAACTACACTTTACATGTGGAACTTTTTTCGAAAATTTTGATTTTCTAAAAAATGGCTCTAATGATTTTGATTAAAATATCATATATTAAAGATATTTACCTCACAAATAATATGTATATCTTGAATTTTCTGGCAATAGCCTCTGAAAGCTAGTTTATTCTGGATGAATTTTATGGAATGTTGCATAACTGCTAAACCGTAAGAGATAAACAAAAACTTGCCACACAAAAAATGAGGAGCACGTTAAAACACACCATTTATGTTATATACATTTTTTTCGTTGAGTTGATTGTTTTTGAAATATTCCTTGTTTTCACTTTCAGCTATGAAAAACATACTTTTCTCATACAGGAATTTGTCAGCTGTCCATACAAACAAAGGAACTACAGTCACATAGCAACCAGCTTTTGACTATCACTATAACCTATGGTACTCCCTTATTTTGCTTCTACTTACAAGGAAGCAATTAATAAGATTATTTCTGCTAATTTTTTCTCGATTAGCATTAAGTAAATAGAAGCATAAGCTAACAATAATTTGTTGCAGAGATGTAGAGAAAGTCATGTGAATGGAACACATCAGATTTTTTTTCTCTCCACATTTTAGTTTCTTCACACTCAATTATACAATGCAAATTGTTATCAGCATTGCCACATAGTGGGCAGAGATCTTTATCAACTTTTAGATCTTTTAGTAATATTGTTCATGTTCTTGCCATGCTAGACCCTCTCTTTCTATTTTTCTACAGACATCAATTGTAATTGTAATTTATTAGCAGCCTATAGACTCTTTTCGAGTATCGGGCATTGTCAGTTTACATTAAACAAAATTAGCATTAAATAAATTTAGTCTACATAAATTATAAAAATACATTAATATATACAGGATGTTTGGTTTAAAAGTATTAATATAGTCTACATAAATTATTTTAAAAATTCATGATATCATACACAGGATTGTTCAGTAAATATGTCTTGAGACATTGTTTAAATTTAACAGCATTTTCATTTTTTACATATGCAGGGAGTCGATTATACATGTGTAATCCTATTATTTAGAGATCTTTATTTACAGATTTTACATTGTAGCTGGTATAATGTAAGTCAAGTTTGCATCTAGTATCATGGTTATGTATTTCACTATTTAGTTTTGGTTTTTTCTGGTTAATTAAGTAAGTTACTTTGTATATGTATGGAGATACTACAGTAAACATCTTTTCTCTTTTAAAAACTTCCCTGCATGATTTTCGACTCCCCATTTTAAACATAGTTCTGATACATTTCTTTTGTAGCACTAGAACCCTTTGCATATGCATTTTATTACAACCCCCCCATAATTCAATACCATATTGGATATGTGAATAAATTAACCCATAGTATATAAGTTTTAGAACCTCAACATTACAAGTTTTTGCAAATTCCCTTATTAAATACAAACCTTTACTTATTTTTTTACAAAGGTCATCGATATGATTAGTCCAGGACATGAGTTTATCTACTTGCATTCCTAAAAATTTGTGAGAATCAGATTCCTGTATTGCAACATTTCCAAAGTTAATATGAAATAATATATCTTTTTTTCTTCTTGCTTAACTCAAATTTAATTATATTTGTCTTAATTCAAAATCTTCTCGGGCTTCTAGCCAGTTTTTACCTGGCTAGAAGCCCGAGAAGATTTTGAATTAACACATCGCCAGGAAAGCTTCAGTTCTTATATTTGTCTTGTCAGGGTTATTAGTGAGGTTGAGAGATTTAAAAAATGTGTTTATTCTTAGCGATCCATTGGTGGCTAATGATTTCAAGTCAAGATCATTGTTTGCTTTACATATAATAATGGTGTCATTTGCATAGCTTATAATTTTACAATTAGGTGTCGAATACATATCATTTAAATATAAAATAAAGAATAATGGTCCAAGTACTGAGCCTTGGGGTACACCGTATTTAACTATTTCAGCACTTGATTTAAATTTTCTTCTTTTTTTTTCTTGTTTGAAACTTATTTCTGTGTATTATACATGACCTTTTAGATACAACGAAATTAATCTATTGGTAACCCCTCTAATACTGTACTTTTCTAAGATTAATAGTAATGTATCGTGTTGGACACAGTCAAACACCTTAGATAGATAAAAAAATATGCTTACAGTTTTCTTTTTTTCATTTAGATTACTTAAGATGTTGTGAGTAAAGTCTATTAGGGCCATGGTGGTTGATCTTTTAGCCCGAAAGCCATGCTGAAAATCATTTAAAATATCATATTTTTCAATGAAATTCATAATTCTCTTCAATAGTATTTTTTCAAACAACTTAGCTATTACCGAGGTAAGGGTTATAGGTCTATAGTTTTGCATGTTACTTTTGTCTCCCTTTTTATGTATCGAAATCACAGTACTAATTTTTAAACAATCTGGGAAAATTCCTAGGTTTAGTGATGTATTTATTAGATGAACCAAGGGGGTGCTCAAAACATGTTTACATCTTTTTAACAATTTAGAGCTAATTCCATCCCATCCAGTGGAATTTTTATTTTTAAATCCATTAATTAATCTTATAACTTCATCTGCCGTAGTATCATACAGATAAAGCGAATTTCCTATACCCTTATTAGTTTTAAAATGTGCAACATCAGGGGTATTTTGATTGCTAGCAACATTTATAAAGTAATCATTAAAAAAATTGCATATCTGAAGTGGATTATTTTCTATGCAGTTATTAATGAGTAGATTAATATTTTCTTGCTTTAACTTTTCTTCCCTCATGCTATTAATCATTGACCATGCTGTTTTTGAATAGTTACTAGTATCAGAAAGCTTTCTTATAACCTTTTGTGATTTATTGTTTATCAATTCATCCTCATATGCCTTTTTAAATTGTTTGTATTTGATATTGTAGTGCTTGAGTTTTGTTGATTTAGCAAGTAGATATAAATCCTTTATTTTTTCCCTCAACCTCAAAGCCTCTCTTGAAATCCTTACTTTATGTTTTTTTAAAGGTACCCATATTTTGTTTACTATAGGGCAGCATAGCTCAATGTAGAGGTTTAGAATTTCATAAAATGTATTCCATTTTTCATTGTCTCCAATGAACTGAGAACAAAGCAGCCTAAGACTGGTCTGCATGAAATTTTGTTACACCACAACACCACCTATGCCCACTCTACACTAGAAACAACCCTAATTTTTTAAGGTGTTATGAGTCAAATATTTGTCAAACATCTTCCCTAAAGTGCAAATCTGACCCTAAGTGACCTTTTTTCTATCCCCATAATAAAAGAAAAAATTTGAGGTAAAAGTCTGAAATATCTGAAGCTGCAGTAGCTGCTTACTAAAAATCTATTCACACTCTTTGCAAAAAGAATGGTGTTAGGCATTTGAAAAGTAGTTTGAAAGGATGAAACATGATTACAGTTGAGAACACTTCAAAACATGGAATAATAAAAACTATGCATTCATTCTCAAAACTTGTAAAGCACAAAAAATGACTATCACCAACATATATATTGCTATAGCACATATTTAATGCTATAAAATTAATGTTGTATACATCAGCATCATGTAAATGGTAATTATGCTGATATCTGTGGAGTCTCTGAATTCATATGCTAATTTCAGAAGTAATTTTTAATTAATCACAATAGTCCCACACCAAACAAGCACAAGAACAAAATATGTGAAGAGGAGACAAAATATTTAACCACTCAATAAAAAAAGCATGTATTAAGCAATTATTACATAGAATATTAAAGGAAAACTCAGATGTGTTCCATTCACATTACTTTCTTTAGCTGTTCTACAAACAAACTATTTTTACAAAACATTATACATTTATGCTAAAGTTGTCGTATTACTTGCTTCCTGTAGCAGTAGGATTTAACATGATAGTTAAATCTTTTAAAACATTGGTTGCCTTGTGAAACAACTGAATTTGCTTTGCTCTGCCAGGAGTAAAACCAAAGAAATATGAAACGAAACCTCCCATTTGAGAAAAATTTAACTAAATTTGAAGCCGATAACAGGGAATATCTTGGAAATTATTAACTCTACAAAAAAAAAAATCTGATGTGTTCCATTCACATGACTTTCTCCACATCTCTGAAACAAATTATTGTTGCATTTATTTACTTAATGCTAATCAAGAAAATTAGTGGAAATGGCTCTAGCATTTATTCAAAATCCTTAGAGCTATTTTTGAGAAAATCAAAATTTTCAAAATTTTTTCCATGTAAAGGGTAGTTGGGGGTGGGGATGATTTTGTTGAAAATCTTTGTGATTGCAAGATACCAAACTTAAATACCAACAGCCTTTTCGTTTTTGAGCAATGCTGCATACCCACACCCACCCACCCACACATGCAATCCCACACCCACACCCACAACATAACACACACTCACACACCTACATGTATTCCTGGTGAAATCTTGGTATTGAATTTTTGGGAGCATTACAATACCTTCTCTGTAGTAGTAGTAGTGGAGCTATAGGGCGCACAACTACAACGGTTATTAGTGCCCAGATATATAATGCCTTCTCTGTACACTATGTACATAGTACATGTAGAGAAGGTAAAAATGTATATAACATAAATTGGATGTTTTATCGACATCTATATTTTTTGTGTAGTAGGTTTGTGTCTTTCTCTTATGGTTTAACAGTCATGCAAAATTTATCCTAAATGAAGAGGTCTTCAGAGACTACTCCCATAAAATTCAAGATGTACATTTTGTACTATCTTTCCTTCAAGTTATTTTAATCAAAATTGTTAGAGCCATTTTTGAGAAAACATTTTCAAAAATGTTTCCAAGTAAAGGGTAGTTTGGGGCGGGGAGATTTTATTCAAAATCTTCATGTTGCATCCTTGGAAGATATTAAACTTAAATCCCAATTTGGTATTAAACAGTCTTTTCATACTCTCATTCTCACACATATGTGTGCACACGCACACACACACACAAGTTTCTAAAAATGCTTTATTTGGATTCAAGGGGTCTCAAAACACATATTTCTGGTGAAATCTTTGTATCAAATTTTAGGTGGGATACAATACTTTCTCTATCTACTATGTACATTGTTCATACATGCTAGAGAAAATAACAGTTCAGCTTAAACTAATTATTTTCCATATATAACTAATTGAAAAACTGGAAAATTTCAAAATTTCAATAGATTGTGAGAATCCTATTTTTTACTTTCTCTACATGTACTATGTACATAGTGTATAGAGAAGGTACTGTATTCCACCCAAAAATTCAATACCGAGATTTCACCAGGAATACATGTTTTGAGTCCCCCTGAATCCAAAAAAATCATTTTTAGAAAAAGGTCCCATGTGTGTGTCTGTGGACAGCATAGCTCAAAAATGAAAAGACCCGTAAGTAAGAAACTTAGTATTTAAGTTTAATATCTTCCAAGGATGCGACACAAAGATTTTCAAGAAAATCCCCCCACCTCCAACTACCTTTTATTTGAAATTTTTTCAAAAATTTTGATTTTCTCAAAATTAGCATGACACACAAAATGTATATCTTGAGTTTTCTGGGAAAAGCTTCTGAAGACATCTATATTCTAGATGAACTTTGCATAACTGGTAAACCATAAGAGATAGACAAAAACTTACTACACAAAACTTGTAGAGCTCGTTAAAACTCACAATTTATCTTACAAAACTTTTTTTTTTCATGGAGTTGACTGTATTTAAGATATTCCTTGTTAAAACTTATACTTTTCTCATGCGGGACATTGTCAACTCCTGGCCATAAAAACAAAGGCACTTCAATCACATGTCAACCAGCCTTTAAAAGATTTGACTATCACTTTAGTCCAGTGAATTCCCTTATTTCCTTTCTAATTACAAGGAAGCAAGTAAAAAACCATTTCTGCTAATTTTTTCTTGATTAGCATTTTTAGCAATAATTTGTTGCACAGATATAGAGAGTCATGTAAATGGAACACATCAGATTTTTTCCCTCTATCTCTCTAAAATTAAAATTAAGAAATGCCAAGTACAATTATTTCTTTATGTTTATATATTAAAGTCAAATAAAATAAATGTTTTAATGTTTAGTTCTGATTTTCACTATATGTATATTACTTTGATTCAGTACCTATACATAACAATGTTTATGAATTTATTGCCAACTGAAAGAGCTGATTATGACCCATTTGGTTTCTGAAAAAATATTTTCATCATTTTATACAATGTATATAAAGCATTTACTTTGTTTTTCAGATAGTCGAGAAGTTAGCTGGCATTGTACCACCTTTGCTGAAAGCTAGTGGCATGCATAATGCCTGCCCAACTGTTCATGCCCATTCAGGAGCTATCCTTCACGTAAGAAGCATTTATTTTCTTCGTGTACTGTCAGCAGACCCTTGAAACAAACATTTTATTCAAATACCTATCTGTGTTACACTACATGCAGAGTACTACTCAGTAGACAGGGCCCATGTCAGCCCTGTTAGCTAATACTTTGAAAAATAATAAAATAACTTCCTTAAAATTCTTGTGAAAAAAGTTACACTTCATTACTGGTTTCTGTCAGCCAATATGCTTATGATAACTTTTTTTTTAAATTCTATTTTATTTTACATCACTTTAACAGCTTGCCCATATCCTGACAGAATTGCTAGTTAAGGAAACATGTTTACAGTAAGAGGTGGACAGTAGTTTTTAAGATCTCATCCCTATTCCAATGACCTTTGCTTAGTGCCAAGCAGATGGTATTAGAGGGGTATCCAGTGAAGCTGTACTACACTGTAGTCAGATAGTGTCACCTGTAATGAGATAGCAAAGTGCAGCTAGCGTTCTAAGGTCACATCTCCTCATGCCATTCTTACCACTTAGCTCCACAACAGGTGGATGGGGTTAGGGGTGTCATTCAGTCTACTGCTTGCACTTCTTGGATAGATGGCAGCACAATTGCAATTACCATCTAAATTCACTTTTGTTATAGGGAAACTTTTCATTGTGGTATTAAATATGCAATATCCGATATTTACATTGGTGACTGAGGAACCATGAAAAAACCCAACCAGATCAGTTGGCCCATGGGATTTGAAGCTAGGACATCCCAGCCATCCCATTCAGTTCCTAGAACATTAAACCCAGGCTGCTAGCAATTCTGTAATGCCAAGTTCTCCATCAGACCATTACATAACTTTCTCTGTTTTAACATTGCAGCCAGGTTTCAAATGCAGGAGCGTAAGCACAGTAGTAAATGTCAGTAAGACATTCATTCCCCTGTATTCCTTCCCATAAAAATAGCTTGCCTATTGCCTTATTCAAACATCTGACAGAGTTTGTGTGATAAATAGATAAATTTCTATAGTGTGAAAAAGCTATGCAGTTATTTGTTGCAATATCTAGAGTATTCTAACATTAAATTATAATGAGAGAGGAATGTGGGATTTGTCATGCCATTCATATTCTAACATTAAATTATAATGAGAGAGGAATGTGGGATTTGTCATGCCATTCATATTCTAACATTAAATTATAATGAGAGAGGAATGTGGGATTTGTCATGCCATTCACTATCTACTTCAAGTTTTACTGATAGAAGCCACTATTGGTCAAAGATAGATCAACTTTTAACTTAACCCTAGTAGTGTACACCTCTGAAACTGTCACAAGAATGGTATACCAGGGTCACTGTGACCCTCAACTTTTTCTGGGAATGAATGTAGAATATTGTATAACAAACTTGGGCTCTAATATATTAAACACATTTTATTTCCCTTTTCATGTACTTTTGTCAAACATTATTAGTATTAATGTATAGTGATGAAACTTGAAAGTGATCTGAATCTAGAGAGCTTCTTTCCAATTTAATTAGATGAATATGCTATCAATTAAATGAAATATAGATGTTACATAACTATTTTGAGGTATACTCAATTATTTACAAATCCATTCATTCATTATTTCCACACTCTTGACACAACTTAGCGCCGTGTTGAGGGCAGTACGACTTGTTGCATTTACTGCATACCAATGATGTTTTCCTGTCCTTTGAGTAAGAGTATGTGAAAAACCTCTTGTATTATGAAGTCACAGCCGAGTCATGTGAAGTTATGGGAGTGTCCACAACCAGAGACTTTTAAAGAACTTGAGAAATTCTTTTCTTCACACTTACTTGCATAACTGGGATCAAAATTAGATATTCCATGAATGGTTTGCAAAAAGATAAAGAGATTCTTCAGAAATTGGAACCAATGTTTTGTTTTGTTCTTAAAAGTTTAAATTTTCGGTGAAAATTCTTTTTTTTTTTTTTTTTTTTGAGGAAGGGCCTTTGTTTAATTTTACTCAATTCACCCCTCATCAACCAAACCAATTCATCCCTCGTCAACTATGCCTCTTTGGATCCTTACAATTGGGGTTGGCCATGCTATACGAAATCATTGCATTGATACCCGACTGATCCATTATAGCGAACCACAAGTGTCACTGTCAGCGTCCTGTTTGTCTCGCCACAGAATATGTGCTGCATAACTGATCAAAGCTATCAGTTCCTCCCTTGGCCATGTTATACATAACCAATATCTGGGTTTTCCAGTTTCTTCATCAATGGCTTATGCATGGTTGACAAAAGGAGGACTACCTTATTCTTTCTTGGTGTATAAGATAAGAGGGTCTTCTTCTGATCGAAATCATAAAGACATGTTCCCTCACGTTTTCTGGAAAAAAATGAAGGCGGTATCTTTGTTTTTTCTAAGTGTACCTAAAAATTCTTAATTTGTAAGACGCGAGCATATGATCTGTTATTGGTACACTGGTGAACCAATTGTCCATGGTCAGATTTCCCTTTGTACCATGTATAGGTTCAGAAAGTTTCCTTACGTAGTATTCTGGTATAGATTCATTTTTTTCTTTCTCTTTTGTACCAGTGTAAATCTCAGCATTTATCATATCATATGTCCTGGCACCATTTATCATCACAATTTTCATGCCATATTTAGTTGATTTCTATGGTAAATAGACCTAGAAAGGGCAGTGGCACCAGAAATCAACAAGCTGCTCATCAATAGTACATAAGCATGTGGATTGTATAATGTTTTGCAATTACTTACAGTACTTAAGAAAGTATTCTACACATCTCTGAGAGGAGCCAGTTTATCTAGTCCTTGCCTTTCTATCAATAATCTTAGGCAAGCTATGAGAAACTTGAAATGCCTACAGCTCATTGTTGCACGAAAGAGCACAATCCCAAAACTGTCTGACCACAAATCTTCTAAATTCAGTTTACCGCTTTTGAGCAATCCTCCAGCATAAAATAAGCCTAGTAAAGCAGGAACTTCAGCCTGGTTCATCACAAGAGTAAAGCTCTGACCAGAACCATGTAGATTCATACTTTGGATATTCTGATTGGTAAATATTACAACTCTTTCTACTATTGCTGGATCTATCAAATTCCAGGCTGTTTTTTTTTGACTTCACACTCTTCGCATTGACTTTAACACCTGGAATATGGATTACAATGTTATCGGCAATTGACCAACCTGTTCTATTAGGGGCTGTTGTGTTCCAACAATGCTCATTGTTACTGCAGACGACATGTGGTACTGCATTCTCTTCATCGTCAGTTGCCCTCCGTGGTGTAATGGTTACCATGCTAACTTCATATACCCAAGGTCGCGGGTTCAAACCCGGCGGAGGACGATGGATTTTTTCGGGCGTAAAAATCCTTAGCATGGCTTCCTTCAGAAGGGAAGTAAAGCTGTGGGTCCCGTGTCGTAGATTTATGGCACGTAAAAGAACCTCAAGCCTGATAAGAGAGGCCTCTGAGCAAAATTAAGCGATCTTTCACGCCCAATATAGAATGGGACGCTGAGAACCAAAGCAGTTAAAGAGCGTCCATAAATAACAGGCCATTTCATTTCATTACTCTTCATCGTTTTCTGAAGATTCAGCAGACTGGTCATTTTCGGCATTGTCCATAACTTCTGCTGGAGCATCAGCTTCAGAATCACTTACATCAGGAAAGTCACTTACTTTCATGATTAAATTCTTCTAATAGTGCTTCCCATATAGCACTTTTCATTACTAAAATGTCATTTCTATGTGCCACTTCCACATAAATATAGTTCACACTCAGTGTACATCAGTGTCACAGTGGCCCTCTAGAATAAATTTCTATTACATTAATTAGACAATAATGTCTCACAACTTTAATGTCCATCCTCTACTAAGTCTCACTCAATACTGCATTTAAATTGGTGGTAATGGGCTGTGTATGTACAGCAGTACTTGAGCAGTAAGAAACAAAAAATTCCAGGATCAGACTGGTTAAAGAGTAAGTGATTAACATTCTGCATTGGATGTGAACAGACACATGTGGCACTGTTTTGTCTATTTTAAATTGTTCAAGATATGACCCAAATTTTCTATGCTCAGTCATGAATTGTGTCATTGTAAATGTAGACTCTAAATGGTTTATATCTAATCTATTGTTTTGTAAAATACCATAATACTTTCTTGCCATATTGAGTTCCAACTATTAAGCATGTCTTTTCTTAAAGCATTCTTTACCAATGATATTGGGCATTTTGTATGTTCATCTGTAACTAAATTAGAGACTGCTTTTGCAAGTTCATCAGCTCTTTCACTGCCTACATTTCCAGTGTGACCGCGTACCTAGCATAAACATAAATGTTTTTTGTAATGGTATATGTATTTCTGATATGAACTGCAACAGGATTTAGATTATATTTATCATTTATTGCTTCAAGCGCAGCTTGGGAATCGCTTAGAATTTTAATATTCTGTAGATTATCTACACTCCATTCAAAAGCTTTCTTTAAGGCTAAAAGTTCTATCTGAAATACTGTGCACACTGATGCAAGCTTATATTGTCTGTAGGCAATTTCAGTAACCAGCAAATACAACAAAAGCACAACCAACTAATGCTGCATTCTTATTATCATTATACAAACGTGATCCATCTGTATAGATGAGCAAATCATGTTTATACAAGCAACGCTTCTGAACTGGATTTATCTCTAAGGCTGGGTGTCCAGTGGAAAGAAAGTGGGCAGGATGTTCGAATTCAAAACTGGTAATTGACATGATATTTTGGTTTCTTTTTTAACATTTGTCAGCATAGCTTTGAAATTTCCAGTTAAATATAGGGGTTCTGTGCTTGCCAGAACTAAAGCCACATTAGTGGAGACAGTGTGATATGCCCTAGAGATTTTTAATGCAAATCCATGTTGAATTTGTAATAGCTTCTTCTGAGCCCATTTCTTAGATAGTACATCATAAAATACTGAAACAGAATATAACAGTAAAGGTTCAGCAGTTCCACAGAAAATAGTTTTCAGTATAGTAGAATTAAAACCCCAAGATGACCCAGTAGCAATGGAGAGACCTGAAAGCAATTTATTGCCTTTAACTTGAAGAGAGTCAAGATGAGCATGAAAAGAAAGCTTGCTGTGATATGTTAATTTGTTTTATATTTGTATAACTTTTTTGTTCATACATATGATGGGATATCACATTCTTCTTCTTGAAACAATCCAGGCACTGTCTTGGCCAAGTTTCTTGTTGTATTGGATTGGACGAGAAGAATATCATCATAGTGCGTGTTGTCACTGTACCACATAGCTTTAGAATTGCCTGTCTATTTGTGAAGTAGATTGTTATGATAGTTTATCCCTTGTAATTGTAATAATATTTTTGGCCACAAGTATTATTGAACAAGACCTTCTTTTTTCTGTCTAAAGGTTTTTCTAATCCAGTGAACTACTGTGATTATAGCATCTTCAGTTAATCGTTTTGGCAAAAATCCAAACTGATTAGCACTAAGGAGATTATGATAAATCAGAAACATGACTCTATCTATTGTCAATTCTTCCAATATTTTACCCATTACTGGGATCAAACTGTGTTTTCCTTTGGGCATATTATGTTTAGGTATTACTTTTAACAGCTGCTACTTTCCACGCATTTGGAAAAACTTCAATTTCAACACATTTATTATAAAGATCTAAAAACAGGGTAGGGAAGCTTATAGTGTATATGTTTTATAATATCTGTATATATTCCATCAATCCCTGGTGCTTTTTTATCCTTCTGATTTACTATCATCCTTTCGACTTCCTTCATGTTAAATGCAAGATCCTTTGAAGTCATTGGGCAGATCATGGATTGTTGTTGTAGTTGTTTCTGTATCTTAACGTCAATTGCATCATTAGCAAAGAATGTCTCCAAAAGAATGTTTGCAATTTCTTCTGGGGTAACAGAGTAGTAATTTCCACAGTCTATTGGTGACAAATTTCTGTTCAGATTCATTGGTTTCCTACAAAACTTGTAGACTAAATTCCAAGAGTTTGTAGTACACTGGTTTGAACAAAATTGTTTCCAGCATTCTGTTTTGGCATCACAAATAAATTTTCTATATTCTTCTTTCACAGCATTAAACCTGCCTTTATATATTTCATATAGAATTGTACATTTGGACCTTTTATATCTTCTTCTGTATGCCTACATCATCTTCCTAAGAATTGTTAATTTTTGTATCCACCAATAATTTTTCAGAGAGATATTTTTTATTTTAGGGAGGTGTGAGTTAAATACACTGTGAATATTCAATGTTACCTCTTCAATAATATTGTTGATATCCATTTCGGCTTTACATGGTTGTTAATTGGTGTTAATTTATTAGTAACAGCTTGTTCAAAAATATCCCATTATATTTTTAGTTTTATACGAGGGCCGTTCAGAAAGTAGCCTCCGGTTGATTGCAAGAAATTCACCAAGTTAAATAAAAATATTTTAATACATACATCTTACAACTACATCTTTGCACTATTTTTCTACATAGTTTCCATAACGATTGAGGCACGTATCGTATCTGTTCACAAGCTTTGAAATTCCTTCTGCATAAAAATCACCCGCTTGTGCCTGGAGCCAGCCTGTGACCGCATCTTTGAGCTCTTCGTCGTCATCAAACCGCTGGGACCCGAGCCATTTCTTCATATGCATGAAGAGGTGATAATCGCTTGGCGCCAGATCTGGGCTGTAAGGTGGATGGTTGACAACGTCCCACTTGAAGGACTCAAGAAGGGCTGTTGTTCTGCGAGCAGAGTGAGGACGGGCGTTATCGTGCAAAAAAATGATACCGGAAGTCAGCATACCACAGCGTTTGTTCTGTATAGCCCGTCGTAATTGTTTTAGTGTTTCACAGTACACGTCTTGATTAATGGTCGTCCCACGTTCCATGAATTCAACCAACAACACCCCTTTTGCATCCCAAAACACCGTTGCCATCAATTTTCGGGCAGAAAAATCTTGCCGGGCTTTTATTGGTTTGGTAGGCGAATTTGAATGTGCCCACATCTTTGATTGTTCTTTTGCCTCAGGGTTCACGTACTTAATCCAGGTTTCGTCCCCGGTCACGATTCTGTTTAACAATGGTTCACCTTCGGCCTCATAACGTGACAGAAAGTCTAATGCAGAGGCCATTCTTTGAGTTTTGTGGTGGTCGGTAAGAATTTTGGGCACCCATCGTGCACAGAACTTACGGTAACCCAATCTTGCTGTCACTATCTCGTACAAGAGAGTCTTAGAAATCTGTGGAAAATCAGTAGACAACTCCGACATTGTGAAACATCGGTTTTCACGAACTTTTGCATCAACTGTCTGAACAAGTTCGTCCGTGACCAATGATGGTCTACCACTCCTCTCTTCATCATGAACGTTTTCTCGTCCACTTTTAAATAAACGTACCCATTCACGGACCACTCCTTCACTCATAACTCTTGGTCCGTACACGGCACAAAGCTCACGATGAATAGCTGCTGCAGAATATCCTTTGGCTGTAAAAAACCTTATAACAGCAGAAACTTCACATTTGGCGGGATTTTCTATTGCAGTACACATTTCAAACGGCCACAAACACTAAACTAGCGGAGGTACGACTTTCACTCGACCACGGCTTGATGCCAACTGACCTGCTGAGTGCGTGAATGCACAGATGGCATCGCTACTCCCCCCACTACCCGCACTGTGACCGATCGGAGGCTACTTTCTGAACGGCCCTCGTATATTCTAGTGAGGTGTATATTACTATTGGTTGCCTGTTGAGATCTTTGGGAATGTATTTTGATTACAATAAGATGATCATCAGATAATGTGTCCATTACTACATGCCAGTCAACAACAAAAGGCAGTAGGTGTGAGTTACACACACTGACATCAGTAAAGCTTGAGAGGTTGCCCCGAGTGAATGTTGGGATGTTACCATGATTGAGAATGTGTAACCTATGTGAGCAACAAAAGTCAAACAATTTATTTCCCTTTTGTTCGTTTGATGGAATTCCCCATGCATGATATTTTGCATTAAAGTCTCCTAAAATAATCAGAGGGTTGTCTCCTTAGCACACAGCTGCTTACCAAGCAGGAGGCCTGGGTTCAATTCCCGGTACCAGCGTGGGGATTTTCCCCCTGCTGGGAGATCTGGTCTGGGGTGCACTCAGCCTCGTGAGGTTCCTGGGGGGGCTAATTGAGGAGCTACTTGATGGAGAAGTAGCGGCTCCAGGTCATGAGGACCCTATTAACCGGCCAGGGGGGTTCAAGGCGCTTGCCACGTCTTACCCTCCAATACTGCACCCCTTCCATTACATGTCATAGGCCGAGATGGGAGACGCAGTGGCCGGGCAGTAGGCCAAGGTTCCTTATGAGCTGTCATGCCATGGAGTTATTTATATTAAAATAATCAGAGGGAAATCATTAATACTCAACATAATATTTTCTAGGGTAACTAAAAAGTAATTGAAGTCAGTCTGAAGCTGCATATACATTTCATACATATACTTTCATGCATCTGTATAGAACACATAAGAACAATAACAGGAGAACAGTGCTTTCAATTTTCAATGTGGAATTATTATTTGTTACTATTGCTGCTCTAAGTTTTTGCTCATTAATTGAATTGTAAAATTTAGAATAACTATTAGAAAATCCTGCAATGGAGTTATTGTGTTTTAGATTTGGTTCTTGCAAACATAGGATTTTGATTTCTTCAGTACTTAAATTAGTGGATGTGTCCAGCCCAGCAGTAAGAACTAACTCTTGTATGGGTGTAATAGATTTCTGAAGATTTTGCTGATAAAGAATTAATTCAGCCATAATTTATTTTAGATTTTATAACACCTACTATTTTCTTATAAGCTAGACATTCATATGAAGAAGCAGCATGATTAGTACAATTTGGTTGAAAATGAGGTTTTCCCATCATAGAATTATTAAAACATAAATAGTTAGCACATGCAATTTTGTTTTTAGACAGGTTTGAAAATCATGCTCTTATTGTGAACAGCTTTTTGATGACTCACAGTCTAATTTTACATGACCATACCTGGAGCAATTAAAACAATGGTGGACAGGAATATAGTCTTTCACTCTGCGTCTACTGTAACCAATGTATAATTTCTCCCCAATGGTCACCGAGTTGTGCATTACAGGAGTGCACTTGAAGACTGCAAATTGTGTGCTGCCATCTCATGATCTCTTGAGGAACTCTGATTCTAAGTTTGTCTATGGAACAGCTAAAGAAAATTGTGTAAATGGAACACATCAGATTTTTTTTAATGAAGATAATAATCATTTATATTAGAGGTGTACATTATGAAAAAGTGACTATGTAGTCGGAATTCAATTCAATTGCTAAGTTTTAGCTATATTGGTCATATAATTATTTAACATGTAGAGCATTACACACGCTCTTTTCTCAGAAATGGAGTGCTAATGTACATTTTAATTTGCTTCATTTTAAAAGATTATTTCAATACAGTTGGCAGTCATGTTTGGTGTTCTAAAAACAAGGAATAACAAGAAATTATTCCTTTTAATGTTTGAAAATGCTCAGGGGTACGTTAAACCATGAACATCAATTTGGGAAAAGAAAAGGATCACTCCCATTTTTACAAAAACAAACAAACAATTTAACTGTGCTTATTTGGCCACAATATAACTAACTACCTTAATTAATTTTTTAAATTTGTTTTTATTGTTTTCAGCACTTTGGAATGAAGGAAATTACATTTTATCCTGTTCTGTTTGCCGTCTCTCGAGCCTTGGGTGTTCTTTCTTGGCTAATCTGGGCAAGAGGTCTTCGTCTTCCAATTGAAAGGCCAAAGTCCTTAACTATTGAAGCATTATCAAAGATGTCTGAATCGAAGAAGAAAGGTTGTTCTTGATATGCTCATCCATTTGAAATTATTTTTGTTAAATATGTACTGTATAGCTTATAAAGTCCTTTTACATTAAAATGAACCCAAAAATCTTATTTTGATAAGTCTAGAATAAAGGAGGATATTTAAGGTATTATTTGCCACAAATTATTATTACCTATATACTTGAAGTGATAAATTTTTGTTGCTCTTGTATTACCCCTTTTACTTTTATAAATTTTGTGCTACAAGCAATCACAAGTGCTGTTTCAGTCGCACCACAGTCTACTATAATACAGTGTAAGGTTTTCCTTTTAACCTTTTTTTTCCTTCTTTTTCAAATTTGCTACTAATTCATATGTTAGTTTTACTTTTGGATGGGAAAACTGGAAGAAGACAAAAGCAAACATCAATGCTGTTTACAGGGACATCTATGACATTTAGATTTTGGTTCTACAGCTTTAAACATAGTTTAATTAGGGTACCACAGAAATCATTAAAAATGTCCATAATACAGGGTGTACATAAATGAATATCGGGGTTTTAACTCTTTATAATATTTATTACATTCAACTTACAGTTATAAATGATATGTCAAATGAAAAAGCAACTCAAACAGTTTTGTTTGTTGGCACAAGTGCGCATGTGCATGTAATGTTTCTGCTGCAATCCGCTAGACAGCAATTGTAGCAAAGATGGCGACTAGTAAACAGAAAGCGTTTTGTGTTTTGCAGTTTGCAAAGACCGAATCTGTAGTTACTGTGCAACGTGCATTCCGTAGTAAGTTCGGTTGTGATCCTCACTGTGATAAAAACATTTGTAGATGGTATAATCGTTTGAAGATACTCGCTGCCTTTGTAAAGGGAAGAGCACAGGACGACCAAGAGTAAGTGAAGAGACTGTTGAGCGAGTGAGAGAGTCGTTCACTCGTAGTCCAAAGAAATCAGTCCGGAAGGCTAGTCGTGAATTACAAGTTCCTGTGTCGACTGTTTGGAAAGTTTTAAGAAAACGCTTACAGCTACGTCCTTACCATTTACAGTTATTACAGGCTCTAAAGCCAACAGGCCACGGATTACATGCCAAATTCGCAAACGACATGTTGTTTCATGACAATTTTGTGGATCATGTTGTCTTCAGTGATGAATCGACCTTTCACCTTAGTGGACATGTTCACACTCATTATGTGCGCATCTGGGGCTCAGAAAATCCTCACAAGATGGTACAAATGCAACGAGATTCCCCTAAAGTGAATGTTTTTTGTGCCGTATCCTGGCAAAAGGTTTATGGGCCTTTCGTTTTTGGTGAACCCACTGTAACTGGCACTTCTTACCTTGATACACTAGAGCAATGGCTCTTCCCTCAGTTATCGCCCTCCATGGTGTAATGGTTACCATGCTGACTTTATATACCCAAGGTCGCGGGTTCAAACCCGGCGGAGGACGATGGATTTTTTCGGGCGTAAAAATCCTTAGCATGGCTTCCTTCAGAAGGGAAGTAAAGCCATTGGTCCCGTGTCATAGATTTACGGCACGTAAAAGAACCTCAAGCCTGATTGAGAGGCCTCTGAGCAAAATTAAGCGATCTTTCACGCCCAATTTAGAATGAGACGCTGAAAACCACAGCAGTTAAAGAGCGTCTATAAATAACACGACATTTCATTTATCTTCCCTCAGTTGGAAGAAAATGAGCCAGAGAACTTCATTTTCCAGCAGGATGGTGCACCACCTCACTGGCATAATGAAGTACGTGATTGGTTGAACGTCACTGTACCCGAACGCTGGATAGGCTGCAAGGGCCCCAATGACAGGGCTTGCTATGCATGGCCTCCACATTCTCCTGACCTAATGCCATGCGATTTTTACCTTTGGGGCTTCATCAAGGATTGTGTGTATGTGCCTCCGCTACCAGCTGACCTCCCTGAATTAAGAAACCGGATTGAAGCAGCTGTTGCTACAATTACTGAATACACACTTATAAACGTTTGGGAAGAACTTGATGTGTGCCACGTGACAAAGGGTAGTCACATTGAACATTTATAAGCTTCTTGGTAAAACTGTTTGAGTTGCTTTTTCATTTGACATACAATTCATAACTGTAAGTTGAATGTAATAAATATTATAAAGAGTTAAAACCCTGATATTCATTTGTATACACACTGTGTGATTCTCACTGATATCAAATAAAAATTTAGGAAGTGCTACAAGCAATAGATGTGTCGATTGGACCAGTAATTCATTTTTCCATAATTAAGATGGAAAGTTATCGGTAATGGGTATCGCAATTGCTTACAATGGACAATAAAGGGTGTGCTTTCAACTGCAAAGCCATGTTTGGAGCTATTTAAACAAAATCCAAAGAACTTTTTGCATTGAGTTGTTGCCATCGACAAGACCTGGATTCAGAAACCAAGCAACAATCAGAACAATGGGATGCTTCCAGTGAATCTGCTCCAAAGAAGCCAAAGATGGCCTAATCAGCTGGAAACGTGATAGTGACCACTTTTTGGGATGCACAGGGTGTCATACTCATTGACTTATTAGAAAAAAAAAAGATTATTGGACAATACTAAATGAGTTATTGATCTGATTCAACAACAATCGGAAGACACAGCTCCATCTGGCAAAGAAGAAAGTACAGTATATTCATTCAGAGTTGTTGCTGCCAAAATGCATTATGAATTGCTGCCACACACCCTCACATTCAACCTACCTGGCTCCCTGCAAAAAATGTAATCAAATTCAGTTTTATTTATGTACACTCTTCACTAAGGTTCTCAGTATTCCATTCTTACTGGGTGTGAAAGGCCACTTAATTTTGCTCAAAGGGATCTATCATGTTTGTGCCATAAGTCTATTGGCTTCACTTCCCTTCTGAAAGAAGCCATGCAAAGAATTTTTACAACCAAAAAAATCCATTGCTCTTCGAAGGGTGTGAATCCATGATCTTGGGAAGAAGAGGCTAGCATGTTACCTCTAGACATCTCCCTATGATTTCTTCCTGTTCACAAACTTGAAGAAATGGCTCACAGGAACAAAATTTAGATAAAATGAGGTTATCATTGAGACAGAGGCATTTTTTGCAGAGTGTGACAATTCCTATTTTAGAGGTTAAAACAATAGCAGGAAAATTGAGAGAAGTGTATATCCAAAACGGGGACTATATTGAGAAATAAATAATTTGTGCTTAAAAAAATGGTCTTATAACACAAGTGCTTATTGCACTATCCTTGTATAGTTTGAAAAAGATATGTTACTTGAAATATTTGTTAAGAATAATAATTTGAGACATGGAATAGATGTTTTTTAATCTAAAACTTATAATAAGAAAGTGGCCAGATTTCCCCTTCTGATTTCTAAAGATCCAAGAAAACAAGTTTATAATAGATTTTATCTACATTAAAATCTGATATATCCAGTTGATACAATTATGGATTAAAATAACTGTTCACAATTACAATAAACATTATGGCTGCACACCTGTAAATAATAATTATTGATAATATTTCTCATGTCTTTGTTTTTGTGGTGGAAAAATATTCTACTTGATTAAAGTTTCAAATCAAGAAAATTATATCAAGAACCTCGTCTACAAATATTGGGATGCAAGAAGACATGTCAAACTTTGAGCCTTTAGGTACATGCATATTAAATTAATCAAGGTAGAACAGGGCAAAAAGACCTTCAAAGCTCTAGCTGGGTTTTGCATCACAGATCTGTTTCCACCCAGTTGCTCTAATCAACTGACAGCATGCCGGCACATTAAATTCCCAAATTGCCCAAAATTTTACCTGGTAAACCAAAGAACATCTCAAATTTATTTTGAGATGACATATACGAATTACAACTTAGTGTTTAAAGAAGCTTTTAAGTCCTAGGCTTCATAGTTGAAACAAATTAAGTCAATATGGAAAATTCACTGCTCCTTTACACCAGATAAAATTTAAATGGTAAGTGAGGATTTGGACTATTTGTCTTCTAGTTCCCATTTAGTTGCTCTAACCAACAGAACTACAATAGCAACCTTGAACTACTTAGGGTTCGTGCAAAAGAGCAATTAATTACCATGCTCTAAATTATTTCAATAATGAAAAGTATTTACTTTTTCCAAAAACACAATAACCAAAGTATATTTTGTCATCTGCTGAGATGACCTAGTAGCTAGACACCAGGATGCTATTATCAAACTGATGTATTTGCTCTATACACAGAGCTTCATGGCTGTATAATAGGAGACTGTGTCTGCACCAAATTTATTTAATCAAAGCTAAGTGATTTCACCTAGATGTCATATGCCTTATTTATATTTGCCAACAGGAATGTTAGCTTTGCTGAATGTTGCATGGTGCACATCCTCTTGTTCCTGCCCTGGATTCATAAGGTCAAAGTGGGTCCTGTCAACAAAGTTAGCAGGCTTAAATGAAACAAAACAAAAAACAAAAAAATAAGTGCACGAAATGCACATTTTATTGTGCAAATAGCAACATTCAAAAATGTTAACCAAATTCAGAATGGGAATCCTTACAACAAAGCATGAAAATTAAACTAAAAAAAGTCAGATGTACTCCATTTATATGATTTTTTCTACATCTCAGTAACAATTTATTGCTAAAACGCTTATTCTCTTTCATGCTTTAACAGAATGGTCTTATTACTTGCTTCCTTGTAAGTAGAAGAGTAATAAGGGAGTACACTAAGCTAAAGCGACAGTCAAATCTTTTAAAAGCTGGTTGCAATTTGAATGAAATCTGTTTCTTTGCATTGCCAGGAGTGGATAAACTCCCATGTATGAAAAGTTTTAGATATTTCAAAACAGAAACCAATAGCAAGGAATATCTCAAATATGGTCAACTCCATGAAGAAGAAGAAGAAGAAGAAGAAAAAGAAAAAAAAAAAAAAGTACATCACATAAATTGTGTTTTAACGAGATCCATATTTTTTGTTTACTAAGTTTTGTCTTTTTTTACAGCTTACCACTTATGCAAAATGCATCTACCTTCAGAGGCTATTTCGAGAAAATTCAAAATATATATTTTGTCATGTAAATATCTTTAATGTATGGTATTTTAAATAAATATAAATGGAGTGTTATTTATGGACGCTCTTTAACTGCTGTGGTTCTCAGCATCCCATTCTATACTGGGCATGAAATACCGCTTAATTTTGCTCAGAGGCCTCTCTATCAGGCTAGAGGTTCTTTTACGTGCCGTAAATTTATGACATGGGACCAACGGCTTTACTTCCCTTCTGAAGGAAGCCATGCTAAGGATTTTTACACCCTAAAAAAATCCATCCTCTGCCGGGTTTGAACCCGCAAACTTGGATGGTATTTTAATCAAAATCATTAGTCATTTTAAGAAAATAAAAATTTTTGAAATGTTTTCCTTGTAAAGAGTAGTTTGGGGTGTGGGGATTTCCCTCAAAATCTTTTGTACTGCAATCTTGGAAGACACTAAACTTAAATACCAAACTTGGTATTTTACTGGCTTTTCGAGCTATGGGGGGTGTGTGTGTGTGTCTCTCTCTCTCTCTCTCTCTCACACAAACATTTTTTCTATTTCTGGATAGAATAGACCCTAAAACATGTATTTCCAGTGAGATCTCAGTATCAAATTTTTGGGTGGAGTGCAATACCTTCTCTACCTATGTACTATGTAGAGAAAGTAAAATCAGTCTTAGTTCATCAAACCAGAGGACCAGGTGACTTCCAACTCCAGTTTCTCTCCGGGCTCAAGACAGTTGACTGTAGCTGAAGATGCAGGAAACATTCTGTTAAACATGTTCTAGGTAAGTATCTAAAATAACAAAGCTTAAGAGTACTAAGTTCGATTCATTTTTATTTTCTTGAAGTGTACTATGTATACAGTGTATAGAGGTATTTGTATTACACCCAAAAATTTGATATCGAGATTTTACCCGAAATACATGTTTAGGGACCCACTGAATAAAAACAACAACCCTTTTTAGAAAAAATATCTGTGTGTATGTCTGTGGGCAGCATAACTCAAAAACAAAAAGTTCATTAAATACCAAACTTCATATTAAGTTCAGTATCTTCCAAGGTTGTCACACAAAGATGTTCAAGAAAATCTCCCATCCCCAACTACCCTTTTCATGGAAAAAATTAAATTTAGAAAAATTTTGGTTTTCTCAAAAATAGCTGTAACGACTTTGATTCAAATCTCACTTATTTAAGATATTTACAAAAAATAAAACAATTCTATATTACATAAATTTCCTGTTTTAATGAGATCTACATTTTTTGTATAGTAAGTTTTTGTTTCTCTCTTATGGTTTACCAATTATGCAAAATTCATCCAGAACAAGGTATTCTTCAGGGGTTATTTGCAGAAAATTCAAGATATGCTTTTTATTTGAAATGTAAATATCTTTAATATATGGTATTTTAATCAAAATTGTTGGAGTCATTTTTGAGAAAATGAAAATTTTTAAAAAATGTTCCATTAAAGTGTAGTTGGAGTGGGGGTTTTTCTTAAAAAATAATCTTGTTGCACCCTTGGAAGATGCTCAACTGAACTCGTTTGGTATTTAATAGACTTTTGAGCTACCTGCATGCACACATATACACACTTTTCTAAAAATGCTTTCCTTGGGATGCATGGGGTTTTAAAACATGTATTTCTGGTGAAATGTAGGTATAAACTTTTGGGTGAAATACAATACCTTCTCTATCTTCATGTATATATTGAACATATGTGTTAGAGAAAGTAATAGGATTTGTTAAACTGTGGACAGTGTTCACTGATGAAAATAATCACCTCCTCATTCTTCCCACTAAGCTAAAACTTCGTTTGAAAATAGAAAAAAGCCATTTGGTTCTAAATCTGAATAACAGGGTGGAATGAATAAGTCCAATTCAAGCTCTTTGATCATTATGACTGCTGCAGTGTGGCCTGGAGTATTTTTTGTGTCACAATCTTGATTCTTTATCATTCAATGAATGTTTCAAATGACCTAGCTAAGCAACATAATAATCTGTAGTTACATTTTGTCCTTTTTCTTACTAATCTATCATCATTTTACCCTTGGAATCAAAAAAAGTGCCATCACCTTTCCAACCAACATAACAGTCCTAGTCTTCATTAGCAAGCTCTCATTAACCTTCATCCATTGTTTCAACTGTTTTGTCTTCATTGTGTAAGGGTGGGCCTAAATTGCATCCACTCTTATGGAATCCATGCAAGAAGTCCTGCAGATTGCAATTAAACAGTGCCAAATACAAGGGGTATTCAATAAGTCTTAGAAAATCACAGAAATTACACTTGTGGCATCAAAAAAAGTTTGTATTTAGTGACCGTCATCTCTTACTACATGGCAGTTAAAGTTTCAGCTCTATCCATCATGTGGTTTCATTGCCATAGACGAATGGATTAACAATCTTGTGCTTCTTTAGAAAGATGGACAAAAAATGAGTTTCGTGTGGTGATTAAACACTTCTATTTTAAAGGCTTAACATCAAAACAGATAAAAGTCGAATTGGATGAAGTTCATGGCACATTTGCTCCTGCGCTTGTAACAATTTACAATTGGACAAATGAATTTAAATGTGACCGTACATCCACAAGTGAGCATCATTCCGGACATCCAGTAGAAATGACTTCCTCTGAAATTATTGACAAAATTCAGAATATGGCTTTGAGCGTTTAACAAATTTTGCACCAAAAATTAGATCTGACAAAGATCTCAGCAAGATGGGTACCATGTTTACTCTTAATGGAGAATAAACTCAATCGTGTGATTGATTTGGAAGCTGGTTTGGCACTTTTCCGTCACAATCCTGACAAGTTTCTGCATTGATACATAACTGTGGATGAAACATGGATACACTACTACTCTGCAGAGACAAAAGTACAGTCAAAACAGTGGGTTTTTAAAAGGCTCAGAAGAATACAAAAGTGGTGAAATTTGCAGACAAGATGATGGCCTCAGTTGCACATAAATCATCTACAATGATTACTTGCAGAAAGGAAGAATGATACATGGAAAGCACTATGCAACATTATTGCACCAGTTGAATGGAGAAATGAAGAAAAAACACCCTGATCTGGCAAAGTAAAAGATTCTACAAGAGTGCAACCTGTGCAGTTTTGATGGTGAAAATTGTAGAATTAAGGTTCAAATTACTACAACAACCCCCATATTACAAGATTTGGCCCCCAGTGGCTTCTTTTTAATTTCCCAACTTAAAAAAGTGGCTCAGCAGAAAATGATACATGTTCAATGAAGAGGATATCTCCCAAACAGATGCCCATTTTGAGAACCTTCTGAAACCCTACTTTTTGAAAGGTTAAAACTGTCGGTGAAATGCTGGGAAAAGTGTACTGAGCTGAGGAGATTATGTTGAAAAATAAAAAATAAATCTGCCAAAAATAATTTGTTTTTCTATCTTTTTCTAAGGACTTATTGAATGCCCCTCATATATTGAAGGAAAAAAAAAATCTACCAAAAATAATTTGTTTTCTAAGCACTTATTGAATACCCCTTGTATAGTCATTCTGGGTTTACAGATCTATTATCGGCCCTGGCCCTCAGAAGCATTTTCCAACCATCTCAATTTCTTTACTCTCAGTAAATGTTCTTTGTTGTTATTTACAACTGTAAATATGTTCAATTATTAAAGCTAATTTTGCAAAGTGATGTAGATTGAAATAGTACACATTTTAAAATATTCCAAAATTTGTCTTATTGATCAAAAACAAATAATTACTGCTTACACCATAATAAAATTATAACAAAAGCCGTACATTTATCACACTTTAGTGATCATAAATCTCTAGCAAAATGTTCATTCTAGGGTTAAAACAAATCTGCTGACCATATCATGTCTTACAATATCACGAATGATTTCCTTTGTGACAACCTCAACTGAAAAGCTGGAACAAGCTTTATCTTATACGCTGTTTGACCAAGTTTAAGATTATTTATTAGATGGTTTTCAGTAATACTGCTGATCTGCATCAACTTCATTCAATTCTGTTTTGATCTGTTTTCCAGTCCCCCAGTCCCTTAAATGAAAACATTTGATAACACAAAGCTCCAATTTCCATTTTCTAAGGTTCATATGATACTGATTACTTCACATGATACTCTCAACAATTAATTTAACTAAAAATCTATTTGAAAATTTGTCTGAAACTCTTACATAAATCACCCTTACTACCAAATGATACCGCTTAACAAAATTCCCACTTTTTATAAAACTTAATCTGACTTAACATACAACTCTTGCAGCTACATACAACAATAATTATGCAGTCTACACTTCTGGTTTTATACATAACACTTTTGGTACAAGACTTTTCATTAGCATAATTATCAGAAACTTGCCTTCTACTTTATGAATATTTCCGAGTCTATTTGACTTTTTAGTAATAAGCCATTAAAATCATGTTACCATCCTTTTAATATAAATGCCTCACATTTATTTATTTGTTGTTTATCCAAATTAGATTGGTGATTACTTTTGGTACAGATCAAATCAATGCACTACATAGCACCCTCTGTTTATGAAAGCCATTGTTACTACAAATAGATTACATTCAAAAGTTTTATTTTTAACAAGTATCTATTAGCAGTACATACAAAATTAATACTTTATATTCCTTTCACATTCATAAGCAGACTTCTGCATAGTTTATTACATGAAATCACTTTTGGGGTTGGCTTTGTCCATTTGTGGTTGGCTGTATTTGGTTCTGTTGTTCAGCCTGAGTCTGCAATAGGCGAGTTCTTCTGCGGGTATAATGTTGCCACAAGAGGATCTGTTGGTCATCTATGAACTTAGTACACTGCGCACTAACTACTTCACGCCGGAAATGTTCATACTGAAGCAGGTCTAAGAAATACAGACACATTGGATACCTGCAAATATCAGGCAAGTGGTAAATAAAACTGTAAATCCATATATTAAATGATTTCTTTTTAATCAGCTTAAAATATTAATTCATTTTCAATTCCGAAAGAATCCAACTCAACTAAAGAACAAGGCTTTAAACAGATGCCTAAACTGTTCTACATTAGGTGAAAGGGGGGTTTGGATATCTTCCTCTGAGGAGAAAATGCCATGAACAAAGACAAATGCAAAATTCTAATACCATATTAAAGCTGGTGCATCATAACAATAATAATAATAATAATAATAATAAACAATCATAAACTGCAATACAGTTTGTCATTGTCAAAAATTACTTAATGACATATTTACAATTACAAATTTACAGTCCTTACAATTCGTCCAAAATATAGAATGCCTTATTTAACAATAGTTCTTAAGCCTACATTTAAAAGTGTGTATTATTAGATTTCTTTATAGAATTTGGTAACTTGCTATACAAATACAGTCCCATTACACATGGATCTTTGTAATTAAAACCTTATCTATAAAAGTCACAGTTATGCTATGTGTTATAATGATGAGCATTGTTGTGTCTTAAATTATCCTTTTGTAGTGCATATATTATTACTTTATATAAACACAGTGAAAATATTGTATTTTCCTAAAATACTGCCTACATGAATCCCTAGAGTTTAAGTGACATATTATTCTAATTGCCTTTTTCTGTGGTTTAAAAAGCCTTTCCATGTTTGATTTGCACTGCATCCCCAGATTTCTATCCCATATGTGGAAATATGACACAATAATAAATTAATTTAACTCTTTTTCTTCTCTAACATTAGAAAAGTGCCGAAAGTGGTAACCAGAACAAGAACAACAAAGTTAATATATATATAATGCCTATTATTTGCTTCCTTGTAAGTAGAAGGGAAAAAAGAGAATGCACTAGGCTAAAGTGATAATCAAATATTTTAAAATCAGTTGCTATGCAAACATCAAATTCTGTTCTCTTTCCATGATCAGCAGTAAAACAAAAGAGATATGAAATGCATCTCAACTTCTTGTTTGAAAAAAGTAAAGTATTTTAAAACAAACTAATAACAGGGATTATCTTGGAACTTGTTAACTCCAAAATAAATAAATATATAACATAAATTATGTGTTTTAGCAAGATTAACATTTTTTGCGTAGTAACTTTTTGTCTATCTCTTATGGTTTACCAGTTATGCAAATGTAATTCAGAATGAGGACTTCAGAGGTTATTCCCAGAAAATTCAAGATATACAGTTTATTTTTATGTAATTGTCTTACCTATATGATATTTCAATAAAAATCATTGTCATTTTCGAGGAAATAAAATTTTTTGAAATTTTTCCCTATACAAAGGATAGTTTGGGGTGTAGGATTTTCTTGAAAATTTTCATACATCTTGGAAGATGCTGAACTTAAATTTCAAGTTTAGTGTTTAATAGAGGTTTTTTTTTGGTAGTGTTTAACACCCGCTTTAACTACTAATGGCACCACAGGTGGTGACACTGATGATACATGAATGATGATGGAGTACCGGTGGAATGCGATGGCGGGGGAAACCGGAGTCCCCGGAGAAAACCCGCCCCCACGCCATTCTGTCTGGCACAAAACTCACATGCGGTCGCTTGGGATCGAACCCCAGCCGTCTAGGTGAGAGTCGAGTGGTCTAACCACTCAGTCACATGTGTTTAATAGACCTTTCATGGACACACATATGGACCTTTTTCTAAAACTATTTTTTTTATGCAGAGTGTATTTCAGAGTGTATTCTTGATATCAAATTCTTGATGGAATGCAGTACCTTCTCTACCTATGTACTATGTATAAAGTAGAGGAAGTAAAAATATCACTGTTTAGTTACAAAGAAATGGCATCCCAATCTGCAAAATTGACTTTACACTTTGCGATTGACATGATCAGTGTTGTTTGCTATTTTGCTTCCTGTTTTCATTTCTGTTCTCAGATTATTGTGAACCAGCTTTTAGTCTCTGAAAACTTGCAACAGCAGAAACAAATAAATTCTCCTTACTTTTCTTCACATTAAAATTCAAACCAGAACAATTAAGGGAAGTCTTTACATTTTTATTATCTTTATCTTCCACCTTAAACACTCATTTTGCCACAATTTAACAGTTTTGTTTTGTAGTGTTGATCATCTAACAACAGGATACTATTGTACTTCTCACCTGCAAACTTATGCATTTATATAAACCTTTAATAACAATGTACATCTTTCGTTTTTCATTGAGTGTCTGAGTAAAAATATTGTTTAGTTAGTATGGTTTATTGCATATTTAAATAGAATAACTAATTTGATTTATTACATTAAATACATAAGAACTAAACATTTAAGTTACTTTTGTCTTATTGAACTTTAACATGTTTTTTTCTATTTTATTTTAAAACTATATATCCTTAAAGTTATACATACATTATCTATTCCCTTTTGATATGGAAGTGACACTATCTATTAGCAGTACATACAAAATTAATACTTTATATTCCTTTCACATTCATAAGTTGACTTCTGCATAGTTTATTACACGAAATCACTTTTGGAGTTGGCTTTGTCCGTTTGTGGTATGGCTGTACTTGGTTCTGTTGTTCAGTCTGAGTCTGCAATAGGCGAGTACTTCTGTGGGTATAATGTTGCCACAAGAAATTGTGTATTTTTTGAGAATTAAACTCCACTAGCAAATTAAACTCCTATGCAGCAAAATCTTTGCACAGACATCCAAAATGCAGTGTGCAACAGTCTAACCTTATCTATCAAGCATTTTCTTTCCACCCATGCAAGGGAAAGTGCTATTTGCAAATGTCATGCATCACCAACACGCTTTATTTTGTGCTACACATGATATCAGTTAGAAATAGGCTTCTAATAATAATATTAATCATTCCTTGCACAGTGTATCATGTTTCATTTTATATTAGGAGCAGAAAGAAAGCAATCCTACATGCAGTTTGTCAATGCCTCGCTACCTCAGAGAACTCTTTTCTCATTTATAGAAAGTGGTGTACATTGATTGTGTATCAGCTATTTTGTGAAGGTATTCTGCAGTTTGCTTGAATTGTGTTAGATAACATCTATTTTTTCAAGATGCCTGTTCATATTCAAAGCTATAAATGTTAAACTTTTATCAAATTGTGTTAGATTCCAATTAACTATCAAGCGGCCTATTTCTATTCACTGCTATAAATGTGTAAAAAAAAATTTAATTGTGTTAGATGCCTTTAATTATCAAAAGGGTAGTTCATATTTTCTGCTTTAAATGTCAAAGTTTTTATTAAATTGTGTTTAGATATCAATCCATTACCAAGATGCCTTTCATACTCAGTGGTATAAATTCTGAAGCTTTTCAGCATAAATTAATTCTTATACTGTGAGCATCATAATATGCTCACAATAGCATTGACGAAGTTAAGGAGCATGTTGGCAATTATTAAACTACCAAACTGTGAAAATATATGTATGTTCACATTATAAATATATATGTAAGAGGCATTATAATAGAGCAGTCATTCTACCAATCATGAACCTACAAAGATATATTAATCTATGAATAGTGGATTACATATTTAAATGCAAAATGTTGCATACCGCCATTAAGTAGCTTAAAATTGAAACCAATAACATGGAATATCTCAGAAATTAACTCTACAAAAAGAAAAGTATATGACATAAATTGTGTGTTTTAACAAGATCTACATTTTTTGTGTTGTAAGTTTTTATCTACCTCTGATGGATTACCAGTTATACAAAAGTCATGCAGAATGGAGAGATCTTCACAGGTTATTCCCAGAAAATTTAGAATATACATTCTGTTTGTCATAAAAATGTCTTAACATATGGTAAATCAAAATTGTTTATGCCATTTTTGAGAAAATCAAAATTTCTGAAAAATGTTACATGTAAAGATGACTGTAAATTGGTGATTTTCCTAAAAATCTTTGTGTCACAACCTTGCAAAATACTCAACTCAAATACCAAATTTGAGTTATCCTTGCAGCATGCACACACGCACACACACACACACACACTAAGACACACCCGGACCTTTTTCTAAAGATTTTTTTTGTATTTAGAAGACCCTAAAACACTTGTTTCTGGTAAAATATGAGTATTGAATTTTTTGTGGAATGCAATACCTTCTTTATCTACTATGTACATTCTATACATGGTAGAGAAAGTAAAAATTATCAAGTCACAAAAAAACTACACATGTACTACATTTGATTCAAGCCTTATATTATGCGTTCCCTTATGTTCAGTAATTTAGTAAGTCCATTTTACATGAGACCATCTAAATAATCACAAGTCTTGCCATGTGAACAATCAATGCAGGAGAAAATATGATGAAAAGAGCACAATTTGTAGTGCTGTTATAAAACAATGATTTAAATATAAGATCACTAAAACCAGAAAGCTAATAATACATAAACAAAACTATTAAGAGTTTTAATGAAAAAAAAATTTAAAAACAATGTTTGCATACACATTAAATTCTGTTGAGCATAATGGGTTCAAAACTGAGAAGAAAATTAAGAAGGTCATTACATAGATCAGTACAGAGAAATTATAGGCATTAATCCTATCAGGATAAATCAAAATTTAAGTCCAAATATACTCCTTATATATTCCAAAAGATCTTTAAAGAATTCAACTTAGTCCTAACTGTGGAAAATGAATACAACTTATAAGGGTCATTTGACAGCATAAAATTTCAAAGCCATCATATAGTGACCCACTTTTAAAAATATCTTTTTACTGCTTACCATATCTTTCTTATGTGTAAATGTTTATATTGACTAACCAGTTTAGAAAATGATAAACTTTGCCAGAATAGTTTGCAAAATGAGTATAGAGACTCGCTCTTTACTTATCAAACAAAACAAACAAGATGAACTCTCAAACATAATCATGAAGTTCCTTACTAATTTTGAGCCCATGAGGTATACATTACAGAAAAAACAAGGTGAGAAATTCTAGGTTGTCTACAGATAGTATAACTACAAACAAATACAGTATTGATCAAGACATATTTCACATATTCATTGGTTCATAGTTTTGTTCATTTATTAGTAGATGATAGAGCAGCAATGAATGAAATTACTTACTTGAGATATCTGGCATAATCTGGTTCTTTCCAATATAGCAGGTACTTTAAATAATTAACAAAAGTTTGGTCTTTAAAGTAGCCTCGTTGTGCTAGAACTGAAACAAAAACGGAACAATTCTTCACATTAATGCTGCATTTTGGAAATAAACTTTCCAGTGTTATATAACCACCCTGCATATGAAAGAGAATGTGTGTCCAATCTCTGAAGTTCACATGTTTGGTAACACCCTGCCTTTAACTGCCATATTCACTTTGACAGATTTTTACCTTAAGCAATATGTTAACTTGAGTACAGTTGCATGCACGCATGCACCCACCCCCACACTGGATCGGTTTGTGAGGTAGATGATTAAGCAAAAAGGAACAAAGGCCTGCCCTTCCCAAAATAATCAAATCATCACTCATATACCCTCATTCATACTTCAAATTAAACATGTTATGGAATAATCTTGACTAGAGAAAAATTCAAATTCCCAGTTGGGAATCCAACCTGGGTACGCTTGTACAGAAGGTAGTGCCCTACTATGGGGCCAGCCATATGGGCACACTTACAGATAGGTGTTAAATGTGGTTCAAGTCTTTTTATACTTTATACTCCAACAGTCAAATACCTAAATTCATCATTATACATTATCCAGTATTCTGTTTCAGGGATCTCAACACCTGTAGAAGCGGCTTTATTTCCTTGATAAAAATGTTCTCTAATATCGCTCTATTAATACTTAAAGGCTTCAATCTTTCAAAATTAGGCAAATTTATGGCTTCTACACAAACTGAGGAAAGCACCGTCTAAATGAGATAAAAAGTACCTTAGGAAGATGCGGCAAAATTTTATTCAGGGAAAATAAACAGCACTATAAAAAAGTAAAGAACTACTTGCAGCATACTTACAGTTCAAATAATTTGGATTTGCTAAACACTGCACAAACTCCAATTCTACTTGGAACCTTAACTTCTGTTGATCTTCAGTCTCTGTGGCACCTAGAACAATTGTCTCAAATAAAGTTTATGTACTTGCAGACAATAGCAAGTGAGAGGGTTGATAAAAGTTTCAGACATTATCTTCAATGAAATTTAAGTATGCTAAACATTTGCAATTTATACAAATGTATCTAAAAAAAATACAACAAAACTGATCTGTTCCATTTACATTTATATATTCGTAACAAATTATCCTTACAAGAGCTTATTCTTCAATCTACTGAAGGCTAATCAGGATAAACACAAACATAGGAGGATTCTTTGGAACTTGTCATGCAAGGAGGCAAGTAATTTTTCTAAGTCTGTAGGTTCATCAAAGGGTATGCACAAGCAGAGAAATGACTGATGACTATGAGCCCTATTGCTTTTCGCATAGCAGCCAACCTACACATAATTTATAAGTTTTATAAATCTCATAGCCATCCTCTGCAAAAACTCCCCAACATCTGAATATATAATATTGAAGTGATTAACAGCTGATCATTTTTTAAAAGTCCTGGTCAGTTTTCTCTAAAGTCTTATTCCTTTATAAACTTACAGATGTAATCAAGCAAAATTTATTGTAATATAAAAAGAGAAGGGTCGTCTCCTTAGCGCGGTAGTAGCGCAGCTGCTTACCAAGCGGGAGACCTGGGTTCGATCCCCAGTACCGGCGTGGGGATTTTTCCCCCGCTGGGAGACCTGGCCCGGGGTGCACTCAGCCTCGTAAGGTCCCTGGGGGGCCAATTGAGGAGCTACTTGATGGAGAAGCGAGGCGCTGGAGGGTGAGGCGCTGACCATGTCTCACCCTCCAATACTGCACCCCATCCATGACGTCTATAGTGGACCAAGATGGGGGATGCAGCGGCCGGGCGGTAGGCCAAGGTTCCCCGTGAGCTGTCGTGCCATGGAGTTATAAAAAGAGAAGATTGTATATTCTTAGCAATATTCTTACAGATTATAGCAATTTTAGAAGAGACTTGTCAATTATTTGACGAGAGTCTAATGAGAACAAGAATGATATTAAGAGAATGGAACCACACATATTCCAGTTTTGCTGCAGGTAGGAGAATGTTAAATAGAGCTCCACTCATGACTTTTGGTATGAATAGTTATCCAGTAATTAACCATATATACTATTCTATTTAGAACTGGGCATGAAAAACTCACAATCTGTGTGCAAAGGATCAAGTGGGCAAACCTATTGCCCAGGCAAATTCTTTTCCTCATCCACTGTTTTGATTACATGCAATCAATGAGGTAATGGAGTGTTCAGTTGGAGACCAATGTGTGGGTTCGCAGAATGGTTAAGTTACTGCCTTGAAGTGCACAAGGTCTTCAACAATACCAAATACACTGCAAAAAGGAAAATTGGCAATCCCAATATTCACATTGTTGAAATTGACGAATATAAAATAGGAAAACACAAATTCCATTGGGGGTCCATTGCAGAGGGCTACTGGATGCTTGGGATGATAGATGTATAAACAAATGAGGTGCAGATGATGATTTGTAAATAAATAAATAATTATTAATAACAATAATAATAATAATTATTTATTGATCCAGTAAATCCTTTGTACATTGTACAGTTGACATTGGACAGGTCATTTGTTACATAAATAAATATTATACATATATTCACATACAGTTGTTTACAATGTGCTATTTACAATTAGGTTGAGGCAGGCTTAATTAATGAGTGATAAATGAGTATCATTATAATTTAGGGACAGATACTGCACATAATTATACATTTAGTATAATTTATGCACAAAAAAGACTGTTGACAGCACTGCATTAAGTGATGCAAGATGGACAATTTGCCTACGCTAGAAATAGTCATGTATCATATTATGAAGAAGAAGAACCAAAATTTCTTATTGCTTATTTCCTTGTACATACAAGAAAAATAATGGAATATACTAGGCTAAAGCGAGTCAAAAAGCTTTGTCACTAAGTGAAGACATTAAAATTCTCTTTCCATGGTAAGGAGTAAAGATAAGAAAGAAAAACTAATGACTTCCCATTTAAGAAAAGTTTAAAGTATTGGGAAATGTATACCAATAACAAAGAATATCTTCAAAATAGATAAATCTACCAAAAAAAATTATTTGATATAAATTTGGTGTTTTATAATTTACATTTTTTGTATAGTATGATTTTGGCTATCTCTTGTGGTTTACCATTAATGCTTAAATCCTCCAAAATTAAGAGGGTTATTCCAAGAAAATTCAAGATATGTATTTTATTTGCCATATAAATAATTTTTATATGTAGTATTTTAATCAAAACCATTAGAGCTATTTTTGAGAAAATCAAAAATTCCAAAAAACCTTTCATGTAAGGGGTAGTTTGGGGTAGTGGGATTTTCCTGAAAATATTCAGTCTCATCTTTTTTTTTTTAAACAGTTAAAGAGTCTTGTCAGGACTCCAGTGCTGAATTCCTTTTTCCTTTTTTTCATTTTCCTACTATTTACTTTGTTTTCTGTTTGCTTTTTGCTTATAATACACATATACATATATGCATTTACAAACACACAAACACTCATGCCCAAGGTGGGACTCGAACCCACAATGCCCTGTACCATGAAGCACCAAAGTGAGGCACTTTAACCAGCGCAGCTTAGAAGATACTGAACTTAAACGCAAAGTATGGTTTTAACTGACTTCATTTTGAGTTATGATGTACACAGACACAGACATTTTTCTAAAATGCTTTCTTTGGATTCAGGGGTCCTCAAAACATGAATTTCTGGTGAAATCTTTGTATCAAATTTTAGGTGGAATGCAATACCCACTCTACCTACTATGTATATTGTATGCAGAACAGAAAATAAAAATCTAGCAAATGAGTGCCGCCTCTGGATTCAATGTTATGGATTCTCACCACAGAGGTTCAACTCTAGTCAGAGCAATTTTTGTTTAATGAGAATCATTCACTAATTGGCAAAACAGTTGCCAAAGTGCAGAAGATGGGGGGACAGATAATTTACATCATATAATAGAATGTGGAATGGAACAGTAAACACCCAAAAGCTACAGAAGATTTAAAACACATGATAATGAATTTAAAGAAGGAAAGGGATATAAAAATCCTAGGGAAATTTGTAGGAAAAATGAGAGAAAAATCATTCAGAAAATAAATGAAGAACATGAACTAAGCCAAAGTCTTATGCATAAATAGGCACAGTGTTAAAATGTATGTCGGACCAAGAGAAAATACAGCAACTCAAATTAATGTCTGAAGAAAATTTCTAAAACTTAATGTACAAATTATGGAAATAAACCATTCTTCTCAAAGGTGCTAATTTATATAATAGGCTCCCTGAGGCTATCATAGTCACACAGAGCAAAACATATAAGAAGGTTAAAAATCTAAGCTTAAACTGCATGTTTTATTCTGCTGATGAATACAGGTTTTGATTATCTTATGTAATAAGTATACTAAACTATACCAGTTGTTTATTTTGAATTTATATTGATAAATAAACCATCACTTCAGTTAATTTTATAACATTGAACCATAACTTTTTGCTTTCTCTAGCACGTACGTACATGGTATCTAGAGGACGTATTGTATTCCATTAAAAATTCAATGTTGAGGTTTCATTGGAAATACCTATATGTTTTGAATTTTCTGGCAATACCCTCTGAAGACCAATTTATTCTGGATGAGATTTGCACAATTTGCATAACAGTTAAACTGTAAGAGATAGACAAAACTTAATACAAAAAAATATAGACCTCTTTAAAACATAATTTATATCATGTATGTTTTTCTTCTAGAGTTGATCATTTTTGAGATATTCTTGTTTTTGGTTTCATTTTAAACTACCTAACTTTTCTCAAATGAGACCATGCAAAGCAAAGCGAACCCAATTGTTTCACATTGCTAAGAGCTTTTAAAAGATTTAACTATCGCTTTAGCATAATGTATTTCCTTATTTCTCTTCTACTTACAATGAAGCAAGGAAAAAGACCAATTCTGCTAATGTTTTTCTCAATTAGTATGATGTAGATAAAAGAATAACCTTTTGTAAGAATAACTTGTATTTGTAACAGCTAGAGAAATTTATGTGAATGGATCATATCATATTTTTTGAATTACTACCCTCGAGAACTATGTGTTTCATGGGTCCTGTTCATTTCAGCTCAAGAGGTTGCTTAACAACTGTCTTCAAAACCAAGATTGTACTTAGCATCAATTGTGTTTAGTATTTTAAACATTATTTTAAAATATGATGTATACACAAGTATATAAACAGCTTGTTAAAGTATGTATTATTTTCTTTTTGGCGAAGCCATGAATTCATCTTAAGAAATACAATGATTTCAATGAACTTGTCTCTTCTGTAGAAATGCTTTCAAAAACAATAATATACACTATAAGTACTCCTTATATACATATAAAAAATGTTCATAAGACAGAGAGAGATAATAAAAATGTGATGTGTTCCATTCACATGACTTTCTCTACCTCTCTGCAACAAATTATTGTTAAAAAACTTATGATTCTATTTACTTCATGCTAATCGAGAAAAAATTAGCACAAATAGTCTTATTACTTGCTTCCTTGTAAGTAGAAGCAAAATAAGGGAGTAGCATAGGTTAAAGTAATAGGCAAAAGCTGGTTGCTATGTGACTGAAGTTCCTTTGTGTGGACAGGAGTTGACCAATTCCTGTATGAGAAAAGTATAAGTTTTTCAAAGCTGAAACCAAAAACAATGAATACTTCAAAAACTATCAACTCCACGAAAAAAATGTATATAACATAAATTGTGTGTTTTAATGTGCTCTACATTTTTTGTGTGGTAAATTTTTGTCCATCTCTAACGGTTTACCATTATGCAAAATTCCGTAAAATTCATCCAGAATAGTCTTCAGAGGCTATTCCCAGAAAATTCAAGATATACATTTTATTTGTCAGGTAAATATCTTTAATATACAATATTTTAATCAAAATCATGAGCCATTTTTGAGAAAATCAAAATTTTCGAAAAAAGTTCCATGTAAATTGTGATTTGGGGTGGGGGGTTTTCTTGAAAAGATTTGTGTCGCATCCTTGGAAGATACCAAACTTAAATACCAAGTTTGGTATTTAACAGTCTTTTCATTGCTGCCCACACACACAGACACACAGTTTTTTCTAAAAATGCTTTTTTTGGATTCAGGGGGTCTGAAAACATACATTTCCGGTGAAATCTCGGTATCGAATTTTTGGGTGCATTACAATACCTTCTCTATACACTTTGTACGTAGTACGTATAGAGAAAGTGATAAACAAAAATATGCACTACGAGTATAACATTAGAAATAACGGAGATAAAATTTGGTTTTAGTACTGCAGCTGCAGAACAGATATATCTATTAGGGGATGAAAACATTATTCTATAACAAATTACCATTAGCAATCAAACTTTTAAATGATCATCAAAAAGGAACTAAAAATATATTTAGTTAAGAAATCTGCATGTGCAAATGAACTGCATAGAAAATTCTATGAGCTCTTTTTTTCTTTCTTTTGGCAATACTAATTTCTTTATCACTTGCTTATGAACAATAAAGATCTATGTTTATCATCATCATCATCACATCAATGTTTAGATTGTGATCCGGTGTTCCCTAATGTCCATAAGTGGAATCATAAAAACCACAATGTGTTCCTGTCATTCATATAACCAAACCCAAAAGGAAGGAGTGATAGAGAAAGGAGGCAATAATCATGATACAGAATAGGTATTATATCCATGCTGTTAAGAAAAGGAATCAAAATAGATGTATCATTAGGTTTTAGATTGTAAAACTCTTTTCCAGTTTAAGCACAAAAACAAAAAACAGTAAGCCAGAAATAGAGAAAAGATTTCACTCATACTTGTCCCATATTTAAATGTCAGAAATTTAAATATTAGTTTTTAACTAATCATAGTGTTCAAGACAGGAGTAAGTTAGTTGACACTTTGATATCCTATAACCCACCCACTCTTCCTAAATAGGACAATTTATTTTATTGAGAGAATGACTGCAAGAAGCAATGAAAACACTTCAAATTGCCCGTTGCCATACTAAACTTAGGTTAAAACTCCTCTAGATCTCTCGGCTATACCTCGTTGTCGCTCCGTTCCTCTCCTAAAAACCGTTCCCAGACTACACTTTGGGGGTTAGGGCCCTCAAAATTGAGTATTATTTGCGGTTTAGGACCTTTTATGCTGATAGCGTCATTGCCCTGTGATATTAATTAGTCGTATGTTGGCAGCTCAACTTCAAAGATTGCATAAACGATAACTGCTGGGAAAGTGTGCGTGCCGAAAGAGAGTGACAAGTATGAGAGAATACCTACGAAAACTCCAAGCCCTAATTTAATCCCAATCTGGAAACATTGAACCCTACTTATAACCATTTATCTTTTACTAAAAGGGCATATATCCTCTAAATGGCAATATCCAGAAGTCAAAATACGCGTATGCTTGCTTAACTATAACCTTTACCTTTTGCTGTCATTTTTCAGCCAATCAAATAATAGTGTAACAGGAATTCGTCTTTCCTTGACGGCTGACGTCACATTCGTCTCCTATTTTAACAAAATATTCTATAAAAAGGTACACATTAATAGTTAAACTAATGTGTTCTATTAGTTTGTAACATTAATTTCTCTTGGTGTGCAATACAAAACATATCGAACTGCTGACAAGTACCAACATATAAGCAGAAAACACATTGGCACCATCTTTTCCAACTATGAAGCACAATTTCTCCCTAGAATACATCCGGAATCCCCACTAAATCTGACAGTAATCTCATAAATCATTTTTCAAAATATGTTTTCAACCTAAATGTATATTTTTAAACCTCTGTAATTGTTGGTGGTGCTGGAACCTTGTAATAACTTCTAACTTGACGTTACTTTGGATTGCAACCAAGTCCTCTGCTGAAATAATTAGTCTAGCTGTCTCAGTTACTTTAGATGCCGGATTGCTGTTTCGAAGGTCCCGGGTTCAAATCCTGCTCAAACCGATAGTTTTTAAGTGTGTTTAAATGCGACAGCCACATATCAGAAGAGTTGCTGGCATATAAAAGAACTCCTTTGGAACAAATTCCGGCACATTGACGGCGCTGATATGATCTTGGTAGTTATCAGTGTTGTGAATAACAAATAATAAAAATATATGATTTTAATTAAATGTGCGTCAAAGTTTTGTAATGTTTTGAGCTTGATTGCCTTCCACTTAAAATAAACTTTATAGTGAACAAGATTCCAGTCCCAGATTTTGAAGTAGTTCATTATTCAATGAAGGTAAACTTTCTAGAGAAGTAGTGGAGCTTTAAGTAGGAGTAAGCCATATGCTCGCCATATAGAATATGGATGCGGGTGGTATAAAGCAAGCATTGCCTCATATTCCACTAATTCCAAGTAGTTGCTCTTCAATCTCCCTGTGAGAAACGGCTTGCTGACCTTACGACATGTGTAAAACAAAACAGCCCTGCATGCAAAAAAAGTTCACACTACTCTTTGGAGGCTCCACTTCTGACTGGAGTAGCTATTACTAAACCATCTCTTTGACAGGAGTCAGCCGAGTCATGGGGTTTGTCTTTCCGAATATCCACTTAAACGTAATCGGATAATTCTTTAGTCAGATGAGACAGGGAAAAGGTAGGAAACAGGTTGCTCGTGCCTACTGTGTCGACACTTAGTGATGGCCGCCGGTGCTGCCACTGCCTTACCCCCTTCTAATGCCTCAAAAGACTAACCAAAGTAAATCCGTGATTAAATGTGCAATCCCCTCATGAATCCCCTAAAAATTCATCATAAAATAAACTTAACCCGACATAAGCCCTTGGAGTACTTATCTTTTATTCTGAAACCCCTAAAAGGCAAACTTTCCCCCACATTAGCCCTTGAAGTACTTATCCCCCAACTTATCCCAACAACCCCCATGACAATTGATTTTCCTAATTTTAGGGGGGAAACCTCGATGTTGGTATCAATGGTCGGCTCTCGCGGTTGGCAGTAAGTCAGTAACGAAAGAAAAATAAACATAAACAGGTTACGTTTGTTTATAGTTTAGTTTCGTTGTGTTCTCTGTCGTTTGTGATAAACATTAATAACAAGAAGGAATTTATGATTTAAAATTCTGACTATTTTGAGACAGGAATTGTAACGGACTCAACTAAGGCTAGTCAGCTTAGTAAGTCAACTCACGAAATTCGGAATGCCAGTTCCACTTTTTCCGAGTTTAGAACCGAAAATAACAGACCCTCTTTGGTTCAGTGTGGATAGACCTTGTGATGATGAAAATGAATTATTACAGCTAGAACAAGAACACCAAGCTTGGGTGAGTTACGTGAAATATTTACTGCCACTCGTACTGAATATGCCTGAAATTTTTATTAAATCACCCAAATATTCCATTTTACAATAGAATAGCTGCAGTTCATAAAAGTTACGAACACATAAGTTTTTAGGGGTAAAACTTCCATAGGCTGTCTGGATGTGGAAGTGTTAAACACCTTAGTATGTACAGATTTGAAATCCACAGACTGCGAGGTTTTGACTTCTCCTTGAGATAATTGAGGTTTTAGATTCACTGATCCCTCGTCTACGCCCTGTCGGCGCTCCTCTGCTTATAAAAAACGTCCCTCGGTTATGCTCTGCGGCTTAGGCCCTCCACCTGGGCCGACGCTTTAACGGGCCAGAAGTAAGGCATCTCTAATTGAGCTTTTTTTCTCTACCTGATTATATCATTTTTAGAGCCTTTTAGATTTCCATGGGCCCAAAAATTTCTAAATTTTTTTTTTGTTATAAAAATTTGATATTTGCTGTTCCTATGCTTATCATGCAGTAACTATTAAACTCAAGGTAGGATGCAACAATATTGTTTTAATTTTATTATAATTCCATTGTAATATAATGAATTCAATTGTTATAACTATTGTATGGTCGCAATATGACCTAGGAGTTAAAGCGACCTAAAATTAATAAAATAAAAAAAAATATATTGTTTTCTTAGCTAGAGTAAACTAGAATGCTGATATATACCTAGTTTGATTATCTATCTTTAATAAAAGAGATGAACATTTTGATTTTTTATTTAAATTGAAGATTTACAGAAAATTCTATACCTATGCAGTAGAAAAGTCAGGCAGTGAGAAACTTTTTTTTTTATTTAATGGATTTATAATGAGGGCCAAGCAAGATAAAAATATTGATAAGGGTTGGATAAAGTTTTTAAAACAAATTGGGATCTTTGTCTATAACAATAAATAGTCATCTGTCCATTCAGCTCACAGATGCATGGAAACAAGCAGATAGCGTGTTATACTAAAAGTGTACATAACTTTGTAAGGAAGTATTTGTAACATATGGAACACTGTGAAGTGTATTTTATGTAAATATTTATAGTTATGGAAGGAGAAACTTGGATGAGGCACAATGTTTGTAAACTAAGAAGAAATGCAAAATAATAAGAATGTTAGATTATTCAAGTAAAATGAGTGTTAGGAAATAAATGAAATTGCTACAGGTACTTGGTGTTCAGGATAAAAAAAAAAAAGAAACAAGTTAAAGGACTTGTAAGGATGCCATTAAAATAGAAAGCAATAAAAGGGTGAAGGAAACAAAAACACTAGGTTAACTCAATACAATGGAATAGCACAAAACACAATGCAGCATGTAGTTCTTTTTCTGTTGTTTTAAAATATTCCACCCATCAGAATGTAATTTTGTCAAGAGTAAACGGTGAGGATGCCTTAAAAATTAAAGGTTTTATCATTTTATATCTCTATCTTTTTATATCTGTAAAAATGTGTTTCGAAATGTACATATAAGAGGAAGAGATGAAGTGCAGGTGAAAAATAAATGTCTTACAATAGTCTTAAATACATTTTTGGGATTCAAAGAGCCTCAAAACATGTATTTTTAATGAAATCTCAATACTGTATGTTTATAGGAAAATAATATAATAGGTAGAGAAAGCATTGTATATCACCGACAAATTTGATGTCGAAATTTTATGGAAATAAGTTTTTAGATCCCCTGTGTCCAGAAAAAGCCATTTTAATAAAAGGCGTGTGTGTCTGTAAACATGATATTGAAAACGAAAAGTCAGTTAAATGCCAAACTTTATATGTAAGTTCAGCATCTTTCAAGGATGTGACACAATTTTCAAGACCCCCCCACCCCAAACTACCCTTTACATGGTGTTGATTTTCTAAAAATGGCTTAACAATGTTTATTAAAATACTGTGCTTTATAGACAGTTATGTGACAAATAAAATATATATCTTGAATTCTCTGGGAATAGTTACCGCACAAAAACTACAGATCTCATTAAAACACACAATTTGTGTCATACATTTTTTGTAGAGTTAAAAATTTCCGAGATATTCCCTGTTATTGGATTTAATTTTATAATACCTAAAAATTTTCTCACAGGAAGTCCTCATCCATTTTGTATCTCATTTGTTTTACTCCTGGCCATGGACAGAGAATCAAATTTCAATGTCAGTCGCATAGTGAGAGCTTTTAAAAGATATGACTATTGCTTTAGCCTCATGTGCTTTCTTATTTTGCTTCTATTTATAAGGAAGCAGTGATAAGAAAAAAACAATTTTTCTTTTTTTAGTTTAACGTCCTTTAACCTGGTTTGGTCATATCGGACGATGAATGCAATTGATGATGTGATGCTCAAATGATCTCGGGGTCCATGGAGCTTAAAGTTACTCAACATTCGTCTTCTCAGGATAAGGGAAAACCCCGAAAAAAACCTTACCCGGGTAACTTACCCTAAGCGAGATTCGAACTCACGACCTTTTGAACGTGAGGCAGACATGCTACCACCACGCTACCCAGGCGGGCTAGGAACATTTTTATTAAGGCTTATATTGATTGGTATGATATATATATAAAAAGAATAGTTTTTTTTTTTTTTTTTTTTTGTACATCTTGAATTTTCTGGGAATATCCCATGAATTTCTATTTCTGTTATCACTTATTTTGAATTATAATTAATCATTAATTTTCTTTTCTTAACAATACATTTAATCTGTTTATATGAACCAGCATTTGTATCTTTCTGCTTGATTTTATTTTAATGTTTTTTCTCCTGCCACTAAATTATATTTCTTATGGTTAATGCTAACTTCAGTGTTGAGAGTTATTGCTTCTTTTTTCAGATAAATGGCATTGCACAAAATGATTGTGATTTGATACCAATTGGCAAGACAGCATCCGAGGTTTGTATCATAGCTTTTGAGCTGCTAATTATGTAAACTAAAAATTGTGTAGATGCTTAGAAGACATTTTTATATATTAGAATATGGCTAGAAGTAAAACATACAATTATTAATATAAAAATAATAGTTGCAACAAATCTTCACCTATCTTTTGGAATCCTTGCCTGGACTAGTTTCGCAACGATTTCATTGCATTATCAACATATCCTTTTGGTCTCTTTTTTGATGTTGTTTATTTACACTGTTATGGTTACTGCTACTAGGTGGATTGTGTACTAATGCATTGCTAACTACTGGAATCAAAACAAATTTGGTAAGAGTGTCAATTGGAGGTATATCAAAATTCATTGCATGATTTCTATACTTTAATATAAATATTTTCTCCCAAACCATTAAATCTATGGGCCCATTTAAGTGTTTTAATAATTTAACATCTGGATTTATTTCATGATTAAATTTCCAAAAATGTTCTGCTACAGCTGATTTATCAATTTGTTTGTATTTAATATTCCTAAAGTGTTCTTTTACTCTGGTTTCCAAATGACGTTTAGTCTTACCAATATAATGCAATTGTGACCTTGTTTATATTGGTAAGACTAAACATCATTTGGAAACCAGAGTAAAAGAACACTTTAGGAATATTAAATACAAACAAATTGATAAATCAGCTTTAGCAGAACATTTTTGGAAATTTAATCATGAAATAAATCCAGATGTTAAATTATTAAAGCACTTAAATGGGCCCATAGATTTAATGGTTTGGGAGAAAATATTTATATTAAAGTATAGAAATCATGCAATGAATTTTGGTATACCTCCAATTGACACTCTTACCAAATTTGTTTTGATTCCAGTAGTTAGCAATGCATTAGTACACAATCCACCTAGTAGCAGTAACCATAACAGTGTAAATAAACAACATCAAAAAAGAGACCAAAAGGACATGTTGATAATGCAATGAAATCGTTGCGAAACTAGTCCAGGCAAGGATTCCAAAAGATAAGTGAAGATTTGTTGCAACTATTATTTTTATATTAATATTTGTGTTATTCTTCACTGTTACTAGCTTCTTCTTACATTTATAAAAATATACAATATTTAAATATGAAGAAGAAAATTATGTATTGAAATAAAATAAAAGAATTCCATATCATTTTACAATTTACAGAGAAAACATAACATTGAACTTTAAAGATTGATTGCCAAACACTGATATGTTTTGGGCTTGTTATTCTTATGTTGGCAACACTGCAGAGACTTGTTATGTAAGCCCTTAATTCTTGATGGTGTCATAGGTGTATTTGAGGTAAAATTTTAATACTTCAAATGTTTAACTGTTATGTTTATAATTCTCAGTTACATTCCTTTCACATTTAGTCAAAAGGCTTTCTGAGTAAAATTGGGGTTAGAATCAGTACAACTTTGCAATTTGTATATATTGCAAATTTAAGACTTATTTTTAATGTGCACAAGGACCTTGTTCCTGGCCATCAGAATTTGACTTATTTTTCATTTATTTTGTTATACTTGCTCTTTTATTTCTCAAATGCAGCATGAATATTAAACAAAAATACTTATATTTTATTTCAGAACTGGTACAGTACTGTCAAAAAAGATTAGTATTAATTTAAGAGCTTATTTCTAGATTATCTGGATTTTCATTAACCCAGATTATCTCCAGTCCCTCTGTTATGTGATAATGGGTAGGGAAATCAAATCAATGGACTTATGAATGTAATATGGGAAACCAATTTTTTTAGATACTATCTCCCCAGTTTTTTTCATTATTCCAATCAGGTCTGTAGTAAATGAGAATCATAATATGAAAAGCAGATTTAGAGCTTAGATTCTCACAGACCAAGTACATAATGTGAATGACTGAAGGGTCATCAAACTTGACTGAAGGTTTTTCTCGGTCTGAGTGAATACTTGGTTAGATATTTACTTCATGAATTTTCCCATTATCACTAGATTTAATTCCCTTCTTCACCACCATACCAAGCACTTGGAAGTTTGCTAGCTCCTTGACAGACTACTGAACTCACAACACATATTTAAGTCCTACCAGAGGAGGGTAATCCATTGAAGAAGAAGACTCATAAATCTGTCATAGAAAGTAACTAAACCTTTTAACATTGTAATCAATCATTGCTAATAGGTTAGTAAGTAAGAATATGCTTTAAATATTATATTCTAATTCACTTTTTAACTCTTATTACAATATACTTGTAAGATTTTTATTTGAATTTAAAAGCAAAAATATCGAAAAAACTGGATTGCCATATTAAATATCTCCCTCCCTCCATCCATCCAATTACTGGCTGAAATATTCTTTGCTACTATTACTATTCCTTAAGATAATTTGGCTTTTGTTTTGATTTTGTGTATTCTTTTGGAAAATGCTTCCAAAAATATTCATATTTATAAAATACAGAGAAAAACTATGAGATCGTGGAAGGGAAATGCAGTCAAGAGGTCAATTAAAACTGTATAAGTGCTATGAGTTTGCCAGAGAAATAAAGATCTCTCTTACAGTGCAGATCTGTGCACAAGAAGAAAAGTTGGATTGTAATATAGTAAATGTGGAGCAAACCTTACACATACCTGTAATATTCGTGCATAGCTTTAGCTCATGGTTTTAGGGAAATTTGATAATTTTGGTACTTAGTGACTTTAGCTGATCCCTTCAATTTCTCTAGCAGTCTTACACCAAATTGAATCAATACAAGATGGTCATTAAATTAGGTTAACAGTTTGAAATTATAGGAATTAAAAACACTGAGCTTATATATGCTTATGCTACGAGGGCCGTTCAGAAAGTAGCCTCCGGTTGATTGCAAGAATTTCACCAAGTTAAATGAAAATATTTTAATATATACATCTTACAACTACATCTTTGCACTATTTTTCTACATAGTTTCCATAACGATTGAGGCACTTATCGTATCTGTTCACAAGCTTTGAAATTCCTTCTGCATAAAAATCACCCGCTTGTGCCTGGAGCCAGCCTGTGACCGCATCTTTGAGCTCTTCGTCGTCATCAAACCGCTGGGACCCGAGCCATTTCTTCATATGCATGAAGAGATGATAATCGCTTGGCGCCAGATCTGGGCTGTAAGGTGGATGGTTGACAACGTCCCACTTGAAGGACTCAAGAAGGGCTGTTGTTCTGCGAGCAGAGTGAGGACGGGCGTTATCGTGCAAAAAAACGATACCGGAAGTCAGCATACCACGGCGTTTGTTCTGTATAGCCCGTTGTAATTGTTTTAGTGTTTCACAGTACACGTCTTGATTAATGGTCGTCCCACGTTCCATGAATTCAACCAACAACACCCCTTTTGCATCCCAAAACACCGTTGCCATCAATTTTCGGGCAGAAAAATCTTGCCGGGCTTTTATTGGTTTGGTAGGCGAATTTGAATGTGCCCACATCTTTGATTGTTCTTTAGCCTCAGGGTTCACGTACTTAATCCAGGTTTCGTCCCCGGTCACGATTCTGTTTAACAATGGTTCACCTTCGGCCTCATAACGTGACAGAAAGTCTAATGCAGAGGCCATTCTTTGAGTTTTGTGGTGGTCGGTAAGAATTTTGGGCACCCATCGTGCACAGAACTTACGGTAACCCAATCTTGCTGTCACTATCTCGTACAAGAGAGTCTTAGAAATCTGTGGAAAATCAGTAGACAACTCTGACATTGTGAAACGTCGGTTTTCACGAACTTTTGCATCAACTGTCTGAACGAGTTCGTCCGTGACCAATGATGGTCTACCACTCCTCTCTTCATCATGAACGTTTTCTCGTCCACTTTTAAATAAACGTACCCATTCACGGACCACTCCTTCACTCATAACTCTTGGTCCGTACACGGCACAAAGCTCACGATGAATAGCTGCTGCAGAATATCCTTTGGCTGTAAAAAACCTTATAACAGCACGCACTTCACATTTGGCGGGGTTTTCTATTGCAGTACACATTTCAAACGGCCACAAACACTAAACTAGCGCAGGTACGACTTTCACTCGACCGCGGCTTGATGCCGACTGACCTGCTGAGTGCGTGAATGCACAGATGGTGTCGCTACTCCCCCCACTACCCGCACTGTGACCGATCGGAGGCTACTTTCTGAACGGCCCTCGTATTTTCTTATTTCTGGAATAGTTCCATTTTTGAATTGTGTCCAGTCACACATGCTGAGATAGAACTTGGGCTACTACTAGACTTATCAGAGTCAAGACATTATAAGGAATTATTCATTAAATGTTGTTTTATATGCATTGTGGATCTCATGTTTTTCCAGAACTGTGATCAAATATGCTAAATTTGCAAAATGTATTCTAGGGCATTTTCTCTGTTGTATACAACAAGCTTAGGCAGCAATAAAGTATATTGTTTGCATGGTATCACATCTGCACATAAGCTTAGATTAAAATAGTTTTTGTAAGGGTTCTTAATGTTTCCATTCTGCTCTTACTGCAAATGCAGAAGGCTGGTGTTGATGTTTGACAATCATCAATTTATCCTCGTATTTCATTTGTGAGAATGGTCTGCCTGTTCTCTAATTATATAATTACACATTGTTCCTCCATTTCAAAGAATTAGCACTGGCGGCAATTGTTTTGGTACACTGTACTCTATCAAGTGAATACTATAATGTTTTTCAAATGGGAAGAGCAAATGAAATGCGTTATCGTGCTCTACATTGCATATTTCATATTTCCCTCTCACTCACACACTGAGCATGCAAATCTACCTGGCGATATAATGTTTATTCATGTGTATTATGAAAACTAAATTTGTACTTTTTACTGTTCTGCTATGAACATTACTCCTTGTCTTCCTCGTGAATTCTTTTTTGCAAATTTGAATATTTTGTCTTAGTGCAAGTAGTACTTATGAGAGATGAAATTACATAGGACATTACTCCCCAGTTAAGCATGAATGCAATATGTCAACACAGCAGCACTCTAATTGGTTGTTGGCCTGTTAGCTCTCAAGGACAAATCTCATCCCATTTACAAATCACTATAGCATATACTAACACTAACGCTCATAACTATTAGGGATCGTAGCAATAGTTAATCATACAATGACTAGAATTAAAATATAACATACTCTTTCATGCTTTTAACCTCACATACTCTACAGAATTCCAAACAAGTCAGTCATGTCTGTACAATATTAATCAGGGATGTTCATGTGTGGTGTGGCAATTTCATTTTCCAAAGCCTTCACTTGCTTATCCCTATATTTGCTCCTTGACTATGTGATAGTGTAGGTGTTCGTACTCAAACATCCGAAACTCTATTCTCCCTTAGTTCAATATTATATAGAACAAGACATATTCTACTCACAATGCCCACTAATTTTCCATGAGGGAAACTGGCTGGTACTATGTTTATTATCAATTTACTTTATTATGTGGTTTGGTGATAGCTTTGATAGCCCACAATATATGCCACTTCTAGTGTCAAAATTATCAATAAACAAAAGCAGGGGCCTGCCTCTTATGGTAGCAGGAAATTGTAGCTTCTTAGGGAGGGAGTGACTGTGGCAGGAATAGCCAGCATTGTCATATCAAATTTACATTCTATTTATTGGGCTATAATTTTTTTATTGTATATTATGCAGGGGAAAGAGTGCAGAATTCATGGTAAAAAGGGGTTTGCAAAAAATACAAAAGTTTTAGAACTGTTGAACACAGGAATCTATTAATGTTCTCGAGCAGATCAGGCTCTTGAGACCATTTCTGGAACATCACATAAATTAAGTAGTTGGTAAATCCTAAAGACAAGAATATTTATAAATCACATTGTAAATATTTTCAGCACTTGGAAGAGGAAGAAGAAGATGATGAGGAGGAAGATGACAATGAAGAGGAAAGTGATAGCCATGAAGATGAGGATGATGATGAGCTTGACATGGAAGTAACATACGAGAGGGATTCCCCTGTTGATGTTAGTATTCGTCTTGGGTCTGGCACTGGTCATGGAGTAAGATAATTATGAAGATTGCTTACAGATTAATGTTTTAGCTTAAACCTTTTCAAAACATATTCTGTGTATCTCTGTTATTAATATTGTAATTATACATTGCAATTGAGGGGAAGTAGTGAAAAATAGTTTCAAGATAGTCCGGTTTAAACAAAATAACACATAAAGCAATTTACAACAAGCTATTTCCAAAACAGTCACTTTATTTGAAAAATAATTTTCTGTTAACAAGTATGAATAGAAAAGAAAACTAAAATTATTATATTTGACCTAAATAGCTATCTCAAAGCAGATAATATCAACAATTGGCTGTTACCAATGAACATACTTTCCTTGACATAGAAACAGATAGTTGAATGTTTGGACAAACATATAAATAACCAGTAAAGCTGTTTAGTTATTTAAAATAATCAGAAACTGCATAAATGAATGGATAATGGGAATAGTGCATTATAGATTTATTTAAATTATAGCATTAAAGTGTGGAGTAGTGCAGCCAAAACATACCTAGACAGAATATTCATCTTACAAAATAGCATGAAATGTATCAGCTCATGTGCAACAATCTTTCAATTGCAAAGCTTATTGACTATCGATTCTCTTTTGTATATAGAGTTGTCATGTTAGTGGTTGAAAATCCCCAATATAGAATAAAAAACAGTGAAACTCAATCTTACCACACAAGAAGCAGAAATGGCACTCACAGATTATCAACAATAAAAACAAACTTAATAGTGGTCCCTACATTGTTGGTTCATTAATATTTAATAAATTAACCTTTGAGATTAAATAGCCACAGGAAACAATTTTTCAGAAAATATCTGATGTGTTCCATTCACATAACTTTCTCTACATCTTGTAACAAATTATTGTTAAAAAGCTTATTCTTCTCTACACTTCATGTTAATTGAGGTAAACATTAGCAGAAACACTCTTATTACTTGCTTCCTTATAAGTAGAAGGGAAATAAGGGAATATACTAGGCTAAAGCTGGCTGCTTTGTGATTGAAATCCACTCCTTTGTATGGGCAGGAGTTGACAAATTCCTGTATGAGAAAAGTTTAAGTATTTTAAAACTGAAACCAAAACAAACAATATGGTCAACTCCACAACAAAAATATATATGACATAAATTGTTTGCTTTAACGAGATCCACATTTTTTGGGTAGTAAGTTTTTTTGCAGTTTTCCAGTTATGCAAAATTCATTCCAAATAAAGAAGTTTTAGAGGTTATTCCCGGAAAATACAAGATATACATTTTATTTGCCATGTAAATATCTTAAATATGTAATATTTTAATAAAAATCATTAGAATCATTTTTGAGATACCATGTAAAAGGCATTTTGGGATGGGAAGGTTTTCCTCACATCCCTGGAAGATGCTCAACTTAAATATCAAGTTTGGTATATTAGGGACTTATTAATTTTTGAGTTATGTCACAGGCACATGTTCTTTTTGGTAAAAGTGCTTTTTTTTTTTTTTTTTAATACAGGGAACCCTAAACCATGTATTTCTGGTGAAATCTCAGTATCAAAATTTTTGGGTGGAGTGCAATATCCTCTCTACTTATATACTAAGTAGAGAAAGTAAAAATTAAAGGAATTCCTAACCTCTAAGTGTTATACTCATTAAGTGAATTGTAAATAAGTATATTTATTATTTTAATTGTATATTTGTATTTATAAAAATGTTACTGAATTCAAGTAAATAGTATGAGCGTATGTGTGTGTGTGTTTGCATATTGATACTTACTCTCTGTATAAAAAAAAGATAACTATGTGTTCTCTTTTTTAATGTTTATAATCATTGTAACAATGTCAGATAGGTGTTTCGAGCTCCATTGACAGTAAGGGCTGATTCACAACACTCCGGTAATGGTAACCAGAACAGGAAGCTAGGCAGCATTTAACATTTTGATTCACAATAACCTGATAACAAGAACATAGTTGTTATTGACCAATGAAATTTTTTCATCTGCTCTCCAACATCATAAGATTAGCCAACTTCAAATTTCAATAGAGAGAATGAGAATTTTCTAGATAGAAGCCACTGCTATTTCCGATTCCTTAGTTTCTTAAGCAGCCAAACTGCACACTTTCAATAAATAACAGGCTCAAACAGCACTTTTGCTAGAATTGCTTTTGGCTTGATTTTCCCAGCTTGCAATTGCAACTAGATGGCTCTAGCGACTTTTATGTCACAGCCACATTTGCTACAATGAAGTCTTTAAAATGAAGAACAAGAGTCTGCTATGCACAAAATGGATCAGATATGTTGTGCTCAAGAACAAGAAAATGAAACTTGAGCAACTCTTGTTTCTCATTTTTGAGCCTGGGAAGGCTTCCCATCAGTTGTAAACATTTCCATTGAAATGCACATATTCCTATTCTTGTTTCTGTTACCAGTTGTTGTGAACCAGCCTTAATAAAGAATGAGAATGAAATGTTTGGCTAAATCCATGAATCTGAATTCTATAATATCTTTTGCCATTTGCACGTAAGTCCTAGGTTCACCCTCTATGTATTTATATATTCATCATTGTAAATATTAAGGGGGGTGACCGTTGAAATTCCAGCCAGTTTCAGTAAAAATATGCTTTTTGGGTTATTTACATGTCAAAATACTAGACACATTAAAGTACATGTATGCAAAGTTTCAAAACCCTTTGACGTCTGCAAGATGTTGTAATTACATTTTATTAATGTTAAAAAAGAAATTCACTCATAGCAATGTGCAATAATATAAGATCAGATAATTCTGCAGCTGGTCCAAATGGCCAACCTGTGCAAAGCATGGTATGTGAGTGGTATGGTCAGCATTTCGCACCGTGAAGGACCAAAATATTTTTGCTTTTTGTTTTATCACCTCTCCTCCATTGTTGGATATCCTTGAATGGGTTTAAGTAATTTTTCTAGAGTTTAATTTTTACCTTTTACTAATTTTACAACTTAATGCTAACCACAAAATACATGCCAGCAAGCTGAAAATTTTACTGCACTACAGAAACAATGAAAAAAATTTAAAAATGTTGCTTTTACAATGGATATAATTTATTTTCTCCCTTTGTAATAACGGTATATCAAAAACCCGGTATTTGAAGCTTTTGTACATGCTTCTATGATATTGCCAAAATAATTATATTAAAAAACTTTAACATAAGATCGATTTTGAAAACTTCACACATTTTAAACCAAAAATTTTAATAACTCAAAAACTATTACATTTAGAGAAATGAAACTTGGCAGAAATTTGTCTTTGTACACCCCTCATATGTGTACAAAACTTAAGTTTCTAGCATCAAATTTGTGGAAAATCTAAAATTCACCCATCACCCCCCTTTAAGTTCTTGAAAAACAAAATCCCTTCTAGAATAATATCAGGAAAAGGATGCCAAGTATGTCTCAATAAAATCATTTATTTGGAGTCAGTATGCATTTTTCTGTTGGCAATAATTTTCAAATCGCACATAATTTAGTTGAATAAACATAGACATGTCTCATAACATTGTTATCCTTTTAATATTATTCATTCATATTATTCTTTAGTTATCTCCATTTCCTTTCAAGCTGGTGTAGAACCCATGACATGTCGCTAGAACACTGTTGAAGCTGTCCAGGTGTCTTGTTTATGCAGCAATTCATGAGTATGATTCAAATATTAGCAAATAGTGGCTTTTTCTTCTGATTTATTGATAATAGAAGCAATATTAACTGTAAAGTTATTTTCGTTTTAATGCAATTTACTTTTAAAATATTATGAGTCAATGTTCATACATAAACTTCAGTTATGTCAAGTTTTAAAATCTTGAAATATTTTGTCTCCATCTTCAGTACAGAAGTGATGGTTATCAATTCTTATTCTTTCCTCAGATGAACATCTAACTGCTATCATCTGCAGTAACTTTATAACATTGCTGCTGATGGAAGATAAAATGAGAAATTTTAAAAAAAAGATTTCAAAAACTGAATATCAGATTGGCTCCACAAAATAAATTCAATTTATTTCAGGAAATTATTAAATAAACCACTGAATAATACTGTACAGTGCTCCAGCAGCACAATGGTTAACATGATGGAAAGTCATGAAGATCGGAAGTTCAAGTTGCTTGCGAATAAATGAGCTTTTGATGCCTCCATGGTCGAGTAGTCAGCAAGCTGACTTCTCACCTGGATATCTGGGTTTGATTCCCAGCTGGGGTGTGAAATTTTTCTTTAACCAGAAATATTCCCTATTCCCCACGGAGTCTGGATGTATGAATGTGTGTGTTTAATGATATAAATTAATATAATGACAACCTACTCATTAATACAGAGTTGTTTCACTAGTTAAAATCCTGCGATGTATCCATAGTAGTTAAGAGGAGCTATACAAATAAAACAAAAATACCATACCACATTATTTCAATTCTGGCATTTATCAAATTAAATGTAATGATTGCAATAAATCTTTATAGGAATGAACAAGACAAATTTGAACATCAGGTTGAAAAATCATGAAAGAAACATCAAATCTAAACAAATTGACCAATGAGTTATAGCAGACAATCACAATATTGGAAATGAATTGAAATTATTAAAATGTTAACAAACACACCAGAACCCAACATTTTGGAAAAATCTTCATTTTAAAATATGCTCAGAATATGTTAAATTTAAGGATCAAAACATTTTGCTATACTAACACTTCACCAATCTGCAATGTTTTGCCATGCAGATCGAAGCAGCTGGAATTCATGCAGAAAAAAGATAAAATAAGTTTTGATAATTGTAGACCAGAATTCTCAAAGATGTTAAAGTGACAAAATTAAAATATTTTCTTCAGAAGGGTGCTTAAGCCAAAGCCATTTTGGTGTAAAATGCACTATGGCAACAAAAGCACACCTTTCAGAGGAATTCCAAATAGTTTTACCACTTTTCCTAATTTCAGATTTAAATGCCAATTTATATGCTTTTTAGTTACAAGTTATTTACATATATATGCTTAATATGGTAAATCATCCAGTTAGGATCATCAGTTTGAACATAGTGTTTTATATAAGAACCAATGAAAATAATTAAAGCAAATTATTCATACCTAAAAAGTAATTTTTTGTCACTTAACTCCTTTGAGGATTCCAGTCCTTATTACTATTTTACGTCTATCAAATGATGAGACAATATGTGTGAAGGGAATACTTCAGGAAAACCGAACTGCAAATGTCCTCTCAAAAGTAAAATAATTATGACAAAGCAGAAAAGAAGATCATATGGTTATTGATGCAGCAGTTGTGTATTTCTATGCTTGGCTACTGCATTGCAGGATACATCAAGATTGCTCTGAAGGTTTCCTGAAATTTCGATGTTACACAGCCAGCACCATGTTGAAAATGAATGGAGAGGCATCAAGGACAGGAGTTGTACACTGTGAAAAAAGAAAGTTAAACTCACCTGCAACAAAAGTAGAACTACATCCAAAATGCTTCAGTAATTCACCTACAGTGATTGCTTCAACGTAAATTTAGCTATGTAAACAGTATGTATATTTTTCAGTTAATATTTCAGTTACACATTATGTTCTATTGCTACTTGTGTAAATCAGTTTACTTCCTTAATAAATAAGCCTTTAGTAATATACCACTTGGATCATTCTTACATTCTTCTTGGTGTTTAATTAGAACTCTACTCACCCTGGTGCATAGCCTCCATTATAACAAATGGACAGTATTTTGAAAAGTGAAAAATTATGACACTAACAATTGCAAAATGCTTTTTTTATATATTAGAAACATATATTGGCGTTGAAAGTTAAAATAACTCTGGTAAATAATATTTAGGTTAATGGGTTAAAGACCACTTTCTATGTGTACAAGATTTGTTGAATTGCTCTATAGTATTGCTAGCCTTCAAATCCCAGGATTGAATCCTGGAGATGGTGGGGAGTTTTCTTTAAGATCATTACCTATTCTCCCTGGAGTCTAGAAGTTGAATTTAACCCTTCAATGTGTTGCTTTGCAGACAAGCAAACCATGTATTAAGTCAATTTTTTTCTAATATTTGAGCTGATGTTTTTGTTGTTTTTACTTTTATATTTTACTACCTTTATCAATAAAATACAAACATTTTTAGTTATTTTATGTCATAAATTACTCTACTTCAAGATTATTGTAGTATTTCTTTTTTTAAAACATAAAGCAAAATCCATACAACTGCAATCAAATATAAAGGCTGGTTCAGAACCACTAGGACGACAATATTTCTATACACAAATATTTTAATATAAGTGGTCACAACTGATGGAGCTTTCATGGTCCCTGGGAATGGGAAAGTAAACTTTCCAAGTTTTACCTTTCTTGTTCTTGTTTGCAGGCATATATCATATTAGATCCATATTATGCATGTATCATATTTATCTGAATACAAGACAAATGTTTTTTTATAAAATATTAATGTTCAGAACTGGGGGAACATCTTGCATTTGGGATATATGGTTTTTTGAATTCCATATGGGGAAAAAGTAAGTTTCAAACTTCATGGGTACGGCAGTGGCAAAGCCTGGGGGAAATGGTATAATTACTGCCAAGGTCACAACTTATGCAGCAGATTTTCAGCATTTCATTTCATGCCAAAAATTGGCCATTAGGGAGCTTATGAGCATTCTCATTGCAAAAGAAGATTACTCTCTGATGCTAAAATAAAATTACAGAACTTCCTTTGAATTCAGTGGTTGCATGTAATGTTGTATTGGTAATCAACAGTCAAATCTCCTCCTTGGAGTGCAAATATACCGCAAAGTGAATTTACGCGCAAATTCAAACTAGGTAAAACGTTTTACAATATATTATAAGTATGTTATCTTAATAAAAAATAGCATCCATAAATAATCGCGTGACAGCTATGTTGCCACCGACACCACTGTCATGTTTTTTCCTTGCATATATCATACATTTTGTTCTCCTATCTCCATCTCTCCCACTCACAGTGTGAATTTCTGCATAAATTCAAATTAGGTAAAAACATTTACGACGTGTTATATTAAGTATGTTGTCTAAATACAAAATCTATCCATCATGATTACAGTTATGCCACCACCACCATCACGTTTTGCATATACTGTACATTTCATTCCACCTTCCCTGCCTCTCCCATTTGCAATGTGAATTTCTGTGCAAATACAAATTAGGTAAAACCATTTACAATCATGTGCACCATCCATACAGTTATGCTACCGCTGTCGCATAGTACCGTCACACCCATACCGTATGTTTCCATATTCTCCTCTCCAGCAACCTCTCAAAACGTGAATTTCTGTGCAAGTTCAAATTAAGTAAATAAATAAATAAGGGAGTTAATTGGCTTAAGTGTCCATTAGTTTGTTCAAAATATATAGTAAACCTTTAAATTTCATTTAAAAATTGTTTTTATAAACCCATTCTTTTTATAAACATGTCTTAAGAAAATGATATGCCAAATTCCAAATTAAGTCCTGAAAAATGAGGTTCATCTTGTATTCGGATAAATATGGTAAGTCCTTCCATGATTTTAGGGACAGATAGACCAAATTTTAAAATTGATCAGTTTCGTGTAATTAAACATTCTTATTACAATAATTGAATGTCCCTTCAAATTGGCAACATTGGATTGTATGTAATCCATACAGATTTAATATGGCTGGCATGTGAAGTTGCATGTTAATCCTGTGCTAGTAAGTTGTCGTTATCTTTTGCAAATTGTAAACTTAATAAGCTAACACAATTGTTATAGATTTTATTTTTATAACACAGATAGACTTTATTTGTAATAATTAGTGTCTATATGATTCAAAATTTTAATCCAAAAGTAGTAAAAATGTGTGTAACGTGAGGCACAAGAATATATGAAAGCTATAGTCGATGTTGCATGAACTCATGTGTAAAATGTTATAAACGTACATGTTACATATATGTTACCATGACATCTTATAATAATTCAATTGATGCATTAGCAAAATTTTAACATTAATTTTTAGAATGTAATGTGAGTCACATAATATGCATTACAGTAGCTTAAAGTGTCACAAAAGTATGTATATGGCTCATTTGTAGAAAAGTTGATATACCAAACATACAGTATTATCTCAATATTTAGAATAATATATATTATTTCTTTGATTAGTAAAAATTTAATCAAAAAATATGATGTGTTCCATTCACACGACTTTTTCTACAACAAATTATTTTATAAAGCTCATGCTTCTATTTAATTCATGCTAATTGAGAAAAACTAGCAGAAATAGTCTTATTACTTGCTTCCTTGTAAGTTGAAGCGAAATAAGGGAGTACGATAGGTTAAAGTGATAGACAAAAGCTGACTGCTATGTGACTGAAATTCCTTTGTTTGTGTGGACAGGAGTTAACAAATTCCTGTATGAGAAAAGTATAAGTTTTTCATAGCTGAAACAAAAAGGAATATCTTAAAAAGGATCAACTCCAAGAATGTATACAACATAAATAATTATTGTGTGTGTTTTAATGTGCTCTACATTTTTTGTGTGGTAAATTTTTGTCCAACTCTTACAGTTTAGCAGCTATGCAAAATTCCATAAAATTCATCCAGAATAAAGTAGCCTTCAGAGGCTATTTCTAGAAAATTTAAGATATACATTTTTATTTGTCAGATAAATATCTTTAATACACAATAATTTAATCAAAATCATTTGAACCATTTTTGAGAAAATCAAAATTTTCGAAAAAAGTTCCATGTAAGGGGTAGTGGGGGGTGGGAATTTTTTTCAAAAATCTTTGTGTCGCATCCTTGGAAGATACCAAACCTAAATACCAAGTTTGGTTTTTAACAGACTTTTTGTCTTTGAGCTATGCTGTCCACACACACACACACACACACACACACACACACACACAGACCTTTTTGGATTCAAGGGGACACAAAACATGTATTTCTGGTGAAATCTCGATATCAAATTTTTCGGTGGAATGCAATACCTTTTCTATACACTATGTACATAGTACGTGTAGAGAAAGTAAAAAACTTTAAAGCAATAGTTATTTTGTTTCGTTACAGATAGTAAAACATTTAAATGTGTAATGCCTAAAGCTATTGCACAGACAAAGAAAACGAAGAGAGAAGGTAAATATGAAGAATTTTTGTTACAACAGTATGGAAATATGAAAAAGTCATTAGAAAGTAAAAGAAAACTTTCAGCAAAATATCAGGGAAAGAAGAGAAGCTATAAGAAGTAAAGTTCAATTTATAGCATTTCTAGTTCTTTGGGAAAAATTGTAGCCAGAGCAAAGAGAGTCCTAGGCAAAAAACTGCTGTTGTGAGGAAACTTATGATGGATATTCCTAGCTGCTGCTGTTTTATTACTGCACCTATTAGTAGACATAACTCTCTAAATGCTGAAACTTATAGAATGGTCCATAACTTTTATCTTAAAGATTATTTCAGTTGCCAAGCTCCTGGAAGAAAAGATGCCACTATTCGTGAAGGAAAAGATCAAATTTCAGTCCAGATATATGATACTTTCAGTTTTGTAACCATATGCTAATTTTTGTGCACAAAATTAGACAGTGAAGATTGGGAAGATTAAATTTTCTGAGGTGCAACTAATACACATTTTAGTTGGAAGATATGGCCGAACAAAAAAGATGAAATATTGCACACAAATAAAGTAGAAAACTACATCATCCAGATGCTGTGAATCATCATTGACACAAAGTTTTATAGTATTGTGAAAGAGTAAAGTGAGTCACAAATAAAAACTGACATGATTTGTAAACTGTGAAATTAAAATGTGAATGTGAATATCATTTTTTGGGGTAATGTTGTGTTTATGAATGTACAACTTTGTAGTTTTGTGTTGTTTCCATGAGGGCAGAAATTGTTTAGGTTTGCAAATATGTCTTAACTGTAACGTTAGTCACAAATTTGAATTTATTTTTTGTCTAATGTACTATTTATATTTGTATAATTTTTATATTAAACTTCACTCTACTGAATGCTAAAATGGAGAAATATAAACCTCTTCAAAAAGAGCATGATTTGCCATTAACTGTAAATAAATCTTCTATATTATTAAATTTAATGCAAGTCATGATGGATTGATCCTATTGCACTCTTTACTGTGAGATTATTCCTGGCAGCAGTGACATGAAATGGCTATAGAACTCACTCCATCTCAATCCTTTTGAATTTTGATTGGTTAACCCCTATTATATTGGCTGAATTAGAGGCAAGTGAAAAATATCATTAGTCAGTTAAAAACAAATGAAATCCCAAAATACAACTTTCCTCTTTGAGATTGACATGCATTTGTGAACCAAAATCTTGTGCTCATGGCTTTCGATTCTCAGGTTATTGTGAACCATTCTTAACCCTCATCATACATGCTTATCACAACACCAATTATATTACACATCCTTTACCACAGGCACATTTGGATTTGAACTGATAATGAACAGCTTTGAATAGATAACCACTTTGATTATCCATTGTAAGTTGCCTTAATGATTACAGCTACACATATCACTTACATTAAGATGGAACTTTCTCTAGCAGTTATAAATTATTTGTACAAAAGATTATTCCTTTATCCATTTCATACTAATAGAGAAAAACATTAGCAGAATTCACTAATGTGAGGGAATAGAAGCTAGTAACTGTGATACATAGTCCTATAATAAGTGAGTTGGCAAATGGTAAGACTACACCACCAAACAAACCCTAATAATATTAAAAAATTTGAAAGGCAGAAACATATTCGAGAAAAAGCAAAACACTTCAAAATCCAAAAGAACCACAAACATACAGAAAGTTCACTTACGACCCCACAAATTTCAAAAAATTTTGGCTCCTCAGAATCACCATAGTATACTAAAAGAATGTATACATTTATACCAAAAGCAGACAAATCATCATTTCCTGATCTCAAATCACGACATCGTATTTGCTATAAAACTTTTAAAACCAATAAAAAATGCTACAAATTAGAGATCTGGGAGAAAATTTATATAAAAAAACTCAAATGTAATGAATTTCAAATTATTACCACCAGCCTCCCCTGGACAGGAAATGAAAGCGGCATGATCAGTTGGAGAATTGTTGAGGATGGGAACAATACCCTGTTCCCGAAATGTGTACAAGTAAGTGATTTTTAGTGATGTAGAGTTATCATTTCCCAACTCAATTATATTAGTAGAATTGGTTGAATTACTTGCTCCACTGTAAGTAGAAGGAAAATAGGCTAAAGCAATAGTAAATCTTTTAAAAGATTGTCATTCTATGAAACAATTGAGGTTTGGTTTGCTTTGCATGGTCCTGTTTCAGAAAAGTAAGGTGATTTAAAATATCAAGGAACATCTCGAAAACGATCCACTCTACAAGAAAAATTTATATGACAAATCATATGTTTTAACGAGATCTATATTTTTTGTGTTGTAAGTTTTTGTCTATCTCTTACAACTTAACTGTTTTGCAAAATTCTGAAGAACTCATCCAGAATAAAGAGGTCTTCAGAGATTATTCCCAGAAAAGTCAAAATACATTTTATTTGTGATGTAAATATATTTAATATGCAATATTTTAATCAAAATTGTTAGAGCCATTTTTGAGAAAAACAAAATTTTCAAAAAATGTTCCATGTAAAGGGCAGTTTATGGTGGGGGATGATAACTTAAACACCAGGTTTGGTATTAACAGTCTCTTCGTTTTTGAGTTATGCTCTCTAGTCCCACATACACACAGAACCTTTTTCTAAAAATGTTTTTTTTTATTCACTGGAGCTCAAAACATGTATTTCCAGTGAAACCTCAATATCAAATTTTTGCCTGGAATATAATACCTTCCCTAGCTTCTGTGTACATACGTACTAGAGAAAGTAAAAACTTGTTTAATTGAATAAGAGCATCATATGTAACAGAGTTTGTGCAATAAGATAATGTACCTAATCACACAAAATGCATACTCCCATTTGTAAAAGAGCAAACATCACTGCTATTATTCCAAAGGTAGCCACAACAACCTGATATGTAAAGGCAGCATATAAATGGGAGGATAAAAAATATTGTTGGGCATGTCTTTGGGGAAATAGTTACCTCATCCATATGAAGCTTATCAATTGCATTTAATGCATCAGAAATATTATGCCTTGAATCGTGTAATTAAGGAACTATTTTTAAATCTTACATAAATTATCAAAGTACAAAAAGAACATTGTAGAAATTAGCACAGGATATAAGAGCAGCCATTAACATGTAGTTCCAAAACAAAAATATCATAAAAACATTAGCACCCTTTAAGTGGAGTATTCTGTCCATATATCACTGTATTCCTTGCACTAAGCAACCACAGATTTGAGTTCCTTGTTTGTTAGGTCAAGAGTTGAAAAGGTAGTCAGACTGAAGAATTGAATGCCATAACCAGGATTTGAACCACATATATTATGGTTTCCATCAGTTGCTCTAACTACTGAGCTACAATGGCAACATGACACATAGCTTTACGAGGGGCATACTGAAAGCCACGAGCAACCCATTGTAAAAATTTAAATTTCAACAATGTAACGAAACGAATTGCAGGATCATAATCTACAGACTTTAAGCCACATGTTGACATATTGTGACATCATTAGCTTCTATCACGTAACCACAGACGGTGTTGAAAAATGGCTGACATTGATGTTTCATTTCGACAGTGTGCTGTCATTGAATTCCTTGTGAAAGAAGGAAAATCTGCTCCTGAAATTCATCTCAGACTTCAACGTGCGTATGGAGGTGTCTGCATGGGTGCCAGCAGTGTTAGAAGATGGGTGAAACATTTCAAAGATGGAAACACGAATCTGCAAAATGCGCCGTGTAGCGGGCGTCCTCGAACTGCCTGTACAGAACGCAACAAGGAAAGAGTGATGAGCTCATTACAGGAGATAGGCGTTTCTCTGTGAATGTAATTGCTGCGCAACTTAGAATAGGACATAGTGCAGTGCAAGAAATGATCCACAGCTTGGGTTATCGAAAGGTCTGTGCCTGTTGGAACCCCCGTTTATTGATTGAAGACCACAAACTTCAGAGAAGAACCATTGCACAAAACCCTCTTCAGAGATTTCATAATGAAGGTGATGAATTTTTGACGTGTATTGTGACTGGAGATGAGAGCTGGTTCCATCACTATGAGCCAGAAACGAAACGTCAGAGTATGGAATGGCACCACATGAACTCATCATCGCAGAAGAAAGCGAAGACAGTGCAGTCTGTACGAAAAGTTATGGGAAGTGTCTTTTGGGATGCACAAGGTTGCATTCTGGTTGACTTTCTTGAACCTGGACAAACCATAAATTCTGCCCGCTACATCAAGACACTTCTGAAGCTCCGTTGGGCTTTGCGTGATAAACGCCCTGGAAAGAGGATCATCCTTCAACAGGATAATGCGCGTCCGCATACTGCCCGTGCCACTATGGAGAAGATCAGGGCATTAGGGTGGGAAACTCTTCCACATCCTCCCTACAGTCCCGACTTGGCACCCTCCGACTACCATCTTTTCGGTTCTGTGAAGGAGCATATGCGTGGCCAACGCTACGAGACGCTGGAGGATATTCGGAAAGCAGTGCGTCAGGGTCTGCGGGCAGCTGGAACGGAGTTCTATCACAAGGGCATTTTCAAACTTGTAGAACGATGGAAAAAATGTGTGCAAAACAATGGAGACTATGTCAAAAAGTGAAAGTCTGTAGATTATGATGATGTATTTGGTTTGGCTTAAAAATAAATATTAAGATTGTAAAACAGTGTTGCTCATGACTTTCAGTATGCCCCTCGTAAATTCCCCAAACAACTGGAGGTTTTTGCCAGTCAAGCAGAAGGAAGTTAATTTCAGATGACATACCTTAATGGTAATTTGTCATAAGTACTTTTATTCCTGGGCTTTTAGTTTAACCAACTATTAAGTCAATCGTTGTTAATTGTTTCATCTATACTAGCTGTGTGCAGAACAGGATTTGGAAAAGTAGAGTCCAAGTTACCATTGCAACTCAGTTGTTAAGAGCAACTGGACAGAAATCCAGAGATCTGTGGTTCAAATCCCGGCTATGGCATTGAATTTTTCAGTCTGACTCTACCTTTCCAACTCCTGTCCTACACAAGTCTATGTGGAAGAAGCAATAAACAAAGATCTACCTTCTTTTTTTATTATTATTAGAACCAGTTGAAAAATTCAATGTTAAAGCTGGGATCTGAACATAGTTCCCCCACTCTCCATGCAATTGCTCTAACTACTGCGCTATTGTGACAACATGCCGGTATGACAATCTATCGACTGATCCATGTTTTTTACCTGGTCAACCAACCACTATGTCTCTCTTCAGAGAACACCTTCCAAAGGAATTGACAATGGAAGCACATGGCTTCTGAAACATGTTTTCCGAAATAAAAAAGTAAGTGATGTAGTGTTACAAAATCGACTCAACTAAATTTTAAATTTTAACCTTATTGGTAACTTACATTCGTAAGCACTTAGTATCTGGGTAATATTAACATAGTTATTGCGAACTATTCCTACCAATTTCATTGTTGTATTGGTAATGCTCCTATGTATACAATATACTGGATATATTTTTTATTTTATCTATTAGAACCAGTTGAAAAATTCAATGCCCCAGCCTGGATCTGAACATGGTTCTCATGCTCTTGGTTACTAAGTACTTACAAATGCATTGTAAAACTTTTATGAGTATGAAAACAAGTACTGTATTAAGATTACAAAGAATAGGGTACCTGAACAAAATGGGGCTTAGATAAGAGTGTAAGTTCAGTCCCATATTCATTAATGACATATTAGAAATTAACAAAGCCAACATACACATGCCCACAATTGAAAATGTAGAAATTCTGAGACTTCTATGTGCCAATGATATAGTAGTGGGATCAATTGCTAACATTAGTCTTGCAAGATCAATTGAAGCAATATTAAAATTCTGCAAGGAGTGGGGATTGAGGATATATTCTCAGAAATCTAAAATCATGGTATACAAGAACAGAAGCAAACTACATAAGAGTGAGAAATGGTTTTGGGAAGGGACAGAAATTGAGGTAATTAATAAATTTGAGTATTAGGCTAGTATAAATGGGGTTGGGAGCATAAAAAGAAGGCTTTAGCAAATGGAAGGTTGGCTTTGAAAGCTATTAGTGCCTGCAGACACAAAGTACCATAAATACATATAAAACAGTTGGAAAATATACGTGGCAGTAGTAACGGCTAAAATGATGGCTGCAGTAAAATTATAGGACATTGAGGAGGGATGGCTAGTTATAGATTTGATTCACAGGAATTTTTGTAAACAAATTTTGGGGCTACCTCTAAGCTTCACCAAATGAGGTCACACAAGTTGAACTAAGAAGAATAGGGAGTAAAGGAAAAATAATGACAACAATCCTGAAATATTGGTTTAGGATTATGTAGAAAAACATAGAGAGCAAGGAAAGAGGATTTTGGAAAGAAATTAAACAGTTAGGTAGTTTTAGCAACAAAAAATCACAGAAAATTATGTAGATAAAAGTGAAAAGTGGATGACGGAAGGATCTGCATGGGCCCGAGCATAGGTAGTGGAGAAATGAAAGGTTTAGATATAGAGAAATACCCAATGTGTGGAATGCAAGACAGCTATTGGCATGTAATTCTGGAATGTGAAGAAATTAAAATGAGAGCAAAACTACACATTGAGAAATGGACTAATTTACCAATAGAAATAAGGGGCAAAAAGTTGGTGAATATGAAAGCTAGGCACGAAATCTTAAGAGTTTGGGGATTATCTGTGCAAGGTTAAAACAAAGTGGTTGCTATACACACATAACATAGCAATCTGTAGATCCTATTATGAGATTAGAGTCAAAGCCCAAACTTTAGGATGCAGATCAAGTCAACAATTACATTTATTAATACTTATATTCTGACAATGAATTTTCAGAGCATAATTTTCAATTACATGTCTGTTGGATTAGATTTTTCAACGAGTCATTTTAAGAGTTAAGTTAATTTTCAATTTATTACAAACAAAGAACAAGAGTTGAGATAATTTTCAATTTATTACAAATAAAGAACCTATTTTTACTAAGTTTTCAAAAAAATGGGTCAAAGTTTCACCCATTCATAGGATTTTATTCTGAGTGTTGCATTATCGTTTCAGTAACGATTGCAGTTTAGGTATGTTTAAGATCATTATGACAAATACAGAAGAGTGTAAATATCAAAAGGCAAACTAAAAAATCTGATGTGTACCATTCACATGTCTTTCTCTACATCTCTGCAACAAATTATTCTTAAAAAGCTTATACTTCTATTTGCTTCATACTAATTAGAAAAAATTAGCAGAAATAGTCTTATTTCTTGCTTTCTTGTAAGTAGAAACGAAATAAAGGAGTATCATTGGTTAAAGTGATAGTCAGAAGCTGGTTGCTATGTGACTGAAGTTTGTATGTATGGACAGTAGTTGACAAATTCCTGTATGAGAAAAGTATAAGTTTTTCAAAGTAGAAACCAAAAACAAGGAATATCTCTAAAACGATGAACTCCACGAAAAAAATGTGTATAACATACATTGTGTGTTTTTTGTGTAGTAAGTTTTTGTCCATCTCATACGGTTTAGCAGTTATTCAAATTCCGTAAAATTCATCTAGAATAAAGTACTCTTCAGAGGCTATTCCCAGAAAATTAAAGATATACATTTTATTTGTCAGGTAAATATCTTTAATATATGACATTTTAATCATAATCTTTAGAGCCATTTTTAAGAAAATCAAGAAATAGTTTGGGGTGGGGGGATTTTTCTCAAAATCTTCGTGTCGCATCCCTGGAAGATACTGAACTTAAATACCAAGTTTGGTATTTTACAGACTTTTCATTTTTGAGCTATTGTGTTCACAGACATGCATGCAGACCTTTTTCTGAAAATGCTTTTTATGGATACAGGGGACCCTAAAACATATATTTCCAGTGAAATCTTGGTATCAAATTTTTGGGTGGAGTGCAATATCTTCTCTATACGTACATAGTATGTATAGAGAAAATAAAAATGAGTTGAACTTAACACTCAAGCTTCTTTATTTTAGGTATTTACCTAAAATATGTTTCACAGGATGTTTCCTGCATCTTCAGATAGAGTAAACTATCTAAGCCTGATGGAAAAACTGAAGTTGGAAGTGATGTCATCCTCTAGTGGTGGTTTGATGAAACTATAGTTATAGTTTCATCAAACTATATTTATTTAAAACTTCAGTAATTGCATCTCGTACTTCATGTAGATTTTCTCCCGTGTTTTCAAATGAATTTGGTATCAATTTAGATTGGATAGAAACATAAATATAGAGATGGAGTCATCTCTAGAGTAAGTTGGCCTGATAGTTTAATATCCATAAGGTTGAAACTATTCATGCCACTTGATAAAACAACTTGGGAGGAGTCAGTAATATTTAGTATTGATGCATTTTCTTTGTATGGTCAAGAGATTGTAAAATAGTATTTATAGAGCTAATTGCATTCTGTGGAAATAAATTCATTCTATCATAAATAAGGGTACCATAACAGATTCCAAGAATAATCATAAAAAAATTCAGAATTAGTCTAAGATCATTCTATTACATGGCCAGGCCCCAAGACAATGCTCACTAAAGTTTCTAACTTTGGTGCTCTGTAGCGGGATCATAGGTTTCAGTCCCACCTCGGGCATGGACACTTATGGTGTATTTCTGTGTTTGTGTTCTAAGTTATTCTCTCTCCCACGATTGCTAATTAGGTTCTGCCTGTTTTGTGTTATATATATTTTTTTCACTTGTAGCCAGAGGTGTGTCGCAATGAAGGTCTCTAAAATTGAACTTTATAAATGAAATGTTATAGAATTTACAAGTGTTTTGTTTCAAAAATTTGTAAAGGATGCAGTATTAACTTTCTTTTTGTGTAGCTTTAACCTGATTGGTCATATTGGACGAAATAACAACTTAATATCAATGAAAACTACTTAAAATACTAATTAGCAAATTTCCAGTAATTCTAATAATGATGGTATCATGCATGGGATGGTTAACATTTTAGACTCAGAGTCAGTGATTTCACATCTGTTTGAGAGGTTTGAAATAAAAGAAATTGCCATATTAGACATCACATTCACACAATGTTCCATTTTTCTGGAAACTTCTGTGGACTTTGAAGCCCTGGCAGGTCAGTTTTTAACTGGGAATGCACAGCATGTAGCAGTTGCATTGAAGAGATGAGAGAAATATGTACTACATAATTGTGAAAGAAACCGACAAAATAAACATTTGATTGCTCTTCCTGTCTGACGACAGAGTGCAGTTGTTAGGTGAGGTCATTGGTGTAGCAGTGACCTCACGGTTTTGAGCGGTCAGAGAAGCCTGAAATATAGTGCAATACAGTCTGATCATCAAAACATCAGCACAGTATACGTAAATAGGAATAAACTAAATGATCCACATCAGGTTAAACTTCCTGTTTTCTTATCACTAATGAATATTAAATGTTTTGTATTGTAGGTGTATAACTATGTGCAGCAGTGTTTGCATTTTGATTTGATTCAAACCCGTCCACTTTAAGAGAGTCAACTGCTGCATTCCAATATTGCAAAACTGTACAGGGCATGCATTAGGAATGGCAACATAATGCTGCTTATCTGTTTGTGTTTACACAAGCTTCCATTCATCTGCATTCATTCCTCAGACAGGAAATAAGCAGATGAAGAGCAGTTGTGTTATAGGGATAAACATGGAAATGGAGTTTATTTATTGACACACTTTAACTGCTGTGATTCTCACCGTCCTATTCTATACTGGGCTTGGAAGACCACTAAATTTTGCTCAGAGGTATATCTTATCAGGCTTGAGATTCTTTTACATGTCATAAATCTACGACACAGGACCAACTTCCCTTCCAAAGGAAGTGATGCTAAGGATTTTTTCATCAAAAAGAAAAATCTGTTGTCCTCTGCCAAGTTTGAACTTGCAACCTTGGGTATATGAAGTTGGTATGGTAACCATTACACCACATGGGGCACGTATTGTTACAGTGGTGTCAGAAGCCCAATTTAAACCCACTACATGTAGCTTTGAATAGATGGCCAAAACTTTCAAAGGTATTCGATACCTCTAACACATATGCCACTATTATGACCAAGCAAGCCATAGTCACACTATCATGCATTTCAGATTACAGAAATTCAAACTACTTATTGAATGCACTAGAAATATGGAAGATTAAACTTCGATATTTAATGCTTTAGTAATGTAATTTCAACTCTTTGAAATGGAAATATACCATAATATACCTATGATGCAAAGTGTAACATATGCAATCCTGAGTGCCTAAGTAATAAATAAAGCATGCTTTAGCAGCAACTGCCTATAGATTGCCATCTCACTTCTCTGCAAGTTTATTTTAACATAGGAATCATAAATGAAGATTCTGTGTGATAAAGTTATGGACTTCATGGCATTACAGCAGCACTTACACATTATGACATTCTGTCATCACAAAAACTTTTGTCAACTGATTAACTGACACATGGAGAGGAAGTGAAGGGGAAACATAACTGGTTAGAAGCAAATAAATCCTCCATAATATGATCATGTGTCCAAACAAGACTCTGTGTATACAGATAAGTTACATTTAGTAAAATCAATCTTAAAGAGACCCTTAAGTTTAGTTGCACTTCTTTGGATTAAATTCATTGTAAAAGTTTTAACTTCCTTCATATTTATTTCAAAACAAGTACTTTTGTATTCAGTATTTGCCCTTAGGGAAGGAGTTTATTATCTGTCTATCCTTACTTCACTAGTGATATAAACAAATTGGTATACATTCTTCTGCAAACACACACCACGTTGTGTTAAGCTGGTTTTTCTACCTTACAATTTAAATCTGCATACCTACGTTTGGCAGGAAAAGAAATAGCCGCCTACTTTCACTGTTCACAGATAATGATTAAACTCTATTAAATGCATAATAAATAAAACACAACAAATCAGGTAGGTGAGATATATATATATTCAGTACGAAAGGTAAAACTCTCCCGTAAAATTATAAAATGCAGACATGTTTTGAAAGTTTGCTGAAGTGTTGCATACATACATCACTCATACACATACAGTTTTTTTTTTTTTTTTTTTTTGTGCAAATTTTAGCATTCACATATGCACAAGCATACACTGCACATGTCTTTAATATAATACCATAAACTTACCAGAAGAGCTAATCCAAAGATGGAAGTGGTCCCACTCCTTCAAAATAAGTAATTTGCTGAAGTTGCAAACAAACTAAATCATCACAGAGATTCATAATTAGTGGGTCAATGACAATGTGTGACATATTCACTGCATTTTCGGCTGTCACTCAAAAAGCTACTTGCACAACATGTTTCACCTTGGCTAATTTAATAGTTTTGCACATTTTATGCTGCTTTCAGAAACACCAGTAAATTCTACACTTAGCTAAGAACACTATTTAATGAAAAGGTAAGATACTTTTCAAAAACTTATTATATATGCATTAGGAATAATCCTTTCCATATTTATGTTTTACTGCATTGGTATTCCATGTTTGTGCCATTACTTGCTGACTAGAAGCAACCATAGGAAATGAACTGCATAATGGATACACATTGTTACATAAAGAAACAATGATTAAATAATCATTAGTTTTGTTCTTTAATCATTCACACTATATTATTTAAATAACACTGCATGGTGAAATACAATATTTCTGTACTCACTCAGAAATTTAAAAGCAAGTATTTTGTGATGAAGAAAGCAGTAAAATGTTCAGCAACCAATCACAGTCATTGCAACCTGTTGCTTTTGTTTATATTACCGGTGAAGTAATGCTGGACGGAAAATAGTGATAATTCTGTTTCAATTATTGCCCATATAATATTCTATATACATAACAGTGTACATAATAAAACTATTGTAAAAATAATTCAGCAGCAGGGAAGTGTATCAAAAGCTCTTGTATTTATTAAAATGAAGTGTTACGAGTATAAAACAATATAAAGCATCTATAACTTCAAAAATAATAAAAATGTATACAATTCTGTAAATGTTATGATAATTTAAAGCTCAGTATTATGCTGTACAAGCAGAAAATAGCATAAAAGTTCAGGAATTCACTGAAATTTTAAAAGTCACTATCATCAGAATCAGAGTCATCCTTTCCCCGAATGGTTTTCTTTTTCCTACCAGCGTCAAGTATAAGTGACTTCTTTGAATGTTTGCCTTCAATAGGAGGTTCCAAAAGATTTCCCGAATATTTTATAACATCTGCCTGTGCTATTCTCCACTCCAGCATATCTGTTGAAAAATCATCACGGTTGCCAAGGTCTGTAAATCCAACAATATAATCCTTTGTCTTCGCATCTTTAATAAGTGCTATGGTAGGAATGATGCGAATGCGCAGCCGTTCTGAAAATAAAGTAAATCTTTGTAATATTAACTTTTAGACTATTCTACAACTATTCACTAAATTATACCCTCTTATTGAGATGAAATCAGGACGTATGTTATTAGTGTACCAAATACTTACCAATTTTAATGAAATAAATTATAATAAATATGATGGAATGCATATTTTTGCTTTCTCTAGCACATAGTAGATAGAAAAAAATGGAAATGTTTTATTTATGGACGTTAATTGCTGTGGTTCTCAGCATCCCATTCTATACTGGGTGTGAAAGATCGCTTAATTTTTGCTCAGAGGCCTCTCTATCAGGCTTGAGGTTCTTTTACGTGCCGTAAATCTACTCACGGCTTTACTTCCCTTCCGAAAAAATCCATCGTCCTCCGCCATAATTTTAGTAACAAGATTTCACCAGAAAAATATGTTTTGATGCCTAATGAATAAGAAAAAAAAAATTAGAATGAGTTCTGGGTGTATGTCTCTGAACAGCCTAGCTAAAACCAAAAAGTTGTACGCTCAGTATCTTCAAGGAATGCAACATAATTTTTTAAATAAACCCTTTGACCCCCAAAAACATTATGAATTTTTTATTTTCTCAAAAATGGCTCCAATGAATTGATTAAAATACTGCATAGGTATTTATTATCCATTCAAAACCAAAGTTCCCTCTGATGAAAACAACTTCTGCTTGTCATAAATTTAAGCACACTCTCTTATGCCAGTGTAAACAATTCCTTAATGTACTGCAGAATGAAATATTTGATGAGGAAAGATAGGAACTAGAGATTTTATTATTTGTAATAAATACTCATTGCTAAACTGTTAAGAGATTACAAAATATAGTTTCATTAATATCATCTGCTACTGCGATAATGCTGGGAGATCTTGCTTGTTAATTACAGACTATATACATTTTTGCCACTGTCTTGCAAAAAGGAAAACTGCAGCAACAAATTCCTCAGTATGCTATCTGAGTACCAAATAAACACTTTGCATAACACAGAAAATATAAGCGAACAGCCATTCACAATAGGCTAACAACACAGTATGCTCAGCTTAGGCCAACTCTTCAAATTTAATCAGTTACAGCTTACCTGTTGGACCTCCTGCCTTAAGACATTGAGGAAAGGTGAAGTAGGAGGATTAATATTGCCATAATTGAAAACAGATCCTCAAAATTATTTTAAGAATAAAACTATATGCATACATATATTAAATTTAAAATAGTGAAATCCAGCTTTCTGGTTTTACTGTCATGTAAGCTCTTCACTGCAACACCCTTCTGCACAGATGCTATTTTTACACTGTTAGGCAACTATTGGCAATATTCGGAACAATTAGTGCTTACGATATTAAAACTGTATGCTAGTACCAGTCACGGCTTCTCTGTTCTTATAACAGAGAGAGGAATTAACTGTTCAAACACAAATGCAGGAAACTTAAGAGGTGGCAAAAAAACAAATAATACTTTAAAACAACACTGAATTAAAGTTCTGGGAAAAGATCATGCATTTTGATGTTAATGTAGAGGACAACCCAAATTTTAAGTTCATTTTTCCACGAAAGAAAAACTTAGGATGCCATACCATTCATCAAATCACAGTCATGAATAGCTGAAGATGCTGGCAATGGGAAGAATAGTAAGAAACCTAAATAGTGAAGTTAGAGTGTTGAGTGTGACTCATTATTTAATACAAGCTATATTACAATCATACAAGATTGCAAAAAGTTTCTTCCAAATGAAAAGAACTTCAGACTATTCAGTTTGTCATGTAAATGCCTTTAATATATGGTACTTTAATGAAAATTGTTAAGAGCCACTTTGAGAAATAAAAAATTCTAAAAATCTTCCACATAAAGGGTGGTTTGGTGGGGGGCATGGATTTTGTTGAAAATCTTTGTGCCATATCTTTGTAAGATAACTGAACTTAAATACTAAGTTTGGTATTTGATAATTTTTTTTATTTTTGACTCGTACTGTTCACATACTCTCGGACTTTTTTTATAAAAATGATTTTTGTATTCAGGAGTCTCAAACATATATTTCTGATGAAATTTTGGTATTGAATTTCTGGGTGGAATTCAATAAATCCTCCTCTTCTTACTAAATGTAACAGAAAAAATTCAAAGGAAAAACTGAACTGAGATTCAGTTTATTCTTATATCAATAATTATATTGAAACCTAATGTTGATGTGTAATCCATTCCAATGATGTTAACACATATTTACTTACCCGTTAAAAAGGGACTTTTTTCAACATTAAGCTTGCAAAATCTGGTTTCAACATGAGATTTGCAAAGAATCTTAAAGTGGTGATCCACAATCTTACAACGAGGTGAATCATCTTTATAAAAATGGCACACAACATTGCTGGAGTTTTTTGTCACATCAAAGAATTCTTTTTCCTCTGGAATTTCTGAATACTCTCCATGTCCCTAAAAAAATAAAGACTTTTTATAGAATAAAATTATGATAGAAGCTCAGAACTGAACAAATCTCAATTTTATTGTGATGCATAGGAGCCAACTAGTTTATTTCTAGCTTATTGTAATTCAAAAGTATGTTTAAATCGGTATATATAGGATGTGGAATAGCGAAATAGATTTGATTTTTTTCCTCATTTCCTGCCATTGCAAGGATGAAGTGGCAGGGTAGGGCATTGACCTGTGGATTCTCCTTTACTGTCACATAAAGTCTTAGTTGTATGTTAGTCTGGCTTTCACTAGTGTTAGAGGCAGACTGTCAGAACTCCACTGGAATAGTGTTAACAATAATATGTTAACACTAAATTCCTCACAAAACTCCTACAAAAACCTACAAATTGTTGACAGAAGTTTGTTGTGATCACTGACTCACATGCCAAGTTTTTAAGTGGTTTAAGAAGTTCAAGGAGGATACAGAAAATCTTGGGGATGATCCAAATTGGGCCATCCTTTCACAACAAAAAACTAAGGAGAACTTGGATAAAGTCACAAATTATTTGAGGAGTCTGGCTATTGAAATTTGGCAGTTGAATTTCCAACATCAATTAGGGAAGATTACTGCACAACAAAAGTATGAAAAAGGTATGTGCTAAAATGGTGCCAAAACCCTCATTCTGTGCAAAAGAAGCAAAGTGAATTGCTGTGTTGACATTCTTGAAAACTTAAAATCCTGATTACTTCAAAACATAATTACAATAAGCTATGAGTTTTCAATATGATTCAGAGATATTAGAATAACCCCTATTCTCCTCCTCATACAGGAAGAAGAATTTGCACATGGGCAAATCACCTTGTTTCTTTTTGGGTTTTTTTCTGCGTTACACTAATTGAGTGCTTGCAGGCAGACTGTAAATCAGCTTTATTATGTTCTGAACACTTTGCATGGATATATGCAATGAATTTTAGTTATACCTAATTAATATCACTTGTTATCTTTCATACTAGACCTTTCAGCTAACAATTAAAATTTAGTTGAGTCGATTTTGTAACACTACATCACTTACTTTTTTATTTCAGAAAACATGTTTCAGAAGCCATGTGCTTCCATTGTCAATTCCTTTGGTCGACTGCCGGCATTGCTTGCTGTGGTGGTTGTCTCTGTCCCTGGTGGTGGTTTGATGAACCTCTGAATGAGTAGATCGCCTGGCGGGATTTCAAAATTGAAACCCCGGTTCTTGTTTTTCCAAATATATATGTTTTCCCAAACTTTTAATTCTGTCTTCCTTGTGATGTTTTTGAGGATTTTTGGGCTTCTATTTATAGTGTGTTTCTCTTTCCAAAAATGCCAAGCTACTGCAGATTTTTCTTCTTGTTTGAGTTTAATATTTCTGTGGTGTTCTTTTGCCCTGGTTTTTATATTTCTTTTTGTTTGGCCGATGTAGATTTTTTCACAGTCATTACAGCTGAACTGATATATTCCTGGTTTGTTTACTTGTGGGATATCATCTTTTAATTTAGAATTTAAAATGTTTTTTATAGAGTAATTGTTTTTAGGGGCTAGAATGATGTTATGTCGTTTGAAGATCCTCTGGAATTTGTAGAAAGCTGTAGGGTGGTATGTAAACTTCTTGTAGATCTTGTTTTCTTTCTGGTTTTGAGTGAGTGTGCTGACTTCTTTAATTCTATTTCTATTTTTGGCTTTATTAACTTTTTTGTACACCAGTTCTGCCCGAAATCCATTCTCTGTAGCTATGTCCAATATTTTAGTAAGTTCACATTGGTATTCTGTTTTTCCCATTGGTACATTTACCAATCTGTGTGTAAGGCTGTTGAGTAAAGCATGCTGATGGGGAATGGGATTGTAACTCTTTTGTTTTATATAGCTGTTGGTGTGGGTAGGTTTTCTGTAGATGCCAAATGTAAGGTGATTATTAGTTTTGATGATTTTTAGGTCGAGGAATGACAGTTGTCCATCACATTCCTTCTCCATTGTGAACTTTATAGACTTTTCTTGCATATTTAGGAGTATTAGTGCATCTTCTAGGTGTCTTTCTGGGACTATTGCAAAGATGTCGTCTACATAGCGGTACCATATTTTGAACATCCAGGGGAATGCCTTTTTAATCCTAGTTTCCATAGTGCTCATGAAGAGATCTGCTAATATTGGTGACAGCGAGTTGCCCATAGCTAAACAAGATGTTTGTTTGTAATATTTCCCGTTAAATGTGAAAAAATTTTGATTTATGCACAGATTCATTAATATGATGTATTCTCGCACTTCTTCTGTTGTTTTTCCTATTGCAAGTAACCAGTTTTTGATGTGGGATTGTATGCTTTCTGTAGGTATGCTTGGAAACAGAGCAGTAACATCAAAGGAAACTAACATATCGGTTTTTTCCAATTTTATGTCTTTAATTTTATCGATCAGATCTAGAGAGTTTTTTATACTTGCTGTTTCAAATTTAGGGAAGGAAGAGAATCTGTTTGTTAACCATTTTGCTAGATTATATGTAGGTGCACTTATAAAGAAGAATACTCTACAGTACAAAAGAACCCTCTAAACCAATGTATAGTTAAATTAAATGCCAGTATTCAAGAATGTAAACTAATAGACAAAAAAGAAAAATGCAAAATTAAAGTTGATAATCCAGTTCTGCCCAGAATTTATGGCCTTCCAAAAATACACAAGCCGGGAAATGCAATGAGACCAATTATAAACAATATAAGTGCACCTACATATAATTTAGCAAAATGGTTAACAAACAGATTCTCTTCCTTCCCTAAATTTGAAACAGCAAGTATAAAAAACTCTCTAGATCTGATCGATAAAATTAAAGACATAAAATTGGAAAAAACCGATATGTTAGTTTCCTTTGATGTTACTGCTCTGTTTCCAAGCATACCTACAGAAAGCATACAATCTCACATCAAAAACTGGTTACTTGCAATAGGAAAAACAACAGAAGAAGTGCGAGAATACATCATATTAATGAATCTGTGCATAAATCAAAATTTTTTCACATTTAACGGGAAATATTACAAACAAACATCTTGTTTAGCTATGGGCAACTCGCTGTCACCAATATTAGCAGATCTCTTCATGAGCACTATGGAAACTAGGATTAAAAAGGCATTCCCCTGGATGTTCAAAATATGGTACCGCTATGTAGACGACATCTTTGCAATAGTCCCAGAAAGACACCTAGAAGATGCACTAATACTCCTAAATATGCAAGAAAAGTCTATAAAGTTCACAATGGAGAAGGAATGTGATGGACAACTGTCATTCCTCGACCTAAAAATCATCAAAACTAATAATCACCTTACATTTGGCATCTACAGAAAACCTACCCACACCAACAGCTATATAAAACAAAAGAGTTACAATCCCATTCCCCATCAGCATGCTTTACTCAACAGCCTTACACACAGATTGGTAAATGTACCAATGGGAAAAACAGAATACCAATGTGAACTTACTAAAATATTGGACATAGCTACAGAGAATGGATTTCGGGCAGAACTGGTGTACAAAAAAGTTAATAAAGCCAAAAATAGAAATAGAATTAAAGAAGTCAGCACACTCACTCAAAACCAGAAAGAAAACAAGATCTACAAGAAGTTTACATACCACCCTACAGCTTTCTACAAATTCCAGAGGATCTTCAAACGACATAACATCATTCTAGCCCCTAAAAACAATTACTCTATAAAAAACATTTTAAATTCTAAATTAAAAGATGATATCCCACAAGAAAACAAACCAGGAATATATCAGTTCAGCTGTAATGACTGTGAAAAAATCTACATCGGCCAAACAAAAAGAAATATAAAAACCAGGGCAAAAGAACACCACAGAAATATTAAACTCAAACAAGAAGAAAAATCTGCAGTAGCTTGGCATTTTTGGAAAGAGAAACACACTATAAATAGAAGCCCAAAAATCCTCAAAAACATCACAAGGAAGACAGAATTAAAAGTTTGGGAAAACATATATATTTGGAAAAACAAGAACCGGGTTTTCAATTTTGAAATCCCGCCAGGCGATCTACTCATTCAGAGGTTCATCAAACCACCACCAGGGACAGAGACAACCACCACAGCAAGCAATGCCGGCAGTCGACCAAAGGAATTGACAATGGAAGCACATGGCTTCTGAAACATGTTTTCCGAAATAAAAAAGTAAGTGATGTGTTACAAAATCGACTCAACTAAATTTTAATTGTTAAAACACATCACTGTCTCAAAGTCCACCATATATCAGGACTTTCAGCTAAATTTCTATCCTTGAGAGTTGTTTGTTCCTTTAGGTCTTATATGCACTAACACCCTGGTTAAGAACCCTATTTAACTAATATGTACTAGATAATCCCATTCTTTTCTCTTTACTCATTTCCTCCTTGCACCATCTCAATTATATACTGTTACTCATGTTCCTTTCCTAAATATTTTCCACACACTATAATAAATCCTCTTCTATTATTGTTAAAACATTCTTTTTGCTAATTCATCTATCTCAGATTAACAAATCTAAGTCCATTTCTCCATATCCCTGTTTTTTCTTGCACTTAAAAACACAATGCAGTGCTTCCACATTTTCTTCATTAATTGGGCATACATTAATGCCATAATCCCCTCTGAGTTCTCTTATTTAAAAATACATGTTCTTGAACTTGTGCTTCTCTCCCCATTTTTATCACATACATATCTCTCTCTGCCCCAATCTGTTTTTAGATTTCAATAAAGCTCCAGAGAATGTTTCTCTTTTAACCTACTAGACAAACCTTGTTTTTCAATATCGATATATGTTTTCACTTCTCACAGGAAACCCTTTCTCATGCTAATGTTCCCATTCCTATTTCTTCCAGAATTTTTGCCAACTTTGCATACCAACTGAACTTTCAGACAGACCTTTCTTGAATTAAACATTCCTTAACAATTTTACCATCCTACAACATTTCTACTCTTTTTCAGTCACTTTCGCCTTAAGGGCCGTGCCATAGCCGAGTGGTTAGACCACTCGCCTCTCACCTAGACAGCCCGGGCTTGATACCAAGCGACCGCATGTGGTGGACAAAGCAGCGCTGGGGCGGGTTTTCTCCGGATTCTCCAGTTTCCCCCACCATCGCATTCCACTGGTGCTCCATCTTCATTCATGTATCATCAGTGTCACTGCCTGCGGTGCCATAAGTAGTTAAAGCAGGTGTTAAACACTACAACAAAAAATCTTTTGCCTTACTTCCTGTTTTTCCCAACTCAAGTAGTGTACTGCCCTTGGTAAAGCTCTTGACAATCAAATATTAATAATTCCCTATGAATCTTATCAATATTCTTCCATCCTTCCTCCAACCCTCACTTCCACTTCATGCATTATTCTTGCCTTTACCAGTGTGTTATACACACCTTTTCCAACCACATCACTTTCATATTTGGTATTTTGCTGTCATACCTCCCATAGCCAATCTCCCTTTAGCTAATTCATTTTTCATCCGGTCTCTCCATTCCCCATATACACTCAACTCATCCCCAAAACAAACAAATTTACTAACTACCTCAATTTTGCTATCCTCTATGTACCATTTCTAATCTTTTCTTAGCTTGTTTTGGTTTTTGAAAATATTAATTTTAGATTGTAAACCCCATTTCTTACAATATCTATTTATTGCTTTGATGGCACATGATAATCCTCTGATTAATATTGCACCTCCTACTAATTCATCTGCAAAGAGAAGACCTGGAATATTCCTGTTATTGATTACAGCATAGGTTTTCTTTTTCAATTTGTTTTAGAATATCATTAACAAATGAATTAAATAGAAAAGAGTTTAGTTTACACTTTTGTCTCAGGCCCAATGTATTATATTACCCATTTTGTGATCCTATTCTGCTTGAGTTTGATACAAAACTCATTTCTTCATAAAATCTCTGAATTACTCTTATAAACTTATTCACTCCTTTTTCGGCTAATTTAGTTTATAGTTTCTCCCCTTTGATTGTATCAAAAGCTTACCCCAGGTCAGGAAAAAACATACATAAATCACACTTTTTGTTGCTCAAATATTTATCTACCAGTGTTAGTTATCAACAATCCTCTTGCCTTTCCTATATCCTGCTTGAAATTCTGGATGAAGGATACCAGACATGTGGAGGAATGCCTTGTAGAATTATACACCAGCCCAAAAAGCTTTGCATGTGAAGCTTTGATATTGGAACATCCAATGTATTCACTGCTTATTATGTTATAAGTCATAATGACAATTATTTAAAAATCAATTAGGTTCATCTGATTTTGCTGTCTAACCATGGATGCTGGCACAGCCTTAAACATTCACTAAATCAAAACTAATTTAGTGTCAATAAAACTATCTGCTGCCATATTTCTTCCTGTACAACTTTTTACTCTTCCTAAAAATCAAGTCTGTGCTCAAAGAAACTACGTTTGCATCCATGGAAAAACAATGCAATTGTTGAACAAACTCAAGATAAGCTGCAGCACTGCTTCCAACAGTGGAAAATTCCAATGCAAAGGCATAGGGATTGTGGAGGGGACTACATTATCATTGTCTAATTTTTTTTTAACAGTGTTAGAGCATGAATGCAGTTTCTTCATTGCCGCACCTCACAAATATTGAGCCCTTTGAATTTTGGGACCGATGTGATTACACTTTATATTTCATGGTTTTCATGCTTCTTGTATTTACACATTGTTGGTGTTCTTTCAATCGGGTGCTCACATTTCTTTTTGTTTTTCCAATGTACTTTATTATTACCTGAACACTGGAGAAATAAAGCAGTAATTTACCATGGTTCAGTGTTCCAATTTAGTAAACTAAATTTTAGAAAAACAAATACCAGCACCTGATTGATGAACAAAAAGCTCAGTAGTTGCAACTCAGTTTTGAACTGAAAACCAAGAAATAGGAAGCTAAGTGGGTTTAGACAAACCAACTCAAAAATCCCAAGAACTTTTCAACTGAGAAAATTTTGAACACAGTTTAGGTATTTTGATAAGCTGGAAACAGAAAACCCATTTTTTCTTGTTCATACAAAGAAAGTCAGAGGCCTCACCAGTATAATAGGGAACATTTCAGAAGTTAAAAACTGAGTCACTTAATAACACTGAACAAGACTCACTAGTCCACCTCTGTATTGTGGTGGTAGCATGCCTGCTTTACATTTAAGAGGTTCAGAGTTTGAATCTTGATTAGAGTAAGATACTCGGATAAGATTATTTTTTTTCCAGGGTTTTACATCTTGAAAAAATGAACATTCGGTAAGTTTAAGCTTGTTTGTACTCAAAGATTCATTTTAGCATCATTTCATTGTCCAATATGGCCTTCATACAATTGAAGCTCTTTATATTGTTGCACATTATTAAAAGCTATTACACCCTTTAAAGGCGACCAGATGCTCAAAGAAAGATCCAGTCTCTTAGAGCACCATACCAAAAAGAAATCCAAAAGAAATTTAGGTGATACGTCCAGAAACATATTATTCCATTAGCAAAGTCAAGTCTTATGGCTAGTTCTCTGTGCAATATAACACTAACAAGAATTAAATTGATGTTTGTACTTTGCCGTTCTAAATCAAACCAAAGACCCTCTATTAACCTATCACAATGTTCTGGTGGAAACCTGTCCTCATGGCAAGTGTCTGTTTTATGTGATTTTTATACAGGGCTATGCCCTTAAAATAAACACATATTTTTATTTTAACCTTACATATTTCAAGAGCATCATGGTGTTGTCATTTGTTTTACTGTTTGTGAAGGGTGGCATCTAGTGATGATAGCAATTCAAAATTCATTAGTTAATATTGTGTTTGTTGATTATTTTTTGTCAGTTATCCAACTTGTTGGCTTTATTAAACATAAGTTCAGTATAATCTGATTAGCTATCCAAAAGTGGTGTACTGCTATAGATGTTTGTTTATATCTGATGCATCTCATTTGCCTTCAACCTAATTGTTTTCCATTTTTGCCAAATAAAATTTGTTGTAGACAAAGTAAAAAAATGATAGAACACATGAGACGACCAAATTATTAACACACCAATTTGCCGTGGCATACCTCTTTTAGTCAACCAAATATATCTTAGAATTGGATACCTGAGAAAAGATTATTAAACACAATACTCAACTAATGAATTTTGATTTGCAATGCCACCGCTACAACCAGCCAGTCAAAATTTGTAATTATATGCCCAAAATAACACTTTCTCTGTAGAACATAGGTTGGTTTAGAAGAGCTTTAGTTATTATCTTGAAACTCTGAATTTATAAATCTTCTGGTTAGTATTAGAAGCTATTTCCTATGTTTGCAAATAAGAGTTTAAGGAAGGACTACAACTACCATTAAAGATGATTATAATATGATGATCACAACAAAATAATAATGATAATGCATTTGTGCAAATATTTGAACCTTTGTATAGCACTTGTTTTGGAAAAAACCTTTTTACATTTTACAAAATCATGATATAAAATTAATTGGTACAGATCAACACCATCGTCTACATGGGCTTTCTTACCATAATAAGCCACTCATTTTTTTGTTGTGCTTGTTTTTTCATTTCTTTCAATCTTTTCTCCCTTAATTTTTCCAAGTCATCTTCATCAAACTTTTCCAATTTCTCAAGTTCTGCATCTAGGTGTTCCTCTACAGTCCTTGCTGCTTGAAGCACTGATTGCTGAATCTGTTTTTCAAGTGAAGTTGCCATTGTGCTATTTGCCTGAAATTATGAATAAAACATCAAATAAAAATTCACTGCTCCACAAAAAATGTACAAAAGTAACAATTAACATGGATGTGTGCAAATGGAAAGTGAATAAGGTGATCTTTCCCCATTAGTTAGATATCTCTCCAATTAAATCAAATTAAATGAGATCAGTTGAAATGGAAGATAAAATTAAAAAAGTATTTAATATGGCACACAGCAAATGTACAATTAGTGTCCTAAATACAAATTCAATGAAATCATCATGGCAATTTATTTATTATTCAGATTATATTTTTTTTTACGAGAGAATTCTCTAAGCTTTACAAATTAAATCCTTAGCTAAAATCTACACACTACAATGCAAGAACAATTTGAAAAATCTACCATAATAGAGCAGACACTTTCAATGTTGGTTCAAAAAGATGTCCCTTTCTTCAAAAAATTGTGCTCTAACTCAGTACAGAGTTTCCAATCTAATTGTGTGTTTTTTTTAACTTCATTTTGTAAATAAAGTATAACTAAATACAGTAAAATTGTCCTAACTTAGATACTTATAGTTAAAAAAAAAATTGTCCAACCTAATGGAGTGTCCAATGAAGAGGGGATAGATTTATTTTTGGGCATTCAATAATGTGAGTACCAAATAAAAAACTACAAAAATACCAAAAATAATGTACTCTGTTACAGTTCTATACATGCTAAAACACATTCAGTTTAAATAGAGTACATGTGCATATATCTGACTTACCAATTGTTATCATTTTTGAAAAAGCATGTTGCTTGCCATTTTTAAATTTAGACAATGTCTGCTGTTCCTCAGTATTTGCTAATTTTAAATTTAGACAATGCCTGCTGTTTCTCAGTATTGCTTTCCAGTCCAAATAAAAGTGCAATCATCTGTGGCTGACCATGCAGATTCATAATTCACTAATTGGTCAATGCATAAAAGCTTGTTGATGGGTAGGTGGTGGATTTTCAGGAACAGAAATCTCATCATGTTCAACTAAAGATATTACTTCATTCTTGCATTTGGTTAGTAAAATCCTCATTGAATGCTCAACTTTAACCCCACAAAAAACAGTGGGCACAAGTTCCAGGAATTAGAAATACCAATGCACAATTGCAAAGAAAAACCCCCTTTCATTAAGATGTAATAATGGTTACAAGGGTACGATAACAGTCAATATGTACCTCACTCAAATTTAGCTACAATGCAGCTATCACTTTTACTATAATTTGAAAGTAGATATAAACAGAAACACATGGCAAAAACAAACTTCATTGGCTGGTGGTTTCTATCACTTTGTTATTTTTCCACAATATTGTTGCATGCTTTATTAAATATCCTATTTTCCTTGTATTCTGTAAAACACTCAACATGTTACAATACAATATATAATACAACTGTAACATTATGCTGTACAATTATGTAAATTATTTGGAAACGTTTTCACAGATGATCAGCTGCTTGCTTTCCCACTATATTAAGATGCACCTCAGAAATATTTGAGTTCATGTGAAATTGTAAACACCAATTTATATTACATATTGTATTTTTTATATGTTGTAGATGTGTGATGAGCATAAATCGGATTGGCTTTCAGATGAAAAAGCAATGCAACGGTTAGTTGTTTAACAACAAAATTAGCAGGCTGATTTACGTTTATATGAACAAGTAAACGGCATTGATATTATTGTTGTTTCCAAGTGCATGTAGAGAGTTTATATAAACTAAACCAATAGCATAAGAAAGGAGGATCTCAATGCTGAACACGGAAAATTACATTACTTTCAGCTTACAGCGAACAAAGAATACAAAAGGACCAAAATAGTAATTCCAAGAAACAGGTTGACAGTAGAACGTACTTCTTAGTGTTTAATTTTCTTCTTTTGTGTCCTGCTTACAAATTTTCCTTATCCATTTGCCTCATACTTTACCCAAATGTTTCCAATTTCAATTAAATTTCTCCTATATTTTACATTTATTAACTTTCTTGCTTGGATTTAATTTTATTTTCTTTCAGCATCTCCTCTGTGCCTTAACTCCCAGCTCCGCAAAAAATATGTCTGCTTCCTCGTCCCTCCATTTATACTTTTGAATGTTTATTCCTTTCTTCTCAAAGCACCTTTCCTTTTCCTTATTTATACCCCTGAATACTGCCCTTAATGGAAAATGATTACTAAAATAACTAGATATTTCTCATTAGATTACAATAAAACCAAGCAATGTTAAAATATTTAACAATGTTGTTCTTAGTGTGAATTTGTATGAACCTTAATAAGAAAAATAAAGATTTCACTCCCTTTGATGTGAGTAAATGTTATACTTTTAATTACTTACAGAATCCAGTATTGAATACATCCAATGTAATACTGAAGTTATAAGGAATGCATTAAGTGTGAGATGTGCAAATGAATGCATATTACCCTCCCTTTTTTGGTGATGTCACTTATATAGGACAAATTAGCACCATGTTACACTAAGTAGTAAAAAAAATTGCTAAATGCTGTTGTTCATTGAGTTTGCTCTTCCGAGATCCCTCAGTTGTCGCTCTACAGAGGGCCCTCAATCCCTCAACTATGCTTTGCGACTTACATTTGACAACCAAAGACAGCAGAAGCATGTTCCCTTGATGCCTCAGATGCGATGCATTTGATGTGTGTAGTGTGTGAGAAAAAGTGAAATGTATATAATAAATGCATCAAAACATAATATTAGAAGTTGATTACACATTTGCATGCATTCCCCACATGTAGATGTGTGTGTGTGCTATGCATATTTCCAAGTGTCAATCATTAATGGGAGTTGATAAATAAGTAATTTAGTACAAGCCTACTACTTTTTATCACAAACCATAACCCTGGGTTCCTTCTTTCTGGAACGTGAGGTTATAAGACGAACAGTCATCAAGTCATCAGGATGTGGTCCAATTTATTAGGACCACTGGACTTGACTGAAGCCCAGTTTATGAGGCAGAAAAGGTTCTAGGAGCGTAAGTCTGAGACTACTCAGTTTTCATCACCACAATCATCAAACACTTATTTATCAGTGGTTGTTGCTTCATTGTGATTATATTTGTAGTATTGAAAATGAATTTGCATGAAATATACTAAGAATTCAATTGTATAATCAATGTATTTCTTCTCTAAGTTTGTGTAAGTTTCTGGAATGATACCAGATCAATATGTTGCACTGTTCAGGCTATAGCCTTTAACTGTCATGAATATTGTGCATTAATCAAAAACCGAGGATTAAACATGTGGCTCTAATCATGTGTATCTACCCTGGGGGCCCATTATCTTGTGTATGATACCAAAAAATATAATCAGTAATGTGAAATATTTGCATAAACTCAAATGAAAACTAGTATGACTGATATTAGGAAACCTGCGAAGAAATAAAGCCAAGTGTGCGTGATACGCGGCCTCGCAATACAGCAAACGCCCTGTAGTGCAGTTGTTAGCACATCATTTGACAACCAAATCCAAAGGAAAAACACAGCAGAAGAGTATGCTGTAGTAAACAACTAAAATATAAAACATGTTAGGTTGTATTTGCACTCACAATGCCGCTAATTTTGGTTTACTTCAAATTACGGCTACAAAACAGTGGGTCAACTCTTGAACACCCATCAAAACGAAATAAATTTGTTGAAAATTCAGAATTACCTTCAACTTTCTTTACTATACACTCCACTTTTTTCAGCTCCCGGGAAAAAGAAAATGAGCTGTAATAAATAATGCTTATATTATTTTCGTCAGCACCTTTCCTTTCTCTACCTTATGTTTGGAGGAACTCTAAACACAAAGTTTATGTCACAAACCAATTTCAATTCTAATTTATCCTTAAATGGTCATACCACATGCGTCAAAATACCATAGAGGAACAAACTACACAGTCATTTAACAGGATATCACAGGTTACAGAATAACAAAGAACAATAGGCTGTGTCAAATCAACGTACAGTAAACGATGATGTACAGTCATACTCAAAAATAGAAATTCACACACAAACAAGTGTTGTGAGTTATAAATAAATTATTGAATGAAGTTATAATTATGAATATTAGTGTGAATATGTCAAGTACCAAAATCGTTTTGCATATAAATAGTGAGAAAGTGAGAGTATGGAGTGTGTAAAAAATTCCGTGGAAAGTTTGGCAAAATTGACTACAATAATTTCAAAAATAAATAAATGTGCAATTTAAGTGAATAAGAATTGGTTATGGCGGAATTTAGTTGTAGTGCTAATGCAGTTTCCTGCTTGTGTTCTAATTACTATGTATTCAACTAGTTTAGTTAATAACAAAGTTGCTAGCAGAAAATGCCAAAAAATAAAATGATCACCAAAAGCTGTCCTAAATGTGTCCATCAGGTAAGCTAGAAAGAACACAAATAGTGCGTGGTAAGCTATGCTTAGAAGAAGCTGGATTTATACGATAAACCATAGTTTATATTTCATTTTAAAAGCCAACACAGACAGTATTATGAATCGACATCTGTTGAACGCTCTCGGGACTAGTTCTACAATGTAATGCATTTGTTTATTTATTTGATTTGAAAAGCCCCAAAGAGTCAGAGATTTACTTTACAACACATAAAATAACACATTTTAATGGCGAAAAAACATTACAAAAACAGTCTTATAAAGCCGACATTTAACAGCAAAAATGAAATCATCAGTATTTAGGTTTAGGATGCGAAGAAATTCTGGATTTAAATACTATGTCTGAAAATTAGACGACATGGACATTCTTCGATACCTATAGTTCGAGCCGAAATAGTAGCCGATATTCTCTGCAGATACGCATCATAGCTGTTGATGTCATTCACAACACAGCCTGCATATTTCTAACAAATATTGTTATGTCTATGCGTTAAGAACTCTAAGCCAGGAGGGCTAGAACCAGATGTTTTAGGCATCTTGCCCTAAGCCGCAAAGTATTAATAGGGATGGATTTTAGAAGCAGAGGAGTGATGACAGGACGTAGTCGATGGGTCTGTGCAATTTTCACTATCCTTTTCATCTACTTTGTAGAGAACTATAGGTAGAGCAGAAATGCTGTCCTCAGAATACCTATACACTAATAGCTCTATTCTGGTATAAATTCAAGCATTAGTATCCTAATGTAAATAATAACAGGAACTAGAACAAGAACTATATTTGTAACAATATGAAAAGAAAACTTTTGTTGTATAATAGTTTGTTCCTCTGTACTGTGTTAATATGGACTTATAATAGTTTGTTCCTCTGTACTGTGTTAATATGGACTATGTAGCTCTTTAAACCTTCAGTTGAAAATATATACATTTTTTTTTTTTTTTTTTTTACATGCAAATATATTTAAAATCTTGAATTAAGTATTCCAAAAGTTTTGCAAGAACATTGAAGGGAAATATAATGTAATCACACTGAAGAAATATGTTAATAATGTGCTTAATAATACTGAACTGAATTTGTTGAACTCTACTGTTAAAGTAATCAGGTTGCTCACTAAGTAGTTACTAATACTGCAATGGTATTTTAACATATATCTTTGAAGTGTAAGCAGGAATAATAGGAAGATTTCATGGATTTCTTTCAATTAGACAATCTTTTACTGGTAATTTTGCTGCTTATTAGGTTCAGCAACATCTAAATATTTAATTCTCTTTTCATTAGCATTTTAATTTAGAACAAAACCCAAACTGTTTTAACTTGGCATGCTAAACTCTCCCACCCATGTACTCTTAATGGATGTGCTTTGGACTAAGCATAGTTAAATAATTCTAAATGTTGCCATTAGCAAGAAAATTGAAAATAAGATTTTATTTGATAATGTTTCAATATGTAATTAAAATAATGTAATGTTTTATATATTTTTTTACTTTGTCTACTCATATTGTGTAAAGAAGATATTGTATTGCACCCAAAAATTTCATACCGAGATTTCCTTGGAAATATATGTTTTGAGACCCCCTGAAACAAAAAGAAGCATTTTTAGAAAAATGTCCATGAGTTTATGTGTCTCTGTCAGTGTGAGTGTGTCTGTGGGCAGCATAGCTCAAAAGTCTGTCAAATACCAAAGTTGGTACGTAAGTTCAATATCTTCCAAGGATGCAAGGATTTTCAAGAAAATCCCCCAACCCCAACTACCCTTTGCATAGAAAATTTTTGAAAATTTTGATTTTCTCAAAAATGGCTCTAACAATTTTGATTAAAGTATTGTATGTTAAAGATATATGATAAATAACAAGGATATCCTGAATATTCTGGGAATAGCCTCTGAAGGGAAGTTTATTCTGGATGAATTTTGCAGAATTTTGTATACCTGATAAACTGTAAGAGATAGACAGAAACTTAATTAATAGAAAATGTAGAGCTCGTTAAAACACACAATTTATGTTATATACATTTTTTTTCGTGGTGTTGATCGTTTTTGAGATATTACTTGTTATTGGTTTCAGCTTTTTTACTTTCTCTGTACGCACACTGTACATAGTGTATAGAGAAGGCATTGCACTCCACCCAAAAATTCGATACCGAAATTTCACCAGAAATATATGTTTTAGCGTCCACAATACCAAAAAAAGCATTTTTACAAAAAGGTCTGTGTGTGTGTGTGTGTCCGTATGTCTGTAAAACGAAAAGTCGGTAAAATACCAAACTTGCTATTTAAGTTTAGTATCTTCCAGGGATGCGACATGAAGATTTTGAGAAAAATCCCCCCCACCCCCAACTATCCTTTACATGGAATTTTTTCGAAAATTTTGATTTTCTCAAAAATGGCTCTAACGATTTTGATTAAAATTTCATATATTAAACATATTTACCTGACAAATAAAATGTATATCTTGAATTTTCTAGGAATAGCCTCTGAAGAGTAGTTTATTCTGGATGAATTTTACGGAATTTTGAATAACTGCTAAACATAAGAGATGGACAAAAACTTACTACACAAAAAATGTAGAGCACGTTAAAACACACAATTTATTCAAAATCTTCTCGGGCTTCTAGCCAGGTAAAAACTTGGCTTGACACCAACGTTTCGAAGAAGTGCATCTTCCTCGTCTTCAGGGTGAACTGAAGACGAGGAAGATGCACTTCTTCGAAACGTTGGTGTCAAGCCAAGTTTTTACCTGGCTAGAAGCCCGAGAAGATTTTGAATTAACACGTCGCCAGGAAAGCTTTAGTTCTTATTTCACACAATTTATGTTATATAAATGTTTTTCGTGGAGTTCATCGTTTTTGAGACATTCCTTATTTTTAGTTTCTGCTATGAAAAACTTATATTTTTCTCATACAGGAACTTGTCAACTCTGATCCATATAAACAAAGGAACTTCATTCACATAGCAACCAGCTTTTGACTATCACTTTAACCTATGGTGGTCCCTTATTTCGCTTCTACTTACAAGGAAGCAAGTAATAAGACTATTGCTGCTAATTTTTTCTGATTAGCATAAAGTAAATAGAAGTATAAGCTTTTCAAGAATAATTTGTTGCAGGGATATAGAGAAAGTCATGTGAATGGTACACATCAGATTTTTCATACAGGAATTTGTTGACTTCTGTCCATACAAAGGAACTTCAATTGCATAGCAACGAGCTTTTGACTATCACTAATGATTTGTTGCAGAGATGTAGAGAAAGTCATGTGAATGGATTACACTCAGATTTTTTTAAAAATCAACGCTCCAGTTTTAATTTGTCATCTTTTGTTAAACACAATTTTTTGCCAATTTTTGCATTCTCTACACATACTATGTGCATAGTGTATAGAGAAGGTATTGCACTCCACCAAAAAATTTGATACCGAGATTTAACCGGAAATGTGTTTTAGGGTCCCCTGTATCCAAAAAAAGTATTTTCAGAAAAAGATCTCTGTGTGTGTGTGTGTGTGTGTCTGTGAACACGAAAAGTCTGTAAAATACCAAACTTGGTATTTAAGTAGTTTAGTATCTTTCAGGGATGTGACACGAAGATTTTGAGAAAAATCCCCGCCCCCAAACTACCCTTTACATGGAATTTTTTCAAAAATTTTTATTTCTAAAAAATGGCTCTAACGATTTTGATTTAAACATCATATATTAAAGACATTTACCTGATAAATAAAATGTTTATTTTGAATTTTCTGGGATTTTGAAGACTACTTTATTCTAGGTGAATTTTACGGAATTTTGCATAACTGCTAAACCGTAAGAGATTGACAAAAACTTACCACACAACAAATGTAGAGCACTTTAAAACACACAATTTATGTTATATACATTTTTTTCCTGGAGTGGATTGTTTTTGAGATATTCCATGTACTTTTCTCATACAGGAATTTATCAACTCCTGTCCATACAAACAAAAGAACTTCAGTCAATAGCAACTACTTTTGATTATCACTTTAACCTATGATAATCCCTCATTTCGCTTCTACTTTCAAGGAAGCAAGTAATAAGGCTATATCTGCTAATTTTTTTCTTGATCGGCATGAAGGAAATGGAAGCAATGGCTTTTTAATAATATATTTTTGCAGAGTTGTAGAGAAAATCATGTGAATGGAACACTTCAGATTTTTCTTTAAGCAATTGCGCCAGATTACCAAATGAGTTATTTGCCACATAGCAGCATGAGGCTGTTTTGTTTACCGATGCACATTATTGTCCAGAATTGTACCAGCATCTTTGGTTGTGAAAAACTGTGCTCAACCATTTGTGCCACTCAGAAAATGTATTATATACTATTTCACTAACCAAAAAATAATTTTGTATTTGAAAAGTACCACTTCTTTCTTACACTTGCAGTTCTTTTAATTTCTGTTTTTGCTGCAGAACATAACTTCTTCATCCAATGCCTTGATATAAAATGTTTGTTCTAGACCTCATTTCTCAAATCATTTCCAAACACCTTGTGTCTGCCAACATGCATCACTGACACTGCTCTGGGAGTATTCAAAGTAATTACTTGTTTCAGAGTAAATATTGTGTGAGGTGTTGAATGACCATCACAGTTGTATGCTGATTCCAACTTCGTCGTTTAAAAAATATATGGACTGTTGCATAGCACGCCTGTCTCTGGTTGGGGGACCTGGTTTGATTCCTGGTGAAGGATGGGAGTTTTTCCTCAACCAGAATTCTTCCCTGCTTATTCCCAGGTCTGGGTGCTATGTGTCTTCAACTCCATCTTGTGGAAAGCACTGGCAAACCACTGCAGTATCATCCTACCCAGTCGCTACATTTGAGTTTTGGTATCTCCCATGATTCTGTTCCAGTTTCAACCAATCTCAGATTGCTCACCTTCATCATTGTCAAAAAATATATATTTGCTAGATTTTTATTCTCTCACTCATTTCTACATAAATTTGTAGTCAATCTACAATCTATTACTTCCATTGCACAACTCTGTCTCATACGTTGTATTCAGTGTGACATAATATTCCTGACAATGCACAAGAACAAGCTATAGGTCCTGAGGTGATACATGAACAAATCTTACCCATAGGGGAAGCTGTACACAGCCATAACCGCATGCAGCGTTATACAGTTATTGTAGTTCACATGAAAATAATTGTTGGCTCATATACATAGTTATAGTGAAATCACTCCGATAAAAAGCTAATTTTTATACATGTATAATGTCATTAACAATGTATAGAATGTGAAATGGAGTGTTTTGCTTGAAGGAATGCCAATATGTTTATTTTTGGTTGTGATCCAGCTTATCACACAATGAGTTGGCAATCATAGCCAATATTACTGTACTCACCACATAATTCTACACCTCCTTAATCCTGCTCATTACGCCACCATGTTTATCCTCATAACCAGCATTGCTATTGAAGGCATCACTGTCTTCTTTCAAGTTAACAATATTTGCATAAACACTAAAGAATGCTGCAGTAAAACTAGTGTTGCTTCATGGACAGAAACATTATGACTTCTGTGCATACATATTAGCACAACTTCTCCCACCATCAGCACTTCCACTTCCATTGCCCAACTTAATGTTTTGCTCTTGCCTCATCCCAAGACCTCTATGCTTGTTATTGTTTACCATTCAAGTATATATGCAAGGGGAAATTATTACTATGCGTGAATGTTTTCTTGGGCACTTAGTTCTCTAGTCTTCATTTGGTAGGTTTCACACAATTTAAGAAGCAGAGTAGAGCAACAATATTGAGACATGAAGTATGCTGTACACCCTGATATCTAGTGGCCAATGCTAAGGCTTCATTTTATCTGTAGATCCCAGTTCACGCACATGTACATGCACTGTATTTCATTTATTAGCTAGTTCACAGGAAACTAGATACCCTTCTCACCATAAGTAAGGGCCTAAAAGAAATAACCTTTCTTTGGTTGACAACACTGCAGAAATACAGATGACCTCTCACTTCTTCCCTCTGGCCTTCGCTTCCCCTTAAATCTAGCACCCAAGAAAATGTGCATGCATAGTATACAAAAAACAAACTTGGCTATCAGAACATGCATAAAAAGTGCCATGTAAACAGATTCGTCATTAACAAGACATTGTTATATTTGTCTTGCTGGGTGTATTGTTTTCTGAACTAAATTACACATTTCGATGTTATTTTAAGTTATAAAGGAATATTATTTGAAAAAGTTTTCATGTGAGATTGTTATGCCATAGTCTTGTGAACAGGAACTTTACTATTCATGTCCTACCAGGTCAGTCCATAGATCTGAAAATGCCAAGGAGGAACCCTAAACTTAGGTCTAGAATATTCCCTTCACAAATTCAAATATCTTTTTCCAATAATCATTTTATTCCATGTATCATCAGTGTCCACTGCCCAAGGTGCCATATGCAGTAGAAATAGGTGTTAAAGACTACTTAAAAACAAAACAAAAAAAAGTGGTTTACCTTGTGCAATTGGAAAAATGCGAGTCAGTAGGCAAATTTAATGTCAGGCCAGCTTATTGCCATGGTCACTCAGTGGTTAGAGCAACCAGAGATGGGAGATCCATGTTTCAAATCCCAGCTGTGGCATTGAATTTGACGTTACCTATCCAACAAAAAGACAATTGAGCACTATTAAAGTAAGGGAAATTCATCTTTGAATGAAACTGTGGATATTTCAATGTTGCTTATTTTATATAGGCCTATTTTTCTTAAATAATGTATTTACCTAGGAAAGATGTATTAGTTTTAAGTGATGGGAGTTTTATATTCATTTTATGATAGTTTGGCAAACCAAGTGGGGAGGTCTCAGGTCCAGTTTCTGGTGCTGACCAACCTGACTGATGGTTGTTGTTGGCTCCCCCCCCCCCTTTTATTTCCTCAGACAATAGGCAAGTGCTGGATTAGTTAATCTGAGTGAATATTCCTATCATCTCTTTAATCACCTCATTTAATTTTCTTTTCCTTCACTGCCACTAAAGGCATTGGGATGATCAATGCTGGGTATGCTATGCTCCAAAGTTTGTTTGCTTCTCAACAGGCTATGAAGTCCTACAAAGGTTAAGATGAAGCACAGAATATGTTTTACAAATATGCTTTGTTTTCAAGGAGTACAGAAAATGATTTTATCAACAAGAAGAAATGAGAATGTTTTTGGTTTATCCTGTTTCTTTCCATTTAGTCATAAAGCTAAATGTGTTCAACTATTGGCCTTGAACAAACTGAAACATCAATTATTTATATATGAAACAGAAGCTTCTAGCCTTAAAATGACAGTATTAGATATGCTTAGGAAGGTAAGCATTAAGTGCATATTGATAACAGTAACTTATTATTTTGTTGATAGATTGTAAGCTTTGATTGCCCATTCCTTCCTTTCACTCCCAACTCTGAGCTTCCAAAAATCATCTCTCAGTGTGTCTGCTGTGACAATCTTAGCCATAGATAAACATCAGTCATTCTTGGGTTCAGTTTATAATTTGACATGTTGCCTAGATAGTGTTTTTCCATGGTTTTATCTTGCAAATAAACAAAAAGCAAATTTGGATGCTATTTCATTCCTAAGGTCATTTGTGTTATAATTTAATTTGATTATTGCATAATATCAAAACACATAAACTTAGCAGGATGTTGAAAGAAGGCAAACTCATTGCTGTCATAACATTAAGAAGACAAAAGCAGTAACTTATGAATTAATTAACAAAATTACTAATTTAAATTCCATTCAGAAGCAATTAAAATTTAACTGTGTAGTGTTTTCAAAAGTTGAGATGTGATTGAAAAGCTAATCCCTTTTAAAATTAGGAACATTAAATATTTTAACAATAAAATAAAAATATATAGTTGTTTCAAAGTTTTATGCTTTATTGCTAATGGTTGCTAACAGCAATTTATTGATTTCTTGCAGCTAGCAGTTGCTTGCAAAACTTGTCCATGTGGACACAATTTTGTTTCTGCACGACAGAGAGCAAATTCATCATTGGAGCATAAGGAAGATGGTAGTGTGAAAAGGAGAAGAACCGAAAGAGTTAAGCGAGAGAAACCAAATTACTATGATGCTCTGGAGTATGAAAAACAGACGAAAAAGGTAAAAACAGCAAGAAAATATAAACATGTTTTTGATAATGTTTCCACCATTCTCCATATGGCATGCTATGGGTTTCAGAGGAATCTCATGGCATGGTAAAAATAACCATAACATTAACTAATCCTGGGATTTTATCCTATTATCTTTGGAATGCCGAATTTGGTTAATATTTACTAAATCTAACAGACAAGAGGAATTTAAAAGTGTTCCATTTATAAAAATTATAATTTAATTGTTTAATGTTAATAAAAATAATATGCAAAGATATTTGCCTACATATGCATATATAACTGCTTTAAATTATTTGCTGCAATCATGTACTCTCTGCTTATTTCTATTTATAATATCCTTGTAGTATGCTCAGGGAGAATTCTGAAAAAACTATGGCATTATAATATGTCATCTGTAAATTAAATGAAGTTATAGGTGGCAAAAACAAAACTAAAAAATATGTGATGTGTTCCTTCACATAACTTACTTTGTCAAGGACACACCATGGCCGAGTGGTTAGACCACTCACCTCACACTTAGGCAGCCCTGGTTAGATCCCAAGCAACTGCATGTGGGATTTGTGGCAGGCAAAGCAGTGCAGAGGTGGGTTTTCTTCGGGTTCTCCAGTTTACCCTGCCATTACATCCCACCGGTGTTCTTCTTCATTCCAGTATCATCAGTGTCATCACTTGTGATGCCATAGCAAAAAAAAAAAAGAAGTTTCTCTTCCAATTCTGCAACAAACTCTTCTTGCAAATGCTATTTTCTTCTATCTACTTTATGCTAGTCAAGATAAACATTAGCAAAAATGGCATTATTATTATTATTATTGTTATTACATGTTTTGAATTAAAAAAAAAAAACTTTAGAAAATGGTGTGTGCGTGCATGCTTAAAACAAAAAGTATTGTAAATACCAAATTTGTATTTAAGATCCAAAATGAGAAACAAAGATTTTCAAGAAAATCGCTCCCATCCCAAACTCTTTTTACAAGGAATTTTTTTTTTTTTTTTTTTTTTTTTTTTTTTTTTTTTTTTTTCTCAAAACAAATATACTGTATACCACATATTAAAGATATTTATTTACATGACAAATAAAATGTATACCTTGAATTTTCTGCAAATAGCCTGTGAAGTTCTCTTCATTCTGGAGACTTTTTACGTAACTGGTAAACCATCAGAGATAGTCAGTAGTCGAGAGCTTTAATGACCGAAGTCCAAATTATAACTAAAAGAATTTTCCGGGCTGAGAAGCTGTGGTTGCTGGAGTTTTCAGGTCCAGATGTTTCCTTCACGACTGCAGTGAACATCTTCAATGGTGTGTGACAAAATCTTCACCGAGAAGACTTAGACCATGTCACTGAAGATGTTCACCGCAGTTGTGAACGAAATGCCTGGACCTGAAAACTCCAGCAGACCACGGCTTCTCAGTCCAGAAAATTCTTCAAGTCACAAGAGATAGACTAAAAATTACTGCACAAAAAATGTAGTGCTCAATAAAATCAATTTGTCTTTTTTTTTTTTTTTTTTGTAGAAATTCCTTGTTATTGGTTTCAGTTGCAAAATAGGTACTTAAACTGTTCTCAAATACTTATGCTTTTGATTTGCTCCTGTATCGAAGAGAACCAATTTCATTTGTATAGTAACCAGCTTTTAAAAAATGTGACTATTGCATTAGGCGGCACCGTAGCTGAGTGGTTAGACCACTCGCCTTCCATCTAGGCAGCCCAGGTGCCATCAATTGCTCGCTTGTGAGATTTGTGGTTGGACAAAGTGGTGTCTGGGTGGTGGGTTTTCTCCAGGTCCTCTGGTTTCTCCTGCCACTCATTCCACCAATTCTCCATCATCACCTTTCCTATCATTCACTTTCTCACACTCATGCCTGACTACGGGCCAACCACTCATTCCAGGTTCTCCATTCTGTGATTTTGTGCTGTTGGCTTCCCAACAGGCTTCTGACCCCTAGGCATTCGCTTGTAAGTCATAGGGGTGTGTCAATCCTAAATATGGGGAGGATAAGCCAACTACGAACTATTGCATTAGCATAGTATATACTTTTATTTCCCTTCTACTCATAAGAAACTAAGCAGTAAGTCCATTTCTGCTAATGTTTATCTTGATTAGCATGAAGCAAATAGAGGTGTAAAAATAGTTTATTACAGAATAGGTAGAGAAAGTCTTGTAAATGGAACATGTCAGATTGCTTGTTTATAACTTTCATTCCTACTTCACCTTTTAGCTATCATCTTTTGCATTTCAAGCCACAACATGTGCTACATTTATTTTGTATCATTTACAACGATTTGATTCAAATTGATTTTCTGTATTTAAGTTCCAATCTATTAATGTATTCATAAACACAGGGAAGTGTCTGCATGGCTGATTAAGCAGTATAAGCATACTTACATTTAAAAATAATTTTAATTCTGCATGATTTGTATAAAATATATAATAGTTTATTCATTGAGTTATTGTTTTTTTAACAGCAGAGAAGAAACCGAAACAGTGTTCTTCATGGTGTAAGGAAAAAGGTTGATCCTGAAGATGGCAGGCATCGCTTGAAGAAAAAACGGAAAAAGCAATTAGAGAAAGATCAGCCTGAAGAAAAGGACATTTCTCTTCACGCTCCAATTACACCTGAAAATACTCTGAAGTGCTTTGTTATTCTAGCCGAACTAAACAGAAAAATAGGTGCTACCTCTTGGAGAGTTTAAGACATTTCTTTTTAAATGAATTGTATATTTGTAACTTTTATTTTCTATTTTTAATATCATAGACAACTATTCTCAAGGAGAAATACCATAATGGATGTGCCATGAATTTTGAGAAAAAAATATGTATTTCATTTTCATTTTTAATCCTTCCATGCCTTAATTATTTTCAAGATTTTCTAATTGTTTTATGAGTTATTGTCTTCATGCAACTGATAAAATGAAAGCAGAAGTACAAAAATAATCTTATGTCAATCCATTTATGTAAACTTGTAGCCCTCGATAGTGAATGTATGTCACCCTCACAGTGCAATGAATGCTAAAACTAATGAAGCTGAATGCCATAATTCATGGTGAATATAATATTATATTTATGTGGATGTGTAATAAAGAATAGTACATTTTTTATCTTTCTTTTGTCATTTGATAATACTTAAATATAAGAAAGGAAAATATAAATATTTTTTCATGCACGTCTTAGCTCCTTTTTGGCATTATGAAAGTTTCCCTCACAGCACTACCTTATTACAAAGGTGGGATTTCAGCATTTTTCTTATACTATTGGAATGCTTTCACACTATCTGTAAGAATCATGAAGATTCAAAAGGAAAATTAAAGGTTGGTAAATTTGCATAAATGCTGGTTCACAAAAACCAAATACAGGGAATGAAAATCACAAAGTTAAAATCCATATATTATAATGTAAGTGTTTACAATTAACAGGAAGCTTTTCCCGGTCCTGGGAATGGGCAAAAAGAGTGGTCATATCTTAGCTTCCTTGTTCTCATTCCTGGAAATGGTATATTAGATCCATATTATTGTGCATGTATGACTCTTAATGGTAGAAATTACAGAAGGAAATGAAACAGCTCTGTTAAAGCTATTTCTAGTCACGAGCTGGCAAAATGAAACTGGAAAAATTCTAGACTTGTGCACGTAACGACAAATCTGGACTCGCTCAGAATTATTGAGCTGGTTTTTCTAGCTAAGTGTCATTTGTGCTGCTTGTATTTGTCATAAAACCAGGACAAAGATAGAAGGGTCAGTTATTATGAGCTGCACAGTACAATCCCAATAATGAGGGTGAGGGATTTTCCTGAAAATTTTAGTGTCGCTTCCTTGGCAGATACTGAACCTGAATACCAAGTTTGGTATTTATACAACTTCTTATTTTTAATTCAAAATTTTCTCGGGCTTCTGATCAGTTCACCCTGAAGACAAGGAAGATGCACTTCTTCGAAACGTTGGTGTCAAGCCAAGTTTTTACCTGGCTAGAAGCCCGAGAAAATTTTGAATTAACACGTCGCCAGGAAAGCTTTAGTTCTTATTTTTAAGTTATACTGACCACTTTTTCTAAAAACAGAGTGCTCAGAGGGACCCTAAACATTTATTTCTGGTGAAATTTTTGGGTGGAATTCAATACCCTTTCTATCAACTATGTACATGTATGCTAGAGAAAGTGAAAAGCTTGCATTATTCTTAACAAAAAATTTACAGTATAATTCAGTGTGACTTTTAATTTCAAACTTATCAAATTCAAACAATATTTGCTCCCTTAAATGTTTTATTTTTTGTTCCTAATTAAAAATCCACTCTTTACATAATCATGTAAGATAGCAAATCTTAGTAAGTATGTCATTAATGCCCTTATGTCCAATTAAATATTTATCACAAAAAAATGAATTTCTTTTCAAATTTCAGACTATTCAGTAACCCTAAATCAGGTTGATATGCACTAATTTCTTTGTGCAAGAAACCCCCTTATACTTTTCAATCTCAACATATTCTCTACTAAAGCTTTCACTTCACTTCTACCAAAGGCAGTTATTTATGGTGCTGGAATCATCACCAACACATATAAAAAAAGTTACATGTTACAGTCATAACGATTATATCTGTGATAGTGTTTTATATTGTGGTAACAAACTGCACTTTGGCCTGCCTGGTAATGTGGTAGCATGCTGCCTCACATTCAAAAGGTCGCAAGTTTGAATCTCGCTTAGGATGAGTTATCCTGATAAGGTTGTTGTTGTTGTTGTTTTTTTTTTTTTTTTTTTTTTTTTTTGAGTTTTCCATTATATTGAGAAGACAAATTTCAAATAACTTTAAGCTACATGGATCCCAAGATCATTTGAGCATCATTTCACCAATTTCATTCATCATCTGATATGACCAGCCAGGTTAAAGGATGTTAAGCTGTACACAAAAAAACAAAACTACACTTTCACTCAGTGTGACTGATTCCTCTTCATAATTATTTTCCACTTAGAAGTAAACTCTGCTGATAGATTGTAAAGGGTGTTTCAAAAGGCAAGAAAAAACTCAACATGGCAACTGTTACACCAAACTTTGAAATTCTTATTTTTCACAATTGATAACACAAATATTAATTTTCATCATTGTTCAGTTAGCACGTAGTCATCTTTTATAAGGGGAGGACTTATTGATATTCTTCCAATAAATAGCAAGCAACAAAAAATACAACCACCTCAGTTCCCTTAAACATCTTCCCTCTTTGCAGCCTTTTGGCATTATAATTTGTCCATGTGACCATGCATACAAGCAGCTACTAGATTCAGATGATTTATTAGTCTAAGAGTCAACCTGACTCATGGCATCATCAAAGTACAATTTATGTGTAGTATTTTACAAACTAATCTTAATTACAATATTTTATAACAGGATATTTACAAAATAGCTTAAAATATGCAGACGGTAATATATATTATTTATATGGAATTAATATATGAGACTGTTATGAAGTACATGTAGAGATTTACATAAAATATTAAAGTAAATAATTTTACCATAAAGTATACCAATAAAAATAGTTATGCTGAAGTCCACAATAGTGTTATAGTTTTAGATTTAAAATTCACTAACAGTAAAAGGTAAAAATTCTAATAGTATCTATTGTACTGATTGCCTAAACTGTCTGTAATTCAAATGTCTGATATTTTATGGTAAATGAGATACTTCATTGCTTTGAGATACTATTAAGCCATCAAGTAAATGAGAGTTTAAATGAACATGGTTGAATCAGTTAAAAGTAAAAATAGCATTGTTTAGTGTCATTAACTGATTCATTTTTTTACCTTTAATTCAATTCAACAACACTATCATCAATTTCCAAATTCAAGATATTTTTAGATGAACTCATATTGTGTTCATATAAATGAAAACTTAGCTACAATTTTGAGAGATTTAGGTTTTTTGAATGAAAGATACAGATTTCAAGATATAAATCCAAGGAAGGGGTAAGATTTTCAAACCTGAATACTCGTTTTTGCTACCAGTTTTAACCGGTTCTTCCAATATAATTTTCAGTATCCTTTTTGTAATATAAATGTTTGAATTTTGGTGATACCACTTAGTATAGAGGCTAATATAAACTATCAAAAAGAGAATAAGGCGAGAATTGAAATAGTTCTTGGCAGATATATCAAATTTGAATTCCATCCACAAAGCTTAGTTAGTTGCATAAAATCTTTGAAGAACAGAACATAAAATTGGCATCTTAATTTCAAAACAAATACAGCTTCCAAAGCATAAAAGCTTACTCAACCACTCACTAAAAGACACAACACTAAATCAGAGCAAAAGTTCCTTTAACCTGGCGGTCATATCGGACAATAAATGGATTTAGTGGAATGATGCTAAAATGATCTCGGGGTCTGGTGTCCATGAATCTTAAAGTTACTCGACATTCATCTTCTCAGGATAAGGTAAAACCCCCCAAAAAAACCTTATTGGGATAACTTACCCTAAGTGAGACTCAAACTCACGATCTCTTGAATGTGAGGTAGACATGCTATCCCCCACACTATTGAGGCAGATAAACTTTGAAGCCTATCCAAAGATATGCATAGTAAAGACAAAAAGGAACCAGTAATTTATACTAAAGGAAGTTGAAGTTGAAACAGACAAATCTGCAGAGCACATCCTTTTTGGACACCCATTCAAGTAGCAGTATGGAAGAAAATCTGTATAGTAAAATATTTAAAGCTATGACTTTGCAGTGCTTCCAGCAAATGAAAATTTCAAGCTCACCATCAGAACATCATAAAACAGTACACTCACTACAAATACAGGTAAGTGATACTAAGGCATCTAAGTTTGCAGGTCATAAATGCACTAATTAGTATTAAGAAAGATTTTATTGTGTATACTACCTCTACTAACACTACATATGTTAATGTAACAATGAATTTTTTTTTTTTTTTTTTTTTTTTTTTTTTTTGGTAATGCTTTAACACCCGCTTTAACTACTTATGGCACTGCAGGCAGTGACACTGATGATACATTAAGATGGAGCACCGGTGGAATGTGATGGTGGGGGAAACCGGAGAACCTGGAGAAAACCCACCCCAGCACCGCTTTGTCCACCACAAATCTCACATGCAGTCACTTGGCCACGGTGTGGCCATAATGAATTGTTAAGTTGATGCTACAAGTAATGCTCTTTGGTACAGAATGTGTATTATAATGATCTATGCACTTCTTTTCTTCTGATCTATTGTTTATATTTTTCCAGTTAAATATACTTCATTGAGTAGGAACAGGCTATTCAAAGAAAATTCAAGATAAATATTTATTTTTGTATTACTCTTAAACATGATATCTAATAAAAGCAAATCTGATGTATTTCATTCACATGGGTTTCTCTAGCTATTTCACAAACAAACTTTCCTTGTAAAAGATTATTATTTTATTTACATTGTTCATATTGAGATAAACATTAGCAGAATTGCTATTATAACTTGCTTCCTTGTAAGCAGGCAGAACATCTAAATCTCTGTGGTTTCTATCTCTGGAGTAACTTAAAACATAAAGGTACAAGACAAACCCACATACCTAGAATTAAAACAAAATATCTGCCAGGAAACTGTCAGCATTTCTCAAGGTGAAGTACAGCGAGTGATATATAGTTTCCTAAAGAGGTGCCAAAAATGTATGGACAACAACAGTGACAAGTTTTGGCATCTCTTTTCATAAAGTTGGTAAGTAAAGCCTTTAAAAGTAGTTTTAAAAATGTTATATGGTTTCATCCACCCCTTTCAATAATAGCAACAAATGGCAATGGGTGCCGAGATGCAGACAGGCAAAACACTGTGCAGCTGGTTCATACATTTTTGACTCGCTCATTACATTGAACATATGTGCTTAAGAAAGCAAAAATGTTGGAACCATTTTTAAGTACAGAGTAGAAATTTATTTATACAGAACAACATACAAAAATTTGTATCAAATCTTGAAAAGTTATTTCGATTCTAGGAAAATTTAAGATCAATTTTTCTTTCTTTTAAGCATTATCTTGCACCTGGTATCCTGAGTCAGTTATTCCTTATTCCTTTTCTTCCTATCCCATTTCTCAAATTCTTTCTACCTCCTTCTCCTCTCCCCTTGCTTGTTTAACTTTCTTTAATTATTTTCCTTTAAAACTTACCCATAATCTTGTTTTTTTTTCTTACTGGTAATATTTTTATTGCTACCAATTGTTTTATTTATTACTTTCTCTACATGTACTATGTACATAGTGTATATAGAAGTATTGCAATGCACCCAAAAATTTGATACCAAGATTTCACCAAAAATACATGTTTTGGATCCCGCTGAATCAAAAAAAAACATTTTTGTAAAAAGTCTGAGTGTCTGTGGACAGCATAGCTCAAAAATGAAAAGACTGTTAAATATCAAACTTGGTATTTAAGTTTGGTATCTTCCAAGGATGTGACACAAAGATTTTCAAGAAAATCTCCCTACCCGCACTACTCCTTATATGGAAAAAATGTCCAACATTTTGATTAAAATCTTTTATATTTAAGATATTTACATGCCGAATAAAATGTATATTTTGAATTTTCTGGAGATAGCCTCTAAAGATCTCTTTATTCTTGGTAATTTTTATTGAATTTTGCATAACTGGTAAACTGTAAGAGATAGACAAAAACTTACTACACAAAAAATATAGATCACAATAAAACACACAACTTAAGGCATATCCATCTTTTTTGTAGAGTTGATCGTTTTTGAGATATTCCTTGTTATTGGTTTCAGCTTTAAAAAACATACTTTTCTCATACATGAATTTGTCAACTCCTGTCCATACAAACAAAGAAACTTTAGTCACATAGCAACCAGCTTTTGACTATCACTTTAACCTATGGTTCTCCCTTACTTCAGTTCTACTTACAAGGAAGCAAATAATAAGACTATTTCTGCTAATTTTTCTTAATTAGCATGAAGTAAATAGAAGAATAAGCTTTTTAACAATAATTAGCTGCACAGATGCAGAGAAAGTCATGTGAATGAATCACATCAGATTTTTTTATTTTATATTGCAGTCAATAGACACTTACAAAAGAGCAACTGACATCATCAGCACTTATTCAAAAGTTCTGTTATATCATACAGTAAATATTTACATTATTTACATATGGTAAAATATAATCGTTGTGCTCTAAACATCTATTACAATCATACAAATTTACATACAGTATAAAATAAATTATGTAAAAGTAAAATATAATGATGTGTATACATTATAAGTCTGAAATGCGATATAAACACTTCTCAATAAGGTAAGATTTTAAAACATTTTTGAGTTTAGTATTTACAGAATTCTTAACGTGCCGCTGCAACTTATTGTAAAATATGGCTTTTATTTTTAAGGGTCCTTATTAGTCTCGTTTTTATTTATGCTTATCTCATGAAAATCATTTGATCTTATAGTTATGGCAGTCTTATTGAGCACATTAAATTTTTCTTTATTTTTAACAAGTAGGATAGTTGTGTGTGTATATATAGAATCTACAGTTCATTTTGTCTCACTGTGTATTTCTTGCTCTACTTCTCTTTACTTTCTGCTTTGTAATGGATATTACTTTCCTTTATCTCACATGTTACACATTTTCCTAGTTCTCTCCCTCTTAACCTTCATAGGAACATTAATCCTGTTCATTCATGCTAAACCTTGCCTTTCCTGTCTACTATACATATACGCATAACCAGATTTCTTGTATTGTATATCATTTATCGTATTTCTCACTACTTTCCAAAATCTGGTATCATTTTTGTTTTGTTACCAGTATCCCTGAATTATCCTCTCAACTCTCTTCCTAAATCTTTAATACATCACAGTTTTTATTTTGAGCAAATAAGGAACATGTTTCTGTCTGAAATTTTTTGAAATGTTCTCTTAGAACATTCTTAAATAATGTCTTACTCAAGTTTGAAGTTGCTGACTGCTGCAGTCGCAAATAAATGTGTTATACACATCTTCAGGTTGTTGCTTAAATTTGAAAGAATGTACAGCTTTTTATGGATATATTCATTCATTTGTTACCACATTTTTTTGTCATAGTTGCCTATCCACTTGAGCCCTTTCGTATTTGAACACTCAGTTGCTTATGGAATAAAAACATTATTTTGGGTGATTTCTGTCATTAAGTAAAAAGTTGTTCTCACGTGAAGGATATACATATTTTTTAAATTGGATAGGTAAGAGTCAGTCCAAAAATTCAATTACTATGGTAACATGCCAATCATTAGATTCCCTAATTGACTTGTGAGTCAGTTTTGCATATTACCACTAAGATTGCAGCTTTTGAATCACATAGTAAGACTGTTGCAGTGTTGTTTTGAAGGGAGTATAAATAGATAGAAACAAAAGTAATTCAGCTCTAAACAATCCTTAAAATGTTAAACCTCTTAAAACAAAAGCTATATGTAAGGGCAACCATCAGGAATCACAAGGGTATCTCTTGGGGGTTCTAAAAGATTTAGAGCAGGCCTTTCAAACATGTGGTCGTCTCCTTAGTGCGGTGGTAGCGTTGCTGCTTACCAAGTGGGAGACCTGGGTTCGATCCCCAGTACCGGCGTGGGGATTTTTCCCCCGCTGGGAGACCTGGCCCGGGGTGCACTCAGCCTCATAAGGTCCCTGGGGGGCCAATTGAGGAGCTACTTGATGGAGAAGTAGCGGCTCCAGGTCATGAGGACCGCATTAACCGGCCGGGGGGACTCGAGGTGCTGACCATGTCTCACCCTCCAATACTGCACCCCATCCATGACGTATGTAGTGGACCGAGATGGGGGACGCAGCGGCCGGGCGGTAGGCCAAGGTTCCCCGTGAGCTGTCGTGCCATGGAGTTATCTTTCAAACATGTAAAGTCTTGCATGAACAAACCAAGGTGACTTGGCTCGGCTTTGGTATTGCATTATTATGAAAGTGAGAAAGAGGAACACAGGTGTAAGGAAAGAGAGGATGGGGGTTTGCACTGTGGTCAGCATAGCAAAATAATCTTTTGTATCTTGCGCATGCACCTTGAAAGGCCCTAGTCTAGACAGTTTGTTACTGTACCAATATTGTCACTACTCTCCCATTATTCTGAATTGTGAGGAATTTGTTAACTAATATGAGGCATGACTCATAGCTAATGTGGATCTTTGGGAGTTTATAATCACATAGACAGGTCTGGTTAACTGATACTTCCAAGCAGTACTATAGTTATACACTGGAATATCCTTGAAAAGTCTATGTTGTTATTCCTGCCATGCACTTTGAAACTTATCTGTATTTCAGTTATGAGGAATTAATTACCATGTTTCCATGGGGAATTGAAATCGATTTGAGTCCAATTCCATTTGAATATGATCCATGTTCCATGTGTTAAATTCAACATGAATTGAGATTGTTTTGAATATGCAAGTTTGCAGAATAAATTTATTCATTGTTTTATGTTGGTAACTTGGAATTGTTGGTGAACCTGTTAAACACGTTATTTGTTACTCTGTCTATTATAAACAAGTTTTGAAGTTAAATAATTATATTTGAGAACACATTGCAAATTATAGAAACCATAAAAGTGGTTCTCTTATAATCTACCATAGAGCAATAAATAAAAAGCATTAACATATGACTATCACGTCATATATAGCAGAAGAACAGTTTCTTTACCATATCCAAAACAATTTGAATACGGAGGTGTTTCCATGCAACATATTTTGATCGATCACATTTCTAAGAGGATCAGATTCAAGATTCAATACAATTTGAATCCACGTTTCCATGCAGTATTCAATATGATGTGTACTCAAATCAATTTCAATTCTTCATGGAAACATGGCAAATGTTAAAATGAAACATTAGGAAGAAATAACCTATAAAACACAAACAAGTAATTATTAAAAAAGGAAGGATTCATATTTAAATAGTAAATAAATGAAAATGCAATTGTTGTTATTCAGTAAAACATGAAGTATGTTAGCAAGGAGACCTTGAGAAAGAGAAGGAATCTATTTAATTGAAACATTAGGAAGAAGTAAACTATAAAACATAATCAGTAATGCTTATTAAAAGGAAGGATTCCTCTTTAGATAGATAAAAATACATGAAAAAATATCTCCAAGTAATTATTAAAGCCATTAGATTAAGGAAGAAATCACTATTAAAAAAAAATAAGAAATAGGGAACAGAAAACTGACGTAAATAAATTTTACATTGCAAATAGAGTAATTAACAATTGGAATAAAATACCTGCAGAATTACTGAAGACTTTGCCTCAAAGTGTAAATAGTTTTAAAAAGAGACTAAAGAAGAGTGATTTATAGTGGGAATAGTAAATATAAATATTGCATTATCACTAGTATTATAAAACTTTTAACATTGTATTATTACTGCTGTTATCATTTTTATTTTTTGGTAATATGCTATGATGTATTGTCATTTGACAAGGTATTATATTACCTATATTATTTATTTAATTTAATTATATTGTATTAGATTGACAGCGCTGCCCCCCAGGCCATGTCGCAATAAGTGAAATAAAATATTTATCTATCTTAATGAAAATGCAAGTGTTATTATTCAGTGAAACAATAAGTATGATAGCGAGGAGGCCTTGAGAAAGAGAGAATGAATGATTACATAAGAGTAATGACCTTCAAAAGCAATCCAAGTGACTAACATAGGTTAGAGTAGAGGCCACAAAGATTATCAGTAAGATAAATCAAATTCAAATCAATTCAAACAAAATGCTGAGGCAGTACCTACTGCTTTGTTACCTTTGCAATGGATGGTAAAGTTTCAAATAAGTATTGAATTAATGCATTTAAGCCACTACATGCTGAAAATAAGAATTGGGTAATTATGAAGTACTCCCATAAAAAAAATAAACTGTGCACAGAATGAAGTATTTAAGGCTCTGACAGTTTATAAAATGATTGTTTCAAATGATGCACTGGAAAATATAGCATGTTAATTTGAAACACTGTATTAATGCTAGATTAAAGTAAATGTTTTATTATCATACAAATCTGGTCTGTCAGATTCTTAAAATTATGACTGTATTCAAAGGTCAGTTATAACTCGTGTTGGTTATCACTCTAGCAATCTACTTAATCTTCTTTCCCCCAAATTTTTTTCCCTTTTCTTTCTGTGACTACATTTGAATAACTTCTGTGTCAAATACACTCTGATAAATCTCAGATTTTTAGTAGGTAAGGTCTCTTCATATAAAGCAGAATACCTGTAGTTGGTGTTACTGTGCAGATGGTGCTTAGTAAGACATTTTAAACATCCTCTCTTATTCAGGTATGAAATTAAGAGTCAAAATTGCTTAGATGGTCAAGGTATGTAACATTAAATCTAATTATAAATTAAGAGAGAAAGAAATAGCATCTGTAGTGGTTTTGACATTGCTAGGAGGACAAAATGTTATTCAGTCATATTTTATTTTCAAATGATAAAAAAAATGTTGCAGTAACACCTCCAATTTATAAGATCAGGAAAATCAAAAACTCATGATAAGTACGAGTTACATAAATAGCTAACCGGATGTCGGGAAAGGGGTATAAATCCAGAAATTTAATTTTTCAGTAAGCAAATAGCTGTCCGCATTTCAGTAACATTATTGGCATGACAGTTTAGATCAACTATCACTGAGATAATTGAAACACAACCAAGATTGGACATTTCTGGCTTAATTTTGAATATATAATACAACATATGTGAAATGCAATTTTTGGGCTTTACCCCTTTCCCCAGGCACTGATGATATATCCATAACATTAGACTGGGATGATCATATGTCTTTTAGATTGTGTTTGTCATGTATTATGATACTGTCATAATATTTTAAGCATATTTTAGAATATAATTAAATGTTAAAATTACAGTTTCATTGTTCTTGCTGTATTGTTATGTTTGGATCCCATACAACTGTTCTGTACAACAGATCTTGTTTCATTCTTAATGATATACTTCCATTATTCAGGGTAATGTGTGGGAGAATAATTGAAAAACATGAATAATCAAGAAATCTGTAATTTAATGCTTTTAAGGTACAACATACATATGTAAATGGAAATTCTTTCATAAAAACCTAGAGCTCCATAAAAGTATTTTGCCTTTTCGGCACATATCACACCTGAAACAGTAACACCTTCTGCTCGCTTTTAGCTAAACCATTGCAAAAGACCTAAAGAGTCGAATGTAGATCTCTTCATGCTTTTGCCTCTTTTTAATGTCCTGAACAATCTGCATTCCAATACCATAATCAGCACATCATTTTGCAACAGTTATTCTCTTCTCAAATCTTTCAATTAATTCTAATTTTTGTTTTTATATCAATGCATATTTTTTTTTGTTTCTCTGTCAGCTCTTTCAATAATTTCTTTTAACTTGCTTCATTGATATTTACACATTGATTAACATCCAAAAAGTGAGTTTTTTTTTATTGACATGGAACAGGCACACAGCAGCTATTTAAAGAATGGGATTAGCTTTATTGTTATGTTGCAGAATGTTTATTACCCTGTTTCCTAGATAAAAATTATGTATATATAATAATTATATATATATATATATATATATATATATATATATATATATATTTTAGATGCAAGGAGAGTATCTGCACACAAATAATCAAGTATATTGTATTTTATCAAATCTGGACATCAATATTTAGCTTATTCTATGAAGAATCATCGCTCCGTCCAGGTTCTTTCTTTGCTTTCTTCATTATCTCTATCATAGATTCTTCTTTTGTATAAATCACTTTCCTTCACCACTTTTCCCTTCGTTGTTGTCAAATTCTTGCAAAGCTTTCTAATTCCAAAAATTGTTAATGCCAAAATTTCTGAATTATCATCATACATTTCTGTATATTATCACACTTTTGTTTCATACTTCTACTCTGCACATTTTAGTTTTTGGACAGTCTGCTTTGTCACTCTTAGCCCACTTTACCACCTTACTCCATGCGAATCTTTCCCTTCCCCTTTAATTGCAAACATCCATGTAATTTTTCAAAGTCCCATTCTTCCTTAAACTTCCTACAATATGTAAAAGTATTCATAGCTCCTATACCACTCCATATTTCACTTTTTATAATTTATATTCTTAATTTCACTTTATTCCATGACCCTGGAATATTTTCTGCTTATTATTATGTATCATGCCCAGTTCAAATTTCCTGACTATTTTCTATTTTGAGATAAGCAGCTTCTTTTCCATTTTCATTTCCCTTGCATCTGCAAACAATCTCTTGACAATAAGTCCCACTTCTTGATTTTATCTTATGCCAGTATTTCAATATATGGTATACTTTTTCTACTAATTCTTCCCAATTCAGCATGACCATCCCATTAGGAACTGTACTTGTACAATTAAGTTAGAATGAAAGGGTACTAAGAATTTTGTACTAGCAATATGTGTTGTGGTATAATCTTTATATGCTTAAACCAAATATATGTAGATTTGCAGTCTCATTGTAAGGGACATATTGGTTATTATAAAACCTTTATTTAACTTGTAGATATGAAAAAACTTTTCTATTGCTGAGCAGAAGCTAAAGTTCAAAGGTTATGAATAACTTCTATAAACATCATTTTAGTAAACAGGATGTTACATTTCTTATGCTAGTTACTTATCACTTATCAGTCACTTCCCATAGCCTCACACACTCACATCGGCTGTGGAAAATTGGCAAGTGACTGACCTGCTTACAGTTCCTTTGCATATCTGCTGTGAAATAATCATTAGTATTATCAGTTCATATCACAGCAGTTCCCAGACAGTTATACAAAAGAAATAAACAGCTTATTACAAAGATATCTTTTGCAGATTGGGATGAAGTATATGCACCAGGCAGACCCAGAGAACTTCTAAGAGGGGCTATAACTATCCCTCCCCCTTAGTTATAGAAAAAACATACAAAATTGTATTGTTTTGGTAAAGTCAGAATCATCAGTTTTACTTGTAATTTATGTACTTAAACCAGATGACCTCTATTCATTCACAGTCATGAGTGAATTTTCTTTGCAGTAGACTAATATTAAAAGATGTTTCACTAAGAGAAAGAAAAGAAACAGGCTGAAGCACATATGCTTTATTTTATTATTAAATAACTTCTAAATAAGAATTAAGATCTCAAACAATGAGGATCAATAACTTAACAATGAAACTAAGTAATCAAACCATCATTTACTATCATAAATTAAATATTATGTAGGGGGAAGTTGGATTGGTTGATGGGTAAATTGAGTAAAATAAAACAAAGGCCCTTCCTCCCAAAAAAATAATTTTTGCCCAAAATTCAAACTTTTAAGAATTTAAAAGGCATCTTAAAGGAATTTCATAAGTTTCCTCAAAATTTAAATTAATCTTTGCATCAAGCATATTATGTGGATTCCTTATATGATGTTTCAAAATTTAGCAATGAAAATATACTTCTCAATGAGTACATTTTACTCATTTTCTTCAAAATATATTAGCCTCTCCCTATGGATATACTGGATCTGCCTCATGACTATGTAAAAGAGGAAATGACTATTAATGTCTTGTTTACATTAGTGCATAATTAACAGTTAATAAAAACTCATTTTACTATTTAACTGTTTAAAGTAGCACTTTATCTTCCCTTTATCCATCCATGGAAAAATGATCTAACAAATTAAATGCTGAACATAATGATTTATCTATTTACTTAATAGTAATGTACTATGAGTTATTTTACATAAGGTTTTATCAAGACTGATGAACTTCAACAGCAAAGTTTGTTCTAGCAGGAGATCAAAATTCGTAAGTTTGGTTTTGAATGTTTCCATATATATGTTTTTGCCAGTAATAAATCATTCCGTCTATTGCTATTTTGATTATCAAGAAGTAGATAGAAGAATAAGCTTTCGTAAGAACACTTTGTTGTAGAATAGATAGAGAAAGTCATATGAATGGGACAAACAAATTCTTAAGTCTATTTCAAAGAATAACATGTGAATATCAAATGATAAATTAAGTGCTGCAGTATGCATGCACTAATGTAGAGGTAAATAATACATTAAATAACATTAATGGCTAATGCAATGATGTTGATGTCTGGCATTCCATTAGAATGGCTAAACGGAAGCAATGTGTAGAGATAATACAAGGACCATTCAATAAATAACTAGAAATATTTTTAAGAATTTTTTATATTATGAGAATGGAATCTGGCAATTATTATTTTTCAATGTAATCCCCCCCCCCACCCCCAAGTACTATGCGTTTATGCCAGCACTGGATAAGCTTCTCAATTACACGTGAAAAGAATTCTTGAGGGTATGTGTATAACCAGTTATGCATCTCTGAACCTTGAACCACTAAGAGCTTTTTTCAATGGTTTAAAAATGTGAAGATCTAAAGGTGCCAGTACCAGAGAATACAGGGAGTGGGGCAAGCAGATGAGATTCACATCTTTGATAGCATTTAATGTGCCTCTAGCAGTGTGTGACCTCGCATTGTCAGTATGCCACTGGACATCAGTCCCCACAGCTTCCTCAAAATTATTGGTTTCAAATTCACATACAGTTTACGTATGTGTCACTGTTTATATTTTGACCTCTCAGCATGTAATGTTCAAGAATTACTCCCTTATGGTCCCAACTTACCAGCACTGCTTTCAGTTCACATCAATTTTGGTTTTAGAGCTTATCTGCCCACTCATACACTTGTGTTCAACTCAAACAACTTTCACCATATTGCACTGCTGTGTTGATTTTCGATTGGTTTCAACCCTTCTGCTGTTAAAGATCTAATAACTCTCTGCTGGTGCAAACCTGTAACTTGTTTTCACTGAATACCAGTATTCCATTTGTATGGCAAGTGTGCCAAGCTATGTGATAATAGCTCTAGGTGATCACCAAAACATAACAAAGAGACATATGCTTTGTCGAAATGTGATTTTTATACAACTTTTCCGGTTATTTATTTAATTTACTTTGTATATAACATAGTGGAAATGTGAAAAAAAAATTAAATCAAGTTTAAGACAACACATGAATTACCTTAGAGGTCTAAATTGAGGCCATATTTATTTCTACTGTATATAAACTACTTGTTTAAAAAAACCTGATGTGATCCATTCACATGACTTTCTCTAGCTGTTTCACGTGTAAACTATCCTTACAAAAGATTATTCTTTTACCTGCATCATGCTAATCAAGATAAACATTACCAGAATTGGTCTTATCAGTTGCCTCTTTGTAAATAGAAGGGAATACACTAGGCTAAAGCAAATCAATATTTTTTTTTTATTTATTTATGTTAGACTGCAAATAGGTGTTCAGCCTAGTCATACTCATGTTTTACAATAGTTTCTTAATTCTAGTTTGTTACACCATTTTTGACTATATTTATTGTCCATGCCCATTTATTTTTCACTTTATATTATAAGAATTGTCCAATCTTCTAACTGCTTTTTGAAACATTTCAACTACTGCTCCATTTCTATCTTAAACCATTTCTTATAAATATATTCTTTTCTCCAAACTTCAGTCCCTTTACATTTAAATAATATATGTCTTCATTTCCACCACACATAGGGCATTGATTTTGTGGAATACCCTTCTTTAAACCTTTTAGGCTCTATACTCGTGCTTTCAGCCATGCAATACCTCCTCGCTCCTCTATATTTGTCACATCTATATACTTTTCCCTTCCCCATGAGTCTTTCATTGGTATATAAAATACTAAAGATCTCTTTTCAGCTATCTCACTAAATATTTTTTGTATTTCTATATCCTCCTTGCCGATTTCCAGAAATTATTCACATTGTTTTCTCTTCTTCTCCACTTTTCCCCTAACCCACTACTTTCCAAGTATTTTCTAAGACAGCCTAGATCAATCTTTTAAAAGTCAGCCCTTAAGTGAAACAGTTGAAATTCGGTAAACAAAAGAGAGACAAAGAGAAAGATATCTTCCTATTTGAGAAAAGTTATAGTAGCTTAAAACAGTAGCCAATAATTTTGAATATTTCAAAAATGATTAACACTGCCAAAACAAAAAATGTATATAGCATAAGTTGTGTGTTTTAATGAGATCTACCTTTTTCTTGTGTAGTAAGTTTTTGTCCATCTCTTACAGTATGCCATTATACAAAAGTTATACAAAATGAATAGGTCTTCAGAGGCTATTCTCAGAAAATTCAGGATACACATTTTGTTTGCCATAAAAATATCTTAAATACATGGCATTTTAATCAAAATCGTTAGAGCCATTTTTTAGAAAATCAAAATTTTCCCATGTAAAGGGATGGGGGATTTTCTTAAAAATCTTTGTGCCACATCCTTGGGTGATACTAAACTTAAATACCAAGTTTGGTATTTAAAAGACTTTTCATTTTCGAGTTATGTTGTCCTAAGAGAGAGAGAGGCAGAGACAGAGACAGACATAGACACACATACACACTCCCTCTCTCTCTCTCTCTCTCTCTCTCTCTCTCTCTCTCTCTCTCTCTCTCTCTCTCTCTCTCTCGCTCGCTCTCTCTCGCTCTCTCTCTGACCTTTTTGTAAAACTGCTTTTTTGGGATCAGGGCATCTCAAAACATATATTTCCATTGAAATCTCAGTATCAAATATTTGGGTGGAATACAATACCTTCTCTATCTATGCATATTGTACATATGTGCGAGAGAAAGTAAAAATGTAAATATTCATAAGTGTATCACAAGAACAAAACTGAACATCTTTAGGACAGACTAAGAGGCTTCCTAAATACAAAATGTATTGAAAACAATGCAAAATATTTATACAATCTTTTACCTCGCCAAATTAAGTAAATAAGTGAAGAAGTGAGGAAAATTAAGCCAATTAAAATAATGTTTTACACTCACTTAAAGAATATAAAACAGCAAATAGTAGGTAGTAATATATATATAGATGTTTTGTATTTTACATCTCTTAGTATTAATTTATCTTAATATGTGTTCATGTACAGCTTTTAGTTTTTAGATTGATGAAGCCTTGTAAATTTTTTACAAATAGTGAATAAAAATCTGTATCTGAAACCAAGAATTAAATTATTTAAATACTGCATAATTAAAACTAAGATGATAATTAACCGAGCAGAATGGCTCAAGTGATTTCCTCAGAGGCCAACATTCAGGAGATCACATGGGTCTTTCCTATAATTTCCCTAGGTTGCCAGGGGAATGCTGGGTAATTTCTTCCATTACCCAAATTTCCTGTCCCTCCATCAGTTGGTTACTCTCAGGGTTTGAAATGTCAGCAATGGTGTTCATGGCAGGGAAAAAGGTTGCTCTTTGTAACTCTCTCTGTCCCCCGATTTCGGCTGGTTGCAGGGATAAGAACTGGCCTTGGCAGGAGTATTGGACCTTATTTGGGCAGGATCTTCAGCCCGTCTGTCACGTTGTTGGGGGTGTTTCAATCTGTAAACTGTAGGACCCTGTCAATGCTGTGCTGTTGCTCTTGGTTCCGCACACCCAATGTATCTCTCATCTCATCCCTTCCTCCCAGTGATGCCCCCTCATGGGGCATGGCACAGTAACCTTCATTGGTTCAGTGCCGAGTCCCCTCCATCCTTATCCTAATCTTAATGCTTAATTAGTTTCATACTTTTACTTTCTTTTCTAAGTGATAAGTATCTACTTTTTAGAATATTTTTAGGCAATTTATAGGTTTACAGTTTCTGAGCTGATGAAGATGTTCTGTGGTGATGATGATGATAATGATATATATTATTTAGCAATGTATTGCTTCATAAAGCAGATCTTATTTTTATATATTATATACATATATATATACATACACACTGAAGTATCATAATGTAAATTAATTAACTGGGTATCTTTTCTGCTTTATTAGAACAATGCCACTACTAAGAAATATGTCACTGATAGTACGTGTACTGGAGAATGTATTCAAAGCAGGATCATCTAAACGAGCATATAGCACAAGCACCAAGAAAACAACCCTTTATGTACAGGACAGGGTATGTAAGGCATATAAAATCCCTAAAGAAACTTAAATTTATTTAATTAAGAATAAAAACACAGTATTACACTCAAACTTCACTCTTTGAAATTAGTAACATATTTTGAGCATGTTTTGGCGGTTGTTGCCATCATCTTCAGCGGAAATTTAGTAATGAATTCATGGTAGTGGCCTTTAGAGGTTTCTTTTCTGGATAAATGATTTTTGAGAGGAGACTGTGGTACATCAAAATTGATGACTTTGTTTTTGTTTTTTAGAATTAATAGATTTTTCCAAATGGTTGCATTCTGCGCTGATTTTAATAACTTGGGTTCATTGTGAGAATTATGGTTTTGAGTCCAAATATAGTGTGCCACAGCTGACTTATCTGTTTGTTTATACTTTAAATACTTCACATGTTCTTTAAAATGTTGTCCGATGTTTATTTTTGTTTTGCCTATATACACCTTTTCACATTCCTTATTTCATATATCCCTGATTGTTTCAATGGGGCAATTTGATCTTTTGTGTTTGTATGGAGGTTTTTTTAAATTGTGCTTATTAACTGGGGCTAAGTTGATATTCCATTTTTTGAAAATCTTTTGAAATTTTTGGTGTGCCAAAGTGTGGTAAGTGAAATTTTTGAAGGGTTTCTGTTTTTTACTCTTAATTGATTAATTACATCATTGTGCATTCCCATTAATGTTTTAATTACATTTATTTATTTATTCACCCACTTATTATGAAGTATATCTTTTTCATATAAGATATACATTTAGTATAAGATTACAATACTATATTTGTATAGTACAAGCAGATACTAAAATAATACATTACAAAGAATTTACAATAGATATTTAGTTGTGTGTAAGTTAGGAGCATTGCAGATATTCCTCATTAAATAATAAATATAATTTATTAAATGTTTATATATATTTAATATTCATGATGGACTTACACTTTGCAACTTATATATGTTTCAACCTCTATCAGTGTCATATATTTTGGGGATACCCTCTCAGCTTCAAAACTGTGAAAAAAAAATTCATAGGAGCAAGGATCTAAAAATCATTCATTGCTGAGTTACAATTCAAAATGAACATTATAGAAATTCTTTGAAGAGGTTTTCTGCTGCTTCAATGCAAGCCTAAGATTGTATTCCATGTTATTAAATGTAAATGGAGTGTTATTTATGGACACTCTTTAACTACTGTGGTTCTCAGCATCCCATTCTAAATTAGGCGTGAAAGACTGCTCAGAGGCCTCTCTGTCAGGCTTGAGGTTCTTTTACGTGCCGTAAATCTACAACATAGGACCAACGGCTTTACTTTCCTTCCAAAGGAAGGCATGCTAAGGATTTTTACACCTGAAAAAATCCATCGTCCTCCACTGGGTTTGAACCCGTGACCTTGGGTATATGAAGTTAGCATGGTAACCAATACACCATGGTAGGCAATTCCATGCTGTTGCAAATACTGTTGCAAATCCCTGGAGTGTCAATATCTGGTATAATAGTCACATAAAATTTAAATGTCCTTATATGAAGAAAACCACTGGATTCAAATCAGGAGATAGAGCAAACATCCAATGAATCTCCCCTGGCCAATCCATCTATGTGGAAATTTATAATTCAAGAAATTAGAAACTATCTGACTGAAATGAGCTGGCACAGCATCATGTAAACACAAACTTCTTCGGATGCCTTTCAGAGGCACATCGTCAATTAAACAATGCATCTCATTTCTGAGAATCTGTAGATCAACGGTTCCCAACCGGTGTGCCCTGGCACCCTAGGGTGCCGTGTGATTGGCTAAGGGGTGCTGCAAGATATTGAGATAAACAAACAAAAATATCTTCTACTGAAGCCTTAAGTCTTGTAAGGTCTTGAAATAAAATAAGTCAAATCAATTACTCTCATGCACGGCAGATGGTGATAGTGGTCGATTCATTTCAATAATTCAGTTATACTAGTATCCCACAGATGGCATTACAGCTATACCCTGCCGAACATTCCCGAGACTACTCGCTTCCTCATGAACATTCCCGAGACTTCGACAGATGAATATATAAAAGTGTATGCCACTTGGCGCTTTCAGTTGTCTTCCTCACGTTGATTCACAGTGTTTAGCTACGGATAAGTTCATTGTTAAACGTAAACGCCAGGACAGTGAAAGTGAACAGTCAGCTCCTACTGCTTGCTTTAAGAAGCCAAATCTTACAGTTTCTCCCGGACCGTCAAATTCACCACATAAAGAAGACAAACGAAAGAAAAGAACATACCAGGACAGTTACTTAGCGTATGGATTTAAGTGGAATAACAACGAGGAAAACCCTATCCCTGAGTGTTTAGTTTGTGGCGAAACACTTAGCAACGAGGCCATGGTACCTAGCAAACTGAAGCGGCATCTTACAACAAAGCATCCTAGTGTGTCACATAAAAGTGTAATGTATTTTTCACATATTAGAAAGGGAGAAGAAAACAGCTGTGCGAATGGTAAAGAGAATGACCATAGGTGATACTGCTCTTGAAGCCTCATTTAAAGTAGTAGAACTGATAGCTAAAAAAAAGAAACCTCATACCCTTGGAGAGCAAATCATTGGCCCTGCATGTCAAGTTATAGTTTCAACAATACTTGGTGAAGGAGCAGCTAATCAAATTTATAAAGTTCCTCTGTCCAACAACACAATCAGCATCTGGATATCTGAAATGTCATGCAATATCAACGAACAAGTATTGAGAAAATAAAAACTTATAGAACATTTGCTTTGCAAGTAGATGAGAGTCTCAATATTGGTGACAAACCGCAACTCCTTGGTTTTATCAGATATATTGATGAAAAAGATATTAGTGAACAGTTTCTGTTCTGTAGACCGCTGGAGACTACTACCACAGGGCATGATATTTTCGTTTCTATTAATTCCTATCTCAATGACCATGATCTTTCATGGAAAGACTGTTGTGGTATATGTACAGATGGTGCACCATCTATGTCTGGGAAAATTAAAGGTTTTACTGCCAGAGCTCTCAATGAAAATCCATCCATTATTATAACTCACTGTTTTCTGCATAGAGAGGCATTAGTCGTGAAAGCGTGTAATGAAGATTTTGCTGAAGTGTTTAACCAAGTTGTGAAAATGGTGAACTATATGAAGTCTCGACCTTTAAAGTGCAGAATTTTTAAACAGTTATGTCGCGCAACGGATGCAGCTCATACCTCTTTGTTACTTCACACAGAAGTAAGCTGGTTGTCACGGGGTCGTATATTGAACCGGTTTCTCGAACTTAAAGAACAGCTAAAAACTTTTTTTAAGGATGAAAATCAAGACACATTTCATGAGCTCTTACTAAGTGATTCTTGGTGTTTTGAACTGTCGAATCTGGCAGATATTTTTCATAAGCTGAATGAACTGAATGTTTCGATGCAGGGTCGACATGAAACAATAATCTCCTCAACCAATAAAATGAAAGGTTTTAAAAGAAAACTTAGTTCTTGGAAGCCTGCAGTTCAAAAAGGAGATTTGTCGAACTTTCCATCTCTTCTTAATGTGGCAGGAGATAAAGATCTGGGTAAACTGAAAGACCGCATTTGTGATCACTTATCAAGATTGCAAGATGCAATAGATGCGTACTTTCCAACTATTTCCACTATGAATCTCGACTGGGTTGTCTCACCATTTGATTTCGTAGATAGTGCAGAGGAAATAGATTTCACTGCTTGCGAACGAGATGAATTTATTGATCTTTGCGCTGATTCCACACTCAAAGGTAAGTTAAGAGTGAGGCGTCAGTGGCTAGTTTTTGGCTTCAACGGAGAGAGGAGTACCCTAACCTAATGAAGAAAGCAATTAACGCACTTTTGCCCTTTTCAACATCCTATCTATGCGAGCAAGCCTTCTCTGCTATGGTGACAATAAAATGCAAAGCAAGAAATAGATTGAATAACCTTGAGGATGATTTGCGTGTTTCACTGTCAACTGTAAGACCCGACATCACATATCTGTGCTCTAAGCATCAATCAGAAGTTTCACATTAGTCATTAATCGAACAAAATTTATTGATGTATTTTTAATCAGTGATTGTAGTAAAGTTTACTGTATTATGTTATGGTGTATGTTATTATTATTATGTAATATTTCAATAAATTAACATATTAAGCTTAATTTTTTTTTAATTCAAGGAAGGGTGCCCTTGGTGTTTAATGTTATTCCCAAGGGTGCCGTGAACTTCAAAAGGTTGGGAAATGCTGCTGTAGATACATATCTGCATTCAGTGTGTAGGAAGCTAATAGGGAGAAATAAGGTTATCATGAATGGGTCCATCCCGTAAGTTTAGGTAGAACTCTGTTGATGTCTGTCCTGTCTATTTCATGCAGATTTTCATAGGCCCAGTTACAAGTATTATGAAAATTGAATATACATTATAAATTAACCCAGCCTCATTGCTGAACAAGGTGCATGCTAAAATATTCAAGAATATAGCACATTTTGTGATATATGATGGCAGAAAGTTCTTCTTGACTCAAAGTTTGCTACATTTAATATTTTTACCTGCCAAAGGTGATATAGCTACAAAAGATTTTTATGCAAAATATTTCAAGTCAAGTGACTATCATTTTCTGATACTGCAATGCGTTTTATCTGTCAGATGAGTTTGTGTCCATATCATGAAGGACTCCTTGTTTGTTTATGATCAATGCTTCATACATCTTTTGGTCTGTCAACATCTGAAACAGTCCTCTCTCAAGTCTTCAAGAAGAAGGTAACTGCTTGTTGTTCTATATGAAACTCATGTGCTTATCATGCATTCCTATTTGCAAGGCTATACATGTAGCATATTTATTTATTTGTTTATTTATTTTAACAAGGTCCCAAGGAGCCCTTGGGCTCATAGTAAGGGACGAAATATGGCAGTGTCATAATAATTACAATTTATATCTAAGAACAACGTCAAAAAAAATAATTTAAAAAAACAAGAATAAGTTGAATACAATGTCTATCATAATATGCAACAAGATACACAATTTCACAACTAATCACAGTACAGCATATATATTAATAAACAATTCGCTTTAATTTTATTGAGAACTATAATACTGATAGAACTGTAATACTGGATAGTACAAATTGTATACATTATACTTTCAATACTTAAAAATAAATAAACTAACAAACAAATTGCACGTGAATATATCATTCCTTAGGTAATGTACACTAATGTTATGACGTTTGCATGAAACATGATAGTATTTAAGTTATGTATCTTGATATTCCAGCAGTAAATACCTTTTTACCTACCCCTTAAAAAGTCTGAATTTATTAATTTGTTTCATTAGTATGGGAAGTTCATTATAAGCTTTGGTCATTATGTAAATTATGCCCCTCAATTTATATTTAGTGGCAGCCATTTGCTTTACCATAATATTGTTAGAACCCCTGGTGTGATGATGATGAATGTTATTTGGTTTCAATATATTAATGTTTGTATGGAACAGTTTATTAATGATTTTAAAAGCAAATGGAATCGCGGACAGCTTCAAGCTTATACACAGTGGAGTAATTCCTGTTAATAGGTATACATGTTTAGTCAGGGTATAATAATCTAAATTATAAATTATTTTAATAGCATATTTTGCAATATTTCTAATTGATATAATTGAGCTTTCGTGCACGATTGCCAAATTATATCCATGTACTTTAGCTGCATCTGAATGAATGCATAATAAATATTTTTTAATAGTGATCTTGGAAGACCCACATTTCTCAATCTTGCAATCACCCCAATTACAGAAGATATTTTACCCTTTATTCTTTCAATGTAATAATTTCAGCTAAGTGTAGTGTCTAATGTAAGACTGAGGAAGGTAATAAACTGCATTTTTATAATTATTTCAGTTTTAAATATAAGCTGTTTTAATACAGTATGGCTAGGTTTAGTGAAAATTATATTAGTTTTAGCTGTGTTTATATTAATTAGATGTGACTCATTGATTTAATAAGTTTAAATCCTCTTGCATATTATTAATCAATGATGCTTCATTTTGTCCCGTGTAGAATAATGACATGTCATCTGCAATGTAAGTTTACCCTTTAATTTAAGATTAGCAATGTCATTAATAAATATTAGAAAGAGAATTGTTCCAAGTACAAAACCTTGAGGTACACCACATTTTATTTCATGTAAATCAGGGCTTACATTATTTATAAATACATACTGTTTACGATTTTCCACATAACTTTCAAACCACTTTAGTGCAATACCTGTTATTCCCATCCTTTCCATTTTGAACAATAATACGTTATGACCAAGTCAAAAGCTTTCTTTAGATCAATAAAAAGTCCTGCTGCTATTTTATTATTATCAAGTGCGTTTTGAATTGGAACTACACAGTCAACAGCAGCATTTAATGTAATAGAACTTTTTAGAAATCTATATTGTTTCTTGTTTAATATTCTATTTTCATAATTATTTATAAATGCCAGTAATCTTTTTTTCATTGCTTATTCAATTATTTTTGACAATGTCGGTGATAAACTAATGGGTCTGTAATTATTAGGATTGGAATTATTCTAGAGACTTTGCATGTGTTAGGCATTATACCCTCATTAAACAATATATTAATAATATTAACAAGATGGATTAGTATATAGTTTATACATCTCTTATAAGTAGAGTTTTTATTTTTTAGTTTATTAACTATTTTGCTAATTTCTTTTATATCCGTAGGATATAAAAACATTGATTTATTATTATAATATTGTCATGTATTATTGAATATCAGTCTGTAGACTCATTAATACATTTTTTCCATACTCTGCAACAAACAATCAGAGGAAATATTTTAATTCAAATAATTAGTATTGGTATCAGTGAGGGAAAAATCCTTTAATAACAAACAGTGAGTTTCAGACCCTTGTTTCATATGAACTTCTTTTACTGTTTTATTATTGGGAGAGTGTCCCTAAATATATGACACCAATATAGACATGTCCATATAGTCATATATTATAAGTTTGAATCCTTTATCCTTCATCTAATTGACTTTCATGATATAGAATATTTTGTTTTTCTTATAATTATGAATTAATGAATTTAAACTGAAGTTTATCAGTTGACATGAAAGTGCACTATTTATTTTATTTAAATATATTTATTTTAAATGGTGCTTGTGCTTTTTAGCAAGTGGAGGAACAAATAAGGCATAATCTTGAAGCTGGGTACATGACCGAGTTAATAAGAGATTTTTTGGACCCTGCTGACTTTTATAAGGCCTTGAACAACATAGGAGTGAATTTCTTCTGTGGTGTACCAGATTCCCTACTGAAAGGTACCTTATTAATTACATTTGTTACAATGACTTAAGTAAGACATTTATATTAGGTTGTTAAATGAAGGATACAAACAAGAATGTGCTGATCTAGCAATTGCAGTGAAAAACTGCACAGCATCATAAGACAAAACTTGAATGTCTGGGAGAATTTCCCAAGATTATAAACAAATGACTTAAGTGTTCAGCCCAGCTCTAACCTGAGGGCTTAATTCTTATTTTTAACAAGCATCATCCTTATATTTTTTCCTTAAGTGATTATTTTAAAACCCAAAACTGGTCATTTTTCTAGCTGTTTTCAACTAAATCATGACAATACCTTAAACATGTTAAATTTTAATCAAAATTGTAAGAGTAACTTTTGATAAAATCACATTTTCATAAAATGTTCTATCTAAAGGGGTGGTTAGGAGATTTTCCTGAACATTTTGGTGACACATCCTTGGAAGATACTGAACTTAAATGCCAAGCTTGCTATTTAACCAACTTTTCATTTTTTGAGTTATGCACACATGCACCCCACCCACACCCATACATATCCATATTCAAGGACCTTTATCTAAAAATACTTTTTTTTTTTTAAATCCAGCAACCACAATCAAGAAAAGTTGCTCAGGTGTATTTTTGCCACATTACCTAACCACTTAAAGCGGTTTTACCTGAGCAATAGGTATGGAAGTCAGGCCAGTAGGCAGGAAGGTAGGATAGGATTGTTGTTTAGGGGGTTGCCATGTTAAGCGAGCGGGCAGGGCAGGGCACAGCTGACTGGTCACTTGTCTAGCAATGACCAGACCCAATGCTGCTTAACTTGGGGGTGTGGGGTGAATGGGAATGGCAGGCTTTCAGGCCAGAGGCCCTAAGGCATCCCTGGGTAGATGGTAGCTGCCAAAGTGTGCACCATTCATTATGGTGGAATGGTAACTTTGCATACAGAGTGCAGGTTTTCATTGCACCATGTTGACAATGTGTAGGAGTCCAGAGTATAATCTAGATTATCTCCAGTCCTAATTAGTCCAGATCAATTAACTTCTCTTTAATAATTTAATATAAGAGGACTAAGTATTTGAAATATTTCTGTTGAATTCAGTACCACTAATTAGTTTTCTTAGTTTGGCTTAATTTAATGTGTTTATCTGTCAATTTTTTCTATTGTCTATTCTATTAATTTAATTTATTGCAAATCAAGACCCCTGCAGCTACCAATAGATGTTGGCTGATTTTTTTTTTTTTTATAGTGTTTAACACCTGCTTTTACTACTTTTAGCACCACAGGCGATGACACTGGTGGTACATGGAATGAAGGTGGAATGCAATGGCAGGAGAAACTGGAGAACCCAGAGAAAATCTGTCCACCACAAATCTCACATGCAGTCGCTTGGGATCAAACCCAGGCCATATAGGTGAGAGGCGAATGGTCTAACTACTTGGCCTTGGCTGATGTCAAATTTTTATTAAATATATTATGGTTCTGACTGCCCAAATGAGCACAGTATGTATATATATATACTTATACACTAGAAACTAAGACATTTTTAGTCTGCTCATTTCCAGTTTATCCAAATAGGTACTTCATTGTTCCAGTTATAATTGTTTTGAATAGTCATATTATATATACTTATATATAATACTTTGTTGTAATTGTTGCAGATTTTTGTGCTTATGTAGCATGTAATGCAAAGGAAAGCAATTACGTGATTACTGCAAATGAGGGAAATGCAATTGGTTTAGCAACTGGTTATCACCTTGCTACTGGTAGTATAGGTCTCGTATATATGCAGGTATGGTCTAATTGACATTTAAATCTTGCTTTGTATGCTAAAAATTCAATCAGTTTTGTTTTTCTCTCTGCCCCCTGCCTATTAATGGTCTTTGAAATTACCAGTATACAAAAGTGGCATTAATGCTGGACATGTTTTTGTTTAATTAACTTTCAGAAGACAATATTGCATTAAACTCTTATTCAGGACCAATCATTCTTATTTAATAAATTATCAATTAGTCAGGAAGTAGTAACATTAAGGAGTAATGAACCTTTTTCTATAAATTGGAGCCAATTTGACCCTGAATGGTTACTTTGGCCCAACTTTGGAAAATATATTTATATATTTATTTTCAAGCATTTATCATCATTGTCATCGTCATCATCATCATCTATCATAAATGTTTCCATAAGCTCCTTTCCTTGGAACTTGAGGATATAAGAAGGGTGAATATCAATGGCATGGTCTGTTTTATTGGGATCATTGAATTTAATTGGAAGCCCAGTTTAAGAGGTACAAGGGTCACTAGGACTCTATGTGTAAGCCTCAATGCAGACCTCTGCTGCCATCATCATCATTATCATCATCATCATCATCAACTGCATCAGCATCAGCATCCAGCACTTGTTTGTACATATATTCATAATTATAGCTTTGACAATGCATTGTATTTTTGTTTAAATTTCATGAAGCCAGCATTTTTGTCACAAAATTAAATGTGCCTTCTCCATGCGTTTGCAGCCACATATGATAATTATAAGTGCCGACCCTGTCCCCCTCTTACTTTCAAATAGCCAATCCTGTCTATTTATTCTCACACAAAGTATATTTTATTTATTTATTTATATATAAACTTCCTACATAAACTTTAGCTGTACCATTATAAAGCCAACTCTCAATATTCTAATATACAATAATCTTATAAATAAAGTAAATAGTGTAAAATTTCTGGGAGTTTTAATTGACTCCAAGCTAAATTGGAAGGACTGTATGGAGTATTTATCCTTTAAGCTATGCAGATTAGTATTCGCTTTTAGATGTCTTAGAAACATCACCTCCATTACTGCACTAAGAACTATATACTATGGCTATGTGCAGTCAATTCTTACTTAGGCTATATCTTTTTGGGGTGCTGCTGAAAATAATTTACAAAAAATATTTAAACTTCAAAAAAAGATTATACGAGTTATGATGAATGTACCACAACATACCCCCAGTTGGCCACTTTTCAATAAATTAAATATTCTTCCTCTACCTTGCTTATTTATATATATTGGAAACTGCTTCATGTTAATAGAGTGATGTTTAGGATTAATAGTGAATATCATTTTACAAGAGCAACACAACATATTCATCTTTCCACTCAGAGAATCTCAAAAAATTTAAAATTCATTGATCACCAAGGCATCAAATTATATAATAAGTTAAACAGGGGACTTAATGATTGCAGTGCACACCAATTTAGGAATAAAATTAAAACTATCCTAATGCAGTGAAAATATTATTCTATAAACAAACTCGAAATAAAGTATATTTTTATGTGTGTATAGATGTAAAGTAAATATGTTTAATGATAAAATTAGTGAAATGTTATTTGTAAGTAATTATGGAATCTATTATGCTTTCATATCTGTAAATAGTGCTTATTGTTAACAGTAAGTTTATTATCTTACAAGATATACATTATATTTGACAAAACCAAAAATTGTAACAGTTTATACGGTGAATAATAAATTACTTACTTACTATATATTTTAAGTAACCAATTAATTAAACTATGAAGAGATATGTGGTGAAAGAATGAGATTGTTCTGAATGAAAATAAAACACACAATCACATAGTAAATATGTTTAATATTTCAGGTTTTCTACTTCATCAGAAAATAAATCTGATGTGTTCCATTCACATAACTTTCTCTATCTGTTCCTTATACAAACTAAACATTAGCAGAAATGGTCTTATTACTTGCTTCCTTGTAAGCAGAAGAGAAATGGGGGAATACACTAGGCTAAAGAGTTAGCTAATCTTTTAAAAGCTATTGCTATGTGAAACAATTGAGGTTCTATTTGCTTTGCATGGTTCCATTCGAGAAAGTAAGGTGGCTCAAAAATGAAGCCAATAACAAGGAATATCTCGAAAATGGTAACTACAAGAAAAATATATATGGCATAAATTATGTGTTTTATCAAGATCTACACCTTTTGTGTAATGTTTTTGTCTATCTCTTACGGTTTAACCATGATACAAAATTCTGCAAAATCATCCAGAATAAAGAGGTCTTCAAAGATATTCCCAGAAAATTCAAAATATACACTTTATTTGTGATATAAATATATTTAATACATGCTGTTTTAATTAAAATTGTTAGAGCCATTTTTGAGAAAAACAAAAGTTTCAAAAATTTTTCCATGTGAAGGGTAGTTTGTGGTGGGGGGGGGATTTTCTTGAGAATCTTTGTGTCGCATCCTTGGTAGATATCAAACATAAATACCAATCTTCTCGTTTTTGAGCTATGCTGTCCACAGACATACAGACAGACAGACACACACATACATACACATACATGGACTTTTTTCTATATATTTCCGGTGAAATCTTGACATCAAATTTTTAGTGGAATACAATACCTTCTGTAGCTATATACATTGTATATTCATACTGTTAGAAAAATAAATAAAAGACTAAGAACAGTACAAAATGAAAATAGACTTAACAGTTGATTGCATTGGTTAATAACTCACAACAAATACAGGCCTGAAGTTTTTTTTAATTATAAAATGATGAGTAACTGTAGTTAAAAAGTTTCACTTTTTCTGGGTATAATGGATCTATTTGTGAGTATAGTATTACATGCGCTTGAGTCACTCTACCCTTTGTTCTTTGGTATTACTGTTAATATGTACACCACGTGGTATGGAACATTGGTCATAACAATACCTTGACATATTTAAGAAGTCACTAATCCTTAAACCATCTGTAAAAGTTGCATAGGTTGAGTCAGTCTGAAAAATTCAATTCCATAGCCAGGATTTGAGCCACGGATCTCCCGATCTCTAGCCGGTTGCTCTGCCACTGAGCTACCATGGCAACATGCCGGCATAGCATTGAATTTCTCAATTGACTTGCATGTTTCCCGGTAAATCCATGGTGTTCTCAAATTATTTTGAGATGACAACCTCAATGGCGACTTACAGAGTTGTAAGTGCTTAAGTCCCAGGATTCATAGTATAGCTTACTATTATGGTCAATTAATCCAACACCTGTAAAAGTGTTTATGGTTAATATTTTCATAGTAATCCCAATTCTCAATTGAAGAGCAGCAGGTTGCCACAAAAACAAATTAGATGTTCCAGCATGGGTAATAATGAAGTCTTACTGGTACTTTATGAAGTTTCCAATTCAAATATTGGCCCAGTCATTTAACCAACGTACTATTTTCCTAAAATACTTATTTTGTTATTTTTCTTAATAATATTGGATATTTTGAGTAACATTTGTTCCCTTATTTATTATCTTGAATTTAAATCTGGTGATGGAGGAACTTTTTTAAAAGAGCTAAGGTTTTCCCAAAATAGCTCTGCTTCTTTAACTGAAGAAATAAGCTTGTGTGAGGTAGGATGCCCATTTCAAGTGCAGTAGCATAGATGCATCTTCTTATTGCACACATTTAATTCAGAAATGCACTATTGAGTTTCTCTGAAGTTAAAACCAGGAAAGTGAAGAGATGAAGACCCTACAGGTTTTACCACAAACTCCAAACTGAGCTAATTAGATATAACCATCTTACAGTAAAAAAAAATATATATATAAACATATTCAAGTTTCTTAAAGAAACCACCAGTTCTTAAAAAAGTACGCCAACAGCACAAGAAGTAACTGAATGCATGAAAAGTAACTTTCAGGACACCACTGACCTGATAGGTTCAAGAGTCTCCAATATAAGCAAATAAACTAAAGCTAGTGGCTTAAAACATGGACACCTGTTTATAAATGTGATGTTTATGTTCAAGCATGCTATGTTTTCATAATGATCATCAATGAGCATTTTATCCAAATCACTCTGAAGCTTCATTTATCATCAGTTTCATATAAAACAAAATCTCCAGAAAGTTGGTAGATTTGAAGCATGATCTGTAATTCTGTCATATTTTCGCTATGTTGTTAATGTTGAGGATTTTGCTGCCACTGCCACTGAAACCTGCCACCGTGGGTGATGGCAAATCCCCCTTAAGCCAGCTCTGTGGAAATGCTTAAAATGAGTTATTTATAACCTTAAAGATATTTGCTGCTCGCTACCCACTCCTACTTATTATATTTTAATAGTGTTAGTGGGAAAGTAATTATACTCTTTTGGAATATAGGCTGATTCGCTTGTATACGTGATTGGTTATAATCCTTGGTGTGTGCTATGATTTATAAGTTGAAGCATATCTCTTTGAAAGAAAAGTATTATTCACAAAGTCAGTCAAGAGCTGAAAAACTTTTTTAAATAAACATATAAATTAATGAAAACTGTAACACAAACATCCCTGATTTTATTTTTCAGAACTCTGGCTTAGGAAATACAGTAAATCCTCTAGTATCCCTTTGTTCATCAGAAGTGTACTCCATACCAATGCTGCTTTTAATTGGCTGGAGAGGTGAACCAGGAAAACGTGATGAGCCTCAGCATATGTTGCAAGGAGAGATTACACCTAAATTATTAGGTAAACAAAGACATTTTCACACAAAGTATCAACTTGATTTTAAATTGAAATTTTGCAAATATGCAAAGAAACTTGTGATGTAATTAAAAATAATTTAAAAGAATTTGAGTCAGTTTTTGTAACACAAACATCACTTAGTAATTACTTATTGGGACCAGTTTTGGAAACACTTGTTCCCATTTTCAACCCTTAATTCCTACTGTTGGAAAAACATGTGTGCTATAAAACTTTTCAAACAGGTCTATGCTAAAGTTGAAAACATTCGGAGTATAACTGCCATATATAGTTTTCTACGAGGTCTATGCCCATGCCTCAGTCATATTAAATATCAGTTGCTTCACAGTCAAAAAAATATCATGCATGTACATCTTTGAAACATTGGAGTCAATGTTACCTGACTAGAAATCCGAAAACACTTATAGTTAATAGGTGGTCAAGAAAGCATCAACTCTTTCTTCTCTTCACACCTTCATAAAAATTCAAGCCAGGTGAAATTGTGTACTCAGTGCATGGCAAAAAATGAAAAACATTATCAGGTGCTGGTACACATTCAAAAAACAAGTGCAAGCAGGTAATATTTACTTGTGTAGAATTAGGTGCTTCCTCAATTATCATTAAGCAAGGGGGGAGGGGGAAACTAAAAATTAACACAAGGGTATGCATATTAAACCATTAATAACCTTATGTAGCACATTTTTATTATATATATATATATATATATATATATATATAACATTTTATGGACCATTAATAACCTTATGTAGCACATTTTTATTATATATATATATATATATATATATATATATATATATATATATATATATATATATATATATATATATATATATAAATAACATTTTATGGACAAGCTGCAATATCTTTGCTGCAATGATGGCAGGAATATAAACGTTGTGAGCATGAGTATCATAATAATTTTGAGAAATTATTGTAGTTTTATTGTAGATATGTTAATCAAATTTTTAATATCTTAAAGTAACGAATTTCACTGCCTTTAATATTGTGAAATTATAAAAAAAACAAAAGGGTGCATGTATATAAATGCTGTTTGCCTACAAAGGGATTGGTGTTTTCAGTTATAAACTATTGAAATAAAATTTATATCTTTTTTATTGCAAGCTAACTTTAATTGTGTTATGAGGGTCAGCTGATAAGTCCCAGGCCTCACACAGATATGGCACCACTAGGTCAGTTAGATGGTAGCATCGTATAGTTTAACTCTAGACTAGCTTGTATCCAGTGTTACAGGCCAATCGCTTGTTAAGTTTTCGAATGACAGCATTTTAAACAAGACAACTTTAGAGTTTTCACGAAAATGGAGGATTTGGAAAAACGAGCAGTAATTTAATACTTCCATTTGAAAGGCTTACATTGAAAGTCTGCCCCTTCATATTTAATGATTAAAAGGTGGGTTGCAGAGTTTAAAATGGGATGTATGAGCACTAGTAATTAGTATGGGACCCAATAGTCCTACTCCTACCGAAGAGATCATTGAAAAAATTTATTGCTTAGTACTGGATGACCACAGATTTAAGTTGTTTGAGATAGCAGAGGCTGTAAACATATCAAAAGAATGTGCAACTAATATTTTAAGTAATGTTTTGGGCTTTCACAAGGTCTGTGCAAGACGGGTGCCACGTTTGTTGACACCTGATCAAAAGTTGTAAAGAAAAACTGTTTCTTTTAAGAATGTGGAGCTCTACCAAAAAATCCCAGTGAATTTTTGAGACGGCTTATAACCATGGATGAAACTTAGATACATCACTATACTCCAGACAGTAAATCACAATCAAAACAGTAGATTGCGGCAGGTGAACCAATTCCAAAATAGGCAAAGTCAACTTTGTCAGCTAACAAGGTTATGGCGAATGCTTTTTGGGATGCACAGGGAATTATTTTTATTGATTACTTGGAAATCACTGGTGACTACTACGCAAGCTTACTGCAATGTTTGAGTGATGAGGTGAAAAGAAAAAGACCTCATTTGGCAAAAAAAGAAAATCTTGTTTCATCACGACAATGATCTGGCCCATTGTTCAGTCATTGCAATGGGAAAAATGTGTGTATTAAAACTTGAATTGCTTGAACATCCACCCTATTTGCCAGATCTAGCACCCAGTGACTACCACCTGCTCCCAAACCTCAAAAAATTTCTTGGAGGAACAAGTTTTCACAGTCACGATGAGGACATTGATGCGGTAAACAGCTACTTTAAGGACCTTGGTAAATTGCACTAGAGATGGTTTAATTAAATTAGAACACTGATATGACAAATATTAGCCTTTCTGGAGATAATGTTGAGGAATAAAGCAAAAAATATTTTTTTTAAATGCTGTTTTCATTGGGAGGCCCGGTCCTTATCAGCCGATCCTCTTATTACTTAACCAATTGGACTTTGTTTGATACCTATAAATGCAAGTTGAAACAGTTTGCCAATGTTGCCTCCAGATGTACTTCCTAGTTATTACTGTTATCTCTCACATCTGCAGATGGCTAACAACTACCGCCATGCACACATGCCGAGGATCCTAAGCCACAAAGAATAGCCCAGTATTGCAGGCCCTAAGCCGCAAAATGCAGATGTTTTTAGAAGTACAGGAGTGAACACAGAATGTGACTGAGGGTTTTGCATGTCTAAACCCCAATCATCCTTAGCATTTTTCACTGCCACTTTCATCATGCTTTCGATGGAACTATAGAAATTGAATGAATGCCTACAAATTTAATTTAGCTAGTAAAAGATTATGCAGGTATGTAGGTTACTTTTAGTTTAACATCTGTAGTAATAGCTCAGAATTTAAATGGACACAAATCTGCTTGGAGACCAATTAGCTATTTGAAAATATTTCTTTTATTTATCTATTTATAACTTTATAAAGGCTATTCAATGAAATTAGGATTTTATTGATGTTAAATCTGACAACAGGAAAAAAATGTGCCTAGAATACAACCTGAGTATTGATGAATTATCAGCTTTAACACTAAAATATTATTTGTATGTTGAGCGAATTGTTTACTTTTTGTTTTTCAGAAACATTGGGAATTCCATATTCACCACTTCCTGATTATATTGAGGGGGCCAAAAAAGCATTACAGATTGCAAAAGAATATATGGAAAATAAAAGCAGTCCCTATGCCTTGCTTGTCAAGAGACAGACATTTCTACCATATAGACTTCCCAAGCCAACATTGGAGTAAGTACTTGAGTAACCGATGAGAGAGTTAATTTTGTATTGTCATTAATATGTGCTGTTATGCCACTTTTTAAACATAACAGTGATTTTACTTTCTCTAGCATATATGTACTATGTAGAGGCATACACAAGAGCACCCTTCCCTAACACCATACTAATGTGCATTGCATACATATGTTTCAATCATGTGGGATACCCATTTTTGTATAATATGCTTCTAACCACAATTTCCTCACAAACATTTTGCTTGGGGAGTAGAAAACAAAGTGAAAGATCTGTGGGAACAGAATTGCATTTGAGAAGCAGAAGCATTGATTTTAGCTGAACCAGCAAAACTCATAGCTCTGTTGCTTGCACAGTTATTGTTAAATATAATCTTTTCTCACCTTTCCTGTCTCTGATTGTGCACTGTATAGGCTCATCTAATGTTTTCTAAACTCAGCATAAAAGTGCAGAAGAATGTAGAAAAAAATGGATATTGCATTTCACCTAAAAACTTGATGAATATATCACCTGAAATATACACTATGAGGTCCCCTGAATCCAAAAAATGCATGTTAAGAAAAGGAAGAGCATCCACGTGACGTAATCAGTATAACTCAAAACCAAAAAGTTGGTTAAATACCAAAAGTATCTTCCAAGGATACAATACAAACATTTTCAAGAAAATCTTCTCTACCCAAAATAGTAAAATTTGTTGTTACGGGATATTCCTCAAAAATAGTTGCATTTAAACTGCAATATTTGAGATATTGCATCATAAATAAAATGTATATCTCAAATTTTCTGCAAATGTTGTGTGAAGTTATCTGCATTCTGAATGACTTTTGAATATTTGGTAAAACATAAGGGATAAACAAAATCTTACTACAGAATATATGAGATTTTCATTACAGTAAACAACTTATGGTGTTATGGTAGTTCTTTTATAGTGTTAATTATATAGAAGATATTCTTTGTTATTGGTTTGGTTTTTCAGATTCTTATACATTTTTATAATATTAAGTCATTATTGATTTTTCTCATAGTCATGAAAAGAACATGGAATTTCAAAGCCATCACAAAGCAACACTTTTTATAAATCTGACTGTCAAATTAGCCTACTGCATTCTTCTTATATCTATAAAGATATGTAAAGATGGTTCATTCTGATTATCAAGACATAGAAAGAAAAAACCTTGTGTAAGAGAACCTTTGTAGAACAGTGATTAGTGGAAGTAGACTTTTTAAAATCATTTTTTCTAATTATATTTTTTAATGAATTTTCATTAAACTCAATGTCAATTAGGGTGATTCAGATGAGGCTGACCTTCTTCCTAAGGTTGCAGGTTCACACCTGGCCCAGACTGACGATTTTCAAATGTGCTTAAAAGTAAAAGAACTCCTGCAGGATGAAGTTCCAGCACCACAGATAATAATAATAATGATGATGATTATGATGATGATGTGACTGTAATCATCGACTGTGTGTGAACAACTTGCTTCATAAATCATAGTTCATTGTTGGCATCGATTGTTAGACCTGTATTAGTAGACATGTGTGGCAACGGAAATTTCTTTTGCCGTCAAAGCTCATTTTTTACACCTGTGCAAGTGGAGACAGTGTCTGCAATTTCTTTGATATTGAAGCCACTCATTGTTACACCTGAATGTGGTTTTGCTCATGTGACTGTTTCTGAAAGTTTCCTGCCACGTGATCGACAGATATAAAAAGGGGAACGAAGCCCTGCCCAGAGTTCAGTTTCATCTGGGAGTGCATAGCGAGCAGTTGAGTGAGTTTTAATGGGAAATTAATAGCATGTAGCAGTAATCACCACCATTGCTGCAGCAAACATTGAAAACAAAGTATACGACAGAACTGTTTGAGAAGGACCGAAGAAAGACTATTTCTGAGCAGATTCTGATTGTAATCAGTTTGTGGAAGAAATAAAGAATAGTGTTTGGAGTGAAAAGAGAATTTTTGTTATACTGGTGTCAGGAGTGGGATAAAACACCATGATTGAAGAAAAAAAGAATGTTTGTTATAATGATGATGATTATAATGATATAATAATTATTAACAACAATAATAATAATAAAAATTTTGTTTGATTTTTTATTTAATCTATCACTACATCCTTCTCCCACCTCTTTGGGGAATGTAATTAAGATATTATGTAGCCTAATCCTTTTAAGTAAAACCTAAAATATTTTATGTATCAAATTTCAAATGAACAGTTTAGTCTTTCTTTTATTTAAAATTAACAAAAAACTCCACATCAAAAAAACAAAAAAAAAAAAAAAAAAAAAAAAAAAAAAAATTGTTTTTTGTTTCAAGATGGCATATTACAAGTTTGTTATTTATCCAAAAGGAAAATTAATTCAAAGTTTGATGTTAAAATTGTATTATATATATAAATTCTGTACTTTTCAACGTTGTTGCAATGCTCTCTGTATGATGTCATGTTTATAATTGTGTACCTATATGCTTCTTGTACATTTTTAAGTTATTAAAGATATGTCAATCAATAATTAACAGTTACTATTCTTGTGACTAGTGTATGGTGCTTTTTGGCTGGATATGCTATGAAATCTTTTTCTCGTGGAAGTTCAAAGTTTAATAAGTTTTGTTAATTTTTTAGACTGAATAATTCATCCCAAATGGAGAGTTCTGCAGGTTTTCTAAGTTCCTTAAACCATTTAGGTCTCTCTTTTAACCGATGGTTTTTGGACTAAAAATGCTCTGCAACCACTGATTTCTTAGTTGTTTATATTTCACATTTTCATACATTCTTTCAATTTTTTGTCTTTGTTCATTTTTGTCTTCTCCATGTATACTTTCTTGAAATCTTCTCAGACAATGTTGTTACTCCAAGGAGTTTTACTCTCTCTTTGATGGTCCTTTCTATGTACTACTTCCAGGATTTTTGTGTAGTCTTTGTTGTAGTCTTTATTGTTCATAGGCATATTTACCAATCTGAAGGTAAGGCTGGTTGTTATTGCATATTTGTATTCCCTGGAGTTTTAACTAATTTGAAGTTAAGGTGTTTATTATTGCATATTTGTGTTTCGTGGTATTGTTGCTAAACAACCTTACCTTCAGATTGGTAAACTTACCTATGAACAATAAAATTCTGAAAGTAGCTTTCCGTAAATTTGCAAAAACTTAGTATAACCTTAGCATTGCTTAAAAAAAGCATACTCAGGAACCAACACAAAGGACACAATTTATACAGAAAAATTCTTCTGGGCTTTACAAATTTGACTGTGAAGATTGCAAGAAAGTATACACAGGGAAGACAAAGATGAACAAAGATAAAAGGTTTACAGAACTTATGAGAAATGTGAAAGATAAATAAACCAAGCAGAGCAATTTTAGTCCAAAAATCATTGATTGAAAGAGAAGCCTAAATGGTTTAAGGCCCTTAGAAAACTAACAGAACTTTCCATTTGGAAAAACATTTTTATTCATAAAGATAAACATAACTTATTAAATTTTGAAGTTCTATGTGAAAAAGATCTCATTATACAGTACATCCAGCCTAAGTGACATCTGTAAGTCACAGGAAAAGACTGAAGATGGAGGCAATGGTCTCTGAAGCTCCCCAGTGAGTTCTGGTATATTGAGTGAAGCTAGAATAATAAAATAATTACAATTAGTACATATAAAGTGCTTAGTTCTGTCTTCTTTAAAATCTCTATAAAAAAAGGAAAATGTATAACATCAAACATAACTTCTTCTTATGTTTAGTCACCCAATGTCCAGAGAAATGGCCTTGCGCATGGTGGTGAGTTCTCTCACTGACAGTGATGTTGTCGTCAGCACAACAGGAATGCTGTCCAGGGAGCTATTTGAGTATCGTGTTGCCCTTGAACATGGGCATGACAGAGATTTCTTAACTGTTGGATCCATGGGACATGTTTCAACTATTGCACTTGGAATTGCTCAATCCAAACCTAAACGACAGGTAAGAGACAAATAAATGCCACAAAATGTAGTGATTTATATATTTCATATAAGTGTATATTTGTTTCCTTTGCAAGGATTACAAGTTTAACAGTATCTTATGCTATCTGATTCATTATAAAAACTACATGTGTTAAATTCAAAAGAGGATCCAAAACATAATCCCACAATGTACAATTTTTTAATCTCTGAGTATCTACGTATTTTGTACTATATTAGTGCTGACATCTTGATATTGATGAAAACTTGAGAAACAGTGAAATATTATTAAAAAATCTGATATGTTCCATACACATGGTTTTCTCTACATCTCTGTGACGAATTATAGTTAAAATACTGATTCTTTTATCTACTTCAAGCTAATAGATATAAATCTTAGCTGAAACGGTCTTATTACTTAGTTCCTTTTAAGTAGAAGGAAAATAAGGGAATACACTAGGCTAAACTGATATTAAATCTTTAAAAAGCTGGTTGCCATGCGATTGAAATCCATTTCTTTGCACGACCAGGAGTTGACAAATTCTCATAAGAGAAAGTTTGAAGTATTTTAAAACTGAAACCAATAACAAGAATTATCTTGAAAATGTTCAATTTCATGAAAAAAAAAAAAAAAAAAAATGTATATGGCATAAATTGTGTGATTTAATGAGATCTACATTTTTTATATTGTAAGTTTCTGCCTCTCTGATTTGGTTTATCAGTTATGCAAAATTCAGCTAAATTCATCCAGAATGAAGAGCTGTTCAGAGGCAATTCCCAAAAAGTTCAAGATATACATATTATTTGTCATGTAAATATATTAAATGTACAGTATTTTAATCAAAATTGTTAGAGCCATTTTTGAGAAAATAAAAATGTTGAACATTTTTCCATATAAAGGGTAGTTTTGCAAGAAGGGATTTTCCTCCAAATCTTTGTGTCACAGCTCTGGAAGATACTAAACTTAAATACCAGGTTTGGCATATTACCAACATTTTGTTTTTGAGTTATTGTCTTCACGCACACACACATGCATGCACGCACACACATAGAGACCTTTTTATAAAAATGGTTTTTTTTTCTGGATACAGAAGATCCTAAAACATGTATTTCTGGTGATATCTCGGTATCAAATTTTTGGGTGGAGTTCAATTACCTTCTCTGCCTATGTACTATGTAGAGAAAGTAAAAATTAAGTAAAGTTTCTTTTGCAAACAGATTAGTTTCAGAAACATTAAGCATAGATTCTTCATGGGTACTTTATTATTCACACTTCAATTCACTCATATCCTATGGGGTCATATTTTGGGGAAATTCAATATTCAAAATTAGAATAATGATTAAGTCACCTGCAAGAAGTTGTTGTCGGGAGTTATTTTGACAATGATACATTTTATTGCTAGCTTTTGCATAACTGGTAAACTGTATGAGATAGACAAAAACTTACTACACAGAATGTAGATCTTGTTAAAACACACAATTATATGTCATATGCATTTTTGTTGTGGAGTCTGATCTATTCCTTGTTGTTGGTTTCAGTTTTAAAGTAGTTACTCTTTTCATAGGGGAATTTGTCAATTCCTGGTTGTGCAAAGAAATGGATTTCAATCACATAGCAACCAGTTTTTAAAAGATTTAACAATTACTTTAGCCTAGTGTATTCCCTTGCTTCCCTTCTTCCTATAAGGAATTAAATATAAGTATCAGCGTTTTTAACAATAATTTGTTACAAAAATATAATGAAAGCCATGTGAATGGAACACACAAGATTTTTATGATTTTGTCACCATTGTAAATCCCAATTTGTTCTCAGAGACAAGGAGCAATAAGCACCTTTTAATTTAATTTCATAAATTATTATTAAGAGATCAAAAAGCATTTACAAAACCTTTAAGCTTGAATATGAACACATTGGAGTTATATAAGAACATACTTACGAAGAAGACTTTGATTTTTGGTTGAGAATGCTATGGAGTAGAAAATAGTTGCTGTTACTTCATATAATATACATACTTGCTGCTATAAAATGTACTTGCTTGCTATAAAATGTACCTTACTAAAACTGGTTAGGTTTAATTTAAAAAAATATACATTGATGGCTATGATGTAATTCAGCAAATGGAAGACAGTTTAACAGGCAAACATTTTGTGTTATTTTATTGCTATTTATCCAATACTGTAGATGTGAAATAGTATCAAAATCTCTGAATAACCTTTGTTATAATTTTATATAAATTGAAAATTTTGTATGCCAAATCCTTCTAATAACTCTCATGTACTAAAATTTTGTTTTAAATCCTGCATATTAATGTTATAATTGAGTATGTTGCAGGGCAGGTTCAAAGTATATGTAGTGAAAATTATTAACATTAGATATCCATGAACTAACATTTTATATTAACTGAAAAGTCTCTCCCTCTCCCTCCCCCCTCTCTCTATACACACATATATGGTCATGATTGGGCCTGCAACAATGTTATGTGGAACCACTAATTTAAAGGTATAAGAAAAGAATGGTTTTGTGCATGAAAGCAAATAATCCCATGTTTTATTGTACTTTGAACACCAAAAACAGATGTGAGAAATTACTAAATCTTTTGGATGACATAATGTTGCCATCTAAAGAGAGAGTGTGTGTATTGAAATGATGACTGTACACAGGAAAATGTGCAGGGTTTCTACATTATGTAAATGTTATGTAGCTTTTATGTCATTAAATAACTATGAATCCAAACAGAAAGGTTCAAAGATTTAAGTTTCACCTACTATAATTGTCTAAAAAACTACTCAATCATACCAATTGAGGATTCTTCTACTACCAACAAAGGCTATTTTTAGGCTATGCAGCATATCCAGAACATGGATGTCTGTCAGGAAATCAGACATTCTGTCAATATTTCATGTTCTTTTGCACGTATATCAGGGATTTTTTCATTTGTCATTTAGAATAGAAATTACAGTTATAAGGAGTAAAGGGTAGTATTCACAATAAATTCCTCTAGATTTTGTACAATTAGTTCATAAAAAATGGGGAGGTATATTAAATTAATTAATTTGTCACTAAGAGTTTTAAAAGATAACTGTGCAATATCAGGTAAGTCAGCTAGTGATTTATAAACCTATATTCAATAAATCTTTTCTCTTTAATGTATATAAAAATAAAGGATATTTTATTTTTTAGTATTGTTAATGTCCATGACGACATTTCATTTCAATTTTTGTGTTAATGATTATTGTGTCTGCTTGGCAACTAGTTTTTGTTGTATATGCATGTTTGTTTATTGCTTTTCATAATATCGGCAATGGAGCACATTCAAACATAAAATTTTGTGTTTTGTTAAGCAAATCTCCCTCAGAGACATTGAGAATGATGAAAGAAGTTTATGATGAAGCAGAGATGAGGTATATGAATGACAAAGGTTTCAGCCAATATTTTCGAACACTGAAGAAATTACTGTAGATGCCACAAGGGTATAAAGAAAATGGTTTCCTAGAGTGCGGTGGCAGAAGTGTGTCACTGCAGAAGGGAACTATTTTGAAGGAAATGATGTGTAAATTACGTTATGGTAACATGTTTGTGTTATACAAATTCTGGTAACTTTTTGAATGTAGTGTGTATAAATTGATTAAAATTAACACTTTTTCTATGAATGGTATAATATATTTACAAGAAATAGATGGCTACGAAGTCATATGATTGTTAAACTTTTTTTTTTTGCTTGTTTTTTAATAGGTCATCTGTTTAGATGGTGATGGCTCAGTGATAATGCACATGGGAGCACTATCAATTGTAGGGCAGCTGAGTCCAAAAAATTTTAAACATATAGTATTTAACAATGGTGTTCATGATTCTGTTGGAGGGCAGCAGACTGCAGCACATAATCCTTATGCATTCAATTTACAGCATATAGCTACAGGAAATGGCTACAATCAGGTATGCAGCATCAAAAATAAATGAAAGAATAGAAAGATGGACCATCAGGCTATGTGAGGGCTTCAAATATGAGGATCACTAGATATATTGAGATAGCAAATAAGGAATACTCATAAAAACATTTTGTTTACCTCAGTTTCTGAAACTGTTTTCCCTGGCACTCCATGTAGCATTCCATCCTCTATAACTACTTCTGGAAGCATTTTAACACTGCAGATAACTCCTCTTTGTATGCTGCAACAGCTCCTTCAGGCTAGAAATTGGTGATCTCAAAATTCATTCTTTACTGCAGGAACAGGAAGAAATCACATGGGAACTATAGGGCAGACAAGTCAATAGTTTTCCTTCAATTCCTTGCAGAATCTTCATTGTTACATTTGTAGTGAGAGTTGATGCATTGTTATGATGTAATAAAATGTCCCTTAGTCCTATTCTTTGGATGCTTTTCTTAGATTTTTTAGACACTTTCAAAAGGCAAACTTCTGTGTACCATTTTGCAATGACAGATTTCTGATTTTTGAGCACAACTGTGCCAAGTGATCATTTATGGAGAAGAAAGATGCAACCATTTTCCTTCCAGCACTCCTAGCTCTCTTGACTTGGTGGGTGGTTGGTCATCTGGGAGCACCCAAATGCAGGACTGACATTTTGTTTCTGGGTCGAACTGATATATTCATATTAATAAAAAGGTTAAATTTACACATACTCCACTTACTCATTTATTGGATAGGGTAACGTTTCGAGGAGCTCTGCCCACATCCTCAGCTGTTGAACCACTACTGCTGGAATCTGATACAGATGGTGCTGTTGTACTGTTTATGCTGTCATCTGATGAAAGGGCGATGAGGTTGAATAAACAATCCATGGAGGAAGTTCAAAACTCATGGCTGTGTGCTGCTGTTTTAGGATAAAAATCTTTTCCAACACTGTTAGCTCAAATGGACAGTGTGGGAAAAAGTTTTATCCTAAAACACTGCCACACAGCCATGAATTTTGAATATGGATTGCTTATTCAACCTCATCACCCTTCCATCAGATGACACACAAACAGCATCAGATTCTGGCAGCAGTGGTTCAACAGCTGAGGATGCGGGCAAAGACTCCGCGAAACATAGTCCTACCCAATAAATAAGTGAAGTGTGTGTAAAGTTAACCCTTTTATTAATTTGATTATGCCTTCACTGTAAGTAGCTTCATAATTTACATTACTTGTGATATATTCATCTTTTGCTACCCATAACAATATCTGGAACACAGCAAGACTTTACACAGCTAAATATTTGCAGCATTTCTTAGCACCATTCCACCCTGTGAAGCTTCTATGCTTCAGATAAATCATGGGGCACCCATCTTGAAGGAATTGTTTTTGCTTGAAAGTGTTCATGAAGGTTGGTTGAAACACTCAGCAAGCTAATCATCGATTTCACAATGGTAACGTTTTTCTGTCACTACTGTTGTTGGTCTGCCACTCTTCTCTTCATCTTTAAGAGATTACCACCCCATCTTGAATTCTCCAAACCAGCGGTAAACTGGCATGGAAAATAGTCCCAAAAGCCCTCCTCAATGATCAAGTGACTGCATTTCAATTAAGCCACATTTGAAGTCATACAAGATCACTGCACAAAAGTACTCTCTGAATCTCCAGTGCATTTACAAGAATATTCACACTTTCCACATTTCAAACATAAAATGAGGAAAAATGAATGATACAACAATGCTGTGCTGCTACCATTGCCTTACCAATGAGTCAGCTATTTCAACACAACAACAATGCTTTCCCCAAGGGAGGACAATATTTTATGTCTCAATACTTATCTAGTGACCCTTGTATAATACTTTTTACTTTCTCTACTATTTAATGTGAATTGAGGAAGTAAGTACCTTGCATTGCATGCAAACATTTTTTACTAACTTTTTTATTGAAAATACACATTTTGAGGGCCCCTGAATAAATAAAAAATACATTGTTAGAAAAAAATGTATATGTGTGTGTGTGTGTGTGTGTGTGTGCACATGGTGCATGCATGCAAATGTCCATGCACACACTAAACAGCATAACTCAGGAATGAAGACTTGACTAAATACCAAACTTGGTATTAAGTTCAGTATCTTCCAAGAATATAGCACAACGATTTTCAAGAAATCACCATTATTCTTTATATGGAAACATAAAGAATATGTTTGTGATATTTTCATGACAAAATGTGTGTTGAATTATCTGGGAATAGCCTAGGCTAAGGTGAGTAGTGTATTCCCCTATTTCACTTCAACTTACAAAGAAGCAAGTAATAAGACCAATTCTGGCAATGTTTATCTTGATTAGCATGACACAGAAAAAAGAATCTCTTGTAAAGAAAGTTTTTAAGAACAGCTAGAGAAAGTCATATGAACATAAATATGCAGTCCTGAACAGTTTAACGTATAGATTAGTACACATTCCCATAGAGAATACTGAATACCAAAGAGAATACCAACAGATACTCCAAATGGCTACCAACAACAGCTTCCAAAAACGTGCAATAGACAAGAAAATACACAAATACAAAAATATGAACCGCATAACACACACAACCACCCTACAGAACCTCCATGACCAATCTCAGTTCAGAAAATTCACCTATCATCCTTGGGCACACAAAAAACTTCAGAAAATCTTCAGGAATTATAACATCACGTTGGCTCCAAATAAGCAACTACAGCATTCAGAAACTGCTGTGCAAAAATTTTAAAGATCCTATCCCTGCAAACAAAAAACTGGGAATTTGTGAAATCAAATGCTCAGACTGTTATCTAGGATATATAGGAAGGACAAAGAGAAGTTTGGAAATCAGATTAAAGAGCACATGAGAAACCTAAAATACAAGCAAACAGAAAAATCAGCAGTTGCCTATCATTTTTGGACCTCAGGACACAAAATTATACCAAATATAAAACTGTTAACCAGAGTATAAATCCACAAAATTAGATGTCTGGGAGAAGATCTACATCATGAAGAAAAAGAGCCATATCATGAATTCTGATTTACCACCATACAGTATCCTCTGGAAGTTCATAGATTCAGCAACAGATGTCTCCACAAGTGATACACCACCATTGATGCCAATGAAGCAAATTTTAGTCAGAATTAAAGGTTAAAATTGGGAACAAGTGTTCCCGAAACTGGTCCCAGTAAGTAAAAATAAGTGATGTTTATGTTACATAAACTAACTCAAATTCTTTTGTTTTTAATTTAATCACATCACTGTGACAAGCTTATTTGCATATTTGCAAGTTTTCAATATGAGCATAGTTTTAAATAGTTTTTATGAGCAACTAAACATATTAGCATTGTATATCTGAAAAAGAAAAAACTGTTTCAAATTAAATTTTTCTCTATTAAAAACTTCTTAAGCTAAGATTCTCATTGGCTGCATGATTTCAAACGTATGCTTGCCACTCAACATATAAATAGAACAATACACTAGAAAACACATTGCACACCAGTGAAAAAGTATTGATGTCGCTATTTAGACAACAACAAAATTTATTTCCTAGTTTTAGCATTGTTTACAAGTTTAATAAATACAAATAACTTTTGATATCATAATTTTATTTTATTTCACTTTTCTTTGACATTAAATTGTGAAGATATAATACAACTGCTGGTGAATTACCCAATTATTGGTATGATAAGATTTTCAGGATCAAAAGTGGTTTAAAAATACTAATAGCTTTTAATGCTGCTTACAGAGCCGGAGTGCAGAAAACGTTGATGAACTGGCAGAGAGCATCCGGTGGTTGCGGGAAACTCAGGGACCTGTTTTATTGGAAATTAAAGTGCATCCTGGAAGTAGAAAGGATTTAGGTCGTCCAACAAGGACTCCCCTACAAAATAAAGCAGATTTTATGAACTTTTTATCATTGAATGCTTACAATTAAAAACCATTTTAATTTGTGTTCTAATTATCTGCTTCATTAAATTTACATAATTTTTAAAGACTTTAAAACTTGTAGAATTCATAATAAAAAAATAATTCTTATGGAACTTTAGTATTGTAAATTTTCACTCCCAGTTTTGATTCCATGCATCCAATTATTGACTTCTCGCCTTGATACTATGTCTTCCTGTCCTTATCACCATTTCAAAGAAGCTTTCAAAAAAACTTTAATATTTGACTCCAAGATTTCAGGTGTATTTTCTCTTTGAACAAAAGTTTAGTTCAAATCTTGGTTAGTGTGAATTACCTGGATAAGGTTTATTTTGGATTTTTCTCTTATCCAAAGAAAACAAATGTTAAGTAACCTTAAGCTCTATGGACACTATTCATTAAGCATCGTTTCACCAATTTCATTCACTGTCTGAGATGATCTACCAGATTAAAGAACATTAAACTAAAAAGAAAGTTTAGGCTTTTAATCTTCTTCCAAGATTGCAATAGCAGATAGTCCAATAAAAAGATGCTAATTTAGAGAGTGGATGTTGAGTGTATTGAATGAGTTCAACCCCTTCAGCAATATGGAGATGATATGACTTCCTGTGCATGATTGTTAAATAGCCCATTTTACCAATGGATAACATCGGATAACTCCATTAAATAATACAAGATTCAATATCTGGATTTATGGCCATGTTTTCTAAGGCACAATAGGAGTGGTTAACCTATCAAATCAAGGATCTTGGTATTGAATCCAGCGAAATGCATGTTCTGCATTCAAGAGAAACTGAGGTAAAGGACAGGGAGGGCACAGTGTGATGACATGGTTGGATGCTGAAGAGTTTTAATTGAATGCAGATTCATATTATCATTTTATTACGTAGATGAAGAAAAAACATCACTCATACCATATACAGCATTATAGATTATAAGATGAAATAAAATAAAATTATTTGTTAACAATGCTGTCAGTTGCCAGAATCATATCAGCACTACTGATATGCTGCTTTTTGTCCTGCAGAAGTTCTTTACATGGCAGTAAATCTACTGACATGGGGCTGTTGCTTTTAAGCATGCTTAAAAACTATTGGTCTGGGCCAGCTTTGTACCCGCGACCTTGAGTTCAAAATGCCAGCACCTAACCAGCTGAGATACCCAGATTGACAGGATCAGATAATACCTCATTTATGATATGTCCAAATGGTTGAGTGGTATAAGGCATGGAATGTAAGAGTTGGCCATACTGATATGGTTAGAGGTTCACATCCCAAAGGACCAAAATGTTCTTTTTTTTTTATAACATCTATCTTCAATATTGGGTATCTCTGAATGGGCTAAATAAGACTGCTCCAAACAGAAGTAAGATGGGAGAGATGAGTCAGGATTGAAAAATCCAATATTGTACATTCATATTCTTTTTGGCTAGAGCTTAAAGAAGACGGAAGGGTGCTGCTTGATGCAGGAACTGCTCTTTCCCCCAAATATATAAATGAGGGTGTTTGTTAAATATAATTTTTAAAGCACATGCTATATGTTACTATCCTTTCTAAAATAATGACATTTAAATACCATTAATGCCCAAAAAATGTGCAGTCTAAAAAGCAGTATTGGAAAAGGAGGAATGGAAGTAAAAGGAATCAACGTTCTTCTTCTACTTCTACATGTAGATTAACATTATGAACACTATGTGAATGACACACTGCTCTCAATGTGTTTTGGGGTTGGAATTTATGAGATAAACTGGATTGTGTTTGTGGCACTTTCGTTAACATAGGGCACAATATGCTAAGTTAAGTGGCAGCCAATTAAATAAACATTCTTAAGTTTTGTATTGTTAATATATAACATTAATAAGAAAGATTTAGCATTCCACTAAAAGAAATATAAGTGATACCATTGTGCCCAAGGTTAGGGCTATTGCACCTATTACTGAAGAAGGAATGAGGTGAGAAAGTATGAATGGCAGCTATATCTATTGTAGCATGGTTTCTAATATTTTGAAACTGAACATTCCTTACTGCCTCTTAAATCTACAAAGACAGGTTGGGCATAAGTTTTCAGGTTTAGGGATGAAACATTTCTCTACTCAAAAGCAAGGGCGGCTCTAGGAGAGAATAATAAGTTAGTGCTACCTCCAAAAATACTGTGACCAACAGTACATTTCATAAATAACATTTTTCCTTATAAAGATTTTCCATAACTCTTAAAAAGTTATGTGTAAGGGGCTTGTATGTCCATCTTTGCAAACCATGTTAGGAAAGTCTCTGATACTGTGATTTGGAACCTCGAGGGTCAGGTTCAGAGGAAGAAATTTGGAGGTGTGGCTTTGTTAATGATCAGTAGAAGTGACATATAAAGATAGCATTCCTTTGTCTTCCCTCTCTCAACATTGCCTACTATTAACTGTATTTTTTAAACAACTTTATTCAAATGTTTTCAATAATTAAAATAAAACTACTGTAATTTTAACATCATTTTAAAGCTTATATTTCTCTGCAAAAGTAGTAGTAGTTGTTTTTTTTTATAAGACTTGGGAAGGTGTCAGTATTTTGGAATGCCCATGAGCTTTGAAAATGAATTTTCCATTCGTGTTGAATACATTCTGGTGTTTGTTAAAACTTTTATTTAATATCCTGAAATTTATAAACTTTAAATCATACCCACTATGTATTTTACCAATACTCTAATATAATCTGAAGTTTGGTGTTGAAAACTGCCAATTTCATTTTAATATTTCTTTATGTTGGTTACTCCATTAGATCTTTATCTCTACGATCAATTTTATGCAACCCATTTAGCACAGATGGTGCGATTAATAAAGCTGCTACCTGAAAGAATAGGAAAAGATTTTCTCTTCAAACAGATATTTATATTTTTAAATAAAAACCATTTCAATTGTGAATTATGGAATTCAGGGTAAGTGATTGTCATGAATATATGTTACCCCTAAAAAGGATTAGTTATAGGCTGCCACACCACACTTCCCAACAAAATAAATGAAAAGAGGCATAGGAAAATTCACGGTAGTATATAATCTCCCTCAGCTTTCACCTACTGACCTGGGAAAAACGTTAAGATCAGATAGGATTGCTCCAACAGGAATCAAACCTTGAGCTTCCTGAATGCAAGCCTCGGACATTACCTCCTTAGCCACCCTGCTCAGTACACTTAACACCTATTTTTTTTTTTTCTAGCACATACAGTTACTTGGAATAGTACCAAAATAAAAAGTGGAAGAGAATTTATTACAGGTTTTTTAACATGTTCTTCATAAAGGTATTACAAACAAAAAATATAATAGCATTTTCTTCTATGATCATCTGTTTTTGAAAAAAAAATATATATATATATATATATACACATATACAGTTGAAACTCGCTTATATGTTATTCACTTCAACATTTTTCACACATATACTCTAAAATTTAGGGACCATTCGTTCGCCATTAAAATTTTGCTCAATTATACGTTTTCTCGGTAATGCGTCACTTTTTCTGATCCCCATTCACAAAATGTACCCATTTATACGTTAAAAAAATGTATGGTGATATGCTTGCCTGGTTTACAGTTTTCATTGACGCTTATTGTTTCATTGTTGTCACATCATTCTAACAATCTATTAACCTTGGTTCCAACAGTCACTTCTCTGCTTTAAGTCGAGTATTGCTAGTGTGCTGTTTTCATTGTCATTTATCCTTTCATTGTAGTCATATCATTCAAACAGTCACTTATCTATTTTATGTGGAGTTTTGAGTTACAAACAGGAGAAGAAACATGTGTGAATATCAACCAGCAAGGAAGAAAACAAGAAAATCCTTAACTCTTGGTGAAAAATTAAAATTTCTGGATGAGGTCCATACCAGAAGAGAAAATCAGTTACACGTTTTCTCATTTATACATATTTTAGTAGTCTCCCTTGAAAAACATATAAGTGAGGTTCCACTGTATATATATTCTTTCAATTTAGGTGGTTTATTCCACAAGAGCATATGAAAATAATACTTTGTTACTTGTAGAGTAATCTATTTCTGGCCTAGTTTCAGTAGTAACTATAGAACATCACACAAGGCTTTTGAAATAATTAATTTTCCAAATACAGTTTTGCAGAAGTAATGTGGTTGGAGACACAGGTAAAGTTACTAGATCAAAGTAGATCAATATGGGAACTGATTCCTGGAGAAAGCAAAACATTATACTCAAACTGGGATATACAGAACTAGTGGTTTTGTTTTTTTAGATGACCCTTAATCCAAAAAGACAAGTAAAAGTGAAACCTGTTTACTTCTGGGTTTAAAAGTGGAACTGTCACTCCCACTGCCAACTATCTGTTGGCTGCCATGGCAATGATGCCAGCATGTAGGCCTTGTGTTTTTATAAAATCTGAAATATGGTCACAGGAAAAAATGAAAGATACAGACCTAGAGCTGATTTAAATTGACGCAGTGTCTTTCCCTTCTACCCAGAATACAGAACAAAGTGTTAAAACACTTTTTATTCAGTTGATGTCTGGAGTCAATGTCCAGTTGAAAATGAAGTCCTTCAAAACATGTTAAACCAAGTGTGATGTTTAGTATAATTAATCAACTTATCAAAATTAAACTGTTTCTTTAGTTCAGTTTTATAGGGTGATTATCTAGCCACTTTACTTTTACTTCTCCTCTATTCTGATTTTCTTACTGGCTATGGTTGATTTATCTTTTTATATTTGACATTTTTGTAATGTCAGTATCCAATAACAACATACATTGTTCTCAAAGGAGAACGATGGATTTTTTTCAGGTGTAAATCCTTAGCATGGCTTCCTTCGGAAAGGAAGTAAAGCTGTTGGTCCTGTGTTGTAGATCTATGGCACATAAAAGAACCTCAAGCCTGATAAAGAGGCAAAATTTAGTGGTCTCACGCCCAGTATAGAATGGGATGCTGAGAACCACAACAGTTTAAGAACGTCCATTTATTATTATTAATTATTATTATTATTATTATTATATCACAAATGCAAAATAACCCCAAGTTTTCAACATTAATATTTTGGAAAATAGTTTGGGGTGTGGTGCTGTGGCCAAGTGCTTCGACCCCCCCCCCCCCCGGTCATACTACCAATTGTTCCATAATCACCTTTCCTATCATCCATTTTGCTTCCATTTCATGTCATTCACTTCCTCAAATTACTCTGGTTATGGGCTGACCACTCATTCCAGGTTCTCCATTCTGTGGTTTCATGCCATTGGCTCCTCGAGACAGGCTTCTGACCCCTACACATCTGCTTGTAAGTCCTAATGGGATGTCAGTCCTACATATGGGGAGGGTAAGCTGACTACAAAAAACATAGTCTTGTATGTGGATAAATGCCCGTGTACACTTACTTTAATGAACTGTTGTAGCATGGCAAATTACCAGCACAACATTAAGTAATACTGGAGTATGTCATCTCAAAATAAATTTAAGATTTCCTTGTGGTTATTAGGAAAGAAAAGTGGATCAGTTGAATTTAATGCTGTGCCAGCAACATTGCAAGAAAGTGGAAGATCTATGCTGCTATAATTACACAGAATAAACTACGAGTGTGTTTAAATCTGACTCAATGTGTAGTTATTGTACTGAAGTTCATTGACAAGAATAATCAAGGTTACTTTTATCCACCTATTGGTTTAGTAATAATTCAGAATATACCTCATCAGGTGAACTGATAGAGAATGATAAAATTAAATGGTTTTGCCATCACAACCCACCCAACTTGCCTGACTATTAATTTAGTTGTATAATAAATTATAAACTTTATAATCTGCCAAGCTGGCTGAATGGTTGAACTGTTAATGTCATAGTGATTGCATGTAGATTCCATTCAAATAAATAAGCAAATGATTGTGGACATGTTTATTGCATTAAACATATCATGGTGTCATATTCAATATAAACCAATGTGTAAGTGCTGAACATACCTTCCAACCTTCATATGAGCATTATGTACCGATTACATCACAGTCATACCAGAACCTTTTGGAGCTTATCTTCTTGCTATACTAACAAATTTTCTCTTTCAGTAGCATCTTTAACCTCACATTATGTGCACAAATAAGGAAACATTACAATTTACTTATAAGAGTTAGAAATAAATAAAGAAACTCATTCTGAAGTACATGCCAGTGTACTTCATTGCAGACACACACACACACGCATATACTCATATTCATATTAGTAATCTCTTATTCTCATACACACTTGCATGCACACAGCAAACACAGTGTCTTTTTTCAGTTTTCAGATATGCACCATTTAAAAATATTTCATAAATGCATTTTCTTAATTTTACCAAAATTCTTATAATGGTGTTAAACATTGCTATTGTATAACTGCAAACATTCAATTTTTGGCAGTATTTCATTTTTTCTGGTATATACAGTATTTTTACATTATAAAACAAATTTTGCAACATTTTGTGGAGGAAAGCTTTCACAGAATAAACATATGGCTGCATCTGCAAGGAATTCATGGAATGTTGAAATATGGAACAATACAACATGATAAAAATAAAAATTCTCTTTAAAAAATTTCATTCCAGAATAAACCTCTCTGATTCCAGGTGCATATGTCTATGCTTTCAGGCAACTGATTAAAGATTTTTGATTTAGTTTCAGATAAATAATTTAACAATTAACAAAATAATTAACAAACACCAATAAAATTAAGTCTACAAGTATCATTTAATTGTGATTTTTTTATCATAATAAACCAGTGCTTTTTGTGGCAAATGTTAATTCTTTGCAAGACCAAGTTTCTTTTGTGACCTAGACGAGCATAAGTATATGCTTTAGTGCCTGATAAGTTGTTGCACCTGCCAAATAAGATTTGCACCAGAATAACTTTTAAAAATGAGTAGCATGCTTGCTTTAACAGCCACAACCATTGAAATACATTACACTTCCAAAAGATATGCCTTTGCACATTATCTATTAAGATATTTTAATTCCTAAAAAGCCTTTATGAGTGATTTTACAACACTCATATTTCTACTTCTTTCTACCTATGATCCCTAGATGCCAGATTTAAGTTGTAATATCTAAACACTATACAGTTTGAAACACTACACAATAAATATGCTATTAAAAAGTTTTTAAGTCAACTCTGAGATCTTTTTTTACGGAATTCTCTAATAAAACAGATTTAAATGAACAACAAAATAAAAGATCCATAACACAAAAAATGCAAATAAATTATTAAATAAATAAATTTAAGTACACTTCTTTACTAAAATTCAGAACAATGATTTGCTCTTAAAGTTCACTAACCATCATGAGCATACTGTACTATCACAACATTCTATGTTTCCAAATTCATCAACTTAAGCATTTCTGTTTTGCATCAAATAACCATTTTAAGAACTATTCACAAACTTAATGTTCAAAAGCATTCTTTTACATCCTTCTACATTAATGATACAGTAGAGGGATTTTCTGCCATGTTCTTTATGTTATATTAAGCAGGATCAGAGGTAATGCTTTCGTCAGTAGGTGACTGGTCATCTTTCTGTAAAACAGGAAAACAAAAATTAGCTAAAAATAAATAATTCATGAATATGTGTGATTTACTCTAGTCCATCTTTTTGTGTACATGTTATGGCATGCAGCAGGTTTACATTTACAAATTCTCAGTTATAAAATCCCATGATTACACTACCAATTATAATACTATCCTATTTATTATGCTCTATTTGTAAAGTCCCTGGATGTTCTACAGTTAATACACATGATTTTACCACCTTAATGCTTCCAAATCCTGATATTAGTGTTTTTATCAGGTAAATAATGTACAAAAATATTATACACATATAATTTGCAACATTTGTAATGTTTTAAAAGTATGATAAGAAAATATATATTCAGTGGTCAAGACTCGAATGCTTTCTTTGGAAAAGCCCTACAGTCGGCAGTATCAGGTGAATAACATACCTTTTCTTGAAAAGAATTTATGGTTTCAAAAGTATCCAGTCTAGGCTTTCTTTAAATTACATGCAATTAATAGTGCAGAAAATGGCAAATCATAAATGCAATAATTATCAGTATGAGTACACAGCAATCAACAATCAAAGATTTTTTCTTCATAAGAAGTATCTTGTTCTTTATTTGGCACTGTTCTACCCCAATATTCAGAAATAACATTTATTATATTGCATGTCCTATAAAATTATGTAAAAATTGCATTTTCATCTCTTAATAAATACTATCCATGTGTAATGCTATCCTGATTATTATGTGTTTAGGCTGCAGTCCTATGAAGAGTGTAATTACAGAGTTTTGCTGTAGGTTCAAACAAGCTTACGAAGACTCTTTGAGTGTTTACAATTGAATATCTTTTATAAGCAAAATAAATATGACTGATACAAAAATAATAGTTATATGTATTCTTCTTTCAATAAGCTGGATGAAACAAAAACTGCCTATATATACTAATATTATAAGAGCAAAAACTTGCAATTGAATTGGTCATTGCAAAAAGGTCATAAGTTGGCTTTTTTATGAAAATTAGTTTTTTATAGGATGTGAAGTAAGTAGCTACTACTTTCTCATAAATAATTAAATAAATAAATAAAATTCTATATGGCATCTGAATGTCATTGTTTGTAATAACAGTGTATTCACTGCAGAAAGAGCATTAGTCTAGGTAATTAAAACTGCAGTCTTGAAAAGGTAAACAAATAAAAATGAAAGTTTTTGTTATTTTCAAATTCTGGTATATTCTTACCAGCAATGATAATAACTAAAGCAAAAATAATCAATTTATAGTTTTAATAATAGTGGATTCATTGCAGAAAGACATGAGTCTATATAATTAAAACTGTGTTGAAGGCAAACTATTAAGGATAAAAGTGTTTGTTAGGTTTCCAATCCTGGTATTGTGTTACCAACAATGACATTGTATAAAACAGCCTGCAGCAGCTATTTATACTATGTAGTAGACAAATTCTACCAAAAAATTTGATAAAATTTCACAACAAATATTGTGGTTATAGGGCAGTTTTTTAGTCATTTAACAGTATTACTGGGAGAACTGCTGACTTCAATGGATTGTGCAGTAGAAGCTTCAAGAAGACAGGATGGTTTGATTTTTATAACTTGTGACTTTCTGTTTTGCCCTTGTCTACCAGGTGAGGAGGGGGGATGAGGAAACCCATTATATGATTTCCAGCTTTATATGGCTGTATCCTCACACCCTCTTGTTCTTGCCAAAATCAGTTGTTGCTGACACTAATAATGGTAGTTTTTAGTGTGAGAAAAGTGAATTCTGATTTTTGAAAGTAATAAGTTATACTCTTCCTGAAATAAGAAACAAACTTGAGCTAAACAAAGGCAAGAGCCAGTCCCTAACAGATGGCCACAATGAATGTTCTCATTGGCTACTGACCTCAATACCCAGCCTAAGAGTAGAAAATAGATTTTAACTTTTCTTGTGTTATTAGTTTTAAAATAAACTAATGGGTGCATTTAATGGTTTCATTGGGATGTGCTTTATTTTCACTGCTAATTAAAAATAAAAACCAATGAAATTGAGAAGCTATCTTATTTCTATTGCATATATTGTGCATATGTTGCAAGGAGTGATCAAAAATTTCTTAGAGCAGATAGCCAAGTTGGAAAGAAAGGAAATAAAATTGAATGACAGGGAACTGACAGTTAATGTGTATAGTGATATTTGCAGAACTCCGAAATGTGGAAAACCAATAATTTCAGTGACGAGTATATTCAAATTGTACCTTCTCACAATGTTAAAAGGATTCTAAAAAACAAAAGGATGACATTTGACTTATTTTGTGATTTATTTATTATATTGGATGACTTTCCATCTAGTTGAGAAGATATAAATAAGAGATTAAAAGTAAACAACCTACTACTGTAAGAAAAGCTTTGTGAAAACTAAATTTCAAGGTCCTAAAAAATGCAAATGGAAGACAATTCTTAATTTTTTTATTTATTTGTATTAAGTTTAACACTTGGGTTGGGACCCAGTTGCAGCCATAAATTAATTCTTAATGGACACGCCTCACATAGTTTTGAAACAATTTAGGTCCACTAACTGACCTATTATTTACCCTAATGAATCTTGGATTAGCGTTAACCACCGAAGTTTGGGTTTGTTTGAAAACAAACCTCTTCAAACTGCCATAGAAAAGGTTCGTGCTTATAATTTTCCATTTAGGATGTTCAGCAGGTTTCATTCCCAACACCTTACTGAGTTTCAAATCACAATCTAGCATTGACTATCTCAAAGAGATGGATAGTACAACTTATACAGATTGCCAAGCATTTCCTGCAATAGTAGCATTGTTCTCGATGATGATTCCTATCATTCTACAGAAGAAAAAAAACAAGGCTACTAGTTTGGCATCTCTTAAATCAGAAATGCAGTCCTGTTTCCATAATAACATATTTTGATACCTACTTTAGTTGTACAATTATACAGTATGAACCTATAAACTTGAAAAAAGATAATAATAAAAGATAAATAAATCAACAAGCACAAGAGCCTGTTCTTACAACTACCGCCATGGCATTGTATCTTAAATATGACAAGTAAGCTGAAATGGGTCCACATAAAAATGAAGTAACAATATACTGTTTAACAGCAATAATGTAAAGAAATAGTTTGACTCTACAATGTGCAATGCAAAAAAGCATTTCACTGTACAAAAACTTAGACAGTATTAATGGGACAAGCACAGTTTAACAGTCAAGATTAATGATCAATTTGAATCAATTAGACACATAGCAAGGAACATCTGGAGATATTCAGTATAGAACAGCAAATATTCAGGAATCCACCGCTAGACATTCTTGTTCTTTAGGAAGAATCTTTGTTCTAGCCCATTAACAAATTGACTACAAAGAGGCATTTTAAAGTATATATACTATAATAGCATCTTTAAAATATTCTCCAAGAATCAAATCAAAGTGTGAAACCTCTCTGTGCATGTGCGAGACAAGTCTCATGCCTGCAGCTTATTTTCCTTTTAGTGAGCATGCCTACACACCCACCCACACACACACACACACACACACATGCATACACGCACAAATACATATGGTTTTTTTCTAAAAATTCTCTTTTGGTTCTGAGATTCTCAAAATAGGTGTTTCCTGTGTAAGCTTGGTATTAAATTTTTGGTTGATATATAATACTTCTAATTATTATTTATATACAATAGAGATAGTGAAAAAATACAGCATGAGATACACAAAATCTTACTACACAAAAAATTTAGATCTTGTTAAATAACACAATTTATGTATGCTACTGAGTCTTATCCTATTCATTTTTATTTTACATTCTTATTTTTAGTGGAGAGCGAGAGAGAGAGCGAAAGTGAGAGAGAGCGAGCACAGATTAAACTCAGAAATGAAAACTGGTTACATATCAAACTTTATATTTAAGTTAAACATTTTCCAAGGGCACAACATGAAGATTTTCAAGAAAATCCCTCCATACCAAACTACCCTTTACTTGGAAAAATGTACAAAAATGTTTATTTTATAAAACATGCCTGTAATAATTTTAATTAAAATACCATAGCAAATGAAATGTATATCTTGAATTTTCAGGGAATAATTTCTGAAATCCTCACTCTGGATGACTTTTGAATTACTGATGAACTGTAATAGTTGGACAAAATCTTACTGTGCACAAAAAATAAGTATCTTGTTAACACACAATTTATTTTGAATACATTTTCATGTGGATTTAACCATTTCCGAGATATTACTTATTGATTTTTGGGGATTTTTTACAACTTGTGACGTGAGTAGGCGAGACTAAGTCCAAAGATTTGCCAATTTGCATGCGCAAGTAGACAGAAATGCCAGATAGCAATCTTGTTTCTCGCATAACATCCAACATGCAATTCGTTGTCACAATCTTAGTCAACATCTGCAAATAATCCCCAAATATCTACACAACAAATAGTTTGGAGGAGATTAACAGCCACTCATTTTTAAAATGTCCTGGCCATGCTTTCTCTTAGGTTTTATTCATATTGCTTTACAAACATGTGGATGCAATTGGGCAGAATTTATTGCACTGTGAGAAGCAAAGGTTGTATGACCTTAGCCATATTCTTAGAGATTATAACAGTTTTAGAAATAGCTTATGCGATTAATAAGGCATGCTGTTGGTCTACCACAATAATACAGATATCTGTCTTCAACTATTATTTGATGAGGGTCTGCTGAGAACAAGAATGCTATGTTCTGAATGTAATGTCGTCCCCATTAAGAGATGAGACTGCACATATTCCCAGTTTTGCTGCATGTAGCATAGTGTTAAAATAGATCCTTATTCTTATGAATTTTGGTATGAATAATTATCTAGTAATTAAGTAAATTTATTATTCATTTTAGAACTGGCCATGGAAACTTGCACAGTATGTGTGTAAAGGTCAGAGTAGGCTATTGCCCAGACATTTTCTTTATTTCCACATCCACCTATGTTAGATTTAAATTTATCTAGAAAACAATTCTGGCAGAAATTCATAGTTTCAATTTCTTTTTTAATCAATGAGTTTTGGGTGACACATGGAAAATAATGCAAGAATAATAAATTACTACAAAATATATATGATAATTATTTCTGTACTTACTCTGGAAGCAGCAACTGATTCTTCTTGGTCCTGGGTATGCTGAAGTCCTGCACAAAAGTGTAACATAAGAACAGCAAGGGCCTGCACCTTCTCATCAGATTTTCCTATCAGGAATGCTATTTTTGTATGTTCTGATGGATCCTTACTTTCTTGCTCCTTTCGAGCCAATTCCATACGTAACTGGGTTTCCTCATCAATAGCTGCCTTCAATTTACTTATCTGTCAGGAAATAATATAGAGGAAGCAATTACATATGACCCAAAATAAACCTATCAGCAATAGTATTATTAAATTTGATGTACACACCATTTTATTAATCTTATTTTTACGCTCAGGTGGAGAAAGGCTGGAGTAGAGTTCTTTGCCGGTCGATTTAGCAATGGACATAAGATCATCATCATTAGGATGCTGCAAAAGATGGTCCAATGCAGCTGAGACATCATCTCCAGCTTCATCATCAAGAAGAGAATGTGGAAACTGGAATGGCTTGGTCTCTACCAGAGATGCCTGAAAGACATAGACAGAAGCTATTAAATGTGTAAGCAAGAAAACACAGATTTAAAAAGTAAGCATATTATTTGATCAATAGATTTCTTTTACCTTTGTTTATGCAAATACTGTGGACTACTTGTTGCTGTTTTATGAGTGGCTGGGAAAAAACATTCTGTATGACAAGCATAAATATTATTATATACTATGTTCTGCATCTCTGTAAATAATTAAACAATATTCCTTATATCAATAAGGAAAGTATGAAGGGCTTCATGCCAAAATCTGCCACATATTTTGGTTGCACAAATGATTTGTTGTAAAAACTTTGCATGCAAAAAAATTAGCTATCAATTTTCACTGCAAATTTTTTAAATTAATCACAAATTAGTCTTTTATTCTTTCCATCACTGTTAACATGGAAATTCACTTAAAAATAATTGTTGCAAAACCAAATACAAGTCCAAAAAGCTTTTAACATAATGATTCTGCTATGAACAGCAACATACTGAATTAAAAACAAAAACAGCACATTTCACTGATGATGTTTTCTTAGGTAGAGTCAGACTAAAAAATTCAATGCCTTAGCCGGGATTTGAACCATGGATCTCCGAGTTTCTAGCCGGCTGCTCTTCCACTGAGCTACCATGGCAACATGCTGATATAAAATTGAATTTTTCAACTGACTCTCATGTTTCCTGGTAAACCACAAGGTGATCTCAAATTATTTTGAAATGACAACCCCAATAGCGACTTACAATGTTGTAAGTACTTTAAGTCCCAGGATTCATAGTATAGCCCACTGTTATGGTCATTTGGTACAGGTGGTTGTCATCTCAAAATAAGTTGAGATCACCTTGTGGTTTACCAGGAAACACGCAAGTCAGTTGAAAAAGAAATTCAATCTTATGCAGGCATGTTGCCATGGTAGCTCAATGGAAGAGCTGCTGGCTAGAGACTGGGAGATCCGTGGTTCAAATCCCGCTCTATGGCATTGAATTTTTCAGTCTTACTCTACCTATCCAACTCCTGTCCTACACATGGCTGGTTGAAAAAACAAGTAAACCTGTACCAGATGTTTTCTTAGTTTAAACAAAAAACAAAAAAACAAAAAAATGTTTCACTGCTGCTTCTTGGTCAGCAGTTGATGGCAACATCAAGTCAGTCACCTTTTATTTTATGTTTAAATAGACTTGCTGGTACCATTGTGGTGATTCAAACTTGGCTAACCACCAATGTTGAAATTCTAGCAGTAATGTTCAATCCTTCATTCAGATAGGCTACACAAATCTAAGAACAGGTATAAGCAGTTTTAGAGGCAGGATACCAAATATCAAGAGCTGATCTGGGGTTAAATCAGGTTTGAAAAGTTGTATTATACAAAGGCAATGCTAATAGTACTGGTTGCTTGGATAATAAACAAAATGTCTGTCTTAATTTCACACAAAAAGTAATAGAAAGCAATAAATTGTGCAACAAATCAGCTTCACTCCACTTTGAGCATCGATGTACAACATAAAATGTTACTACAATGTTTCAGATCTGATTTTGTGTAACTTGCACTTTAACTTTTTAACAAACTTATTTATATACTTGTTATTCAGTAACTTGTTGCAGGAATTTCAAACTAATTTTTGCTTTGTTTCCCCTTGTCGATAAAATTTTTACAAACATTCAAAACAGTTATTTTGTATGTAAAATAGTTTTATTTATGGCTTATGTGTTGCTAAAATTCAGCAATTTGATTGAGATTACATAAACAAATGGCTTCCAAACCAAATTTTTATCTCCATTCTTATCTAACAATTATTATAAAACATTCGTATTCTAAAGTTTTAGAAATTGAATAGAAGCAATGCTAAACACTACTGGTATTATTACAATAAAATTACTCCTATGAAAGCAAAAATGTTGCACACACACACACAGATAGAAAATCCTGTCTTAACCAAACTGTGAAACCTGGTAGGACCTGGTGGAGGAGAAAGAAAAAGAAAATTTAGGATGCTTTATTTGTGCTGAAAATAGGCAATTTTCTTTTGCTTTAATATCTTTACCCACTTATGACATTAATGAATATTAAAAATAAGGCATTGTATTGTATTAAGTAATAAAAAACTAAAATTTCAAAATCATGAAAAAGATAGGGTAGAATAATAATGAATCCTGCATTTAAGTGATGCAATATCTGCAACATATAGCATAAAGATAAGATCATGCGCTAGACATTTCAACAATATGGTTTGCTGTATTTGGATCTGCCGCACCTCAACTGTAGGCAACTGATTATCAGGACAAAAATTAAATTATTCATAGCTGCTTAGTTTGCTTCAAATATTGCATTATATATCAATATAATCTACCTCTTTGCTTAGTGATATCTGCAAAATAAAAAAATAAAATATTATAAGTATAATTCTTATTTTCTTAATTACATGGACCTTAATGTCTAAAATTTGTATAAATTGTTTACTGTGAATTGTCAGCAAAGCTTACATGCGTACTGGTGGAGTAGGGAAAATGCATGTGATAATATTTTAAAAAGAAAGAGTTTTTAGAGTTGCTATTTAAGGAAGGTCATTACATCTACTGTATCTGGCAAATAAATGGCTGTATCTAGGTCTTCCAAAAAGGCTGCATCTTGGCTGAAACTGATGCTGATGTTTCGCCTCACCAGACCATCCAGCACTGTGAAGTGAAAAGCCCTGAGGCAAAATGTTGGCATCAGTTTCAGCTAAGGCGCAGCCTACCCAGAAAACCTAGATACAATGGACACCAACAGCTGAAGCTTACGCAATGAAATATATGGTTGCAATGTTATAGGGAAGCAGGAGATGAAGTTTGATATTCTAATTTTACACCTGAAAAGTTGTGCAATTTTATGTAACTATTTACACTAAAGTTTTTGAGTATCATAACAAGATAATTACCACAATTAATAAAAGATATTTAACAAGGTTTTGGTGATATAGGTAAAGGATCACACACATAATTATAATACAAGTTTTGCAAGGGAACCCTGGTTGGATTCCTGGTATTGACATTGGGATTTTTCTCCTGCAGGGAAGTCTGGTACAGCATATGTACACTTAGTGAGGTTCTTGGAGACTAATAAGGAGACACTTGATGGAGCAATAGTGGCTGGAGTCTCATAAATTGCATCCGAGAGGCTGGAAAGGAAATTGAGTTTTATTTATGGACACTCTTTAACTGCTGTGGTTCTCAGCATTAAATTCTATATTGGGCATGAAAGATAGCTTAATTTTGCTCAGAGGTCTCTTTATCAGGATTGAGGTTCTTTTGTAAACCGTAAATCTATGGCATGGGATCAATAACTTTATTTTCCTTCCAAAGGAAGCCATGCTAAGAATTTTTATGTCCAAAAAAATACATCACCCTTTGCAGGGTTTGAACCCACAGCCTGCATATTAGGAGCTAACATGGTAACCACTATGTCATGGATGGCAACACTAAAAGGCTGCAATTAACTTTAAATGTTTTATCTAATATTTCCTTATTAAAAATATGCTAATTCTCTTGTAACTCCAGTTCACATTCAACCAGAAAGAGATTTTTTTATTCACTTACGCTATTCTAATTTCAAATTCAAGTTAACATTTTAATATACAAATTAAATATGAGTGTCACTACAAAAGTTTTAAGATATGCTTAAACCAAGGTTGATCAATTTAAATATATTCCAACATTGGATAGCCACATACTTTTCAAGACAAAAGTGAATCAGTTGGCATCCATCCCCCTCCAAGTCTACAGCACAAGGTTAACAACCTCTAGTGTGGGACAGCTGGTTTCCAGAATGGGCATTAACACAGAGCACTTTTGAGCAATGATTTTGTATGATTTTAAAATTGGTTTAAATGAGTTTTAAGTGTTTGCAACAGGCTTTTGGAGATATTGTTCCTTCCTGTGCCATGCTTTTTAGGCATTTTTAGGAGTTCAAAAGAAGCCAAACTTCATTACACAACAAAGGGAATGGTCATCCATCTACAGCAGTGACTGTGGAAATAATGGTCCATGAAAACAATAGTGTGACATATAGGGAAATTGAGGCAACTATGCAGATTGAATCACCAGCAGTTTCAAAAATATTGCATGACTTTCTAGCCAAGAAAGGCAGTAAAATTACATCAAATCAACTATCACTCTATCAAAAGAATCATTATATCAACATATAATAACAAAATTAAAGAAGATAATATATTACAAACAAAAGGAAAACCATGGGAAAATTTATGTAATAACACGTCCAGAATCACAACATTACCAAGAAAATCCTCTGTAGCAACTTTTAGATTCCTAACAGGCCATGACTGTCTCAATAAACATTTATTCAGGATTGATATAGTGAGATCTCTCCTTTCTGTACACTTAAAGAAGATATGTATGGAAAATATCTACTCCGCTGTCCAACCTTTAGTCAACATAATAATATAATATCAAAATATTGGAATGCAAGAGACCGAATAGCTTCACTGCCAACTGCTCAACATTAGATACCAACCAACCAAAATATTGCATGACTATCTTCATGTGAGGAAAGTGTCATCCCGTTGGGTGCCCCACAATTTAACTGATTTTATGAAGTTGAGCTTTTATATCTAAATGAAAAGTACCTTAAAAAATGGTAAGAGAGAATGACAAAGTGCACAAAGTGAGGTGCACAAAATCAGTCACACTGATTTTATCCAGTGTAGTCTTTGCACATCTCAAAACTTTAGTAGTGAGCCTCATAATACTTAAAAATCCCTAAAAATAAGAATTAAACACTGTGACCATGATCTCCTGTGTAAAGGCAAAGGATACAACAGTAATGCAGAGACTTTGGCACAATTGTGCTGATGTACCAGAGTTTATACTGAGGAAGGAATGGAGGGAGGAAAGAAGGATGGAAGAGAGTGTACATGCATGCGCTGCTGTGTATCTGAATAAAGCTATTGGGAATGTCACTATTGCAATATGTGAGTAAGACTTGCTGGCTACTTCTTTATATTTCTAAATTAATTTCTATCATGCAGATAATAATTTGTCCTCTTTTTAACTGTAAACTTGTAATGTTTACTCATAAGTCATTTTCCATACAAAGTGACCATTGTTTTTCTTTTCTTTAGTAGATTGTTCCTTTTAAATGCATGTTTTAAAACATTTTATACAACAAAAATTATGCATAAAGGAACTCCGAGAAATGAAAATACAGTATAACAATGAAAATAATTGTTCTAACTTTTATTTTACAATAACATGCTTACATGCTTTGAAAAGAATAAAATGGGCTTAAAACTTTCAAACTAGTATAAAATTACAGTGAAATATTTCAAAACATACAAAAAAAAAAAAAACAATTTATCATTTGTGAGGGTAGGTAGGTTCTTAAAAATACAAAGATACACCAATAATCACAAATTTATGTAAAAAAATTTGTGACATCCACAATCAGATTTATTTCTTCTTATGCTATATAATCCAATAAATCATTTTAATAAGAGCTATGACAGCACTCAACCGCAAATTAATAAGCAGCTAATTTAATCACATCATTATTTAAGGCTACCATTAGGTATGTAAATTAAATTATATTTATTAACTGGTTTATTGGATTTAGCTAATGCACAAAAATTATTTCATTTTAAATTATTTTGTCTTAAGAATACTCTTTCTTAATAAGTATTTCTTAATAAGTCAGGCAACACACAAATCTGAGTACACACACACACTGAGCATCACACATAAAAGCTTTAATACTTAAAATTTTAACATTTCATTAAAAGACTAATTTATAACAACATTAAATACTACTGCTAAAATGTTAGATCAGGTGGTTAAAAGGTACTTGGATTCAAAAAAATAAATAGTAATTTTACTAAACACAATTAGTACAAAGATAAAAAAAATAGATAATAATTTTATTAAACACAATGTTTGTGGTTTCACCATCTTTAGTTTGTGCAATTAGTGAGAGAGTTCTGCTTTTGCACTTCAGCAGGTGGTATTTAAAGCACGTTTTGTTACATAACTTGCAAGTGCAGTAGTCCCTGGGATAACGATTGGTGCTGTCCGTGCAGTTCTTTCCATGGAGGCCATGTACCACAAAACATGTGTACAGGTGACATAGTTGAAAACTTGGATCTTTCCAGGAGTCTATTGTCATTGCGTGAGTTTTCATTATCTCTGCCAGGATCAACCTTTCCTTGCAGCAACTCTCTTCAGTGAAGATTGCACATGCCTGAGTTTCTGGAAGATTAAAGCTGTGCTTTATGTCGTTTATGAAGAGAGGCTCCTCGCTAGGATGTAGGCATACTGTTTCTTGAGAATTTTGAGATTGACAGTGTCCTTTAGAGATCTAGCTTTGTTGCTTTCCTGTTTTTTTAGGTTTTTGGTTGTCATGTAGTTCCAGATTAGTTGTATTTCATATGTGGCCATTACAATGACTTTGATCTTAAATAGTGCCATGCGGTTGGGACTTGGGTATATCATAGATAGTTTTTGTTGCAGCTGCTGTTCGCTTTTGAATGAGTAGTATGAACATGGTTCCCATAGTCTCGAGGGTGATTCCCAAGTATTTGAAATTTGTTATGAATTCTAGGGGGGAGTTGCCATAGGTGAAATGGTCTTTCTTTGCAAGTCTGCCCCCTCTTCTGAATTTCATTGCTTTGGTTTTTGAGCTGTTTATTTCCATTAAGTTGGTTACTGCCCACTTTCTGGTGTTGTTCATTGCTATTTGTAGGTGTTCAGGGCTTCTGGAGAGAATGGCAATGCCATTCGCGTAATAAGTAGTTTTACATTTGTGCTTATAGCGTTGCCAATATCTGCTGTCATTACGTTAAATAAGACAGACTCATAGAGTCTCCTTGAAGACTCCTAGTGTTCAAAACAAAGCATATAAAAAGGCAAACATTGGCAGATAAAGCATATATATTTTATCATTATAGTAAGCCTTGCTGAGAGTCCCATAAGCCAACATTTCAAAATATTGGCTTTGCTTTTCTCAAAAACTATCCATAGCATACAGGGATTTTAATTTTTTTTACAACTTTTTATATATATTTTATTTTTACTTTCTCTACTTAATACAGTACATAGAGAAGATTTGCACTCCACCTAAAATTTGATACAGAGTTTTCAACAAAAATATACACATTTTAAGGCCCTGTATTAAAAAAAATTAGAAAAAGGATTGCGGGCATGTGTACGTGTATGTGTCTCTCTCGGAACTTGATAACTCAAAAACAAAAAAATACCAAACTTGGTTAGTAAAATGACCAAACATGGTATTCAAGTTTAGTATCTTCCAAGGATTTGACATGAAGATTTTGAGGAAAATTCCTTTATATGGAAAAAATTTCAAACATTTTAATTTTCTCAAAAATGGCTAACAAGTTTGATTTAAATACTGTGTATTAAAGATATTTACTTGACAAATAAAATATATAAATTAAATTTTCTGGGAATAGCCTTTCAAGTCTCTTCATTCTGGATGACTTTTGCATAGCTGTGAATCAAAGACACACACAAACTTACTGCACAAAAAAAGTAGAATCATTAAAACACACAATTTGTCATATACATTTTTTTCATGGAGTTGACCATTTCCGAGATATTCCTTGTTATTAGTTTAAGTTTCATAGTATTTAAACTTATTTTATACAGGGGTTTTTCAACTCCTGGCCATCAAAGAAATGGATTTTAACCAGCTTTTAAAATATTTGAGTATCGCTTTAGCCTAGTGTATTCCCTTATTTTCATTCTACTTACAAGGAAGCAAGTAATAAGACAATGTTAATGGTTATCTCGATTAGCATAAAACATAGAATATTTTTTTTATAATAATTTGTTACAGAGGTGTAGAGAAAGTCATGTAAATGGAACCAACAGATTTTTTTTTTTCATTTAATGCACGATGAACATATTTTGTAAACTTTAATTGACGTAAGGTATATTAACATAATGTAACTCTGAGTGACAACATACCTGCTAAAACATTTTGAAAATTTAACTATGTAGTTTTCATAGAAGCTTTTGCAATATATTAACATTAGCTTAACCCCAGCCAATTTTGGCAAGCAGCCCAAACATTTCAGATGTTGCTAACCAACAAGCCAAGCCTGTTTGTTACCCAAAAACTGCTTACTAAGTGGGTGGGAAGGTGGGCCAATATGAAAAATGTGTATGTGAAAAACACGGTGCTTACTGCTTACAGAAGGTGTGGGAATTATAGTTCCTCAGGTTATATCCTGATATCCCTGGATACAATTTCTATTGCCTTAGCACAAAACATCTTTAGGAACTACTTATTTAGTTGGCTTACCCTCCCCGTGTGAGAACTTGCATCCTCTAGGACTTAAATGTGGATGCCTAGGTTAGAAGTCTGTCGAGAAGCCAACAAACATTTAATGAAAGAATGAAGAACCTGGAATGAGGAATCCATCCACAGCCAGATATGAGGTTGAGGGAAGTAGATATGAAATGAAGGTGAAATGGATGATACAGAGAGCAGTGATGGAGCAATTGGTGCAATAAATAACAGGGGAATTCAGAGAACCCAGAGAAAACCTGCCCAGACAATGCTTTCTTCACCACAATCCAACATGTGGTTGCCTATATGAATTGGTGAGAGACAAACAGTTATAACTACTTGGCCATGGCATCACTGGATTTTTTCCAGTGTAAGAATTCTTAGCATGGCTTCCTTCAGAAGGGAAGTAAAGCCTTGGTCCTGTGTCGTAGATTTACAACACGTAAAAGAACCTCAAGCCTGATAAAGATGCCTCTAAGCAAAATAAAATGGTCTTACATGCCCAATATAGAATGGAATGCTGAGAACCTTTGTAGTTACAGAGGTCCATAAAAAAACTCCATTTCTTTTTATTCCCAAAAATTAATTAATGAACTGGTGATTTACATTCTCATAATGCATGTAAAGCATTTTATATGAAGTTTTTGAAGGTATTACTACAAAAATAGTTTTTAATACTAATGCAATAAATCATATAATAACACCTGTATAATTTATAGATCCAGTATAGCATTAAATTTCCTGTAATACGTTTTGCTTGAAACAATGTTCATGAAGTGCCTAAAATCACCAGCCTACTCTCTCAACCTGCCTCTTTTATATGAGGAAAGTTAAAAGATGAAGTGCACAGGTCAACCTGCAGCCCATAAAAAAAATTGAAACAAAACATTTACCACAAAGTTCAATTAATTTGTGAAAGTGAACTATACCAAGTCAATGGAATTTTATCCATACAATGTGTATAGCTGACAGACAATTCTAGTATCTTAAGAGGTAATATTTTCATTACCTCTTACAATATATTTTCTTCTATTGCAACCCACTCCGCCAAAGCCCATTAGGTTTTGTAAACAGTTGTGCTATAGCAAGTTAGACTGCCATTTTGTGGCCTCTAAAATGTTTGAACCTCGATTCAAGGTTGAAGCTTGGTATGTATGTCTCGCCTGCATACATAATTTCTCTGCTGCTTCTATTTCTTCCAAAGCTGTAACATCATTTTTGCTGAGGAATTTAGTGATTTTTCACTGTTATTGAATGTCTAAGTTTGAAGCATTATACCTAGGTATCACTTGCAGCAAACAAAATTTTTCTGTTTAATTGCTACTGCCATTGTCCGTTGTTAATGTTTGTAACAGCTTCGTGCATCCTAAAATGTTTCACATGTTTTGGAGTTGAATTAAGTTTTATCACTTCCAGTGCCAACATGTTTTATTTGTCTTCCAAATTTAAAGAAAATACTTCTTCTTTTAAGGTTGGATATCTTGACTTTAATGATGAGAACTTCCAATTTTGGATGAATGAGCATCAACAAGATCAATTATTTTCTTCTTATCAGCCAAGGACACCAGAGTAGAGAAATGTTCTTCAGGAGTGTAATCACCATTGTTTGTCTCTTTACTTGATGGAACCTGTCACAAATAAAATAAGACAGCATAGGTATAGTAAAAGTTGTTGAACAGAGAGAGAGAAAGAGATGAGAAAATCCACATACCTCTTCATAAAGATTTTGTTTGTCAGGTTAGGTATGTGATATCTAATTGTCATCATCTGTTATGAAATTCTAGTTCACAACTTCAATAACCTGTTCTGCAATTGCTTCATCCATAGCTATTACTACAGGATCTACACTCGCAGAATTGTTGGTGAGCAAATTTGTTTTTAAATACAAATTGAAAAAGCATAATGAAATTCTTTTTTAAAATCCTCATCAAAAATTGTTTCAACTTTTTCCTCACTAGCAGAAAATTCTTTTTGGTTTTCCTTTTTCCTATAAGTTTCAGTGGAAAATCATAGCAGACATATGAAGAGATACAGTCTACAACTCAAGGGACTATTTGAAGCATACTTTGACAGCACACAGAAACAAAACAAAGAAAAATGGTAAAATAGGAATATGACTAAGAACATTAATATTAAAGGACAGCTGAAATCCCAAACCATACTCATAAGTACAAATTAAAAATATATCATTTGAAACAATTCCTGCTTAAAATATGAACTAAATAACAGTAAACTTAACTATACTGAACATATTAATTTTAAATATATTTATATTCTGCAATTAATAGTTTAACATTATGAAGAATTAAAGTGAAGCAAAATCAACAGTAGCAGCAAGAATCGAACCCATGCCGGCACGTTACCATACAATGCACTTGACCATTGTATCATGCTGCTAGCTTCAAAGTTGTTGTAAACAAATCCCTCAAGCTTTACTAAAAAATCATTAGAGGTGATTTTACGCTTTCCTATGACTTATTCAAAATATTCTGGAACTTGAAAGGGCCATCTACCTGCTTCCACTCAGCAGACCCTCCCCTTGCAAGTTATACATAGCACTTTAATGTGAATTATTCATACTATTCAATGGTAAATATAAGGAATATACAAAATCATCAGGATAGCAGAATATAATGCCCTCAACAGAGAAATGGTTAAAGAAAATTTAAAAAATTTGAAAAAACAAACACCTGAAAGAAATCACATCACTCAAAAATCAGAAACTGGACATGCAACATAAGTTTACCTTAAATCCCACTGTTATGCATAAATTCCAAAAGATTTTCAAAAAACATCATCATCTTGGCTCCTCAGAATAGATTTTCTATAAAAAACTTAACTGAAATGCAACAAACTGGAAAAATCACAACCAAATGAAAAAACAGGATGTATATCAGATTAAATGTATCAATTGTGATAAGATCTGCTTAAAACTACAGATTAGACAAAAAGAAAACTTTAGGAACATCAGATACAAACAGACAGACAAATCAGCACCAGCCGACCATTTTTGGCTAACCAACATAACATCAGTAAAGATGTAAAAACTGTTAAAGCCCACAAGAAATTTTAAGAAGTTAAGAGTTCTGGGAGAAGATCCTCACTCAGAAGAATGAAGGATGGCTCATGAACTTTGAGATTCCAAATGACATTTTCATTCTAAATGGTTCCAATCTACGCTGCCAGGTGATAACCACCAACCAAGTTATTACCATTACAGGATACTCAAGCCAATTGATAGCGGTTGATAATGCAGACAAAAGCCTACAAAAACATGTTCTTGTATTTATTGTGTGGCAAGTGTTCAGTTGACTCCATCTCCACAAAATTTAATCTTAATTTTTGTTTTCTCTGTGTTTCATTGAACTGTATGATAATGTTTCTACTTTTTTTTTTTTTTTTTTTTTTTTTTTTTTTTCAATAATTTTCTTCCTGGAGGATATTCCATTCCCAAACTTCTGGGTAAGGCCAAAATCAAAGGTTCAGCCTAAAGATAATCAGACCCTAAAATATGGCCCCAGTGTAAAATTAGAACAGGTCAACACAGCTCACCATTTATGGAGCTTTGTAGAACCTTTTTATCCGTAACATGTGAAATGCAGCACAAGCTAGCAGAAAGATTCCCATTTGTAACAACAAAGGGATTAATAGGTAACCATCAGTATTCACGCAATACTACAGCTCTAATAGAAAAGAAACTAAAACACTTATGATCAAACAGAGAATCAATCACATTTCAGAATTTTTGCAAATAATTTCAGATCCGAAATGCAATTAATGTTTTTTGCTTTTGTTTTTAGTTTATATTTTTACTCTTAGATTTGTATTAAATGTTTTAATTACACAATTAAATATTTTCTTCACATTTTAATGTTATTCCATTTAAACAAGTGCTTTCATCCTCTTTTAAATCAAAAATAAAATCTCCAAGATTCTTGAATTGCATTTTAAACATAAAAATATCCTAGCAAAAATACTATACATTGTTTTACAGAGTGCAGCTGGATGCATCATGTTACATTAATAATTTTAGCATGCATTCTATTTCTATAGATAAGCCTCTACATGTTAGTGTGCATAAAAAGTACAAGATGCAATAGTTAGTTTTAGTGAAGAAGACAAAGATATCCCAAGCATAAGAAACTCTGAAAGCCTGTTCTGCATAATATATACTTTTAAGAGTACAATCCAAGCCCATGCATATATGCAGTTCAGCATTGCAGTTCAGTTTAAAAGAAGGTTTAGAAAAGTATACCTGATCAAACATACCCACCACTGAAAGATCTTTTGTCAAGAATGCTTGTCAAAAGAAGCATTAAGAAGCATGTTGTTTAGATTGCAGCAATCTTGTTAGTTTTCTTCATGAAGGAATGATATTCAACCTATTTTCATGTCTTTCTTTTTTGAACATGCTAAATAAGCAATAATTTCCAAAAATATCTACCCTTGCATCAAAGTGTGATCTATGCCCTAATGATTTAGTCATTATCAGGCATAGCAATTTACCAAACCATTTACATTAAAACCAGGATGAAAGGAATGAAGTTGAACTATTACTGGAGTTTAGGCAGCAATGTTGCATGTTGCCAACTATCTCCATTCCTCATACAGTTTGATGGCATTTGCAATCTGCATGCACTGGACCATGTTTACATGCCTAATAGTGACTCAAGGCCACTGTTTACATTCTTTGTATTGATAGCAGTTTGAGTATGGATAACTTGAAGACAATTGCTTAAGAATTCCTATACCTGGTCATTACATTAGTACCAAATTTCTTCATACTGTTTCTATAAAAAGTTATCTACTTAGTATGTGCATTTCAAAATTTGAAGTAGTATTTAATCTATAATAGCAACAGCATCTTCTACAATAATAATAAGAACATTTCATGTTCTTTTACATGAAAATATAAATTTTAGTCTGTTACAAAAAATAAGATATAAATAATATGCCCTCCTCCACATTTGTTATTTCCTCTTATCTGAAGAACTTTGTTAATGGGCTTAATGCACAATCAACCAATGCTAGAATATTGTTAGAAAAGAAATGAACCATTAGGGCATACCATAATTAGAAATAGAGGGTCATGAAATCCTGACACAGAAAACATTCAGATGTGCATCATTCATTGGGGGATATGTGAAATATATGAAATGACTCGCGTTTATAGAGAAGCAGAAAAAGAGCCATCAGCAAGCAAATCCAGGCAAGCGATGTAATAGTTGCCATCACTGCATGAAGAATATATTAGGGTACTATAACTCAGGCCTTGTTACCTTCCGACTGCCTGCAGGTGAATGCTGTGGGGAAGGGGGGAGGCTACGAGACAAGATGCTAGAACTAGATGTGCTGGGTGGAGCCAAGTTGTTGGCTGAACCAACACGCTTCAAACTGCGAGCCTGGTTTGCAGCACTAGCCACTGTTGCCAGCAAACTACCAATTCCACGATTTCGTTGTTGGCCCTAAATAACATTACATTCACTTCAGTGGCTAGAATCACTGCTTTAAGTAGACTATTTTAACAATCACAGAAGATTCTTACATTGGATGCTACAGTAACTCTTGTTTTATCTGCTTTCATATTCCTTACTGTATTATCTAAAAATTACCCACACAATTAATATTTAAAGTTATTTCTCCTAAAAATATTACTCTTTACCAAAGGCCCAAAATCCAAGAATCAATTCCAAATTTTAAATGGTTAATACCAAACTTTTAACAGCTTATTTCTAATTGTAATGCTTTGAATTGATATAGTCTTTTTTCTTTTTTTTTTAATAATACTGGCATTCTTGTTTAGCAAATGTGCTACATGAAACTATTGCTGTATATCCATGTATTCCTTATAAATACATAACAATCTTTAATGCAAAACTAAAAATAAAATAAAATTCTAATGTTTCATATTAACATAGAACAAAAAGAAAGTCTAGGTACTATTCTAGTTGCACACAAGGGGCACTATTTATATTTTTAGCCTTAAAACACTGATTACTGTAGGTGCCATCTGGTGTTTTCACTGGAAAGTTTAAATTTGTTGACCTTAACCTACTTCAGATATTTTGTTATTTGTGTTTACAGTAACTTTAAAATTGTATCTTAGTAAAAAGATGGAATTTACTTGTGAAAATGTTTGAGTAATGATTTATTATGATTTTCAACGTGGATTATCAAGACAAGCATACATTAATCAACTTACTATGACATGCTGCAATGAAGCTCTATCCTTTGCCACCATGAAATGCTTTATAATGAGTTTAGCCATGGCCACCATTCGCTTATTTATCAATTTGTTAAGATCTTCGAAAATCAGTTGTTGTGCCAGAAAACAGTGATGTTGAGAAAAACTGATAGTGCAAGATGATCTTGCCACATACTGTGAGATACAGGTAACCTTAGATATTAGTTCACCAGCATATATAAAATATTGCATGATCATTTAGCTGTGAAAAAGGTTTGCAATTATTGGATCCCACACAATTTGACACAATCTCAAAAGGATGCTCATGTTGATTGGTGTGCACAAAGGTCAGGAATTGTGAAGTTTCAAATGATGTATATACGTTTGCAACGGATGACGAATCATGGATATGTGCATATGAGTCAGAATGTAAACAGCAGTCAACTGAATGGGTGTTTCAAGATGAATCAAATTCAACAAAATTGAATCTTGCACTCAAAGCACTTCAAAACAAATGGTCGCTTGTTTTTTCAGAAAAACTGAACATGTGGCAACAGTGCCTTTAGAGGAATGTAAAACGGTCACTTCTGAATGGAAATTTGTTTGTCGGAAATCATTGGTGAAAAAAGGAAAACAAACAAGTGCCATTGGAATGTTCATCAAGACAATGCATATACTCACACATCTCGTCTAATACCAGACTAATTGAACATCCAACAAATTGAACTGATGATCATCCGCCATACAGTTCTGATTTGGTACCCAATGACTTCTTTTGGTTCCCAAACATCAAGAATGTGTCGACAATGATTTTTGTTGGCAAAAGCAGCCATTGATGCATTCAAAAACTATATTTTGGAGGTGTCTCAAGTAGATTGGAGAAAATGCTATGACAAATGGTTTGAACACATAAAGAAGCAAAATATTTCAAGAAACAATAAAGCAATTTTTAAATGACAAATTACTATTCTTTTTATTATTAGGCTCAAAATATAAGTATTGTCCCTCATACTTCTCCAATGTTAATATTTTCTACTTCTAGGCATTTATTAACTCTCTACCTTTAAGCTTTGGTTGCTTAGCAAAATCTAATATTCTAATTTGACTGCTTCTCAAAGTGGGATTATCATGGCCCATAATCACTAAACAGGAAGTATTCCTTACACTGAAGCCATAAGAATGTTAATCAACATGAGAAGCTAAGGTTTGACTCATGAACAGAAGGTTTGCAGTTCAAATCCTGCCAGGATTGTCCTGCCTGACTGAGGATTTTTTCCATATTTTTCACAGTCCTTATAACTGACACAGTCCTAATACTGGCAGGTAGTATAACTTAGGTCTGGAACTTTTTTTCCAGGTAGTATTTCATGTATCATCAATGACAACCACTTGTGGTGTCATATGCAGTAAAAATGGACATTAAGCACTACTACTAAATAAAGGAAACTCTTGCATTTAATTATTACTTCATGAAACTCACCAACTTTTAACATCTACTAAATGCACTATATGGATATAAAACCTGTGAAGGCAAACATTTTTATTAGTTACTTTACCTTAAATCCATTATTAACTGTATACTACACACTCCAGATTCCAGACTAGTTCTTGAAGATGATATATAACAATCAATTTTGGCTATTAGTTCAAAACAGTCCCTTCAAAGAATGTTAAATACTATAAAGAATGGAGCTTAAATGTAGATCAAGAGAAGATAGACACTTGGTAGTTATGAAAGCAGTAAATATGATAAAGAGAAAAGGTCACAAGTACAGGGCAATACAAGATGTATTTATTTAGGAGTTAGAACTGATGGAGATAATAAATGGCAGAAGCAAAAGAAAAAAAGGTAATGTCTGCTGCCAGATATTCTGAATGCACATGTTGAGTGCGCGATATAAATGTTAAATTGTTAGAAATAATAAGGTAATTGATATGAAAATGCTTGGTACCAAATATGATATCAATGAATAGGGATTGGATAGTTGATGGATCCACTTGATGATTGACCATTCCACCCCCACCTGGCTGCTGAGTTTCAAGAACCTGGAGGGCCAGAGCCTCCAAGAATACAACTTTACATCAGAACATTGGAAGGAAAGAGTCACTCCAATGTGATCCCTGTCAAGAATAGCCTGTCCACAGGAGTGCAGCCACTACTCTAAGATGAGAAGGAGCATGCCCCAGATGTCTGTGTGTATTTGTCAGTGCCTGCAGATAGATAGCAGAGACCTGAGAGAGCACCAACTGGCAAATGTCGACTTGGGGCCACTTCTGAGAGAAGTGGAGGCAGGGACCAGACCAAACTGCGAAGACATCACATTCAGGAATAGTATGTATAAGTCCTATGGGCCCAACAGGACTCACTGAGGGCCAAGGAAGGAATATTGTTCAAAGCTTGGAGTCACCTGAAGGAAAGACCCAGAGAGAGCAGTTGTTTCTCCCTTGGAGTAAGTGACAAAAGTTGTCTTTGAAGGAAATACATGTGGGAAATTTGGAAGGACATTCTGGACCCAATGATATGCTCCAAAATGGGAATGCTGGTTGAGACTATGATGCTGAGAGAATGTGGTGCCAATGTCATGGATATGCAGCCAGTCATGACCCATTGACTGGGAGGCAGGATTGCATGTAACTGTATAAAAGCATGATCATCAACATAGCTGGACCATTCCCTGAATCCGACAAGGGTAAAAAGTATCAACTGGAGGTCAGTGACTACTTCAAGGGGCTGGAGGTGTACACTGTTCCTAAACAGGAGGCCAAGATAATTGTGAGTTGCCTTATAGAAGAATTTTTCTATCACTTTGGGGTATCATTGGACATACACAGTGATCAGTAGTGCCTGGATGTATATATAAATACATAATTTGAAATAAAATTTTGCAAATACACTTCTTAGAACAAGATCAGGATATTAAACTTTGTTTTAGGTATGTACATGTTAGAGAAAAAAAAAAATTATTTACATACAAATCTGGGTCCTAGTGATCAGGGCACCAACTTTGAGTCTAACCAGAACACTTGCAAATGCAGCACAAGGCATGTAAAACTGCTACTCTAGAAGATGTAAGGAAGGCAACGCCAGATGTCAGGGCGCCACTTTTTTTGCTGATCTACTGCTCTTAAATGCACGACACTACCAGATTGACACCTGATAGCTTGGTCTTTGGTAGAGAGCTGTATCTAACATATGACTCAATATTTCGTACAGAACAGAACAACCAACAATTGACTACGTGGAGAATCTCACATACCAACTTCACAGCATAAATGAGAGGGCCCTTTAACACATCCAAGAAGCAAGTGACCGGATGAAGACCCAATACTACCAGCAGGCAAACAGCCAAGGTTTCCAGTAGGATGATCTGTTGTGGCTGTATAGCCCTTCCTGGACCAAGGTGCACTACCCCAAGCTTCAACATAAGGGCCATTCCTCGCAGTGAAGAGGATTGATGTCTTTCTCTACCGCATCCAGAAGCTATCTCCAGGGAAGAGGCTATGATAACACATAAGATTGTCCAGCCACTACAACATGGCTGGTCAATATGACCAGCCCTGAGGAGGGACAAGTGTTACTATGTGCCTAACTGCTTGTGCAGGTCGCACCTCTACCTTGTTGTAAGGATTGTTGTGTGCATGACGGATACTTACATAGCTGCAGTATTATTAGAGAGGTGAATACTGCATATAGCTCCCTTACATTGTTGCAGGTCTATGCACTTTAGTAAATGAATATGTGCAATTAATGGCCCCAGGAAGAAATGATTGTATGGCAATTTGCATATGTGCAATATTGGACCAATGAAAAATATGCTTGTGTGGACATCTTGTGGCTATGGAATATATGTGGGGTGCTATATCACCAGAGCTGGCAGGTCTGCAGAAAGTCAATTGCAACAGAGAGCTCGGAGAATGCAGCTGGATTCGAGAGCAGCCAAAGTAGTCATAGCTGTGTGTATAAGCATCGATACAACAATAAATATTGTTCTGCAGCAATTGAAATAAAGAAATTTTACTACAATATTTTAATACCTTTCTTTGCCATAAAGACCTTTCTATGTATAATGCACGAGAACCTTAATAAATGTATTTATTACTTCTTTTATTCTTTCTAACTACCTATACTTGTTTGCATCCGTTTAAAGTGAGTTGCATCTGATCCACCTAAGGAGCAGAACATTAAAATTATCATTATTTAAATAGTGTCAGTGCTAAACACTTTTCCTGCAATTGGCATTTGTTGCATTTATTGGTAGAATATCCCAGGCTGTTGAACATCCTATACTTCAAGTCAAGTTTCTTATTTAAAACTTTAATAAATGATTAGCCTTAGATACCACCTATCATTGATTATACAAATGGGTCCTGCTTATGAGAAGTAAATGCAATTAATGAAACATTTCTTTCTTTTGTTTATATGTGTTACTTCACTTAAAAACATTAAGTTAAAAAACTATTATCTAAAAACCTGGAATAGTTTAATTCAAATTTTAAATAAAGCTCAAACTCTTAATGGAAATGGACTTTCCCCTAAAACATTTTTGTGACTTTTTATGCACACAAAACATAGTAATAATTAACCTTCAAAGTGCAAAGCTAATAGAGTGAATGACAGTGCACAGTTGCTCATACATATTTAAAAAAAATGTATGCTGCTACTTCCAATGACAAATGTTCATTGCGAAAAAAGATAACAGCTATATTGATTTTATTTTCTTATAAAATGATAAGAAATATTTTTGGAAATATACTTCCATAATATGCTTTGCTTATCATGCTACACTCCTCCTGATACCTTAAAGAAATACTCAGGTAGGACAGAAACTAAATTGGCTATCTGAAAAAGGGAGAACGAAAAAACATTTGGGTGGAACAAAATGATTCAACAGCTGTGACTTGCACTGCAGTTCCAGATTCAAATTCTTTGCCGAATGTTGACATGGTTTTTCTTCGCCATCAGGTCTTCAGATTATATAGATTGTTCAGGTGACAAAGGTCATTTGTGTATGGAATACACCAGCTATAAATAACCCAGAAACACCCTTTGCTATAAGGTCTTACACATGCAATGTAAGGAGAAATTAAATAATAATAATAATAATAATAATAATAATAATAATAATAATAATAATAAGTTTAAACTCGAAGAATAATATTCTACGTTTATGTAAGTCGTTGAGTGAAAAATTTTGTAAGCATCTTACTGGAATTATTCACATAGTAAAATCCAAAAGGCTTAAATAAATCTACTGTTAATGAAGAATTACAAAGGTAAAACTAATTGACACTGACAGCAATGCAAACAGCACAACTTATACAACTCAGCAGTAGTCACCACCAATCTAATCACATCATTTGTAAATGAAGGCAAGAAAATTTAAATTTTTTATCAATGTTTAGTTTGAGAGGAATCAATAGATAAATTGATTAATCTGCTTATAAAATGTTGAACTTATTATACAAAAGATATAATTGCATATTTAAAGGGAACTTCATAACATACATAAAACAAAACCAAATTTAATTTTTAAGCAAACTGAAAAGTTCACAAAAAAGCAGTGTTTTCTAAATTAAGAATGTGGCAATAAACACAAAATGTGATCCCAATATTATTAAAGATAGTGCAACTGTTACAACAGTTTACATTGGTGATTACTTCAAGGCATTGAGACAAAACAATGTGCTACACTTTTCAAGATCCTAACTTTACTAATGCATAACTGATCATTTTGAAGGTGGTTTAAGTTTTACTTACATCCCAATAAAATAAGCAGAAGCATATTTAAGTTACATGTTTTAAAAAACCTTATATGTAACTCCTAAAGTATCATTATCAATCTACTATGGACAAATCCATAGCCATTTGAGTTATGGTGCTTTATTTTGGAGCAACTGTGCTTTAGTTAAGAAACTGTTTTTGTTACAGAAAAAGGCAATCAGAAGTTTGTGGTGTAACTCCCATAACCCATTGAAGACATTTATTTGTAAGATGAGTGTTTTAAATTTGAGTTCATTGTTTGTGTTTCACTACCTCTTTGCTAAGAAAATATACATAAATACACATTATGCTCTGAGATTCATAAGCATCATACCAGAATAATTCGAACATTTACATCAATAGATGTACATATAGTAAGATTCAAAACTCTTTTGAGATATCACTTAATCTACTTGACTTCTTATAGTACTGCCATTGTATCTTCAGCTCTGACATTTTGTGCAAAAGAAGTGCCATCACATGTGCTATCTGTTTGTAAAATGCAAACAAGGAAAACTATAATATTAACTAGAGCAATAACTACAACTTAATGATTGCTATAACAAGGATAGTGCAGTAAATTGCATCCTACAAGAAAACAACTTCATCTGGACTAGAACAAACAACTATTGACGACATGAGCTATGCTTACAAAAGAATTAGCAACATAGCTGAAAGTGCAGCACATGAACATGGTGAGGACGCAAGTAATTGGTCCTAGCAGACAACTTCTGCCCCTTTGCTATGCAGGTTAACCCAGTACTGCATACCTTGCCAATTTTAATTTCTTTTTTTCACATTGTGTTTTGTAAATAGCAAAACTCTAAGCAACAATAGTAAACTTTATTTATTGAACATTTTACAGAAAATCAATGAATTAATCAAAATAACTTCCTTTACTGTGGAAATTTACAGCATTAGTATTGTTAAAACTGGCTATTCTGATTCTCTTTCTCTCTACCCTCACAAATTACCAGGACTGGATGTACAGTGGCAATACAATAATACGAGGGTGATTCAAATATAAATGATAATTTTGTTAAAAATATTTATTGATTAAATATATACACAAGTGACTTCATCAGCATTTCTCAACATAGCCTCCTTCACACTCTACAACGTTTTGGAAGCTTGAACATTCCTACTTCAAAAAAATTTTGAGGGCATGTTGCCAACCAATTGTACACATGCTCCTTGACGTCCCTGTTGTTTTTGAAATGTTTCCCTCCAAGCAATTCATTCATGGCTGCAAACAAAAAATAGTCTGGGGGAAGACAAATTTGGACTATTGGGAGGGTGTTCAAGGGTTTCTCAGTGCATGTCCGCCATTGTGTCCATTGTCAAATTGGCGGGTGAGGCGTAGCGTCGTCTTGGAGAAGGATGACATCTCTGATGGGCATATGACATCTTTTGCTTTGGTAGGCAGCTTTTACAGACCTTAACAATTGACAATAGTAAGCTGCAGTCATTATATGTCAATCATGAAGAAAATCAACCAGCAAAACTCCTCTGTAGTTGAAAAACGCAGTCACGAGGACTTTTCCTGCTGAGTGGTGTTGTTTGGCCTTCACTGGGCAGGCTCCATCCTTCTGTCACCACTCCTAACTCGCCATTTTGGTTTCCAGTTTGTAGTGATTAACCCATGTCTCATCACATGCATCGATCCGTCTCAAGAAATCCTTTCCTTCTTGCCAGAATCGAATCAGAAGCCTCTCACAGATCTCCTGCTTTTGCTGCCTGGTTAACAACTTCGAAACCCATTGAGCACTAATTTTTCTAAAGCCAAGATGGTTCCTAATAATGGTATGAGCACTCCCAATGCTGACACCAACTTATAATGAGATTTCTTTGACAGTGGAGTGGCGATCACCTTCAATATGTTCTCGAACGGCACAGATGTTGTCATCTGTGAGACTTGACCTTGGGCATTGAGCACGATCTTCGTTTTCCACAAATTCTCGGCCACCCTTAAATTGTCTGGCCCAAGTAAACACTCGATTCTGCGATAGTGTAGTGTCTCCAAACTGTGCCCTTAAATGGATTAAAATCTCCAAAGGTTTAACCCCTTCCTTGGTTAAAAACTTGATAATAATGCATTGCACAACAGACGAAGGGACTTTTTGCTCACTCATGGCTGTACTGACGCCAGAACCTAGCGAAGCGGCTAACAAAGCTAGTTCCTCCTCCTTAACTCACCGACCTTCAACCCCCACTCCACCACCCTGCTCTGAACTGCTTCCTCCGTGATATGCAACAATTACCGTTTATATTTGAATCGCCCTCTTAGCATCAAAACTCTTTCTATTGAATCTTTTAAAAGGTCAGTGAAGAGCTGATTTTTATTATCTGGATGAATTTTATGATACTGCCAATTGTTTCGGACATTTTTATAGATAATTGACATTGCTATACAACGTATTCATTTTCATAATTTTTTTTTTTAAAAAAAGTCCAGATCATCTCCTGAAAGATAGAAATTGTATATCTGCATAGTAGAGCCTTCTTCAAGATTGTGTTCTTCAAAGGACATGGTATTATACATTACAAATTATCATAAGCTGTTATAAAACACAATTTGTGTATTTCTAATCTGCATCTTGCATATTATTAGTAAATCATACAAGTGAAATAATATGACTAAACAAACCATGTCAAAACAGAAATGGCTAATGTTCACATTTTGAGATTTCTTTCTTGAACTGGATTGTTTTTTTCACTGACTTAATTGAAATGCCATTTTGGGAGATTAAACAGTGCGGAGTTATTCTGGAAGTGTTTATGAATTAAATCTTCATAACTTAAAAAATTACTTCAGCATTGCTTATGATGATGTATCTTTTACATTCAATGCTAACATTTCACCAATAGTTTAAACATGTCACTAAATGCAGTATTTGCAAAATAATTGATATGAAATTACAAACTTTTTAGCTTTTATAGAGTGGTGTACAAAAATAAAAAATTCTCTCAAATCAAACACGTTTAACAAGATGAATATTCTAAATGTATAATTTTGAAGCTGCTTACAGTGAAGGCATAATCAGATTGAATTAATTAAAGTGGTACTGTTAGCACACACTTTACTTACTTTTGTTGAGTAGGACAATTGTTTCGCGGACCGTTGCCTGCATCCTCAGCTGTTGAACCACTACACTCTTACTGTTAACAGTACCACTTTAATTAATTCAATGAATATTCTATTCTTTTTGTACATTCAAGGCAGACCCAAGGCAAAAGGAATATTTGGAATATCATGTGGGTGGAAGTTTTCTATCTACAGTGTGGTTTTCGTTTTTATCACCAACACTTTCTGTTTGAAGATTGCAAATTCTATTGATTTGTATCTTAATATTATGAAATACAATATTATGATAAGCAAGGAGTGTATGTATCAGTCTTTCACTGGTAGAAAATATTTGGCATTTCTTTTGTAAAGTCCAAGTATTCACAGAACATGGTCATAAAATAAATCAGGTAGCTGTTAAGTATACAGTAATAAAGAAATGGTGCACAAAATTCTTTGTGAAACAGAAACTCTCACATTCTTTTAATTTACTTGCAATGTATGATTCCATATAGGATATTGTAACCATAGTGCAAATTGCCACCAAGCCCTTAGAAGCTCCAACATGCCCAGTTAGGCACAGCTATCGTTTCCATTGGCTGCTCTTAACAACAGCACATACCAAATACAATAGCTGCACAAAGCCCATAGCATCATTCTCCGCTATTTGAGTAATAACTTACTGGAAGGTTCCTTTCAGCAGCAAATCATAACTTCAACATCCAGAACCTTCAGCCTTAAATATGTACATAAGGGGCCAACTGATGAGCAGAGGGATTAGTCAAGAGTTAAAACAGTTAAAGAGTACAGTTAGTTAACATGTTACAGAGCTGACACTTATAGACAGTGACAATGTAGTGTGTTAAGCACAGTTGTGAGCAGTGAATCAGCACATAAGTTGTAATTGTGATCAAGACGTTAGTCAATATGGCAGATCAGTTGTGTTCTGAGTGTGTGACTACAGCGATTCAAGTGTACTTGTGTTACATTGAGTGCCCATTTGAAAATAAATTGTATTAAATAGTAACTGATGTTTTCATTTTTGTATCTTCAAGAAGCAGGATTCAGTAACAGACTGTCAGAGCAAAAAATCACCTTTTGGATTCAGGCCAGCAGTAGTACAACAGTGAAAGCATGAGTACTCACTGCCATAGATTCACTTTCCCTTTCTATTCACGTTCGACAATATTGCTTCTGTCCACAAATCTTCTTACTTGTATATTTCTGGAGTCAACACAATTTTGTTTCTATTAAATATCAATTTAGGGCTACAAAACTTGCTATCTAATGATTGTGATGAGAGATGGAATACAAATTGCTAATCACATGTTATGTAGCATATATAATTTGGACATTTGACTATATTTTATTTGTGCATGCAACATAAAATTAAAGTAAAGTCCTGCATTAACAGCTTTCAAAGATTATTCCTAGTATATACAATGTTAAGCATAGATTCTGTGTTTTACATAAAAAAGTGCAGTTTGATACAATGAATCATTTTATTCCTAAACAATATGCCATAAAAATTGTGCTAAATAACTTTTAATGCCTTTTTTTTCTCCCTTTCAAGTCTTCATTTAGATATAATTAGTTACCATTTTCTCTAAATTAATGTACATAATTTTGTTGGTTAGGATCTAACACATGAAAGATTTCATTAACATCACAAGGAAAGTTGTATGTTCTGCTTGAACTGAAGCTACAAAAAAACAACAAAGATTCACTGCCACCTTTAATGTTCTGTTCAATTATACTCTTAATTGTTAAAGCTTAGACTGTATCTATATATACACCTCCTGAATATAATGCAAATATCAATAACTTTATTAATTATGAAGGTGCTATTGAATGCCATTAATAATTCTTTCATACTTAAATAAATATATCTTATCATTGTGTTTATAATTTTAATACATGTAGTTTCAGATATTGTAAATATAGAAAAATTGCACAGCATTCACCATTATGAATTACAAAGCACTAGGAATAGCAAACGATAGTGAAAATTGTACATTTTCATCTATTAACTTTGTAAAATATCTCCAGAATTTCAAATTAAATAAAAGCCATACCTGAGGAACAATATCATTGTCATCCGCTGATGTTGTGATTATTTCTGGTTGTGCAGAGGCACGGCGAATTTGAGTTGGTGGAACTGCAAGCTCTGGACTGCGAGACTGCCCTCCTGTATCCTCTGGCAAAGCTGACGCCCTTCGTTGACTTCCACCAGGAATACAAATTGTTCCCACTTGGCATTTTGCTACACATTTTTTGTGACAAGTCATGGCACAATCACAACACTGGACAGCATCCTTTAACCAGATCTGAAAAGGTTTTAACGCCCTCGATAGTAAATTATACAAATGAAAAATCTTGATGATTACGGTATGAGCGAATGTTTGTCACATAATGATAGCGAGTATAGGTCATGAAGCGAGACATTAATAAATTTTGCACATAGGGGAAGTTGCTTCTCTTTCCCTCCCTCTCTGCAACAGCTGAGAGAGGTAATAGAGATGTCAGCTTGGCACAAATAACCTTATTACAACAGTATTAAACAATTATTGCAGTTCACATGAAAGTAATTAGCACATATCAATAGTTACAGTGAAATAATTTTGTTATAAAAGATAATTTTTATACATATGTAATATACCATTAACAATACGTAAAGCATGAGAAGTGTTTTGCTTGAAGGAATGTTGCTATGTTTATTTTTGATTACATTTCACCTTATCACACAATGAGTTGCAACCATGAACATAACCAATATTACTGACCATATGTTTCTACAGCTCCTCAATCCCACTCATTGCACCATCATCTTCATCTTCATAACCACCACCGATATCATTGGCATCACTGTCTTCTCCCAAGTTAACAATGTGTTGGTGTTTATTAGCATAAATACTAAAAAATGCTGTACTAAAACTAGCGCTAGCTGTTCACTTCTTCGTGAACAGAAACATTTTGACTTCTGTGCATATATGTTAGCGCAATTTCTCCCACCATCAGCCTTTCAGGTAAAGAGTTGCTACCTGCACAACTTAATGTTTTGCTCTTATCTCGCCTCAAAACCTTCTTCACATTAAAATTACCTATAAGTAAGTTACAACATTTTATGCAATCTTAGCATTATAAATTAAAGGAAATGAATCATAAAATAATTTGACATCAATAGTTGACACATGAGAAAGGATCTCCACATGTATTTTTCTCTGTACATTTTATTTATTATTTGGCATGCTGAGGCAATAAATAGGACAGCCACTTGTAGGAAATCCATGGGAGAGAACTGAGCAGGTGTTACAGCATATTGGTGTTGGCAATTGCCCTCCATGGTAGCCTCTAATACCCAAGGTTGAAGGTTCAATCTTGGCACAGGGTGATGGATTTTTTTGGATGTAAAAATCCTTAGCATGATGTATGATCTGAAGCTTTCAAGGCAATGGTTACTGATGAGTGCTTCTCGGGGTGATCTGCCGTGACAAGTTTATAAAATTCTCCAAGCTTTCGGCCATGGTGCATGACTTACTTTGGAAGGGAAGTAAAACTGTTGGTACCGTGTAATGTTTATTTGCACAAAAGAACCCCACACTCTGAAAGAGAAGGTCTCTAGGAAAAATTCTGCTATTTTCACATCTACAAGTCACGATTTAGTTCTACGGTACCATCTAAGGGTGAGAACTGATCCCTTATCACAAAGTACACATAGTGGCAAAATTGTGAATTAGAAATTTCACCTGATCTAAGAAGCATCATTAAGTGTTCCAAATTATGGAGCATGGCATGATGGAACATCAACCACCCAAGCCAAGAACCCATAATACACAATATTTGGTACAGTACAATCTTTAAAAAAAAAAAAAAAAAAAAAAAAATGCTTAACACTATAAAGCACTATGCTGGAATCCTGAAAAAGCAAAGAGTGTACCAGCTGAAAAGGGTATAGCAGAGAAATCATAAGGATAGATTTAAGAAGTTTATGAGCATTTTTCTTCTATCTTTCATAGATGTGAGGAATACAACTATGTAATATATATATATATATATATATATATATAGATATTTGGTAACAAGGTGGTGGGCGAGAAAATCATGGTTTATGGTTGAAATAAAAGCTGTCACTTGTGGAATGTTCCCTCTATTTCAAAAGTTGGTTACAAACGTGCTACTGCAACATAAGAGCGATATGAAGTTTTGCATATCTGCAGCATGAAGGCATCAAATAAAAATGGCTCTGCTTATACTTGGATGAAAGCATAAAAGAAAACAAATTTTGTAAGCTAAATGTTTACTGGTTATGCAATTAACTGCAAAAAACTTCACATGCTTATTGAATAATTCAGTGAGTAAAAATAAAAAAAATTAATATTCCCACAAACAAACTAATACGAAAATAGCAAAGTTCAAAAAACAAAAACACTTCAAAGATATTACAAAATTCACACAGCAAAAAACTAAAATGAGCTTCAAAAAGTTTACTTTACACCCAAACATTCACTATAAACCCCACCAAATTCCACATCTTCAAAAAATATATCGGCTACTTAGCTCCACAAAATAATTTGTCTAGAAAATCTGAAGAGTTCCATTCACATGACTTTCACTACTCATTCTGCTACAAATTATGCTTACAGAAGTTTATTCTTCTCTCTGCTTCAAGCTAATCGAGATAAAAATGAGCAGAAATGGTCTTATAAGTAGAGGGGAAAAACAGAATAGACTAGGCTAAAGCAATAGTTAATTTTTTTAAACGCTGGTGCTAATGTGACTGAAATTTGGTTGTTTTGCCTGGCCAAGAGTTCATCAAATTTTTTATGAATAAGGGATTTTAAATTTGAAACCAATAACAAAGAACATTATGGAAATGATTAACTCCACAAAAAAATGTATGTGACAAACTGTGTGTTTTAACTAAATCTATATTTTTTGTCTAATAAGTTTTTATATTTTTTACAGTTTACCAGTTATGTAAAAGTCTAGAATGAAGAGAACTTCAGATGCTATTCCCAGAAAATTCCAGATATGTTATATTTGTCATATAAATATCTCACTGTATTTATTAATTTATTAGAGCCATTTTTTAAAAAAATCAAAATTTTTTAATTTTTCCCATAAAGAGTAGTTTGGGGTGGAGGTATTTTCTTGAAAATTGTGTCATATCCTTGGACGATGCTGAACTTAAATATCAAGTTTGGTGTTTAACTGATTTAGTTTTTGAGTTATTATATTCACAAACACAGGACCATTTTTTAATTTTTTTTTTTTAATTTAATTCAGGGGACCCTAAAAATTGTATTTCTGGTGAAATCTTTGTATGTACTGAATTTTTGGTTGGAATGCAATACCTTCTCTACGTATGTACTAAGTAGAGAAAGTAAAAATTACTCTGCAGAATAACTATACTGCAGAACTAAAGAGCAGGAGTTTACCAAATCCATTGCTTAGTATGTAAAAAAATCTATATAGAAAAAACAAAAAGAAACTTAGAAACCAGACTTAAAGAACACTTGAGACACATCAAACACAAACAAATGAAGAAATCTGTTTTGCACCACTTCTGGACCAACATCATAACTAACACGGAACTTTACACTCTTAAAGCACACAAAATGCACAACAGAGCTGGATATTAGGGAAAATATTTTAACCATGAACATAAACACTGCTTAATGAATTTTAATTGGCTGCCAACAAGTCAGCTATTGAAGTACATCACTCTACCACTAGATGTCAACACAAACCACCAATACACAATAAAGGTCAACAACAGAACCCAGTTGGTCGATGATGATATACCAAAATACATCCAGAAATGACATTGTCACAAAATATTTACATATACGGTTAGAGATGATTTATAGAGCTAATTACAATTTAGGTTTTAAACAATGGTCCATAAATTCATTGAGTAAAATGGCCTATTTATTAGTCAGTTGTAAACACATACATTTAGTCTATTAATGACAACTTGTGCTGCATATGATGAGGGCAAATAGTTCACAAAACTGGTCAGACAAAAAAAAAGTTAAGTGTTTCTATTTGGACCCAAAGTTTTTTACATAAATAAAGTTTACATAAATAAAATATGTATTTACACTCAAATGTGATTCACAATGCTTACTCAACTTTTTCTTCACATTACATATTTACATTTGTCCTATAAACTGAGTCCTTCACACAAACTAAAAGTAGCTCAGTCTTAATAAACACTACTTACAAATATCATTGTGAATAAATACAACATTTACTGATGATGCTCTGCCAGAGATTCTTTCAGTAGTTTAGACATAGCCTCCAGCACAAATAGCAAACATTCATGTTTCCTCTTGAACCTGGCCCATTTAGTCAGTATAAGTTCACCAGTTTGGGAAAATTTTCCAAGTGCATAGGTACCCTATCAGCTCAGAGCAACATTGAACAGCCAATAATGGAGTCCACTGAAAACGAAGGCCTTTGGTCATTGTTGGACATTGAGAGGCAAAGCCCACCAGAGCGGAAGAGTAGAGATATTTGCCTCAAAGAGTAGAACCCTCTAACTACCAACCACAGAAATAGAAGCCTAAAGGCAATAGCCATTCTAACAATCATTAAGTTTAGAATAATATCTATTTGATATGTAATATATTTCCATCCTTTATAATTACATTATGACACAATGTAGACTATTACCTGAAAGTGTGCAAGAGAATGTTGAGATTTTTATATTATTAAAATGATTGTGCTTTTTCACATTTTGCCAATTTTAATTTTAAACTTCTCATAATTTTCTTAATATAAGTTTCCCTTACTTAATTTAGTTAAGTTTACATTTGAGATAAATGGAATATGACACGATGTTGATTAATTAAATTCAGAATATTCACCTTTTTGCCACAAAATTCACATTGTGTAGTTCGGTGAAAGTGTGTTCTTATAAAATTATGCTGCTTTTGCTGCTGCAGATCTGGCGTTGAAGGGCTAGGTCGAGGCAGCAATAACTGAGGTGGTGCAATTTTAACAGGACTAAGAGTTGGTCTAGGAGGAGGAACAACTGTGGTATGGCCTGAGAAGAGGAATGATAGCAGGACATCTCCATAACAGAGACAAGGTTCGAAACCGGAATATCCTGATAATTTGTGGTTGCGACTGAAACAAGAAACATATGCACCACATTAAGTTTATGTTACTTGGGAAAGCATATTTCATAAAGAGCCTTCATTTGGATACATGGCCATATTACAGGATATTGCTTACCCACACTGCATTGTTTCTAACTATTCTGTTCTTTGCTTTCCCTCCTCTCTGTGTGTTGGCTAATCAATTGATGAGAAATCAATGTGGTACAGAGGTTAATGTATTGTGAAATCACATGTTTCAGTGTAATTACTGGGTATCAGTGAGAAATTATGTATATCTTAGTACACACAATCTTCATGTAAAATTGCAAAATTAAGCAGTTTTTCATGCAGTTAAAGATCGTCCATAGCTAAAACTCCACTTCCATTTTCATATATGATGATTCTGATGTAAAAAGCTCTTGTAAAGAAGTGAGAGGACACTTTATATACAGATTCTCCACTGTTTGTTTGCCTCAAAGAAAATAGATTTAGAGAAAAAAACCTGTTCTTCTTAAGAAGTTAAACATAAGTTTCCATGTTCTAAAAGTGGAAAAATTCTATATTGGAGAAAGATTAGAACAAAGTATGATAAAAAAAAATCTGAGAAAGCTTGCAAAAGAATCAGAAATTCCACAAACCCTGCTTGGAATGCATTAAACTTTTAAATTAAAACCCTATAAATCAGGGTCTGCAATCAGGCAATAATAAAGTAAAGTTAATTTTTGCAAATTTCTGTTAGATAATGTTGTTCACTCTATTGACCTGCATTGAATTTTACATACTTAGCATAGTTTAATTTATATGGTCATGAAGAATTAATGCACATTTTCTTAAAAGGTGCGACATGCATGATAGCACAAGAACATTATTTCTAACATCTATGTAATAATTTGGATGAAAAATCTATGCATTTACTTTAGGGTCTATAAATATTTAACTCTGCTTGCAGTGTGCTTCAAAGTGCCAAAACAATCATTGTTAGAGTGGCCAAATGTCCAAACAAAGGCTCCGTCTTAGGTTCCTGTAGAACTTAAGTGAATACAAACACTTGTAATTTATTTCATTCATTTGCATGCCCATATATTTCATAAATATCTCTTATACACAAATAACAAAATGAAAATTTGCAAACACAGTCTAGGTTCATATAAATATTATCTTAAAAGCTCCTATATCATTAACTAAGATGATTTGTATCTTATTAAAATTAAGAAGAGAAAAGCTCTAATTTGATACATTACACAATTTGGTGTACCAATGACCTCATCACTTAATTTATCTGTTATACTGTATTATTTATGCAGGGTGGCCAAGATAAAAAGTGTTATATTGAATGTCATATTTATATCTGTGTTATAATGAACATCATATTTAAATCTAATTGTGTGCTGTTTGATATTTCTTGATGATAGTGGGGCGCTCGAGCAGGGTCCCATGATGTTGAGCAGCCATTGTCAGTTGAAGCTTATTATGAATACAATTTTGCAGAATTTTGTTTTCAATTGAACAAAGAGTGCTTATTGTTGAAACTTATTTTGATTGTAAATCATTGATAACGCTAAATGAGAAAAAGTACCCACAAACAGTTGCTCCTGCAAAATGTGTTGTGCAGAAAGTGATCAGTAAATTTAGAGCAATAGGTTCAGTCGCTAACGCCATTGTAACTATGTACAGACAGTGTGTTCACTGGAAAATGTTCAATGTGTTTAAGCAACTATGGTAAGAAGTACATGAAAATCAACTTCTATCACTTCAATAAATATCAAACGATTGTCTTGTCAGAACATGTTTAAGCAGTCTCAAATGCAATCATTCAAAGTAAGGATGATGCAAACATTGCAAATTTGGATTACGCAAAATGACAACATATTGTGAATGGTTTACTCATGCATGTAACTGATGGTTATCTGGATCCAACACTATTTCATCTCAGACAGAGCAGGTGTGTGAACTCTAAAAACACACATTACTGGTCAACAGACAATCCCAGGGTATGCTTTGATGCACCTCTGCATGACATGAAAATAGGTGTTAGGTAAGTGGCTTCAAACTAACAGATTCTAGGCCCTATTTTCTTCAATTCCAATGTGAACTCTGCAAGTATATTGATGTTTGGAGGAAGTATCCAAGAATGATGTAACAAAATTGTTGCGAGCATACACAGCTAACGGTGGAAGAATGGCAATATGCATTTTTTCAGCAAGATGATGCTACAGCACATATTTAAAGGTTTTCAATGTCATATGCCCATGAAGCTTTTGGAAAAGACCATACAGTTCCCAAAGGCTTATGGCTTTCCAGATCGCCCGATTTGTCTACCTGTGATTTTTATTTGTGGGGTAGTTTAAAGAGTAAAGTGAAAAGTAACAACATGCATACAATTGATGAGTTGAAAACAAACATTTGCAATGCGATTACAGAAATCATATCACATGAATTGGCAAAAGTTTTCACAAATTTGACATGTGTATATGTAAGCACATGGTGAACAGTTTCAGCACCTCCTGGAAACTATTAACCTACTGAATGTTCAGTCCAGTACATGTTCATTGCTCTTCAAAATAATAATAATTATAATAATAATAATTAGAATACTAATAATAAGAAGAACAACAACAAGAATAATAACAAGAGTTAGAATAATAACAAGAATAACAATAATAAATCACACTAATAATATTTACCATCCTGTATTTTACATAATAATAATAATAATAATAATAATAATAATAATAATAATAACAATAATAATAATAACAATAACAATAATAATAATAATAATAATAATAATAATAATAATAATAATGAAGATGATGATGATAATAATTCATTATTCTGGAGAGCATTGTCATGCTCTTTTATCTTGGCCACCCTATATACGCCAGTCATTCTGCTATTCATATAACATTGCTTATAAAAATTATGTCTAGGAATAATATAAAATTAAACAAAAATACAATAACCTGCAGAAACAACACTCAATGTTAAGTATAATAAAGAAGCAACCATTGTTGGGAAGTGCCTACTAAAAACTATTTTGCAGAGATGCAGATGTGGGGAGGAGCATCAACTTGCAAAGATTATTTTATAATATAATGATTTCTGAGTCAAGTTAACAAGTGTAATTGCAGACTTTTACTTCACTATTCATCATTGGCCCATATTTCTTCAAAGAAGACTATAATGGAATTTATTTTTTCTGATACAACAAATGCAAAAATGTACTGCCTACAAAAAGATACTAATCAGGTTCTTCACATCCTACTTCTAAACTGTGGCGGATTCCTACAGGGATGCTAATGGTTCAATTTCTCTAAAAGACAGCTGGGATGACCATCTGTTGGGTGGACTTTTCACACGTGTTTCATGCTTAAATATCACTTTCATCACTGCTATCTCTTTCGCTAACACACTGTTCCATATCATTGCCTTGCACTGAACCACGATGCCTCAGAACTGCCACTTTCATAAGCTAATTCTTTCTGAATAGCGACTCATTTGTAATCTCAATTTCTGATTACACACATTTTGTTCATGCTCTAAAGGCCCTGCATGACCTATGGTCACGTATACAGTACTGTCTAGCTAAACAACCATCCGAAGCTGGAAACGCATCTGTTTATTTTTAAGACCATCACATAATAACAAATGAGTGCAAGTGCTAGAACACCTCTAATGTGTCTCAGGTCCTCTCTAAAAGGAAATTAACTATAACCTTCCAAGAAAATTAAGATGCATACCATCAAAGGGTATCAAAATGCAAATATAACTTCACTATACCTTACTACGATATACAGTGGGAATGCCATTTAAATCCACTATGCTTTACTACGATACCGGAGCAAAGGGTTAACCAAAGTCAAATCTGATCATGTTTAAATGATCCTCAATCAACAACAATTTTATTAGGACTTATGCACATGGCCATAGATGCATGTTGCAGTATTGTAAGCTATTGTTGGTTTATCTTCCAGTAAATTTTCTGCACATTTTCACAAACTGTTTCAATACAATTTGTTTCAAATTGTGAATTTGATGTTAACGCTATGAACATTAAGTAGGCAGTGGTTTTTCAGATTGCAGTGTAACCCATAGTATTGAGCAATTTACAGTTTGTGCTTAACTCTTACAGAATCCCTACCATAAAAATACTTGATCAACTTAAAACTTGGAAAAAATTGCAATCCAACATGTTTCATTCTGGTTTACATCCTGTGCTTTAAAACTTAAAGATAATTGATATATAAACAGTTCATTTTCTTAGAAATGAGTCCAACATTCCATTTAGCACAAAACCCCATTAGCAACTTCTCAAATGGGGATGTTTTACTATATACTGCATACCTGCCAACCTCCTGAAATTAAACCTCTAAACTTTTCTTAGCCACCAAAGTATATTAATTTTGCAATGACATGAACTTTAGAATTGTTAAAAAATTACACATGCAATAAGTTGGAATTATTTTTTTTAGGAATCCTGGAAGTATTGATAGTACTGCTTCTTTCTATTAACATACCAACATTTTCCCTGGTATCATTTTAAATGTATTAAAATAAGGAACACCACTTCAGAGGCTTTACACAGATCTCTAGTCCATATTTTATCCTTCTTAACATGAACTATACACAAAACCATCACAAAAATTAAATTCTGAGGCAAAGAATGCAATTACAATAAAAAATTTACATGAGAGCTGACTTTAACTGTATGAAATTTAAATTCCGCAGCAAAGAATGCAATGATAACAATTTACACGAAAGTTGACTTTACAGTTAACAGCATCCATGACAATATTTACACTCATTTAGTGCTAGTTTTGAGAGGCACAGATAAGCCCTGGTCTATCATAGCACTATATACAAATTATTAGAGTAAATTTAGTCAGTAATCTTAAGTTAAAATATAATGTAATAGAATATGTTTTGTCATGCCCTAGTGAAACTATGCCACACTGAATCTGCCCAAAAAAGCTGTAAAATCGCAAGACACACAAGGTTGATTTGGAAAGTAAGTTCCAATCTTGGAATGAGTGGCACTTGCCTCACCAATTTTGGTTCAGGATGCTCCCAGCAGCATAACAATAAGGTTGCCTTTGGCCATTTCTCTCATCAAGACAGGTGTTTCAAATGTGTGCAGCAATAGAAAATCCTGCCAAGTGTGAGGTACACATAGTAGTACCATTTCAGTGGGCAAAACAAATGACACCAGCAGAAATTCATCATGAGATTACTGAAGTGTACAGGAACATTTTGAGTGACAGTAGTGTTCAACATTGGTGTCGTGCAGTCCACGACCTAATGTCCGGATGAATAATGAAGTGGCTGATCTCTGTTATGAATGATCGAGTTGTTACAAAAGAGGATGAAGTGGTCAGCAAGAATCTCCATTTCACACAAATTTGTCCTACTGTCCCGTATGAAGTAGTGACACAAAGGTATTGTAAGTTTTGTGCTCATTGGGTGTCAAAACTTCTGTATGAAGCCCAAAAGAATACCAGGATGGGAGCAGCAATACCATTTCTTCAGCACTACCAGATGAAGGTAAGACATTTCTCAAATCAGATTGTCACTGAAGATGAGACATGGGTTTCCAAACATTTTCAAATCAAAAGCTCATGGCTACTGTCTTTTGGGACAAGAAAGGTGTTTTAGTGGTGGATTTCATGGCACAAGGAACAATAAACATGGACATGTACTGCAACCCACTAACCAAACTGAGGAGAGAAATTCAGAACAAACAACATGGCATGTTGAGTTCCAGCATTATTTTGATCCATGACAGTGCTCAAACGCATTCTTCTATAAATCCTCAAAACTCTCTTACGACGGTTGTGGTGGCATTCACTGTATAGTCATGATTTGGCTCAAAGTGACGTCCACCTTTTCCCAAACATTAAGAAATGGTTTGGATTATAGTGGTTTTAAATGGATGAGGAGCTCAAGGAGAGTGTCAATGAGTGGTTACATTCACAAGCAGCAGAGTTTTATGCAGAAGGGATTTCAAAGTTTGTGAAGCGGTATAACAAATGTTTGAGTGTGTATGGAAATTATGTTGAAAGCTAATAAAAGTTCCAACAATAAAGTATTTTCTGGAAAAAAAAGAAAAGAAATATCAGAAATTACTTTCTGAATCACCCTCATATGTTTTGTCTTGCTCCTATGAAAATCTATAATACTAAATCTGCCCACAAAAGTGCAAAATCCTCCTTTACTGTAAAGTGTACAAACAGCTCTGCTCCTGTACATTTTACGGAGAAATTGTAAAAGTTGGCCAGTATTATTAAAAATGTTTGCATGCACCAAATACAAAACAAAACATGCCTTAAGCAAACAAAAAATCCTATTAGGCATCACCTTGTGGCTACGTTTGGCTCTGGAGGTAGCAGGAAGAAACTTTTAACATGATGACCTAATTTGGTGTTGTTGCACTCTGAAGCCACAGAACTAAGTGGAATGCTTATATGGCCAAGCAGAACATCTCGACCCAAGTCAGCTTTTGGCTGCTTTACGGTTCCAACAGACTCATTCCCTCCTGATTTGCTCCACACACTTATATTTAAGTACCGATGATTTTCATGCAGTTGAAAATTTAAAGTTTCCTCAAACACTAAAATCTGAAAACAAAAACCAAAATTATATACATGAAGAAAAGTTTTTGGAAGGAGATATACAAATTAAGAGCATACAGCAGCAAGATGGTTTTAGTAATTTAAGTGAAAAAATTTGCTTTATAAAAAACACATCTCCAACTGTATAGGAAAACTTAATATGCTTGGAAAAACAGGGGGATGAGAGAGATGTTTGAAAGAATATTTCCACTTTACTTAGACAGCATTTCATTGGATCTGGGTTAAAGAAAATTATTTAGATATGAAACGCATGGTTTGAATAGAGAATTGGGCATATTGTTTACCAGTGGCAAATAATGGATTAACTGGATTAGGAAAGCCTTTAGGAAAAGCAAGAAAGAAATGGTAAAGTAAGATGCATGTACCTCAGAAAGATGACAGGTGAAAAAAGAGGAATAAATTGGATTTCTAATATACAAATTTCCTGGTGAAGTGTTTAAGATTTAGGGTGAGCAGTCAGCTTGAATAAATATTTTAGAATTTTTATACTTACCTGCAACAGTTAAGGACAAGTTAGGTTAAATTTGATGACCATATCTTAAAAATTAATAAATTCATACAATAAAATAAATTCATTCACAATAACATTTTTGGAGTGAATAACAAGTATTCTTGATTAGTATACATTTTTAACAATCTCTTTTCAAAGCTTTTACCCCTTACTTTACAAAGCATAAAAGTTACAACAAATTTTTTACAGTTAGAACCAGCTGACAAATTCAACACCACAGCTGGGATTTGAACATGGTTCTCCCTGTAGCTCTCTTTGTGGTTGCTCTAACTATTGAACTACTGTGATGTCGGTAGGACATCCAATCCTCCAACTGTTTTTTTACCCAGTCAACCAACTGGTAAGTTTCATAACTTCTGAAAACACCTTAATGGCAGAGTCCAGAGGTATGAATGTGAGAGCAATGAGTGTGTGTTTAATACTATAAAACTGTTGAAACCAATATTAACAAATCTTACAGTTTAGCAAACAAAACATCAGCAATTGTTTCTATAGAAAAGCGCCAAATATGACCATAAAAGTTAAAAGGTGCTTATAAATGAAAACATTAAAAAAACAAATAAATAAAAATGGTTTCAACCCCTTACTAACAGCAATGGTGATCGCATGGCCATGAGGATTGTGAAATGTCAGCATTAATGTAATAACAAGAAATGTAAACATATATACCTGATCAGGGGGTAATTCTTTTGTTTTGCAAATTTGAAGGTAGTTTTCTGATGAGATATCCAGCCCTTCATCTTTATTTACAGAACTTTTACTATCTTTGTGTTTGTTGGAACACGATATTTTTTGCTTATGCTCAGGACTTGAATGGGATGAACGTGAGAAAAGACTGGGCCTCTTGGCAGGTGAGCCTGAAAATTAAATAAATACATATTTTATTAATTAAAATTTAGTTGAGTGTTACAAAATCGACTCAACTAAATTTTAATTGTTAAAACACATCACTGTCTCAAAGTCCACCATATATCAGGACATATTTTATTGTTATCTAGCATCAATAGGAACATCTGGAATGACAACGTAAATTACAATAATTGCAGCAAGGTTAACATGGGAAAATATGTAAAACAATAGCCATAACAATAATATATTCAACATACAGCTTTTGAGCAAACAGTAAAAAATTTCTAGACTGAAGAATACAAAAATGGTTATATTAAACTTCTATAACTTACCTTTTCTAAGAATTTTATTCTTTTTGCATCTAATCTTAGACCTTTAAAGGGTATGCATAAGCAACTATCAAAGAAGTTGATCACTAAATGTTATGCTATTTCAAGAGCATACACTTACAGAGTTTGGAATTTTCATCTACTACATAAAGAGCGTAATGCAATAAAAATCTGTGTTCCATTCACATGACTTTCTCTACATTTCTGTAGCAAATTATTATTAAAAAGCTTATTCCTCTCTACTGCATGCTAACTGAGATAAATATTAGCAGAAATGATCTTATTACCTGCTTTCTCGTAAGTAGAAGGGAAATAAGGGAATACACTAGCTAAAGGGATAGTCAAAAGCGGTTGCCATATGGTTGACAAATTCCTGTATGAGAAAAGTTCAAAGTTTTTAAAACTGAAACCAATAACAAGAAATATCTCAGAAATGGTCAACTCCATAAAAAAAATGTACCTGAACATAAATTGTGTGTTTTAGCGAGATCTACATTGTTTGTGTAGTAAGCTTTTGTCTATCTCTTACAGTTTACCAGTTATGCAAAATTCATCCACATTAAAGAGGTTACTTCCAGAAAATTCAAGATATACATTTTAATTGTCATGTAAATATCTTTAATATACAGCATTTTAATTACAGTCGATAGAGCCATTTTTGAGAAAATAAAAATGTTCTAATTATTTTTTATGTACAGAGTAGTTTGGGGGGAAGAATTTTCAACAAATCTTTGGGTCAGATCCTTTGAAGATAATGAACTTAATACAAAGTTTGCTATTTTACCGACTTTTCATTTTTGAGTTATTGCGCATGCACGCACGCACCCACCCACCCCCACACCCACACACGGACCTTCTTCTAAAAATGCTTTTTTGAATAAGGGGACCCTTATGACCCTGACTAACACATAATGCTTACCTTATGAGTACTGAAAATAGGTCACAAAACAATGTTCCAGTGACAGAGGTTAAAAAGGCCTTGCTTCCAATCCTAAGTTCCTAGGTTCAAATCTTACATTGCTTGTCATTTTTTTATGTTTACTACGTTAATTTTATCAGTGGATATGTAAAACATAATATTGCATTAATATAACTTTAGCATTTGAAGTTATGGATACTATGCATACAAAAACATAATTCTACTAACACTTATGTTAAATAAAAAAAAATGTGTAAATAAACTATTATCTTCTAAAAAACACATAAAATAAACGTAATTAATATTGGGTATATGAATCCTCAACCTGTATAAATGTGTACGAGAAACTACAAGATCTCAGGCTGCTTGAATTTGTAGCTAGAAGTCATCTTTTGTCCTTCCCATCTACAGGTAAATTGGAATGCAGCTCCCTTTTTACCTCAACCCACACATTCTCACATTCTACCACTCTGATATTCTGCCTCCCCCAAAACCAATTTTAAACGTTTTGAGATGTGTGGACAGGATGATTATCCTATACAAATTCACAATTCCATCAGGATATCTCATCCTCACGGGAATCAAAATATTATTGAGTATTACCATGTATTGCATACTGTTCAGTGGATCATCAAACTGCCACAGCACAACTAGACTGACCTTGATCTCCAGCTGCAACATGATACGCAACAATGATGGAATATTGTGTTAACAGAGTATTTTGCATCTTTGGATGATAGACAGTAAGTCACCTTTCCCTCAGTTCCTACCTCCCAAAAAAAAAAACCAAAACAAATTTGCCCAAAATTAGATTCCTAAACATGTTGCAAAACACTGTTTTCTTAACAATATTTTTAGTATTTCTTCATACCATACAGATTCTCCCCCCCCCCTTTTTTTTTCATTGATAGAAAAGTGCTTGTGCTTGTGCCTGATGCATTTACATACCATTCTGCACACCACATGCTTTCATGTGAAGCACATTGCTGTTTGATAGAATTAACCCTTAAAAAGCATCATAATCACCATCATATTATTAAATGTACCGAATGTCATGTATGAAATAGGTATGCCTAAAATAAATAGCTGCTATGTGTTGATTCACCATCATTAAGAGAAGGGCAAAAAAAATTGCTACATGCAAGAAGCGAACCTGCGACCCTCAACAGAGGAGTAACTTATATTTTGCCACAATTCTATAGTGAACACGGTTGGATAAAATTCCTGTCCTACACATGACTTGTGTGAAAAAACAATTAAATCAATAGCAATTGACCATAATAGTTGGCTATACTATGAATCCTGGGACTAAAAGCACTTACAACATTGTTAAGTCGCCACTGGGGTTGTCATCTCAAAGGAATTTGAGATTACCTTGTGGTTTACTGGGAAATATGCAAGGCAGTTGAGAAAGTCAATGCTATGCTGGCATGTTGCCATGGTACCTCAGTGGTAGAGCAACTGGCTAGAGATCGGGAGATCCATGGTTCAAATCCTGGCTATGGCTTTGAATTTTTCAGTCTGACTCTACCTATCCAACCTGATCTTTTATTTGACAGTTCCACAAATCTTGCTTCTGGAGTGCAAAATAATAATACATTTTTTTTGATACATTGCATTCATATAAATTCCTTTAACCCTTCTTAAACAAATTATTTTTACAAAAGATATCTCTTATCTACTTCATGCTAATTGAGATAAACATCTGGAGAAATAATTTTATTACATGCACCCTTGTAAGTATAAGGGAATTGTGGAATACAGTAGGCTTAATCTACTGTCAAACATTTTAAGAGCTGGACACTATGTGATGGTTTTGAAGTTATGCCCCCCTTACACAATCAAGGAAAAAGAAGCAAAAATGAATATCAAGTAATTTTGAGAAAAGTAAAAGTATTTGAAAATTCAAACCAATTACAAAGAGGAATATCCTGAAAATGGTTAGCTTATATTTCACGCCCAATTTAGAATGGGACGCTAAGAACCACAGCAGTTAAAGAGGGTCCATAAATAACACGCCATTTGGTTAACTTAACATAACAAATTGTGACATAAATTGTGCACCAAGATGAGTACTAGATTTTTTGTATTGATTTTAAAAGTATATATACAAATTATTTTAATGAAGATTCAAGAAATGGAAGTGTCTCAACACAAGTTTATTTAAAATTTCTAAGTATTCAATGAAAAGTGCTGTTTCATTGTTTAGAATATCACAAATTATGATAGCCTGTTGAAACGCCTGCACAGAATTGGAATTACTTCTTTCCACTTTGTCTCTGTGTTCTCTATGGATAATAATGTCAAACTCTTCATCCAAACTCACATCATCTGGAAAAGACTGGAAGCAACAGAGTAAATGACTGCATTTCCAACACCTTTTGTGTAGTAATATTTTGTCTCTCTTATAGTCTACCAGTTAGAGAAACATCATTCAGAGACTACCTTCAGAAATTTCAAGATGTAATAAAGGATGATCATAAGTTTTTTAAGGTCATAATCTATCACGTGAGAATTTAATTTTATGTTCTTCTATTAGCTTAACAAACATGCCACACTAGTTTCATTGTTGGTGCTCCTCCCTATGAGAGGTGAGCAAACAGTCATGCTCAGTATCACTTTCTGCCAAAATGGAGATGACAGAATAAAATTGAAATTCTGCTTTCACCTCAAAAAATCTTCAGCTGAGGCCTATGCAATATTACAGGGCCCTATGGGAAGTCTGTTCTTCACTACAGTTTGAAGATGTTTCATTTTTTAATGAGGGGTGACAATTAATTTCAAAGGAAGCTGTTCCAGTGCTCCAGTAACTGATCTTGCAGAAGAAAACACCAACACCTTGCTGCTTTTTTTTTTTTTCTTAGATAGGATTGATAGAGAACCTTATGAGTACTTTCTGAAATATTGAACATTTCAGTGGGTGCCACCCTGACAAGAGTGACAGAAAATTTATATATACATGTTTGTACATGCAGTTGAAGTTGATGTTCAGAGGTAGATCTGGAGTTTGTTTCACAGGTAATAATTGCTGTTGATGAAACTTGGCCTGAGAGCAAACAGCATATGTGGAAATCTACTTCATCACCAACCTTATAAATCAAAGATGATTGCTTCTGCTGGGAAAGATATGGTAATCTTATTTGTTTGTATTAATGGAATGTTTATCAGGATATTGTACCTGCACACACATCAATAACTGGATAATGCAAGTGGGATGTCCCAAAAACTTTACAAGTTCATATCATGTGCAAAAGACTACATATCCATGAAAACAGATTGGATGCTGCATCACGATAATGTATGGCTGCATATTGCAAAGGTTATTACAGGATATCTTGCAAAAATAAATGTGAAGGGCATCATCACCCACCCTATAATCTGCATTTAATCTCAAGTAACTTTTCTCTATTTCCTAACCTGATGAAACAACTTTGTGGGTGGCATTTTCCATCATCAGAAGCAAAAGGGAAGGTTGTGGAGGCAAAATGGTTAAAAAAAATGGTTTTTAGAATGTCTTTGCAGACTGGCAGGAAACACTGGGACAGATGCTTCACATCCAAAGGAGACTATTTTGAGAAGTGCCATCACAATTATGAAGATGAGTAAAGGAAAGCTGCCAAAAAAAAATTAGATCATTCTTTACGAGATATTTTTGAGAAAATAAAAGTCTTGAAAATAGGTTCCATGGATTTTCTTGTGCAAATCTTTGTGTTGCTCCTTGAAGAATACAACGTTTTGTCTTTGGTCTCTTCGCCCCCTTTCTTGAGTGCATGGACCATTTCCAAATCTGCTGTTTTTTTATTCAGGAAGTCTCAAAACATTATTTCTGGTGAAATTACAATCCATCATAATCCAAATCCAGATCTATAATTAACCCTTGACAATAAGGCTTGTAGGAATTTAATGCTGCATTTTATTTTTGTTCAATGATATCTTCTGGTGATCAAAATGGCTGCCTAGTGAGATTATTACTATGATTCAGTATGCTCAATGCATTTGAAGAGTTTAGATTTTACTCAAATATTAGGAGAATTTACTTATAGTGAAGCTTGCATGTGAATACCCACTAGAATTCAAGATAAGTATTTTGCCATTTCATTGGCTGTATAAACCTTTGTTAGTAAGAGAAACAACTTGGAAAATTAACTAATAGCTACATATGCCTTTAAAGAGAAAGAAGATGGCAACAATCTATTATAACCGTTGCAGGCAGCATTCTGGAAGAAATATCCAGCTGTGACTTGTGATAGATGCAATTAGTAATCAGATGTGAAGTCCACTGTAAGATACTTAAATAATTCCTCTACATAAAAAGAAAGTTACTTTTGGATTTTTTAGTATTTTTAATGTAAAATAAAGCAATAAAAATTATGAATGTTTATCTTTCATGCATGCTCAATATATTTTTACCTGTCTAGGGTTGATCATGTTCATTGATATATGTTACATCCTTCTTAACGAAGGTTTATGTAAAGCTCTTTTAAACTGGCATTACTAGAAATCCAAATGAACTTACCTGGCACAGAAGCTGGACTTGAGCTGCTACTGTCACTTTCTGTCTTATCTCCTGAACCTCTCCGCTGTCTGAGTCCTGAGTGGGTTATCACAGGTGAACCAGGGAGTGAATGCTGTTTACTATCACCGTCATTATTTACAATTTCAGTCTCTTGCTGTAACACATACAGCCTCAATAAAGTTAGTTACAATGCACTTCTTGATTTAACAAGGAGACACTTACTGATATTGATATAAAATAATTACGATGCAAACGTCAGCTGTAATCAATACTTACTGCACCAATTTTAGCTGCCCATATCAGTAATTATATATGTTGGTGAACCTTATAGACAGTAATGTAATAATAAATAGGACAAGAAACAAAGGTATAACATAATGAATATTCCATTTTATTTAGCTGTATGTACCTATTATTAAGAATGTTTGCGGGTCTTGGTGTAGGAATCTGTTTAACATAAATGTAAATGAAAATATGCACATTGAATATATGATGCAGTTGTGCAGTTAGAAGTTGAGCAGCTTGAATATTCGTATTCCAGATAACAATGTGCATTTTTTAGTTTACATGTGTGTCAGATTTCTATACCAAGACCCATAAACATTCTTAATAATAAGGTCCATATAGCTAAATGGAACAGTGTCGCTCTCCATAGTGTAGTGATTACCATGCTAGCCTCTTGTACCCAAGTTCACTGGTTCAAACCTGGCGGAGAGTGATGAATTTTTTGGACATAAAAATATTTAGCATGGCTTCCTTTGGAAAGAGAGTAAAGCCACTGGTCCCGTGCCATAGTATATGGCAGGTAAAAGAATTTCACACCAGATAAAGAGGCCTCTGAGTAAAATTAAGCCATCTTTCATGCTCAACATAAAATGGGATGCTGAGAACTACAGTAGTTGGAAAACTCCGTAATAAAACTATTTTCTTTTTTAAATGGAACAGAATACTCATTATGTTATACCCGTGTTTCCTGTCTCATTCATTATTACACCATTATCTATAAGGCTCATCAACATGTATAATTACTGTTATGGTCAGCTAAAATTGGTGAATACTGAATTTTCATTGTAATTAATTTTATTTCATTATCCATGAGACACTTCACAAATATACCTTGTAAGCCACGGATGGCCACTTATTTTGAGCTTGGACCATTAAACAGATAATCTTTCTCAAGGGTCACCAAACCAAATTTGTATCAATAATTATTTTTAATCTGAATTAAACCATTGTAAGACTTCAAGCTTTCATAGCGAGCATTATTGATTATGGCTTCAAGGGTATAATAAAAGTATTAGTGAAATATTTAGGTAAGTATAGCTGTAGGTCAATATACAAAATGTTTTAAAAGTCACTCAGTTAATCTCATTATACACTTTCATCTTCACTTAAATATAAAATTTCAATTTTTTTTTTTTTTAATTACCAAAGGAAACACATTAAATTATAACCAAATTGATTAGTATACTATTTAATAAGAACTTTTAATTTCAACATAAAATCCTGAGTGGTTTTGGATTTCTGTCATACTCCAAAATGCAAAAAGGATTTATGGATAAATCTATGTTACTCTTTTCAGATTCAACAGAGAAAGAATGTTTAATGGTTCATGTCAGATCTTGATATATTAGTGGGCTATTCTAATGTCTTTATGAGCCATTAATAGGTGGTCATCGCCTAGATCTAAGTTCATCATTTTACTTTAAAATTTTCTTAGAAACCTGTTAAGCAATCTTGCATGTCAGAATTATCCTGAAAGACTTACTGCCTGCTGGGAACAGAATCCTACTGTTAAATGAATTGAAATGAAATTAGTCATTAATCACTACTTAGTTGCATTTCATACAATAATATACTTTCCTCCTTTTCCATAACACACATTCAGTGGTTTGTTCCTTTGGGCCTTATACACACTAACACTCTTATTATTGAAATCACAAAATCCTGTGTAGTAATTCTAAATAAATAATCCCATTCCTTGCGTTGCTTGCAAAGAGGCTGACGTCTGTTTCTTTTCTCTATACATTGCCTATGAATTCAATAACAGACGATTGCACTGCAAAATTTTACATGGCCTGCTGTGCATGCATGCTCTTTTATTTGGCCATGCAGTGTAGCGCCATCTCTAATTTGCCCCAAGAGTTTATGACAGTCTCCTTGCGAATCCTTCTTTGATTTAATGGATGTAATATCATCTGCGTCTAGATTTCTTGGCTCTTATAAATCGAAGGCACAGACAGACAATTCTAGTTCATTAAATGTGTAACTATCATTTTCTGCAGTCTTTATACTTGTACTATTTACAATAATTTTGAATGAGCAAATTATTGTGACGTCACTGCTGGAGCGTCAGTTGTTAGTATGTAAGATTTGTAAAAGATTGAATGAATTTTCTTAAGGGTGTTATTATGTTATTCAAATTGAAATTTGCATCGCATTGGAAATTATCCGTATTTAATTTACAGATGCAGAAACCCGTGCCAACTTCTTGCGTTGCGCTTAAGATTACATTGTGAATTGTCTTCCCTCGCGCTTGCGCCTATGCTACATTACCTCTGCACTTGCACCTCATTGTGAATGTAGCTTTACTCCATACTTTCAACATTAATGTATAAATTTATTTACAACAAATTTTGTATGTGTATGTGTGTGGGTGTGCACGCGCGTGCGTGTGTGTGAGAGAGAGAGAGCGAGAGACAGAGAGGGACAGAGAGAGAGAGAGATTTTTTGTGCCAGAAAATGAAATGTATGTCATTGCACTGTTTTAAGTATGGATGTTGATTTTTAACATTATGATCACATATATTGTGAAACTGGCACTAAACCATAACATTTCAAAATATGCCTCCTTGTCCTGTTATTCATTCTGTCACAAAACCTGTCTTTGCAGTTTAATAACCTCAAATTTTCATAACACTCACAAAGCAGATGTATAGAAATACAGTGGTTATTTGGTAACAATGTACAGTAAAATGCTGAATGAAAACAGTATAATCAACTGTATTCAAATAGCACCTCCTGAAAACCTTTGTGATGCATGCCTCTATGTTTCTTGAATGCTGTGATACTTTCTTTGCATTTATTTGTATTTTTAAGCTATAACAGTAACAATTTAGAATCTGTAAGAAATTTTGTTGACTTCTTGAGTTAATATTAATGGTTTAATTAAGACATCTGGCATGGCCATAGCTACTACAGTTTTTTCAAAATTTTGTCTAAGCTATAAAATTATATATACCATACATTTTGGCAGATAAGATGATAGTTGTAGCATAAAAAAATACACCCAAAATCAGGATGGACTCATACAACGATATACAACATAGATTGAAATTTTAATGCTAATTACACTTACAGTTCAAACTGTTTGAGAACAACACAACCCCAACAATTCACATGAGTTCATTATTTGACACATGCTTCTACAGGCAAAACTGTACAATGCTGAAGAGGCTTTTGCTTTATGACATGTGCAACTGTATCAATTGTTTAGTAATACAAAGCAAGTATGTCTACAACATTAAATAGCCAATGCAACACTTTTGTAAACATTCAAGGTCATTATCCAAATCAGTGAACGTATTATTATCCAGATAATCACTGTTCTAAACTATATTTATAGGCCGTTGATAGTAGGGGGATTGTTCTAAAGGAAAGACATACAGTAAAACTATATATCTTTGAACAGAACTTTATACCTGGTCTTATCCTAAGATCGTCTTATTCACTAAAATATATGAAATATTAGATATGGGTTGCTACATTATCACTAACTTCAGCTTTTTCTCTTCTTCTTATTCTTCAATCTACCTTTTGACAATACAGATAAACCTTCATTATTCCCATATTTTGTGGTACGTTTAAAAAGAATACAGTAAGCCACAGCAATAGTCAAATCTTTTCAAAGCCAGTTGCTATGTAATGGTAGTGAAATTGTGCTGTCTTTGCATGTACAGGAAAAAGAAAGAAAATCAAAAAAGAAAAGAAGAATGATTTGCAATTGAGAAGAGGATAGCATTTTTGAAAATTCAAATGAAACCTTTTCCACATAAAGGGTAGTTTGATGGTGGGGAGACTTTCTTCAAAATCCTTGTCACATCCTTGCAAGATCCTGAACTTAGATATAGTCTCATATTTATCTAACATTAATTTCTGGATTATGCTGTTCATACATACATACTCACCACTTTCCAAATTGTTTTTGGGAGAAGTATTTCTGGTGAAAACTCAACATTAAATGCTTGGGTGAAATACAATAAATACTTCCTCCATCTAGTAAGCTCGTGGTACAGAAAGTAAAACTTGACTGACCCTATTAACTTCTGTTATTTACTGGTAGATTAAAGATAAATGGAAGCAAGCCAAGTGTTGTGAGCACTAGAAAAAATAAAAAAGTGCTAATAACCATATAATTTTAGAAACTTCTCACTACTTACGCCCATATTCTCCTTATCTCCATTTATATCATTTTGCTGCACTCTATAATTCAGTTTCCTTTCCACACGTATAGTAAACTTGTCTCCTGCATTTTTTATTACTTTTGCAGCTTGTGCCATTGAAGTGATGCGCTTGCCATCCACAGCCACAATGATATCACTCCGCCTTATATCCGCTGCTAAGGCAGGTGATTGAGGAAGCACTGTTTCAACCAGCACACATGCTTGGTAACGCTCTGCTACAAATTCTTGTTTAAAAACTATGCCCAAATTCTGGGCAGGTGTTTTGTGTATAGTTATATCTAATGTTATAAAACTTTGATTCTCAGATTGAATCATTTCCACCCATGCTGTTGAATCTGAAATTAGAATAGGAAATTACACATTTTAAATATAACCTTGTTAGAAACTTAAAAAAATCCTTAAGTGTGATTGATGAATAATTTCAATTTTATTCAAAGACATTACAAATGACTTTCCCCACTAAAGTGATTTCACCATACCACAATAATTTTGTTGCCTGCTGGGTAGCATGTCTGCCTCACATTAAAGAGGTTGAGAGTTCAAATATTGATTAGGGTGAGTAAGCCGGATAAGATTTTTTAGGGTTTTTCCCTTATCCAAGAATACAAATGCTGAGTAACTTTAAGCTCCATGGATCCTGATATTATTTTAGCATTATTCCACTGATTTCATTCATTGTCTGATATGACCAATCCGAATAAAGGGCATTTAAAAAAAAAGGAATTGTTCCTTCAAAATAAAAGTATTCGGTATGCATTTTGCAGCCCACTCATTTGTGACTTCTTCTGCATTCTTTTAAGAACTTTATTAATAATGCTGGTGTGTATTAGGGAAAAGTAAGTACACACCATTTTATGTATTGATACAACTTAATACATTTAAGAATAGCATTAACATTGGTATCCTAAATATAGATCATAGTAAAATTCAAATTCATAATGAAGTAATTATTTTGAAAGTGTGCTTTTGCTGATTCCAAGCTTTCGTGTGAAGATATGGAAAAGCATTTATTACCCTGTTAAGATTATTTGTATCATATAGCAAATATTAGTATTTTCAAAATGTCTTATATAAATTATAAAAGCCAATTGGTTCACAACAATGGAGAATAGTAATTGAATTAGAACAAAGTTAAAATACATGTATTTTTCAATGGGAGCACTTACAAAACTTTCTCAGGCATGGCATATTAGATTCACTTAGAGATTACTCTAGGCAGCTGTGACAAAAAACACCCACTAGGGCTCACTCTCGTCATAAGTCTTTCAAATTTTGACACTGGCTTACTTGCATTATGTTGGTTGAATTGAAGCAGGTGAAAAAATATCATTGGTAAGAATGAAAACACAATGCAAAAAATTCACTGTCCACTTTGAAATCAATATGATTAATGATATGCACTCCTTTTCTTAGCAGGCTATTATGAACCAAAATGTTATGTGTTGCATTGCTTTCTATTCATGTTTTCATTTGGATTATCATTCTCAAGCAGGTATTTATATAGGTGTCTATATAGCCCTGTCTATATTAAGACAAGTGACGGTTGGAAAAGGCGGACAGTAGTTAAACCACAGATGGAGAGAAATCTCTCACGACAAAGCCTCTGACATAGCTACTTCAAGCTTGCATAGTATGAAAGAATTTCAAGCAACACAGCAATGTCAAAGGCAGGCCTGTTTATCGTGAATTCACATTATAACGCCTTGTCGATGTTGTCTCATCAGTAGAATGGAGACCTGCCAGTTGCTTTTCATTTAGCCTATGACCATTACCTATTTTAACCAGAAGAATTTTCTGGGCTGAGAAGCCGTGGTCTGCTGGAGTTTTCAGGTCCAGACGTTTCGTTCACGACTGCAGTGAACATCTTCAGTGGCATGGTCTAAGTCTTCTTGGTGAAGGTTTGATCGCAACTGACTCGTTGGCTGAAACAGCAGCAGTATTTATACTCAGGCTGCTCTCACGCAATTGGTCCAGCTGGAGCTGCATGTGCAGGGGGGGAGTTAGCCACTCTGGTGTTTTTGATTCCTGATTGGTTTGGATGATCTCATTGGGTGTGTGCCTGTTTGATTTTCTTGAGTAGCGGATGCCAGTTTCTGCTTAGTTTTAGAGCCTCTTCTTTCCTAATAAAGTTATTGGGATATTTATAAATTTCTATTGCTTCACATTGTAATCTAGCATGGTAATAAGGCATAGATAAGAGAATGGCTGTTTCATGATGATACCGAATTACGTGTTCCCCTTCTGCCCAAAGTGCATGTTCAGCGACCACAGACTTCTCGGGTTGTCCTAGATGGCAGCATCTCTTGTGCTCCATAAGTCGGGTGTTGCATGGTACCACAAGAGCAGGGTATCCAATAGACGCCAGCCGAAGTAAGCGGGGTCCCTGGGGTCTTTGATGGAGCATAATAATGCGTTTATCTGTCTGGTCAGCTTGAACACTGTTTTAATATTATGATACTTGAGTAGGCATTCTATTTTGTCAGTGACATTCCTGAAATATGGCAGGAAGACAGGCCTTTGCTTTTGGGTAGTTCTTGTACTTGGCTGATGCACTGTGGTTTGCATGGACGTAGAGCTCCTTTGACTTCTTGTGTTGTATAATTATTTGCACATAAGGCATGTTCTAGATGACATAACTCCTTGTAACGAATCCAGTTCACAGATGCAGGTGGCACAATCTGTAAGGGTCTTTACCATGGCTCTTTTCTGTTGTGGATGATGGTTGAAATTTTTATTCAGGTATTGGTCTGAATGAGTGGGTTTGCAGTATACTGTATGTCCAAGAGTGCCATCAGCTTTCCTGTTGACCAGGACATCTAAGAAGGGTAGCTGTTTCTCTTTCTCTTGTTCCATGGTGAACTGGATTCATGGATTAATACTGTTAAGATGCTGAAGAAAAACATTAAGTAACAACTCCCCGTGACTCCAGATAACAAAAGTGTCATCCACATAACGGTACTCAACAGATGGTTTGTGTGAGGCAGATTCCAGGGCTGCAGATTCGAAAGACTCCATGAAGAAGTTGGCGATAACTGGGTTCAAGGGGCTGCCCATCCATCTGTTTGAAGAAGGTCTGATCCCACTGGAAATAAGTGGTAGTGAGAACTTGACAAAAGAACGCCAGTATGTCCGCTGTAAACGGTGTTGCAGCTGCGTAATGTCCTCATTTACAGGAACCAAAGTAAAGAGAGAGGCCACATCGAAGCTGACAAGAATGTCATGAGGCTGCAGTGAGATAGTCTGAATTTTCTGAATAAAATGTGTAGAGTCCTTGATGTATTAGTCAGTAGAGCCTACATGAGGCTGTAGTAAGCCTGCTAGACTTCGCGACGATGTAGGTAGGGGAACCAATGTCACTGACAATAGGTCGTAGTGGTACCTCAGGTTTATATATCTTAGGCAGAACTTAGAGCCTAGGAGGTTGAGCTTCAGATTTTACGATGCATCGTTTGTCCTCAGGTGGTATAGATGACTTCTTTATCAGCTTGTTGGTTTTGCGTAGAATGCAGGCTGTAGGGTCACGGAGTTGGCGACATGTGTCGGGCTTTAAAAGATCTCTGATCTTATTCTGGTAATCCAGCTGATTTAATAGGACTGTCGCATTGCCCTTATCTGCTGAACATACAATGATGTCCGTGTTGGCATTGAGGTCCTTGAGGGCAGTTCTCTCCTGGTGGGTCAGGTTGCTTGTGGGGCGTTTGGCTTGCCAACTCCATGACTGTACATCCTGCATCCTATGCAAAACCAACAAGTTGATAAAGAACTTGGTCTATGATTGTGAGAATGCTCCATCGATCATTGCTGAAAACATGATACATTGCATCCAAAATGTGCAGCAATTTGTCAATAGGTCCATCCAGCTTCACCAGACTAACAATTCGACCCCGTTCAAATGGCTGCAATTGTGCAACAGGAGCATGTTTGTGTTGTGGTGGCATGGCTATGTCCTAGAGTGTCTTTTGACATCACCATTCAACTGTTATGATACCACAGTGATTGCATGGACGACACAAAGGTCATAGGCAGTGCAGTGCCATCTGTTGTCTGCTGACCACTACGCATCAATCACCTAAACTATAAACCCGCATTATCCTCATACTATGGCCATTTTTCAATAAATGTAGTCTTTAGCGGTGTTGCCTTTATTTTTCCTTTCTCTATACGCACTATGTACATTGCACTCCACCCAAAAATTTGATACTGAGATTTCACCGCAAATATATGTTTTAGGGTCCCCTGTATCCAGAAAAACCATTTTCAGAAAAAGGTCTGTGAGTGTGTGTGCGTGTGTGTGTCCATGTGTGAACACGATAACTCAAACACGAAAAGTCGGTAAAATAATAAACTTGGTATTTAAGTTTAGTATCTACCAGTGAAGCGACACAAAGATTTTGAGAAAAATCCCCCCACCCCAAACTACCCTTTACATGGAACTTTTTTCGAAAATTTTGATTTTCTAAAAAATGGCTCTAATGATTTTGATTAAAATATTGTATATTAAAGATATTTACCTGACAAATAAAATGTATATCTTGAATTTTCTGGGAATAGCCTCTGAAGACTACTTTATTCTGGATGAATTTTACAAAATTTTGCATAACTGCTAAACCGTAAGAGATAGACAAAAACTTACTACACAAAAAATGTAGAGCACGTTAAAACACACAATTTATGTTATGTACTTTTTTCTTGTGGAGTTAATCATTTTTGAGTTATTCCTTGCTTTTGATTTCACCTTTAAAAAACTCAGGCTTTTCTCACACAGGAATTTGTCAACTCCTGTCTATACAAACAAAGGAGCTTCAGCCACATAGCAACCAGCTTTTGACTAGCACTTTAACCTATGGTACTCCCTTATTTCCCTTCTACTTACAAGGAAGCAAGTAATAAGACTATTTCTGCCACTTTTATCTCGATTAGCATGAAGTAAATAGAAGCATAAGCTTTTTAACAATATTTTGTTGCAGACCCATAGAGAAAGTCATGTGAATGTAGCACATCAGATATTTTCTGTCAGTGTATAATAGCAAAGTGAACCAAGTTTTTACACAAAGTAAACCTCTTCTTGTACTGTGTTTTAAGTTGTAATTAACTGCTACAAAGAGTACATTCATTTCAGAAAAAATTTGAAAAAGTATATAACCAATAATACTTTTGAATTATAGCTTACGAGTTCATATTACTGCACTATTAAAGACAAATATGTTAATTATGAATCTTACAATTTGTTAGGTCATGCTAGAAGATCTTCAGAAAATGTTGCATATTCATGAAGATCTATTATGCATACAGTTGTCTTGGGCACTCTGCTTCCTAGCTTCTTTGGTAGGTTTCGCACAATTTTGGAAGAGCAAGGTAACCACATTGAGACATGAAATATGCCTTACACCCTAACATATAGTGACTTCAATGCTAAGGTTTCATTCTATATGTAGATCCCAGAGTTCTCACACATGCACCCGAACTGTGTTTTATTTAATAATTCAGCTAATTTGCAGTTAATTAGAACCTATTCACCATAGTGGCTGAGGGCCTCAAAGAAAGAATCTTTGATTTAACAAGATCCACATTTTTGGTGCAGTATGATTCTATCTCTTACAGTTTACCAACTGCACAAAAGTCATTCAGAATGAAGAGTATTTTAAGGCTATCCCAGAAAATTCAAGATAAATGTTTCTTTGTGTCACACCCGCACCCACCCACACACCTCTTTCTAAACAAGCTTCTTTTTGGGGTCAGGCAATTTTCAAATATGCTTTTCCAATAAAATCTTGGTGTCAAATTTTTGGAGGTATGCCATATTATTGGTGGTATGCTCTACTTACAATAAGGCAACACAGAAGGTAAAATGCTCTTTTATATATTAATTCTACTGAAATTGAGTATTTTACTTCAAATGTAGGTATCCTTTTTTCTAAAATTTGTATTTTGATTTGATAAATAATAGAGAATAACCTTTTCAAAATTTCTGGCCAGAATGCTTCTTTATAAATAATCAATTAAATTAGGATGTAAGTATGAGCAATGCAACAGAATAACTACAGAGAGTATAGTAAATTATGATAAAAAGTCACAGATTAGCATCACTCTTGACTCACCAACTGCAAGAGAGCAATAGATATCGCCTACTATTAAGCTTTCCATCAACCTTGTTACTTCGAGAATGGTCACTTGCATGGTTCCATAACATAAATACTGTGGGTTCATTTCTTCCACTTCTTCTCCTGGTTCTGATTTGGGAAAGAATGGCTTGTAGCGCAGTTTATAATTTGGAAGAGTATGCTTCTTTTTTAAAGTTTTTCGAATCTGCAAAATATAAGAAAATTAACTGCTGATTGCAAAAATATCAAGTCCATTTTAAACACAAAATGAATTCAATTAAAACTACAATATATAGTGGGCTTTCTGACAGAGATATGTTCTAATCATTGAACTTAATTAGTGAGTCAATTTTTGTAACACTACATCACTTACTATTTTTTAAATGGAAGACCTGTTTCAGAAGCTATGCGCTTCCATTGTCAATTCTTGCTCAACTGCCAGTATTGTCTATCACTGTGTTTGACCTTGTTCCTGGTACTGACTGGATAACCTCTGCATCAGTAGGTTGCCTGGCAGGATTTCAAAATTGAAAACCTGGTGCTTGTTTTTCCATACATAAATATTTTCCAAAAACTGTTAACTTTGTCTTGCGATGTTTTTAGTGTCAAAATCAAAAGATGATATTCCACAGGAACACATCAGTTTAGATGTGACTTGAGAAAATCTACATTGGGGAAACTAAAAGAAACATAAAAAAAAGAGCAAAAGAACACCTCAGAAGCATAAAACAAGAAGATATATCAGAGATAGTATGGCTTTTTGGAAAGATCTACACATGAATAGAAAACCAAAACTATTAAAACTTATTGCATGACAGTTAATAGTTTGGGAAAATATTTACATATGGAAAAACAAGAAGTGCATTTTCAATTTTGAAATCCCACTAGCAAACTAATACAGAGGTTCATCCAATCAACCCCAGGAAAGAGGCCAAACACCACAACAGACAATACTGGTAGTCAAGCGACAATTGACAATGGAAATAGTAAGTGATGTAGTGTTACAAAAATGTATTAAATTCAATGACTAAATGAATTCAATTAATAGTAATTATTAATCTCAGAAATGGTTCCTCATACACAAATGCTTCAGACTGAGCACAATACTTCAAAACATATCTACAGTAATTAAAATTTAGTTGAGTATATTTGGAAAAACAAGAACCGGGTTTTCAATTTTGAAATCCCGCCAGGCGATCTACTCATCCAGAAGTTCATCAAACCACCACCAGGGACAGAGACAACCACCACAGCAAGCAATACCGGTAGTCGACCAAAGGAATTGACAATGGAAGCACATGGCTTCTGAAACATGTTTTCCGAAATAAAAAAGTAAGTGATGTAGTGTTACAAAATCGACTCAACTAAATTTTAATTGTTAAAACACATCACTGTCTCAAAGTCCACCATATATCAGGATAATATCTACAGTAGTTTCCTGATGAGAAATGAAATTTAAACATTTTTTTCCCTCCACTAAAATGTAAGAATGCAAACACAAAGATAATCCAATTTGATTACTTTAGAATAAATATGTAACAATATTTCAGTACACTTATTAAACATGTTTTGAAAGAAAGAAAAAATTACAAAACTGTATTCATGCTGCACAATTATAAGACCATCCTCACACCACTGCATTAACATTGCTACTACAGTGCAAGAGTTCGATTTTTGCTATGAGGATTTTTGCAAGTAGACCTGGGACGTGTGCACTCAATTTCATAAAGTTCTTAAGGATCAATTGAGGAGTTATATGATGAAGTAATAGCTTCAATCGTGCAAACCACACCTATACAGTTAAGGGGCAGCAGCATTCTGACCATATTACCCCTATGCACTCTGCCCATGACGTCCTGTGAGGGCAGAGGATGGGAAGCCTTAGCTGCTATGCTAAGATTAGTACACTATTACAAGCTTCCTTCAATTTAAAATTAATAATAATTCCAGGTAGTATTTTTATACTACTTAAAAGGAGTCAGCATGTCAGAGTTAGGGGAGGTGGAAGACGAAAAAGTAGAAAGAAAGAAACAACAGAGGAGGTAATCAAACTAAGAGGAAAAAAGGTCAGTAGGTTGGTGAGTGACCAGAGCAAGGGGGCAGTACCGAAGACAAGAGGAACAATAGAAGCACAGAGGAATTTAAAAAACCTATCAGAAAATGCAAACGGTGGTATATGTAATATTCAAATGGAAGCACAAGATCATGGGAGAAAATTTAACATATAGGGTCATATTATATGGTAGCCCATTCATGCCTTTCTCTCCTTCGCTACTCCTGTGCCATTTGCCAGGACTTCAGACTGTCAATTTCTGCTCGAAATGTACTGTCGCCATTTCTGTGTTGCTGAGTCAGGTGCACGTGCAGTCAATTATTGTCAGTTAGGTGCCTTCTGTTGCTGCAGTAAACTGGTACATCACATAACGACAGAAAAATGTTTGTCTATTTGTAAAGTTTACTTTAAGCATGAATCTGATGCTGTGTGTACAGGGAGTTTGCTGAAAAGTTTAAAAACTCTGTCCCACCTGCAAGAAAAACTATATATGCAGTCATCAATAAATTTAAATCTTCAGGTTCAGTGTTGGACAAGAAACATTCTAGGAGAAAGTCGGTGTTAACAGAAAATAAACTGGATGAAATCGCTCCCACTTGGAGCATTTGCCTCAAAATTCACTGAACAAATTAATGCAGCAACAGTTGTATCACCATCTTCTTCTAGAAATGTTACATATCTGTTGAAATTAAATCTTATTGCTACACACAAGTGCAAGCATTTGAAGCAAATGACCCTGTTAAACATGTGAATTATTGCAATTGGTTTTTCCAATCTGTAGAAAGAGGTTTCATTGACCCTCAGCTTTTGTTTTCCTTTGATAAATCTTGGTTTCATTAAAATGGGCATGTGAATACTCACAACAGTCGATACTGGGCTCCTGCAAGTGAGTGTGCTGGAAATTTGTCCTGCAGAAGTTTTTCTGCATGCCGGTAAATCTACTGACTTGGAGCTGTCGCTTCTAAGCATACTAAAAGGATGAGCTTGAACCTTAGGGTCAGAAAGCCAGCACCTAACCAACTGAGCCACCAGACCACTTTAAGAATTGAAGTATCGTTAAATGAAACAAATTTGTTTCTGTTTTGCTAGAAAGTCAACTACTATTTTTATATCCAAATTGGCTTCAGTTTTCTTAATGTGTCATGGCTTTCTCTTTTTCAATTCTCTTCAAATTATCTCTAAATCATATTTAGTTTGCAACAGCCATTAACTTTAATGGTAATGATTCTGCTTGCTATGCAAAATCTATTGCCAAATACAGTGGGGAAAAAAAATGTAAATGGTGTGCTATTTATGGTTGCCCTTTAACTGCTGTGGTTCTCAGCGTCCCATTTTAAATTGGCCGTGAAAGACTGCTTAATTTTGTTCAGAGGCTGCTCTATAAGGCTTGAGGTTCTTTTATGTGCCATAAATCTAAGACATGGGACCCATGGATAAGGATTTTTACACCCGAAAAAATCCATCATCCTCCGAAATATTGTCAGCTGAAGCATTTTCTAGTCACACAATTCCAAATTATGCATGCTGCAAGAAAATATTCTTAGTTCACATTGTCACAAAACCAGTGGATCATCTTTCCATTTACTGTACACACTCCATCCAACAGAGAAAACTTTTTTCTTAAATGTACCTGAGTCTCCCCATTATTCTGTTTGAGTTGTAGCTTTTCTTACTTTATTACCAAAGCTTTTTTCAGTTTGCTACTCCTTATCTAAGCCAGCCAAACTCTTCTTTCTTATGATTATATAAGTCATATATTTTTGTATTCCCCATTCTCTACCCTATTCTAATGTTTCAAAGGTTTTAACATGATTGAGGACTAAAAAGTCAAACCTTAAGATAACTACATAATTAATAATTATAAAGACACATCACAAGAGAAATGTAGGATATTATTGTAATGCATACTGGAATTGTAATTTTTTTTTTCATTAAATCCTGCCTTTTTCTTAAATGCAGGGTCCTTTGGGGGCATTTCCCTGTGAAACATACTGCCTATTGGCAATGCTGTTAACTTGTGTATCGTTTGCTGTGATTTGGTTTCTATTTTCTTTAATTTTATTTATTAGATCACACAGCCATTCATACTTTCTTTAATACTTCCAGACTCTGGGTAAGATAGGGAATCTGTGCTAGAGAAAAATCCTCCACTCCCCAGACAGGAAGCGGATCCAGGTGCTCTACCAACTAAGCTATGGGGCCAGCATAAATTGTAATTATTGGAATGTTAAACATTTAAATGTAGTAATGTAGTATACATAACTTGTGATAAAACAAAGGGCATGTACATAAGTAGTGAAAAAAATAGTTGCAACACAATGGCAACACAAAGTGAGTAGAAAGTACAACTATAGGATAAAAATAATGGAATGACAATATAAGTAATGCCATGAGAGTAATAGAGACAAGTAGATTATCGCAGAGAAAAGATGCTGGAAAAAGTACAGTATAAAAAAGTAGTAGATAGTCAGAAACTCCAAAAATGAAAAGTAGGATAAGTAACAAAGCATATATTTTGAGTACATGCAATTGTTTAATGGTGAGACTGCAAATCACACATATGCATGCTCTGCATAGTATTATATTTCACTTATTTCTATTCTATAACTCCTGTGTTGCTAACTCACGAGTGATGGTAATATGCACTATGAATACTACCTTTTAAGTTGTATTGAAAGTAATTTCCATCATTTTATGTGGATTAAACATTACTAAAACTGCATTATAATTTTCAACAATTCCTATAGGTACCACAGAGATATTCTTGTGGCATTTTTTTCCAATGTCGTCGGGAAGTGAGAAAACAAGATTCTGCCTCAGCCCATACCGCTCAAAACTCCTTAGAAGACAAAGGCAGTTTTTGATGACAGGGTAACTTCTAAAGGATTATACCACCCTCCTATTTCCATACCTTTAATTTTACTGTGTACCACTTCTATATGCAGGGAACTCTGAAAAAGAGCCTTTAGGAACAATCCCCACACCCATAGATGAGCCTAAAGACAGTATAAAAAGAGAAATTATGAGCATTACAAAAGAAGAACTTAAGTATGTGAATGGAAATTTTATCCAAAGATGCCTGGAATGTCTTCACAAAAAGAAACCACTTATAACAAGGCTGGAACCGCTGTAATTCATGTTACTAACACTCGTAATATGGAAGTGATAGAATGGAAAACCCCTCTCAGTTAATAGTGTGCAGAGCATGTGCATGCTCAATCCATGGCCTCACCATAAATTACCACACTGTACAATCGCAATAAGAAAAAAATGGTACTGTACCTGTATTGTCCAAAAAGCAAAGAAATATTTATTCTAACCTATGCTGGTGTTTATACGACGATTACATTAAATATCTAAAACTTTGAAATATTAGCAGCCACTAAAGAAACATCTCCACAAATCACAGAGTATGCATACTGTGTATTTATTAAACAGTCTCATGTTCATAGCAAGTTGAAAACAGCAACAATAAGAATTATTTACAACAGAAATTAAATTCTTATAATTATATTATAAATTATATTTCATCTATAAAACTAGCCTTATGAAATGAACATTTTTTACCAATGTGACAATAATTTGTAATAAAACTTCCTTTTGTTTTCCAAGTCAAATGACTAGTTTTGCAATCATAATTCTATTGCATTATCAGCTTCTTCTTCACCTTCTTCTTGTATTACACATTTTAGGTGCTATTAGGTGAAGGTGCTACTTAAGTATTTGCTAACTACTGGAATTTCAGATTTAGTGTTATTAAAATTAAACAAATTAATTATTATATTCTATGACATCCAACACATTTTAGGTTACAATTTAAGTTGGATGAGTTGGAATATAATAATTATATGTTTAATTCAAATTTAATAATTCCTTCACCTAGTAGCAGTAACCATAACAATGTAAATAAAACAACAAGAAGCTGATGCAATACAATTGAGATTGCGACACTAGCCCTTTAAATTTGAAAAAGATAAGTGAAGTTTTATTACAAATTATTATTTGCTATATTGGTATTAGTGTTGCTTCACTGTTACTAGCTTCATTTTTTATATATTATAAGAATACATTTTTATTATTAAAATACACTCAACTATTGCCTTCTCTGTTAATGTGCTTACCTGATTGATAATGATTGATGTTATCTGTGGTAAGGGACGTCCTTGGAACTGTGACTCAACTTGAAGTTCTAGTACTGGATCATTATAGAAACTGAATGACCAATGTGTATATGGGTGGCGAGTAAATTGTAATCGAGCAAGGCCTGACAAATGGTTCACTAAAACATACAGTTAAATTTGAATAAGAAATACAGTAATACTTAAAAGGTTAATGAATAGATACTAGCCTGTAGACTTTATTTCTTTCCTCTTTCGTTAAGTAAATCACATCAGACATAGTACAGAGGATAGCAGCATTATCACACATTTCCAGTGTACAGAAAAAAATTTGGATCACTTAGCACTAGACACTTCAAAAATTTATAAATGCTGTATTTGTGAAATTACATGTTTTAAAATCTTACATATCCTATAAATTAGGATCACCGACCATTATGATGCTCTTATTCAAGGAAAAGTTAAAGTTCATACTTACTGTGAAATAAAGAAGAAAAAAAAAAAAAAACAACAACAAATAAACTATTATCAATTCTTCTTTTAGCTTAATAGAAGTATAGTGCAATAATTACTTTTAAGTGAACAATGATTGCTTCTTTGAAAGTGATTAAATTAAAAGTCTTACAAGCTGACAGAATATAAGATGGGGCAAAGTCCTTCAATTTGATTAAATATTAAATTAAAAATAATACCTTTTACTGAGAGATATGCTGCCTTTCCCAAGACCATATTTGCATCAATAGAGAGCTGAAAGCCACCTGAGTATTCTATATCCATACAGATGTCTAATGTTTCGATATGCTGGTACTGTGGATGGACAACTATGTTTTTGGCAGAAACACTTTTTATGGTCGGAAACTGTGTACCAAGACAAATATCTCGTATCTGCAGTAAGAAAGAAAAATTCTTAGCAATTCAGATATCAATTTCTCTTAATATTTCATTCTACAGACTATTCCTAAAAGAAGTTATTTTTTCAGTTCATTCCTCAACCATGCTAAATATCTGCAAGTATTAGCTAATACCACAGATTTGATATTTTCTTTAAAGGAGCAGCCTGAGTTAAAAATTGCCTCTTAAGCTAGCCACTATACGCCAGGTGTTCATTACAAGCAAAAGAATGTACACTGGACATTTTAAACATATTTTTTAACATCTGAGAAAAGTGTGAATATTTTAGAAATAATTTTCTAGTGCATAGTTACATACACATTTTGTTGAATATCACTGCATGTAAATTCAGTCTATTATAACTAATTATATCGCATTCCATTATCAATATATCCCTTTTTTATTTTTTTTTTACTTTAATTTATTTTAACTTAATTAAATCATAAAAAAGATTATCTGAGAGTTTGTCCCAAAATATACCATTCCTGTTTTCAAAAAGCAATGCCTGACAGAACTTCCATAATGGACGAAAATTTTATATTACACTTACAGAAACACAATCAAAAAGTTTTCCTGTTGTAGTTCGAGTAAGAAGCTCTTCAAACTCCAAGCTTAGTTTTTGACGGAACCATCTTCTAACTTTCTGAGCATTACGCAGTTCTTTGAAAAGAAACTGGAACAGAAGATTCAAGGCAAGGCAACTTTCCTTCTTTGGAATATCAGTACTTTGTAGTGCATCTACCAGACTCTGAAACAACATACAAAAAATATAATATGCTTCAAAGTTCCTACATTTACAGACTTCCTGTACCCACATCTTTTAATTTTTCTCTCTTCCACAAATTATTTTTACAAAAGTTTATTACTTTCTCTACTTTGTACATATACATAGGTAGAAAAGTATTACATGCCATCCAAAAATTTGACACCCATATTTCATTGGATATATTGTTTTAGTGTCCCTGTTATCCAAGAAAAGCTTTTTAGAAATATGTGTGTCTGTATGTGTGTGTGTACTCAACAATTCAAAAACGAAAACTTTGTGTGTCAATTTTAATCATCTAATTATTTATGGTGATACTCATAGTTTCACTGCACTAAGGTAACAATGCTGTTTACAGTATAACATCAGATATGCATTTTCAAAAGGAAATGGATAAAATATTGTATTTTAGTGAGAAAATGTTATATGAAATTTCTTTCAGAAATGAGACTGTTTTATAGATTAGTACTCAAATTATTATGTATTATTTAATATAAGAAAGCAAAAACTGAGCAAAAACATAAATAATAAACATAAAACAATGTAGAAAACTTGTGTACATGAATAACTTTATTCTTAATTATTAAAACAATATAATCAAATATACATTTAAAAATTATGAATTCTTCTTTGATTCCTCTAGCCTATACTAATTGTATACTGTGACTATGCACCAAATGAATATGTCTATATTTTGCCATCCTGAATTGTTGCAAGTGCTTGAATGGCTTACTTTCCATAGCTCCACCTCATTGCCGCAGATGTGCACAAAGTTAATGTGTACACTAGCAGGTGGTTTACATCAAAACCTTGGATTGTCACACCTGGGTGTAACATGTCCACACCTGTGATGATGTACATATACAATAATGATGGCTGTTTCTGGAAATTTCTTGTTACACAATTATTAAGACATATAAAAGCAAGGCAACCAGGTCAGCGGTCAGTTTTTTGACAAAAAGCTCTAAGAATACAACATGAATTAGAGAAGCCAAAGCAGTCATCAACTGTCATCGAGTGTTGTGATGATGAGAGATAAAACTGTACTGCAGCATTAGAATAAAGACCATTTGCAACATCAGCTATTTGAATAAAGAGATTTTGTTACAATATGCTCTTATCACAGAAATGCTATCATTTAGAATTTGTGATAATTTAATTCTTTATGTAATTTACTGAGAACACTTTCATTATTTAGGCCTACTTCTTCACCACAGTCATTACCAGATGCAACCTGGATAAGAATGAACTTGCCCGACCACGTTGTTAATACATGCATAGCAATAATGTATTCCAATACTGCTGTGGCCAACTGTTTTATGCACCAACAGCAAGGACACAGTATACAGAAACCACAATAAGGAGGTACTTTTCAAATCATATTATGCAAATTAGAGGAAATTTTTCAGGGGAGAAGAAAAACTAATAACTCATAAACCCTTGGAAATAAACTGAAGCTTTAAAAATACAAAACACTGCATGGATCCCAATATTACGGATGTATTTTCATAAATTAATTCCGAAACAGGATAGTAGATGTTTATAAAACCAATGTGGACATAATATGATTTGATGTGGAAATGAACTATTAGCTCTGAACATTCTAAATTTACAAAATTTCCTTACATAAACAAAACAGAATATATTAGTTAATGTTTTCTTAGATGTTCCGATGTGTAATTATTCTGAAAAGGCTACTAAGGAATGATTTAATGCAAAAATATTTGTTTATTGAACTCATTAACAAAATATGAAATTACTGAAATTAATTACAAGTTTTAATAGTCTCTTCCTATCATCGTCCTAACTTCACTAGTTTCAAGAGTGTCAGTTGGGTCATCCAAAATGCTGAGGTAGAAATTCAGATCAGTGTTAGTTCTCCAACCATCTCCATGTCTTTCCTTCAATAAATTCTGTATGTCCATTTTCTTTTCCTTCAGGATCCTGTTTAGTTGAGGCATCACTCCATCCAGTTTTTTACCATTTTTCAAAACAGAGGTATATTTCTTTGATGGATCATCAATATAGTACATGGGTTCCATATTCATTACATTATAATGACAGTAGCTATGTACTGAAATTCAGATTGCTTTAGTCTCACAATTTTAGGTTTCAGTTTTCTTCTGCTACCGTTTGCTGTTGTTTCCTACAGAAATGTCTCCTTCCATCTTCTTAAATTAACAATGTAGAAGAAACAAACCTTCACACAACTTTAACTAATGGTTGCTTGATAATGTATGGTAATAGACTGTCAAGATGAGTGTAAATGCATGGGAATAGACTGTCAAGAATGAGCACCAAAACATTCAGTGCAGAAAAATGTATGGACAGAAATTGCCCATTTGATGAACACGAGGATATAATATGGTTTGAAGTGGTTCCAAATGGTGGAGAAAATATGATTTGAAGTGAACCCTGTAATTAAAGCCTTATTTACTTGGAAACTAACATGGTTAGATGCAAAATGAATTCATCATTGGATAGAACAAATTCAAATTTTCATAAATACACATAAAATTTAATTTTGCAAAAATGTGGACTTAATATTAAATTTGAAAAGTGCCTCTTCATATAACCTATAAATAAGTAAATTAACATATTATTTTGAATGTTGGAACCAGAAAAATGTAGTTTATTAATGAAAAAATACATAACAAAAAGAACATATAATTCCTCTAAACGTTACTGGATAGTACTAGGTGCCTAAAAACATTAGGGTATACATGTCTGCAGAAAACATACAATGAATTACATAAGTGAGGTTCACCTGTAGTCAGAAATGTAACATCAAATATTCTCCATCTATAGGGTCATTAAATAATAATGCAACTCCTCTTCATTACGCAACAGTTGCCGGGAAGTAGTGCTGGAGTCCTTGCCTTAAACATGCTGAAAATATTGACCAACTGCTCTCAAACAGGCAATATAACAAGTTAAAGATGTTCTTGCTAATTCACCTAAGTTCAGCAGCAGAAATTCCTGTGTACTCTACAGAAACTTAGTGATAACATCATGCAAGAAATCATAAGGATTCCTGCGCTAAGCTTAGATGAGTGAGTGAAAATATTTTTGCAAATTGTGTAGCCCCTATGTGAGCAGGAGGTCAACATTTCCGTTAGTTATCTTAAGATACATATTTTGGCAAGCCTTTGTCAGCATCAGGTTCCCAGAGACTCTTGCATCTCTCGCACTACAACAGGGACTACCTTATAATTTAATGACTTAATATTACTATTTGTTTGCATATCTATTTTACATGAAAGCTAATTTTCATGGCTACTTTATTCTAATAACAATAAATACATTTTGTCGATTTGAGACAGAGTTAACTATTTAAAAAACATACAATATGTAATTGTTGATCCTTACAATCTTCTCTAAGAGACACCTATGTAATAAAGGAAGTAAAGATAATTGTTTCACTCATCAAATTTTTTTCAAATTTTTTCCTTAGAAACTAAGCAGCAGAAAAAGTAAAATTACTCCTCCTTTCCCTGTCCAAAAAAATAGGTCTACTTACCTTAGGAAGACGAAACTGGCTCAGCACTGGTTTATTAGGAGGACCAACATATGGAATGTTTGTAATATAGTGGTTTAAAAAGTACCACTGTACTGCTAGAGTAATAACCACTCCAGCAACCAGGGATACTAGCACAACCACCAAGAGGAACAGGAAATCCATAACTCTGTATTCGGGGCTATGGAACTGTTATCACACATCTGCCATATTGACGGCAGTAGAATCACAGAAATGCTGATCACCTATTATACGTGGACATAATGAATCTGTAACCGTATACCAATAAAATTGTTATAACAATATGTAATAAGTTAAACAAAAACAACACTTGTATTTATGGTGAATGGTGTTTAAGCTTTCTGCTTAATTTCATCTACTGATAAGTTATCATTTCACACATGCCATGCTTGAGGCAAGGGAGTAAAATAAGAACATTTTAACTGCTTAATCTTGACATAAATTGCTTTTTAAATGTAACTGGCATTAAATTCATATTTGTGTTAAGCATGCAGTACAATGGCATTAACACAGGCAGCTGAGATAACTAAGGAATGGAGTCATGAAGAGGTGCACCGTGTAAATGATAAATATTGAAGAGGTTTCCTAAAATTTAGGTTTGGAACATTTTTTCCTCAAATTTCTAATTACTATTTCACCTATGGTAGCATATATAGTATGAATACACATTATTAAAAAGAAAAAAGAATTAAAGAAATAAAGAAAGAAAGATCAATTGGAAGATACCATGTCTTTCATTTCATTTTATAGAGATCCTTTCCAGCTATTATTCTAAGTTCCAGATGGGTTTTATAGTGTCTAAAGACCTTCATTAACTGTGATATTACTGCAGCTTCAAGCAACATAAAATAGACCAGGCATCAATAGACAAATGTCAAGATATATTGCTCAAGCTGTAATAAAGTATGCATTGATGATACTTTGCATATCAATACAGAAAAATAATTTGCAGTTGCATCCTAATTTTGAACACCAAAATATGAAAAAAATCTAATATAAATTACATTCACATGAGTTTCTCCTCTTTGTATCATTTATTAGTGGCTATACAAACTATTCATATTAAAGCCTATTTTTCTATTTGCTTCATTTTAATTGAGATAAACCTTTGCAAAGTTAGCTACATTCACATGTCTTTATAAATACAAAGGGAATAGCAATGGTGAAATTGTTAAGCACTGGATGATATATGCTGGCCTTAAAATTCCATCATGCAATAGCATGATATTAAATTGATGATAATCAAGAGGACATCAAAAGAATGGCAAAGCACAGAACAATTCAAAAATTAATAACAGATATCTTGAAAATGACTTGTCACAAAACGGTTATTTGATACAGATTGTATAGTTTAGAAATCTATATTTTTAGTACATTTTCTTCTACTGCTTAGCATTTACCAGTTGTACATGATGATATAAAATTCCTTCCGAATGAAGCTATTCCAGAAAGTTCAAGATATAGCATATTCTTTCTCATGTTAACATCTTTAATAAATGGTATTTTAATCAAAACCATTAATCATTTTTGAGAAAATGAACAATTTTGAAAAACATTCCATGTAAAGGGTAGCTGGAAACAAAAGATTTTTTTAAAATCTTTGTTACATTTTTGTAAGATAGTTAACATAAATACCAAATTTGGATTTATGCAACCTTTTGCCTTTGAGTTATGCTATTAACAAACACCCAGAGACACACATATGGACTTTTTTCTAAAAATACATCTTTTGGTTCAGGGGTCCTCAAGACCTGTATTCCCAGTGAAATTTTGGTATTAAATTTTAGTTGGAATGCAATATTTTCCTTACCTACAATGTACATGGTAGAGAAAGTAATAAAAATCACAATCAAGTTTGTGATCCTGCCTAAAACCCAAGGAACTAAATATCTGGGAGTAAATATACATGAAAAAAATCTGAACATTGACTAATGAGTTTTGATTAGTCAGAGGCAATTACCTTTGATCTCTCAAGAACTCGTGAGGCCTAATCACTAATCAGATTCGACATAAATTACCTCAGAAATTTATGGCCAGTCACTACAGAACTAACAATGCATTAAAGGCGTGTGTATAATGTTCTGTATTGATATGTGAGGTGAGTAGGAATCTGAAAAATAATTCCAAGCATAGTTACTTCACTGTGTGTAGTTCCATCTTAATTTATATCATACTAAAATTTTTATCAAATTATTTTAAAAATATAATGCGATTCATTCACACAGCTTTCTCCATGAATATCAAATTGCATGAAAATTATTGCAAATGCTCATCCCTCCTCTTTCCCTCAAGTGCTAAATAACAAAACTATATTTGTAACACCAGTAACATCAGATGAAATCAGTTATATGATTAAAAGCTTAAGAAAACAAATATTCAAGCAGGACTGATGATGTACCAGATATCATTGAGAAAAGATCAGCATCCCACTTATTAACCCCAATGGTAGAGATCTCAAATTCATCCCTGTCCATGGGGATATTTATAGAAACCCTAAGGTTCACCATATTTTTAAAAAAAAGCAGAAAAAGATTGTATTCAAAATTATTGTTCAATATTCCTCTTATACATATTTGCAAAAATACTTGAAAGAGTACTGTACAACAGGCTAATGTCATTCTTGATGACATGCAATGTACTAATTATGTATCAGCTTGGTTTTTATAAAGGGAAAAACATTAGTAATGCTAAACATTCATTCACAGTCACTATATAAATCACTGGAAGACAATAAGAAACTGTAGGGCTAAATTAAACAAATGTGGAGTAAAAGGATGGTAAAAGCTAGCTAACCCCATATTTCAATAGCCAGAAGCTATTGAATTAATAAAAATGCAGTAATACTATCATAAAACTTGGAGTTCCACAAGGGTCAATATTGGGCCCATGTCTCTTTCTTATATATATGACCTATCTTGACCATAACCCGAACAAAGAGCATTTTATATGGTGCTGAGTAATAAGCTTAAGCTCAACATTGAAAAAAAAAAAAAATCATATACATAATTCCATCAAGGTATTCTAGATCCAATGCAGATTTTATTTTAATAATGCACAAAGAACAATACACAAAATTTTGGGAGCATGTACAGATTCAAACTTATATGAGTTTTTTATATATACAATAAGAAACTAAGCAGTCTATGCTATGCATATGCCTAAGTAGTCTATCCCTACAAGACATTTCCTGTGGATGGCTTAAAGACAATGAATTTTGGATATGTCCATTCGCTGCTTTCTTATGACATTTTAGCATAGGAGTCTTCTAAAAGTATTCAGTTGCTCAAACTACAAAAAAATGATTACAAAAATATTAAACAAGCACCAATATAATTGGATATTAAGATAATTTTCAAACAGCTATCGATATTACCTCTCTCATGTTTGAGGCATGTTTTTTTAAATAGGTATCATTTGATATGTAAAAACAAAAAAACTGTTGTTATTTTTAAATAATATACTTTATTTTACCTACTTTTCCACATAATTGCCACCATTGGCACTTATCATATTGAGCACCAAGCTTTTGTGTTCTGTCATCATAGAAGGTTGCAGCCTGTCTTGACAGCCACTGCACCACAACCATTTTGAGGATATTGTCATCATCTTGGTGCTGACCGTCAAGATGATTTTTCAGTTGCAGAAACATGTGGTTGTCACTGGGTGCTAGATCAGGGGTGTATGGAAGATGATCAAATGTTTCCCAGCCAAATGATTGATGAGATCGTGAGTTTGATTAGCCCCATGTGAATGGGCATTATCATGCAGCAAAATGATTCCTTTATTCAGTATGCCATGCCTTTTGTTTTGAATTGTACAGCACAGATTTTTAATGTCTAACAATATGTTCCAGAATTTACTGTGGCACCATGATACAAAAAGTCAACAAGTAATATCCCTTCCTCTCCCAAAACATGATACACTTGATTTTCCAGGCCGAAGTTGTCTGCTTAAACTTCATTTTCGTGTGCGGTGTTGAATGTCATTATACCATGGATTTTTGTTTTGTTTCTGGTGCAATGTAGGCCACCGTGTTTCATCGCCTTTGAAATTTGGCTTAAAAAATTGTCACCTTCGGCATTATAATGCTCAAGAAAAGATAATGTTTGATTTTAGGCTCCTCAGTCAACATTTTTGGTACCCATTGTGAGCACTATTTTCAATAGTGTAAGGTGCTTTTTTTATGGAAGCTCTTTAGCTGCTGTGGCTCTCAGTGTCCCATTCTATACTGGACATGACAGACCGCTTAATTTTTCTCAGAGGCCTCTTTTTTATTATTATTATTATTATAATAATAATAATAATAATAATAATAGTGTAAGTATCTCATAACAATTTCATAGACAACACTTCTTGAAACTTGAGGAAAAGCCTCTGATAAAAGTCTAGAAGCCACTGTTCTCTTTCATTTTTATGATTCTCAATGATCACTGAGGGTCACCCATCCCGTGCCTTGTCACTAACATTTGTTCAGCTATCTTTGAAAGTTCTTACCCACTTGCATATCATTCCAGCACTCATAATGTTTTGTCTGTACACTTCACAAAGTTGACAATGAATGTCAACTATTTTCATGACTAGCGCAAAGAGAACAAACAACACTGCATTCTTCACAGCTGACAGGATTCTCAGTTGGTGGAGGCATTTTAACGTGCAAATGTAAACAAAATCGGTTGTTGCTGCAATAGCAACAGATGTAGGTTCACAGTGTACATGTGTGTGACACCGACCCTACCATATGCACACTCATAGACTTAACAAGGTGTCTTAAATCAATATCACATCAAGATACACCTATACAATTATCTCCCAAATTATGTTAAAGAATTCAGTCATAACAAATTTAAGAGAGCTGTGAAAAACATTCTCTTAAATAATTTACCATTCTCTGTCAATAATTATATGAATATAAAATGTTAATTCATCATGTATAATTTATTTTGAACATTTTTATAGTTATATGCATACAAAATATGATTTGTTTTCTGACAATGCCATAGAAATGCTTAATGCATGAACCTTATGTTGATTTTTTAGCAATGAGCAATAGTTACTCTTTTGAAGATACTGGCTTTGTGAGCTTGTTTGTTTCGTGGAGCCTTTTCACTGGGGGTGCACTTTGGCTTAATAACTATCTTCAAGACAAAGATTTTATTTAATGTCAAATGTATTTATTTATTGATCACTATTATAAAATACAATGCATATAAAATACAATTAATTTGCTGAAGTATCTATTAATTTATTTTGACAAAGCCATGAATTTATTGTATTTCTTAAAGTAAATAAGTTCTATTCTTTCTATTCTATGTAGTAGTATTCATTTAAAAATGTGTTCTTTATCCAAGTTATCTTATTCATGATACATACATTTCTTAAGAATGATTTCAAATTAATCAAGACATGCTTAGTTACAACATCGCAAAAAAATGTTGCGATGTTGTTGTTGTAGTTTGAGACTTGTTTGAAAAGAAAAGAAAGGGTAATGGGGAAAACAAGAATAAAAATGTACAAGCATTTCCATAAAATGACACTCAGCATGAAATATATGAAAAATAGTTGCACTACTAAACATTTTATTTGACATAAGTTAGTATTTTAATGATCTCTATCTACTATCTACTGAGTGAGATTTCCTTGTAATTCAAAATTATATGAAATTTAAAAATATAAAAGCAACTTTTAGTGGCTACTTCCAGAAAATGTAAGATATAGCTATGCACATTTCTTAAACTTAAGGTATTTTAATCAAAATCATCAGAGAGAAAACAAAAATTGGGAAACATTTTTCCACGTATAGGAAGGTATTCTGATATAAATGTTAAAAAATGGAAGGAGAAAAATTAACATAACAAAAGATTCTAAACAGCCAAAATAGCTAGTGGTAAGGGCTAGAAAATTAATGGAAAGAATAAGAATGGGGGTATAAGAGGTGAGAAAATAAAAATAACGACAGATTTTGGAAGGAAGTGAAAATAAAATGTAATACATAAGGCAAGTAATATGGGGAAGTTTAGAAAATAAACAAGTCATTAAGACTTTACAAATAAAAACAGAATGGGGAAGAGAAAAGTACATAGATCAGTGTAGCAGAGAGGAAAGAATGGGATGAGAGCAGGAGAAGTATATCTGAAAGAATTAATACGAAGAGGAGGAAATTTGCAAATTATGTGTGGGGGGAGGGAGTGAGGAGCATAACAAAATATTACTTGACAGAATGCATGAAATTAGCAAGTTAAAGGGAAAATTGGGATGGAATGAATTAAAAAAAACAATAAAAATGTTAACTAAAAAAGAGAAATAGGAGTATAATGGGAATTTCTGAGTAGGATTAACGAATAATGGACTAGAAAAGTAAAGGAAATGAAGAAAACAAAGACTACATGGGAGAAAAGGAGGAGATAAGTAAGATTAATAATAGCTATCCAGTTGAGCCATTAGGCTAGGGAGCCAGGCAACCTGAGACAATAAGCATATCAAGGTCAGTAACAGATTTCTACAAAGTATAGAGTAGATATAGAAATAGTTTATTACAATTATTGTAATTAATATGCAATTTACATATAAGAAAAATGGTATACATAAATTCAAATAAATCCATATAAGGAGTAGTGGGGGAGTTGAGGGGATTTTCTTGAACATCTTTGTCGCATCCTTGACAGATGCTGAACTTCAAGTATTCATTTTGGTATCATGCACACACATCCACCCCACACCTCACGCTAAACTTTAATAGGTACCTCTGTCTTGGTGCATGAGATCCCAAAACTATATTTCTGGAGAAACTTTGGTATAGAATTTTTGAGTGAAATAAAAATCCTTCTTTCCTGCTATATGTAAGGTGATAAAGAAAGCATGAATTTGTCAAAAAAATAAAACTAATTTACATCAATCAGTAGCAAATTTATGTTACCTATTTTGAAAACATCTATGTAGTTCAGCTTTGCTTACAAGGTGCAAAATATTAATATCCTTGCAACCAACAGAAATGTTAAGAAAGTACAAGAACTTAAGTCGATTTTGTTCTCCTTTGCAACATTATACTCCTTCAATACTCACCTCAATAAGTTCCATTGATATCCAAACTTAACTATGTGCATGAAAGTAAGGATATAAGGTCTTGCCATGACTCAACATACGTACACCAACCATCTCCTGAAAATTTACAATTAGTTCTTTAGCTTTTGTTTATCTGCTCCATACCTTAACGTATTATCTCATGCATACACTTCACAGCATTTTACCATTATCAATTTACATTTGAAAAGAAACTGCCAAACAATTTACATTTGCTCCAGTGTTAAAAACTGTACAAAAGCTTACCTATTCAGTGAATGACAAAAAAATCTATACATTAATCTTGATTCATAGTTAACTATGTTCCTTCAATAGTAGTATATTTTTACTTTCTTTGTCATGTACGTATGTACAATATACATAGTAAGTAGAGAAGGTAATATTATTTTTATATTAATATTTGTGTTATTACTTCACTGTTTCTAGCTTCTTTTTACTTTTTTTTTTTTTAACCTGGTTGGTCATATCGGACGATTTTTTACATTTATAAGAGAAGGTAATACGTTCTACCCAAAAACTGATACTGAGATTTCCCCAGAAACTCATTTTGGAGTCACATGAATCCAAAACACCATTTTTACTTTCTCTAGCACATACATACAATGTACATAGTAGAGATAGCATTGCATTTCACCCAAATTTTATAGCAAAATTTCACCAGAAATATATTTTTTGAAGGGGGAAAGTCTGTCTGAGCTTATGGACAACAAAATTCAAAAAACAAAAAGTCTGTTTAATACCAAACTTGGTATTTAGGTTCAGTATTTTTCAAGAATGTGACATTACGATTTTCTGGAAAGTCGTCCTCTTCAAACTACCCTTTACATGAAATATTTTTTGAAATGTTTGATTTTCTAAAAAATGGTTCTAACAAAATGCCACACATTAAAAACATTTGTATGTCAAAATGTATATCCTGAATTTCTTGGGAAGAGCCACTGAATTCCGGATAACTTTTGTATAATTTGTAAACCATAAGAAATACACAAAAACAAAATCTTTACTTACTACAGCGGGTGCAAAACTTCTGAATCGTGACCGACAACCCAGCTGCCAAGTCTAGCTTATTCAATGATTTGCAATGATACCTTTACAACTGCTTACTCACAGTCACAGCTACCAAAACATTTTTACTTTCTTTAGCCCCATATGTACAATGTACATAGGGATAGAGAAGGTATTGTAATGCACCCAAAAATTCAATACCGAGATTTCACCGGAAATATAAGTTTTGGGGTCCCCCCCAGTCCGAAAAAAACATTTTTAAAAAAAGGACCATGGCTCTAACGATTTTGATTAAAAGCCTGTATATTAAAGCTATTTATGTCCAAAATAAAATGTATATCTCAAATTTTTTGGGAATAGCCTCTGAAGACCTCTTTATTCTGGATGAATTTTGTTTAACTGCTAAACCGTAAGAGATAAAAAAAAAACTCACTGCACAAAAAATGTACATCACGATAAAACACACAATTTATGTCCTTTACGTTTTTGTTGTGGAGGTAACCGTTTCAGAGATATTCCTTGTTATTGGTCTCAATTGTGAAGTACTTACTTTTTTCAGACAGGAAGTGTCCGTTTTTCTTTTGTTCTACTCCTGGCCAAGCAAAGAAGTGATTTGCAATGACAATCGCATAACGATAGCTTTTAAAACATTTGAGAATTACTTTAGCATAGCGCATTCTCTTATTCCATTCTACTTATAAGCAATTAAGTAACAAGAACATTCTGCTAATATTTATCTTGATTAGCATTGTCTACAAAGAAGAATAATCTTTTGTAGGAGGTTTGTAGAGCAGCTAGAGAAAGTCATGTGAGTGTCACACATCAGACTTTTTTTTGGGTATTTTCAAAGATGGTAGTAAATAGTGTTTAATTTATTTTTATGGCATTAATAACCATAGCAAGTCATTACATAGAGCAGAAAAATAATTGTTAACATCAACTTCATGAAACAAGAGGTAGAGATGAAGAAAGTAAATGTATGTTTACCGAGTCTCCAAAAACCTCATTCTCTGAAATCAACAGATGCTACTGCAATGTTTATTCTCGTGACATCGCACGTGATGTTCACTGTTATTCGTTTCCACCATGTTATGCCACAAAACAGAATGCAATATTCAAAAGATCGTGAGTTCGAATGTCGCTTCAGGTGATTTATTCAGAGAAGGTGTTTTTCAGGGTTTACCTTTATGCTGAGAAAATGAATGTTTGGTAACTTTAAACTCCATGGTCCTCAAGATCATTTTACCAATTTCATTTATCTCTAATATGACCAACCAGTTTAAAGGTCATAAAACCTAAATAAAATAAGAGAATACCACATGCCAGGAATGTGTGTGCCAATGTTGTGGTTAAGTGTGTGACAGATAGCATGCGCTTTTTTTTTTTGTAAACAAAGACAAATACTGATGTTGACAAACTGATTCATAAACTTATGTATATTATGCACTCTTTTTTATTCAATATTTTCATACAATCAAATTTTGAAAAATTAGACTGCCTCTGTGGACGAGTGGTCAGCGAGCTGACTTCTCACCCGGAGATCCCGGGTTCGATTCCCGGCTGGGGCAGGGAATTTTTCTTTAACCGGAATTATTCACTATCCCCCATAGAGTCTGGAAGTATGAATGTGAGAGTGAATGTGCGAGTGTTTAGTAATATAAAGTTTAACCTAATGTTCTGAACCTACAGTTTCACAAGTGAAAGCCCCCGATATGACCATTGATGTTAAAGGGGGCTATACAAATGAAGCAAAAAAAATTGAAAAAGATGGAATTATAGAAAATCAATTAGAAGCAATTCTCATCCAGGATAATAGTGCAAAAAGTAGCGATAACAATGATGATGACAATGGCATTTTGCAAGGGAGGAAACTGATTGACAAACTTATTCACATTATGCAATCTTTTTTTATTCAATATTCTCGTAGCAGACATTGACATTGTTTTTATGTTAGGCCATTTGTACAGAGGTATTTATATATATATGTTTATCAGAGCATCACAGATATATGACACAGACTGACACACGCACTCATCCAGCAAGCATGCAATCAACTGGTGAACTATTTATCTGGTAATAACAACTATACAACTCACTTCCTAGCTCTCATAAGTTTCACATGTCCAGATCTGCTGCACCAGCTATGTAGATCTCGTTAAAACACACAATTTATGTCATAAACCGTTATTTGTAGAGCTAAGCATTTCCAAGATATCCCTTGAAATTGGTTTCAATTTTTAAATACTTTAACTTTTCTCAAATGGAAGTCATCCCTTTGTTTTACTTCTCACCATGGAGAGAGAACAAAATTTCAATAACTGTACAGCGATAGCTTTTAGTACTGTATATTAAAGATATGGCAAATAAAATGAATACCTTGAACCTTCTGGGAATAGCTTCTAAAGACCTCTTCATTCTGGATGACTTTTGCATAATTGGGAAACCATAAGAGATAGACAAAACATGTAGATCTCAACAAAACACACAATTTATGTAATATGCATAACCCTTTCCGATATATTCCTTGTTATTGGTTTCATTTTTAAACTTTTCTCACACAAGAATTTGTCAACTCCTAGCAATGCAAAGAAACAAATTTTAATCACATAACAACCAGCTTCTAAAAGATTTGACCATAACTTTAGCCTAGTGCACTTCCTTATTTCCCTTCTACTTACAAAGAAGTAAGTAGTAAGACCATTTCTGCATATTTATTTCGAGTAGCACGAAGTAGATAAGAATAAACTTACTAGCAATAATTTGTTACAGAGATGGAGAGGAAGTCATGTGAATGGAACACACAAGATTTGTTTATATCATAATTTGTATGCATTGATACCTTTGAATCATGTGCCTAGGGTCAAGTCCCAATGGTTCCTTTATGTTTGTAATGAAAAAAAAGTTTAAACACTGTCAACTGCTAGGTTTATATCAGCACCACCAGCATGGCAAAAATTCATCCTCCAGCTTTCTTATACATGCCAATAAATCTACTGAAATAAGGTTATCATTTTTACTTTCTCTATACATTCTATGTACACAGTGCATAGAGAAGGTATTGTATTGTATTGTGTGTGTGTGTGTGTGTGTGTGTGTGTGTGTGTGTGTGTGCGTGTGCAGGTGCATGTGTGGAGGGGGGGCAGCATAGCTTACAAACAAAAACTTTTCGTTTGTAAATACCAAACTTGGTATTTAAGTTCAGTATCTTCCAAGGATGCGACGTGAAAATTTTGAATACCTGCACCCCATACTACCCTTTACATGGAAACATTTTCGAAAATTTTTATTTTCCCAAAAATGGCTCTAACGATTTTGCTTAAAATATCATACATTAAAGATATTTACATGCCATATAAAACGCATACCTTGAATTTTCTGGGAATATACTCTGAAGACATCTTTATTCCGGATGAATTTTGTGGAATTTTGCATTAACTGGTAAACTATAAGAGATAGACAAAAACTTACTACACAAAAAATGTATATCTCAATTGAAACACACATTAATGACTCATAAATTTTTTTCTTGGAGTTGACCATTTTTGAGATATTCCTTGTTATTAGTTTGTTATAAAATGTTTCACATATGGGAATTTGTCAACTCCTGGCAATGCAAAGAAACAGATTTCATCCACATGGTAACCAGCTGTTAAAAGATTTGACTACCATTTTACCTAGTGTATTCCATTACTTCCCTTCTATTCACAAGAAAGCATTTCTGCCAATGTATATCTTGATTAGCATGAAGTAGACAGAGGAATAAGCTTTTTAAGCATATTTAAAACTCACTTGTCTGGCCCCAGTCTGAAACCACATCCCTTATATTGTTTGCTTAGAAATAATCATAAATGAATAAAAACTTGTTGTAATTCAAATCAAACTTCCTTATGAACAATTTAAACAACACAGAAGCAATTTGTACAGTAATGTTATATTGATTAAAACACACATAATTATAAATTTTGTTGGAATCAAACACATTAGTTACATGGAAGTGATGACAACTAATCCAAACTAATATTGCCATAATGGAATATAAATATGCATTAATCCATTCTGTGTATTTAAATGTAATTACTGTAACATTGGAGGAAACAGGTTTAATACTATGATATCTTTTACAGATTGGGAAGTGTTTTTGTCAAAATATAGAAGAATGAGTAAACGCTCTAAGAAGGACGAATCCTAACAAGCTTGTCAGCACCCCAGATTTTCCAGCTTAAGGGCAGTTCCAGTTCAGATTAATTTGAAGCCAAGCATTTGTGACTCATTGAAAAGGCTATTCAGTACACCTGTAATGAACTTTATACCTTTTCTGAATCGACATAGAGCAGGATTGAACAGTTAAGCATCCAACCATTATTGAGGTAATAAATTGCTCACAATAAGGTTTTCCAGAACTTTGGTCAGAAAAAACTACAATATGGGATGAGTTTTATGACCCAATGCATTGACTATATTCAAGTTCCATCGCATCTCCTGCATGAAGAAAGGTAAACAATCGCTTTTGGGGGTGATATACATGTGTAAAATTATTATGCCATAATTTTCATTCACAGCTTGCTTATTCCAAGGTTTATGAAAGTTATGGGCCCAACTTCTGAAGACCGACCACACAAAAAATGGGTTATGATTTTAAAATGTGAATAGACATATAAGTATGTAAATATACAAAAACTATGGTTTTTTAATGGGGAGGCACTTGTTTAATTAACACTATTAATGAGTGGTATAGAGAATCAAACTCTTTGTTGATCTGGGTGGCTCAATTGGTTTAGAAGCTGGCCTTCTGATTCTAAGATCATGGGTTTTGTCTTTTTTGTTTTTTAGTTTGTTTAGTCCCACCATCGAGTAAGGTTCACGGACATTGAACACGTCATACAGAAAACCAACTGTTTCATAATCATTTTGACCACCACCTCTAAATATTTAGCTACTATGAATTAAATAATTTTACTTTCTCCACATGTACTATGTACATAGTGTATAGAGAAGGTATTGCATTCCACCCAAAAGTCGATACCGAGATCTCGCCAGAAATAAATGTTTTGGGTCCCCCTGAATCCAAAAAAAGCATTTTTGGAAACGTGTGTGTGACTGTGACTGTTAAACACCAAACTTGGTATTTAGGTTTAGTATCTCCCAAGGATGCAACACGAAGATTTTCAAGAAAATCCCCCCAACCCAAACTACCCCTTATATGGAAAAAAGTTCGAACATTTTGATTTTGTCAAAAAGGGCTCTAACGATTTTGATTAAAATTTCTTATATTTAAGACATTTACATGCTGAACAAAATGTACTATCTCTTGAATTTTCTGGGAATAGCCTCTAAAGACTTCTTTATTCTGGATGATTTTTATTGAATTTTGCATTAACTGGTAAACTGTAAGACAGAAAAAAACTTAAAACACAAAAAAATGTAGATCAGGATAAAACACACAATTTATGTTATATATATTTTTTTCGTGGAGTTGGATCGTTTTTGAGATATTCCTTGCTATTGGTTTCAGCATTGAAAAACATACTGTTCTCATATAGAATTTGTCAACTCCTGTCCATAGTCACCTAGCAATCAGCTTTTGACTATCATTTTAACCTATGATACTCCTTTATTTCGCTTATACTTACAAGTAAGCAAGTAATAAGACTATTTCTGCTAATGTTTCTCAATTAGCAAGAAGTAGATGGAAGCATAAGCTTTTTAACAATAATTTGTTGCAGAAATGTAGAGAAAGTCATGTGAATGAAACACATCAGATTTTTTTTACAACAATCACCATATACAATTACTCATTATCAATATTCCAGAAAAACAGTAAGCAGTGCTTTTAATATCATGCAAGATTATTACTAGTAGGATGAAACCCTACTGGCCAAAACACCAGACAAGTATAAGGGTAATTTAAGGAATTCCAACTAACAATTTGTACAATACATTATAAAATCGGTACAATGTCACATTACGTTGTGGAAATTTTAATTATTTATCTTATCCAACAATAGGCTTGCTGCATAGATAGTTTTTAAGAGCAGATTTATACCTTTCTATTTTCCCCGAAAATAATAATTTTAAATCATTTGGAAGGTACTGAATATTCTGACACATTCATAGTGAACCCCTTTTTAGTAACAAGTTAAGCTAGCATTTGGTTTGTGTAAATCCATTCTTTGTCTAGTTCAAAGCTGACTCAGACCAATGGTTTTTAAGTGTCCTTAAAAGTGACACCTATAAATAAAATGTAAATGGTGTGTTGTTTATGGATGCTCTTTAACTACTGTGGTTCTCAGCAACACCCCTATAGGCAGTTTCACTACAATTAAAATAACTTGAAACAAAATTCCAACATACTGGCAGCCCTGATATGATCCTGGCAATTGGCGTTAAAAACCTGAATTTTTTTAAACTATCATAAACAACCTGAAACCAAATGAATGCAGAAATACAAATGCTATCATTCCATTTAGATAGTATATAAGTAGAAGAGTAAAGAAACAACTCTAGTAGATGTTTAATTATTTCAACATTAACATACTTGGCATTCTTTCATTTCTAATGCCATGACTGAACACAGGCATATCCTTTACTGTCTGTAAATAGGAGATTTTGAATGTTCCTTACAAATCAGTGAGAAATGACAGACTTATACAGCTCCAAATCCTTTATCCTTTACACTATACAGATTAGCATACTTAGCACGTTATTTGATGTTACTGAATCATGAAATAAGCTTTGAAAAATGATTCTTCATTGACAAAACTTCATAATAGGCCTATTAAAATCACAAAAGTGATGTTCTGAATTTTCTTTACTGTAAATATACAATACAAATTAATTTCATGCTTAAAAAAATTGAGTCACAGTCTGCTCCAATCTAAAGGCAGTTTTGGTTTAAAACAGCTTAAAAATAATAAGCAAGATTATTTTACTTGCCTGCTTTTTAATGTTGATAACACTCTTTTACACATCTTTCATAGCATGAATTTACATTAAAAGAAAGTGAATCAGTCTGAACCTATAAAATTGTTCTACTGCAACTGAAAATTAAGAACTACTTAACTACCCATCAATATAAAATATATTAAATGTTATTGTCCTTGCTTTTAACTCTGGTTAGAGGGAAAAGTCAATTTTTGTTGCACTATACATAGGCAATTGTAATTTCTAGTTCAGGTACACAAGCTACCACTTGTATGAAGCATGAACCAGTAATAACTGGATTTAACAAGGTTAACAAGGAACGTCAATTACTGTTCCGTGTTGTATGTGAGTTATTAATACTTTTTATTTCAACTCCCAAAATAACAATTCCTAGCTATAAAATATTGTCGACCAGTTGTTAATATTACATTACCACTACAAAGTATTGGCACCAGACTATCACAAATTCAAAACAATCATACCTCATATTCTGAAGAAAAAAAAAAAATCAGGAGACGGTAACATTACCTAACATACTTAACTTCAAAATGTATCAAGCAAAAAGTTATTTGCCTGGAGCAAACGCTTGTAGTTTTTTTGTTTTGTTTTGTTTTTTTTTTTTTTTTTAATTTTGAAGCATTAGTACTACCAGAAAGTGAGTTGGAACACGTAATGCACATTTAACCAAACTAGTTTAAAATGTTACCCATACACATATAAAGTAAATACATCACCTTAGGTTTAATGACATTACATTTCATTTGTTTTAACTTTCATTCATTCTGACATTTTTCTTTTCCTCCATTGTAGCCACAGAGTGTAGCACTTTTATAAGTAACAGTTGCCTTGCGCATCGTCAGCTGTCGATGACATATAAATTTCCCAGCTTCAATTCTCTTTTACCATCGAGGATGCATTATAGCAAACACCATACAGTACCAAAACCAGAAACTCGACATAAAAGTGGCGATAAGAAGCACCAGCGATCTTGTTGCAGTGGAATGGAGTATTGTAATCAGTTTTATCAATACCTCCTACATAACACTCTAGGAGGTGTGGTTTTATAAATAATATGGTGAAATAGGTATGTAGATTTACTTTTTTGCTTTTAGGTAATGAAAATCTTTAAGGAAAGTGCCAATTTAATTTGTACAAAAGTGAACCTTGAAAAGTTTAAAGGCATGAATATAAACTGGCAAATAAAGACAAGGGCAGGTTAAGTTGTTTTATTGCTTTTTTATAGTGTTAATGCCCGCTTTTAGTACTTATGGCACTAGGCAATGACTTGAATTATACATGGAATGAAGATGGAGCACGATGGAGGGGGAAACCAGAGAAAACCCGCCCCTGCGCCACTTTATCCACCACAAATACATGGAGCCGCTTGGAATCGAATCCGTGTCGGCTTAATGAGATGAGTGGTCTAACCATTCAGTCACGGCACAGACTTAGGTGAAATTAGCTCTGAAGGGTAAACGTCACAGGCGATTCGTATTTTAAAGTGTTGAAAATATTAACATATCCAAATTTTAAATCCACTAGATTCCGCATAGAGCCTTAAAAGTTTGCAATAGATCAGTGATTACAAAGCAAATGTAATTGCGAATAACCAAATCCGGATCATGTATGGAAGTATGTGGTTGATACACATAAACTGGTAACTAAAGGAATTATTGGTTTAAGTTAGCTCCCATTGTGTGCGTGTGTGTGTGTGTGTCTTAATTTACGTGCAAAATGCAAGTTACAACCCCCCTCCCCACGTCACCCACTGTCACAGTCGAAAATGACTGTAGACTCCACTTTCTTTAATACCAACTACCAACTAAATATTAATGACATTGTTGCAACCATTCCTAATGTGATCAACGGAGAAAGAATAAGAATATGGTTTTACCAGCAAGATGATGCTACGGCGCATACTTCAAGGTTTTCAGTGTCTAACGTCCATGAAGCTTTCGGAGAACAACGTACACAAACAATACTTAACGTATAAACTCTTCAGACTGCTGCGAGAAGCAGACTAAAGCTATTTATGTTTCATGCTTTAAGTACGATTTGAATGGTGAACACGTTCGATCAACTTTTCTAAGATTTGAACAGATTCTCTGGGTCGAAATCGGCTTTTTTCAACTAATACAAAAAACAAACAAAAAAAACTGGAAATTTCGGACATTCTTTTTTTGGACACAATCTAATTGTGTTATAATAAGACTTTATCCGGCAGCAAAAATGGAAATGACCTGATATTTATGGACGCTCTTTAACTGCTGTGGTTCTCAGCGTCCCATTCTATATTGGGCGTGAAAGACCGCTTAATTTTGCTCAGAGGCCTCTCTATCAGGCTTGAGGTTCTTTTACGTGCCGTAAATCTACGACACGGGACCAACGGCTTTACTTCCCTTCCGAAGGAAGCCATGCTAAGGATTTTTACACCCGAAAAAATCCATCGTCCTCCGGCGGGTTTGAACCCGCGACCTTGGGTATATGAAGTCAGCAAGGTAACCATTACACCGCGGAGGCCAACATCCGGCAGCACAGAAAACATATAAATAATTTAAAAATTAGTTTCAAAGGCATACATTATAAGTTATTGACGTTCATATTCTTTCCATTAATGTACGCATAAATGAAAGTTAAATAAACAAGTTTATTGTGTGACATGTAAACGTTAGCTAACCCAAACTTGAAATATATTGAAGATTGCTTGTGACCTAAGTTAAAAAGTATTTATGCGCATTTTAATAGAAATAGTGACCTTGTAACAGCATCATTTCCATTGTTTAGACCATCTGATGTGCGTATTCCACACCAAGAGAGAAGATGGTAGTACCATCGCGTGTCGCTAGCCATTTGCATGTTAAATTGTGGGAGTTTTCGGTATTGGTACTGAGGGGTATATGATTTTAGTCACCAGGTTTGGATTGCTGTTGTTATTCGTTTGTTCTTTGAGATTTCGAAAGAAATATTTTATCTTCTGCTTCGAAAAAACAGAAGCTCACAAATAAAAAGTCAAATATGAAACTCCAACGTGAAGTCAAACATCTATCGCAAAGTGAAGATTCATTTCCTCAAAAAGATTTGTATTAAAATAACATACATATTTTGTGATACTGGGTGAACAATGGGTATCCACACCAAGCAGTCCGTGAAATTAATTTTAGAATCCTGTATAAAAAGAGCAAAAGAGTAGGAATACTTTTACAGATCCTGTGCGCACTTTTAGTTTATGAAATAATATAGAACTAGCAATTGTCTCTCCCTAGACACCCCCCGCCCAATTTAAAAGTGATTACACAGCTCTACTTTTACTACAAATACTTCACGTTTAGAAATGCTTAGCTAAAATGTGTTATTAGCAATTCCAGTGATAATTCGGGAAATTCCTTTAGGCAACAGTTTAGCAGTTGAATTGAACCCCTGTTAAAAAGGAAACCGGTATATGTGGGTCATTACACAAGTATTGAGACAGAAAATAATGAATAATCATAGAAATGTATTCTTTATGTCGTTTCTCAAAGTATTCTCCCTGGAACTATAGTACGCAGGATTTCAGAACCTGCAACCGCTTCTGGAAGCATCTAGGCCACTCAGCTCCGAGCACTGCAGATAAAAATTCTCTTTGTATACAGCAATTACAATTTATCTTTGAATGCTTTTTTTTTTTTTTTTTTTTTTTTTTTTTTTGTACATTTGGCAGTTTTTGGAAGGAAAACTTTGTGTACCATTTAGAAGCAAATTGCCACGTTCGTCTGCGTTATGTAAATATGTTACGGAGCTCGGGAGTGATAATTTTAGTGAGGATAGTCAAGTATTATTTTGTTTTTCATGTGAACGAAGTATTACATCTGACAAAAAAGTTCCAAGTAGTATATCATCTTAACACTGTGAAGCAAAAAAAAAAAAAAAAAAAAATTACAGCCAGAAAATCTACTTTACGTCAAAAATGTGTAACTACGTCATTTAATGAGCAGGTCAACATACCCGGAGGTTCATGTGACTCATTTGTCAAGGAATTGTGTTCAGCATTTAAAAGTGCAAACACTCCTCTTTGGAAAAAATAAATAATATCCATATCAGTGGCGACTCGTGGGTTATGACATTGGGAGTTCAAAGAAACTTAAGAATGTAAACAACAAAATATTTAAAATTATATAAATATCTCACCTTATAGGCATTATCCCACATGATATACTAATGTGGTACTGATGTCGGAATGTATGTACTTAACGTCCATCCTTCTTTGTTTCTGGGTAGCAAAACGTCTAAAATCCATAGCTGGTTGATCATCTCCTTTTCTATGGACAGTATTGCAAGTGCATTCAGTCTATCTTCATCCATCGTAATCATTAGAAATGTTTTTATCCTTTTTGATGAAGATAACATTGGGATCGTAATTATCAGTTTAAGGAGTTTGGTAACCTCGCCGGGACAGTCACTCAAATTTTTTCCAGTATAAATCCAAATAAATCAGTTGCACTCTTTACACTTTGGAAGTCACCTCTAGCACAAATTGTTCTAATTTCTGTTTCTAATTTGGTTTTATCAAGAAACGGGCATGAATTAGTAATATAGTCCAAGGTTTCGTCTGGAAACACTCTTAAAGTTGCAAAAATTTTCATAACCCAACAATGTTGCAGCTCTCAGATGTCTAGTAAACTGAAATCTATCTGATGCTTGATTACACTATTACATCGCAGACTTCCTTTGCCGCGATAGTTCTAGACTGACGAGAACAAGAGGCAGGACACTGTTTCTTTGCTGAATCCTGAAGCGTTTTCACTTTTTCAGATATTGTGTCAACGCTATCTCTTATTATTTTATTTCATTGATGAAGTTACCGCAGTCTCAATTGAAGCAGAATTTGCAGTTTGCTTTTGTAGTACATTGTAAAATATTTGAACATGTGACAAAACTCTATAAAAAGTGTAGCCGGAAACTGAAAGAAGGTAACTGCATTTTTAGCCGAAGTCCCTGAGTTTGTTTAATTGTGGAAGTCTGGAAACTTGCATCCTCAATTTTCTTCAGATATTGATTAATTGTATCCATGTTTTCGTGCACCGTGCGGACTGTTCGAAAAATAAAGTTCCATCTGATTGTTGAACCACGTGGAAGTCGTCTGTCAACAAGATCGTCAAGAATTTTAATTCTTTGTGGAGAATGGGCGAAGAAGCTTGATATCTCAGACAGCAATATTTGCAAAGAAAATCCGGACGTTTTTGTTCTGACTCGCGACTTGAGACATTATTAAATTTAATTGGTGAACATAACAATGTACAAAATAAGCCTAAGAGTAAATACTCCTTACGATAGCCTGCACACCAGAATAACAGCCACTAAAAATGCTGGCCCGATCATAGCTTTCGAAAATTAATTTGTTACTATTATTTACTACAACAACTTTAAGGGCATTAATACTATGTGATGCTATCGAAGCTGCGTAATGTCTGGAAGGATTTAAGAAAGTCCAACATCGCTCCGCTGGTTTTCTATTGGGAGAATGTACCTTTTAACAATTACGAGCTAACACTTAGATGAAAGTCTGTCGTCTCATCAGCTGTAATTGATACAAAATCTTCATTAGAAATTTCAGAGAGAATGATGCCGCGACTCACAGATAGCATGCTGACCAACAATTCATTTTGAATTGTCTTCAATGTCCCTGCAAAGGTGGAAGCTATTTTAAAAAGTCCTTTAACAACATTATCCAGAGCTGACGCGAAATTAATTAGCCCTATAAATACTCCAGGATTGTTAGAATTCGTCGTTTGATCATGAGCTCTCAGAGCCACCTCGAGCTCTACGCAAAATTTGATGCAATCAATTTTTGACGGCACAATGTATTTTTTTTTTCCCCTTTACTTGCTCATTGTGCAATTCTATGTTTCTACGGAAAGTATTGCTGAGTTGTTTGTTCCCTTACATCATTTTTGCCCAATACTGAGAGATCAATACAGAATTTACATGTAATTCTGATCTGACACGTCTCTTAATTTTCTGAGACAAGTGTCCTAAATCTGCTATTTGTCCAGCCAGTGTCTTTTCCTTTAGTAACATTTAGGCGTTTAAAGCAATAAAATCTATTTGTAATTATACACACAGCTATCCATATTTTTTTTTTTTTAATATTTCAATTTTAAACGAGCGCGAGTGTTCTTTGCCGTTAACAGTTTGCTTTCGAGTTAGAGAAAGATGAGGTTTTGATCTGTCTATTTTATTTTACACTTTTCTTCTAGTGAAAGTTTAGAAAAGCCAGTTTCTAATGAAATTTACAATGTCATTTTCTTAGCTACTTTCGTAAAGTCAATGCAGTATTCACCACCTCACAAACACTCACACACACTTTCAATTTAACACACCTTTCAAATAATTCTCTTTGTCTGAAAACTGTGCATAAAGCCAATAATGCAACTTCGAATTGATATGCGTTTACAGACAATAAATGACAAAATGGCGTTGACAGACAAAAATGGAAAAATGGCTAAAGGAGGGCGAGGGGGAAAAGGCACTCGTATAACTTTGTGAGTCGTCGCTTGGATTTCGGGTTGTCGCTAAGACAAACTTTAGCGACTGCTGAACGCCTTTCTTGCTTCCTTCTCCTTCCATCTCCGTTCCCCTCGCCCACAAACCCAGCTTCCTTGGGTTCTACGAGGCGTTTGAACACATCACGAAACAGGCATTCGACCGTCGTGCCGCATAATTATCTAACAAGGTTTTTTCTCATTTCAAAAGGAATGAGAAGATTATATTGTAATAATTTATTGTCATGTTATTACTGACTTATAAGGGAAGAAGTTTACTTTGAATTTTAATTTTATAAGGGGTTCATCGAATCCATGAACACATAGGACGTGCAGCACCTGCTCCATATTACATTTTTTTTAGCACAGCACACTAATAAAATAGTGCCTGACGAATCTGCCATTCGCAAAACGTGTGTGCCCTAGTTTTTCAACGAAGTTATTCGATAAATTCGGGAAGCGTTAGCACATGAAAAGATTGGAATTTCGGTGGACGAGACCACAGACCCTGCAGACCACTGTGTGTGTAGTGCAGTAGTGAGTGCAATGAAACGGGGAAGTAGAACTTACCTGTTAAATGTTCAGATATTAGAAAGGGTAAACCATACTACAACTGCAAAATTCTTCAACGATCCCTAGCCTTTTTGAGGCCAGATGGTATAAAATACGACCTGTTATTTCTTACAGATTCCGCTCCATACATTGTAAAAACAGCAAATGCATTAAAAGTTCTCTATCCCAAACTAGTACATTTGACATGTTTAGCCCATGGGCTACACCGCGTAGCAGAGACAGTTAGATCCCAGGATCCAGAGGTTGATCGTCTTGTTTCCAATGTCAAGAAATTTTTCATTAAAGCACCTGCTAGAGTTTCAATTTTCAGGGAATTGGCTCCAAAGTTAGCGTCGCTTGCTTAGCCTGTTTTAATACGGTGGAGTTTGTGGTTGGAGGCTGCATGTTACTGTGCTAAATATTTCAATGATGTGAAAAGAATAGTAGATAGTTTAGATCCGGTAGATGCAACTTCTATAAAGATAGCTCAAGAGGCTTCAACTCAGTTGCTATAGAAAATAAATTGAAGTACATATGTAGCCGCTTTTCAGTGCTACCAGAGAACATACTGCAGACTCAGAATAATTAATTACAATACTCATTGTCCCTAGTGAATCAGGTATTACAAGCACTGTCCTTCGAAACACATGGAGTTGCAAAAATTGTTTATGACAATTTGAATGCAGTTTTTAAAAATACAGGCTGTAAAACAATTTGTGAAATTGGAAAACAACTGGTCGAGAAAACGTGTGACAAACAATGAAGTTTCACTGCGGAGAACCTCAGGATGACATTTCTCGACTACTGCAACAGCAATATTGGACAATAGGGTGAGTCGCTAATATAACACATTCTTTCATAAAATTAAAACAGTGCAATACAGTAGTAGTAGTAATAATAATAATAATAATAATAATAATAATAATTAATGACTTAAAGAATTAATTATTAATAATTAATACTTCAACTATAATTATATGGTGAACTTATGAGAATAGTTATCAAGCATACCATTTTCATTTTGCATACCGTTTATGCATATTTTGGCATTTGCTTTTAACACTAATCCGGGTTCGGTTTATAACCGATTGTTGCCGGTGGCTTCCTTTCCATTCATTTATTGTTAGATATGCAGGTCTAACACCCGCTGTCAACTATCGCTTTACGTCAAAGCAAGTAATTGTTACATGTGTGACTTTATGAAACCTGTATATGGTTTGCAGATGTAACAATAACCTATAATTTTAGAATTGTCTTGTCACATGACCGACAGGCATAAAAGGGGAGCAATTTAGCCTGAAAGAATCAATTTTGACTGAGAGTTCCGAGCGCACAGCTGCAGTGTTAAAAGCACGGTAAGTTGAGTATATACGGTAGGTATCACGCGCATGTTTCTCTCTCACACACGCTGGCCGTGACGTCATCTGGTGTATATACTCAGCCACGGCGTGCTTACTGCTGTGGTAATTGTTAACAAATTAAAAGCTATGGTACTGTGTAAAGATACACATTCGGATTTTCCCCATCAAATCGTAAATAAAACAGATAACTTGTTCAACTCTAACCATTAGATTTTAATTATTGATGCTAAAGGAACAATCTTTTGAAGCATTAAATATGAACCTCCTATAAGCGCCCGTCAAATGTTGGATTGTAAGTCTACTCGCGCTTATGTTTAACTTTGTGTAGCAATTGACTCTTCTCAGGGCGTTTTTTTTTTTTTTTTTTTTTTTCCCCGGGCTTGTTGGGCTTCACAGATTCAGACCACCTGGCGGCTTCTTAAATAATAAGTCGCTAGGATTTTTTTAGAATCGCAGTTTATTTTTATAGTTATTATTTTACAATTCCATATGTAAACTGTAATCGCTCGATACAATTCTTTACTTTGTTGAACGCTGTGAATCCATGGCGCGTATTATTCTATACAAATGCATTTTTACGCGTTATCTCTAAACAGCATTTTCCATTACGCGTGAAGAAGCCTCCTTCTTCATGATAACTTGGCGTCACCAGCCAGAAAATCAACACGTAACTATAGATACCGTTGAAAAACAAAATCGCATCGAGAAAATCGAAACACTTAAATGCGAGAGAGCACAAGGAGTAATAAAAATTTGCATCTAGCGATTTCAACTTCGGAAGCAAAGAAACTAAAACAATTGAACATCAAATATTATATGCATGGCATAAAACTCAGATGTCGGCAGATTTTGTGAATAATATATAAATATTGCCTCATGTTTAAAATATTAAATATAAAGACTCACTACATGCGCCTATGTCTCACGCTAGCTAAATGTTGCCCCCAGTTGTTTAGGTATCTTGCGTGAATTCTCTGTTTGATAACTGCATCCTAACAGAGTTTAAAGCTAGGTTAATAAATAACTCAACACATTAATAAGTATTGCGGAAAAAAACAGTAGGTATACAATAAAATATATTAGCCAATGTGGTGTTTCCTGCTTCATGTACATATGCAATTATTTATTCAGTTGTAGCATACTTTTCTCATTTTCTTTCTCGCCAACTCAGTGCGCTTGTTTCTGGATATTTTCCGTTTTTCTGATTTTCTCTTATTCATATTCTTCAGCCTAATAAATGGCAGGACGAACTTTTTGGCTTTCAGTGCCTGTAAGTAACATGAGATTGTGGCGTAATTCATAGCATTGTTTAGCATAAACGTGCTTTTCAGAAACCTCTTTTGTGACTTTCTTACCATTTTGTAAAACAAATCCTTCGTCCAATAAACTGTTTCTGAATAATTTCAACACGTGAGGAATGTCGCAGGGGCGATTTTCAGCTTCTATTGTAGGATGCATGATGTAGGATTTCTCTCTTATAATTCCAAGGTTAGAGAGTAATTTCCTATTTGATCCTCCCAAATAATAGACTAAGGATCGGATTTGGAAACCTAGCTTTCGACCATTTGAACAATGTCTGTTAGTAATTCTTTTGTTACTGTCTCATCAAAATTGTAGTATATCGGTGATTTCCACTTTCCTGCTAAGCTGCAGACCGCAACTTGTGTCTTCAGTGTTGTCATATTAAAAATCGCATTTCACTTTCATCTCATCAAAGCTCAGAACAAGATCCTTCTCATACTCACTAACAGAACTTGCTTTCTGTTGTAATTGATACACATCTAATTTAATGATTCCTGTGATATGATGAATTGGACCAAGCGTCTTTTGATGGTTATAGAACTTGGTAGAGGATATTTAAGGCATTCTCTCACATAGTCATATGCCTTCTTAGACATGCATCTCAAAATGATTTCCTTTGAAATGTCATCAGAGTCCCAATTTTTATATGTAGGTACCTGTAAGTAGAACTTGCTGCTGGCAAAATGAGAACATTTGCTGGAATGCGCGTTCAACGCTTCTTAGCTTATACATTTCGGATTGTACTTCTTACAATTATTTTCTAAACTTGTTACTTTCTTCTCTAATCTTAAACTGTGACTTCTAAGTGCTTAAACTTCTTATTTAATGTCCTCTGTATTTGTAGGTGATGTGTTAAATGACGAGGGAGAGGTAACAGGATTTTCAGAGATATTTACTATATTTATTTCAGATTGGTGTTTCTTTCTTCTAACACAGCATTTACTTTTGTTTTGCATCTGTGTTAAGAAGCCATTTTGTCTTCTTTTCTTAGGACTGTTAACTTTCTGATACAAGTCATTAGACAACTTTAAATTTAGATATGGTAAAGCAATGCTTTTTAATCTTTTCAGGAGCAAGTTTGAAGAGTTCCGCTTTTAAATATCGTTCATAATCTTCCTCGTTAAAATGTATGGAATGAATGCGGGGATTACCTGGAGAGAAACGATTATCCCTTCTACATAACTGAATCCATCACGTACAACACTCACAAGAGGCTTGAACAACCAAAATCCTCATAAACACTGTCATTGTAATGAGAGCAACGAGCGACCGCTAACCAACTGACGTCATCGGCACGGTAGTTTACTGCGCATCTAGCTGGTGATACCTATCGTATTACTCCATATTCCGTGGTTAAAAGAACCAAAAAATCTTATGTGTACCATTCACATGACTTTCTCTATATCCCTGCAACAAATTATCCTTAAAAAGCTTACACTTCTATTTACTTTATGCTAATCAGAAAAAAAAAAAAAAAAAAGGAAAAAAATAGCAGAAATAGTCTTATTATTCACTTTCTTGTGAGTAGGAGCGAAATAAGGGACAACCATAGGTTAAAGTGATGTCAAAAGCTGGTTGCTATATCAATGAAGTTCCTTTGTTTATATGGATAGTAGTTGACAAGTTCCTGTATGAGAAAAGTATACGTTTTTCATAGCAGAAATCAAAAATAAGGAATGTCTAAAAAACGACAAACTCCACGAAAAAAATGTATATAACATAAATTGAGTGTTTTAATGTGCTCTACATTTGTTGTGTAGTACGTTTTTGTCCATCTCTTACGGTTTAGCAGTTATTCAAAATTCAGTAAAATTCATCTAGAATAAACTACTCTTCAGAGGTTATTCCCAGAAAATTCAAGATATACATTTTATTTGTCACGTAAATATCTTTAATATACGCAATTTTAATCAAAATCGTTAGAGCCATTTTTGAGAAAATCAAAATTTTCGAAAAAAGTTCCATGTAAAGGGTAGTTGAGGGTGGGGTGATTTTTCTCAAAATCTGCATGTCGCATCCCTGGAAGATACTAAACTTAAATACCAAGTTTGGTATTTTACCGACTTTTCGTTTTTGAGTTATCGTGTTCACAGACACACACACACACACACACAAACACGGACCTTTTTGGGATCTTGGGGACTCTAAAACATATATTTCCGGTGAAATCTCGGTATCGTATAGAGAAAGTAAAAATATGAGTGAGCGTCGTAGCAACAAAAGAAAAATTATACGGCAGTATTGCACAAAACATTAATTGCAATTAGTTTTGAAGTAAATAGATTTACATACACACATTTATTCAATGTTATTAAAATGTAATAACTGAAAAATGTGTAATCTTGCATAGTCTGCTTATTCCTTCTAGACGAATGACCTTAGCGAAGATGAGTCAGTCTGCCCTTGATAAATAATTACATGATAAACAACTATGCTTCCTTGTGAGTACGTTTCAAGAATACGCAGTAAAGGACTGTTGACTAGCATCATCTAATCTCTCCTTTAAAAATGTCATTTGTCAAGAACTAGTGCGCTACCTTAAAAAGAAAGTTTTATATGATTCTCTATTTATTATGTATCAAATAATAAATAAAATTAAAATACATTCTAATATTAAGAAGTTATTAATAAATGTTTACGTTCCATACATAGCATTATCAGTAAATTGCTATGAAAACCTAACACTGCATCTTTCCATTATTCCCATCAATGGATTCCGGTGAGAGACGAATAAAATGAAAACGTATGACATTATAGCCTTCTTACTTTCTCTACATGTACTCTATACATAGTGTGTAGAGAAGGTTGTGCATTCCACCCAAAAATTTGATACCGAGTTTTCACCGAAAATACATGTTTTCAGGTCCTACATATACACGTTTAGAAAACTGTCTGTGTGCGCCCATGAACACAAAAACAAACATCGGTTAAAATACCCTACTTGGTATTAAGTTTAATATCTTCCAAGGGTGTGACACAAAGATTTTGAGAACCCCCCCCCCCAAATTATCCTTTACATGAATTTTTTTCTCGAAAATATTGATTTTCTCAAAAATGGCACAATTTTGATTAAATTGCTATATATTAAAATTATCTAATAAGACAAATAAAACCTGTATCTTGAATTTTCCATTAATAGCCTTGGAAGACCTCTTTATTCTGGATGAATTTTTCATAACTGGAAACCATGATGAATACACAGAAGTTTACTGTAGAAAAAATGTAGACCTTGTTAATACACACAATGTGTCATATGCAACTTTTCTCATAGGGTTGGCCATTTTTGAGATAACATTCCTAGTTGTCAGTGTGAGTTTTGAAATACTTTTCACACATGGGAATTTGTCAACTCCTGGCAATGCAAAAAAAAAAAAAAAAAATGTCAGCCACCTGACAACTAACTTTTAAGAGATTTCCGTATCACTTTAGCCTACTATACTCTGTATTTTCCTTCTACTTATAAGGAAGCAAACTTACTAGAATCAAAGTGATATAATGCTTTACTCCTGAAGATTTGGAGCCAGTATTAGAACATTTGCGGACTGAAAGATTGTCAATGAGTAAGGCAGTGGACATGTACAAGATTAGCAAAAATACATTAAAAACACTGCAGCAAATTTGGTAGATGAACCAACTTTACTGCTGTATAGGAGGATGTATTTAGGCTATTCATATTAACCTTAAGAAACTGGGATTTCCTATTTGTGTTTCTTAGCTGTACTGTATTTAGATATAGTTGGTAGAAAAGTCAATGCATTAGGTTCAACAAACACTCCAGGTATGAAATGTGCCACCAGTTTCATGGAAAGACAAAGGAGATGCCAAAATTCAGTCTTCAAAGGTGGAGACTACTGTTTGAGGATTATTTTGATCATCTCAAAGCATCTCTACATTAAAATGATTTTGATATACTATAAGCTAGGTTTACTTTGTCCAAAAACATCTAAACAAAACCATTATAATGTACTTTTTCTAAATTCCCCTCAGTTATATCCATAAATTTTCACATTGTAGTTTTCTTTGAAGCCACTGTCATCATCCATGGCTGAGTAACATGATGGTCTCTGGTTCCCAAGGTGATTGATTTTTTTTTGGGCATAATAATCTTTAGCAAGGCTTCCTTCAGAAGTGAAGTCAATGGTTCTGTGTCATAGATATACAGCACCTAGATAATGTTAAGCCTGATAAGATGCCTCTGAGCAAAATTAAGCGATTCTTCACATCCAACGTAGAAAAGGATACCAAGAAAACCATAGCACTTAAAAGGTATCCAAAATTAAAACTCAATTTCAATTTAGGAACCTGTCAAGTTGGCCAAGAAACTGCTAATTTTTTACCTAAATGGTAACCACATTGGTTTAAAAAATTAGTTGTTACCCCCAACAAATGCAGACGTTTAATGCACTGAATATACATGTATATTTAGTTTAAACAAACTTTCCTTTTTAAATGCAGTTTACGAAGGTATATTAAAATATTCATTTTTTAGGACAGCGTTTATGTAGTGAAATTTAATTTTGAATATTTTTAAATTACACATAACTAAATGAAAATTAATGCAGCAGTCATTGTAACCTTGACAGTTTAGTTTTTCTTGCATTACCATGTTTTTAACAAATAACCACTAATACCATTGAGTCCCCATAATTCCATTAAAAAAAATGTAATGTGTTCCATTCCCACGACTTTCTCAACCCATTTTGCAAACAAACTATTACTACAAATATTTCTATTCTTACCAATTGAGAAAAACAAATTATTAGTAAAATGGTCATTTTACTTCCCTGCAAGTAGAAAGGAAATAAGGGAGTAGATTTGGCTAAAGCAAGTCAAAACCTTTTTTAAAATATATTGCGATGTGATGAAATTGGTTCTTTCCTGGATTTGGTAGGAAGAGAACTTACCAATTAAGAAGTGGGCTGAGAATATTGGAAGTACAGTCAGGTAAAGAAAACATTTGCATTAAAAAAGTATTGAATTATCAACCTTTCTTAAATTAAATGAGAAGCAAATTGATTATAATCAGTTTTGACCTGATGGTAAGGGTAGTTCTGAGTTGCAATGACTAGTAGGATTGAGCTATTTAAATCCAGTTTTTATTTTGCAACTGTAATTTCTGACTTTGCCTTACCCTCACTCCTCTTCTCAGATTGTACACCTTGATGTTAGGCAGTCAACATCCAGTGGTGCTCTACTCCAAATGCAGTCATATTATGGTAGAGTGGTACAATTATTTAATATATTGTGAAATTAATACATTTAAAAGTAAAACTGCTTTGAAAACATATCAAGTAATGAAAAATATGTTTCCAAACTTCATATTTTAAAGGGCATTTCAAAACCTTTGCTTATACATTCATTTTAATATTTATACAAACAGAGCCTTCAACTTTATTGCTACCAGGTGGCCCAACCACGCCTTATTTGCATGTGTATTAAAAGAGCTGCAGAACTAAAAGGGGCTATTCAAGTTAAAACTGGTTAGTGGGGAACTGGAGAGGTGGACCTATGTTTCACCCAGTTAATGTCTCCATTGATAAGCAAGAGGGGAAAATATAGGTGGGTTAGTGGGGATCTGGATGAGTGACCTTTATTTTACCACTCTTATCTGTGTAGATATTAACTGGATAAAACATAGGTCACCCTCTCCAGTTCCTCACTTAATGGTTTTAACTTGAAATAGCCCCGTTGAGCTTTGCAACTCTTTTAAAAGACAAAAGGATATGTGAACATGACAGATATGGCAGTTGCAACTTGGTATAAATTAGTGAAGAATAAAATATCTTGCTATCTAAGTGTACTAACATCAATCATTTTGAACTGTAACTTTTTCAATCTGTTTTCACCATTTCATTTATAATATGCTTTAATTCAGGATATCTTATGCAAGAAATAGGATCTTTACTTAGTTTTAAAGGCACATAATATTTACTCAATAAACAACATGAATCAGTAAACTGCTTACAAATCTGGACCATACACATGATTTGTATATTCAATTGCATCACTTTTTGGCACTCTGAAATAAATTTTAACACTGATAACAATACAGTAGATAGCGTGTGGTAGTAGCATGTCTGCTTCACATTAAAAAGGTCGCGAGTTCGAATCTTGCTTAGGATGAGTTACCCGGATAAGGTCTTTTCGGAGGTTTCCCTTATTCTGAGAAGACGAATGTCGAATAACTTTAAGCTCCATGGACCCCGAGATCATTTGAGCATCATTTTACCAATTTCATTCACCAATATGACCAACTGGGTTAAAGGACGTTAAGTTGATAAAAAAAAAATATATATACACACACACACACAGTAGAGTTTCAGTTTCATATGTGTCACAGTAACAGTTCAACGTTTTTAGTCAAATCCACCATCTTGGTTGAACAGCACACACACATACTGAACATTTCCTGAATACAGGCATGCTAAACACACACATTCTTGTTTTTTTAACATACTGAACATTTCCTGAATACAGGCATGCTAAACACACATTCTTGTTTTTTTAAACACCTTCCAAATGCCCTACCTTGTTTGATGCCCCTACCAATTGCATTTTTTGGTCCTTTCCTCGTCTTATATTGAGATAAGAGTTCTACCATCTTCAAAAGAAATTCTCGCCTACTTATTTTTGCTCCTTTGACATTCCGGTATAGGATCCATGTATTGATTCTGGCTAGGTCCAGTACAATGAAGAAAACATGCATTGGCCACCACTGGCAACCATATTTCTGTGTATAGGGGATACATTTTCCTCTAGATTAGCAATCTACAGTTCAGGAATTGAAGTAACTTACACTTTCTAGGAGTTTCTTGATCTCTTCCACAGACTGGTACTTGAACTTATGAAGGTCATTCTTCTTTGTCTTTCCTTGATACGTGATGATAAATTATCAGATTTGTACAAGATGGCATCATACAAATATCCAGTAGCAGATTTTTCAGGAGGAATCTCTCTTTGCACTTTTTACAATGTACCAACATAAGTGCTCTTCCTTTTCAATTGATCAGCAAGATTTTTAGAAGTAAAAAAGTTGTAACTAGTAATATTTCCTCCTCTTGAAGTGAAAGGTTGCATCAATCAATTGATATTGACTTGTTTGGTCATTTGTTTTATTAAATAAGGAAACCCATTCACCATACACTTTCTTCAGGGTTTGCAGCAAGACAGAACTATCCAAAGCTATCAATTTGTTATTCATATATTGAGTACTGCAATACCCAGCCATTAATAAACTGCTCATGTATACTAATAACTGCACATGGTTTGTACCTCAAAATGCATTTGTGTACAAATAGACTCCAAATTGGAATGGCTGCTGCAAAGCAATCGGTCTTCAGTATGCTTATCAAATTTCAGGATCCTCATGATCTCAATATATTTGTTCTTTCCCATAGTACGAGAGAAAAATGGTGGTCCCCACACTTGTAACAGAAATTTCAAGGGAAAGTTCCTCCCTCCATATTGTCAATGGGCTTACAATATGGCTATAGCTGCTTCAAGTTGGCCTAGCTAAGAACCCAAGAATTTCCTGGTCTTCACAGGTTCTGATTTTGGTGAGTCTTATATTTTGGAGAATGTTAGCATCAGCACTTGCCATTATGACATTTACATCTTACAGGTGCATTTCACAGTTCTATTCCTATGCGCACTGCACTTCCCTAAGGTGGAATATTTTTTCCTGTAGAGCTTAACATCCTCAATTTAAACTGCCTCGTTGCATGGGACAGGGCTATGTCTTTCTACTCAGAAAATTTGAAAACAGTGCAGTGATTTGCACATTACTCTGCAGGTTCTTCAATCATTAAATCACCAATGTCTGATTCACTTTTATCAGATTGATGAGCAATATATTCAGCATCATCATTATTGTATAATTCATCACTCAACATATTCTCACTTTCTTACTATCTGGCAAACTATGGAAATAATGTGACAAGACAGTGATAATGTAAGACCTCAAAAATGTTTTTACAATTTAATATGTTGGCACCACAGCTTCTAAAACATGTCTGCTCTCAAGCAAAACTTTATCAAACTGCACTTTAACAATGATAAAAAAAAAAACTAATCTTACCTTCTGAATATTTGTTTAGTTACATGTGCAAAATAATCACACATGTCAAAAATAACTGATTATGGTCCTTTTAAGGTAAAAAGTATGTATAATTTGTTTAAAACGTACTATAAAAAATTAAGCATTTTATGGACTCATCCTTGCTCTAATTTGTTTTAACTCACAAAATATTGAAGCAATAACATGCCACATCAATTATCTATAACTTTTACTTTCTCTATATGCACTATGCACATAGTGTATAGAGAAGGTATTGCACTCCACCTAAAAAATCGATACTGAGATTTCATCGGAAATATATGTTTTAGGGTCTCCTGAATGCAAAAAAAAAAAGTATTTTCAGAAAAAGGTCCGTGTGTGTGTGTGTCTGTGAACACGTTAACTCAAAAACGAAAAGTTGGTAAAATACCAAACTTGGTATTTAAGTTTAGTATCTTCCAGGGATGCGACACGAAGATTTTGAGAAAAATCCCCCCACACCAAACTACCCTTCACATGGAACTTTTTTCGAAAAATTTTGATTTTCTGAAAAATGGCTCTTAACAATTTTGATTAAAATATTGTATATTAAAGATATTTACCTGACAAACAAAATGTATATTTTGAATTTTCTGGGAATAGCCTCTGAATACTACTTTATTCTGAGTGAATTTTACGGAATTTTGCATAACTGCTAAACCATAAGATATAGACAAAAACTTACCACACAAAAAATGTAGAGCACATTAAAACACACAATTTATGTTGTATACATTTTTTTCGTGGAGTTGATCGTTTTTGAGATATTCCTTGTTTTTGTTTTCAGGTTCGAAAAACTTAGCATTTCTCATACAGGAATTTGTCAATTCCTGTCCATACAAACAAAAGAACTTCAGTCACATAGCAACCAGCTTTTGATTATCACTTTAACCTATACTACTCCGTTATTTCCCTTCTACTTACAAGGAAGCAAGTAATTAGACTATTTCTGCTAATTTTTTGTCAATTAGCATGAAATAAATAGAAGCATGAGCTTTTTAAAACTAATTTGTTGCAGAGATGTAGAGAAAGTCATGTGAATGGAACACATCAGATTTTTACTAGTACAAATGTAAAATGTGCATAGTAGGAAAGAAGTTATTGTATTCCACCCCAATATTTGATACCAAATTTTCCGGGAATACAAGTTATTGAGCCCCCCCCCCCCAAAAAAAAAGCATTTGTGTGTTCACGAACACATTATCTAAAAACTGAAAAGTCTGTAAAATACCATAATAAGTCCATTCAAGGATACAATACCCCACCCTAAAGTACTCTTTACATGAAAAACAAAAACAAAAAATTAGAAAATTTCGATTTTCTCAAAAATGGCAAACAATTTTAATTAAAATACTGTATATTAAATACATTTACATAGCAAACAAAATGCATTTTTTAAATTTTCTGGGAATAGCTTCTGAAGACCTCTTCATTGTGGTTGACTTTTGCATAACTGGTAAACTGTAAGAGATATAAAAAAAAAAAAAAAAACTCATTAAACAAAAAATGTAGATCTCGTTAAAACACATAGTTTGTATAATTTTTTTTTTTTTTTTCGTGGAGTTTACCATTTTCGAGGCATTCCTTATTAATGATTCCAGTTTTAAAATTCTCAACTTTTCTCATACAAGAAACTCAACTTCTGCCATGCAAAGCGAACTTAGCTATGAAATGTATAATAAAACACATAGGTAGATGTTATTCAGTATGCAATGTGAAATGCAAACTTATAAAATGCAGACTCACTGTTATGAAAGTTTGCTGATGTATTGCATATGTTCATCATTCCATTTTTTTGAGAATTTTAGTATTCACATGTGGACAATCATATACTGTATATTTCTTTAATATAATGCCATAATATAGATGAAGTGGTTCCACTTCTTCAAGATGCAAGTCATCTGTTACAGTTAAACTGTCTTGAGTCATCACTGGGATTGAAATTAGACTTGCTGTTCATCCTGCATTACACAGGATTTCCCATATGAGATGGAAAAAATAATCATATCCCAAATTACTGCCCTATAGTACACATAATCCTATATTTAATTTTACTTAAAGATTGTAATTTGTAAAGCATGCACACATGTTCATTCAGTACATTGGTATTGGTAACCACAGTCACGTGGTCATGTAGTGCTGTATATAGTGCTACTTGTGTGCAACTTGAACAAAGAACTCAAGTAAAAGCTTTTGATGAGAATGTGTGGGACCTAAAAGTACAAAGAATTTTGTGGATTTATCAATATAGTTTACAGTTAACATTTAAAAATTTGTAAAAAATTAACGTTTTTTCATAGGCATTTCTGGTTGATACAGCTGGAAGAGAGAGTATATTTCCAATTTAAAACAAAACATTGAACACATAGAGTGGTGATATTTAAATTTAATAAAGTGCGAAATGAAAATGAAATGAATAATAGTGTGGCTTGTCAGGATTTTTATGACCTTGTTAAGAATGATGCAGATTTTTTGACCAATGCAATGAAAGATAGTAAGTATGAAATTTCATCAGCACATACAAATGGTTAATTATACCACCTGACAAATGAGTGCAGCTGTTAGGAGGTTGCAGGTTGCTGGTGTAGCATGGACAGTTTACAGCAGTCAGAAAAGGCAGGAATATAGTGCAGTATAATCTGACCATCAATACATCAGCATAGTGTATGTAAGCAGGAATAAACTGAACAATCCACAACAGGTTAAACTTGCTGTTTTCTTTATCACTAATGAATATTAATTTTCTACTTTGTGAGCATATGACTTTGCACAGTGGTATTTGCATTTTGACTGATTCAAACCCATCCACTGCAAGAGACCCAACTGCTACATTACCATATTGCCAAACTATACAGGGCATGCACCAGAAGTGATGACATAATACCACTTATCTGTGTTTATGCAAGCTTCCACTTGTGGCTGTCTGCATTCATTTTTCAGACAGGCAAATATATAAACAGCAATTTTCTTATTAAGGCAATATGTAAAAGTATTGTTTTAATGCATATAGTTCAGGGCAATATAATCTTGGGCATTTCTTTGTATATTACACAGAATTCAGATTCCCCTTCAGCAAAATCAAATGGTCTACGGTTTGTTTCAGCAAGACAAGAAACAAATCACACATTACATAAAGGTAAACATAAAAAGAAAAACCACATACCCATTTGATAATAAAAGAAATCCAATAAAGAATATCTTCTAATAAAAAAAATAAATGACAATAAAATTAAGGCTAATCTTACTTCATAAAAATACCACTTAATAGACGTAAATATACATAATTTTGTAAGTCAGTATTTACATTTGATGGAGTAGTGTCCCTTATTTTCATTTTCAAAATCTAGCAAATCTATTGATAATTATCAATCAACAACAATGTTGCTTCCTTCCATATCCCATTTGTTTGCTCTTGCCAAACATTTGTGATGCACTTTCAGTACTTTTTGGCTGTCACCTGTTGAAAAGCTACTTGCACAAAATGTCACACCTCAAGCTAATTTGGAAGCTTTGCACACTATATGCTGCTTTCAGAAACCCCATAACATTCATTTGTTAAACTGAGAATATTCTCTAATGCAAGAGTAGGGTACCTTTCACAAACCATACACATTAAGAATAATTTTTCTTTCCTTGCTTTGTGTTTAACTAGCTGATATTACATGTCTATGCCATTACTTAATACAATCTATATGTACTGACTAAAAGCAGATGTTACATGAACTGCACAATGCTTGTACATTCATTGTTAAAATTCAGTAAATTTCTGTTCCTTAATCATTCATATTGTTATTCAGATAACGTTACATAGTTTAATAAGATAGCTTTATTTCTCTAAGTAAAACGTTCAAAAATCAAGCAGTCATTGCAATCTATTAATTTTATTTATATTATGGGTGAAGGAAGGATAGATGGAGTTTATAGTTATTATATAAAAGTAGTAAATTAATTCAAAAAGTTTTACTGAAACATTATAATTACAATAAAAAATATTTTTGTATAATTTAATGTAAGGCTAATTGGTTAAAGAGATACTGGGGGTAAAATCTTGTCCCATAATGCAGAAGATTAAATATTTTTAAACACAAATATCACAATCCTTTGTAGAACATAAGTTAATATATAGGTTCTAAACAAATATCACATGCACTTGAATTTCTTTAAAAGTCTGAATCACATATCAGGAACAACCTTGAAATAGAGAATGTCACCCGTAGATACAGTTTGTACTTCTTTGTTAGCATACTTTTTCTGTTTGGCAGTTTTGTTATTCATGTGCCCACTTTGTGATTGTAATTCATTATGAAATAATACTTCACCCCCCTCATCTGATTCCTTATTCAACAAATAGTGGGTATCATCAGAATTTGCTCCTTCCACACATTTAGAGCCTCTGCTTTTAACGCTGTCGCCCTTATGGTAACTCTGATTAATCGCAATATAACTTTCTTTCTTCAGATTATGTTGATTTGTGTCTGATGTTCTGGTAATATGTTCTTCCTGTTCAGATAAATTGACAATAACTGATTCTGCTTTGTTGGCATATTTCTTCTGTTTGACAATTTTGTTATTCATGTGCTCAATGTGCGACTGTAATTCATTATGAAATGGTATTTCACTCACATCATTTGATACCTTATTCGACAAATATTGGGCATTATCAGAATAGGCACTTATTGCATTCAAACATTTAGAGCCTCTGCTTTTAATACTGCCATCCTTATGCTTACTCTGATTAACTGTAATATAATTTTCTTTCTTCAGCTTATATTGATTTGTGTCTGATGTTTTGATATGTTCATCCTGTTCAGATAAATTCACAATACCTGATTTCTTATTTTTAACTGAACTTGACTGCTTTGGTACCCTTCCAGGACCTAATCCTAATCCCTTAAACAGATAATATGTTAAAGTTTCATTATTATATTTTTGATGGATAATCTCCAATCCAATCTGTACTTCTTGTAAAACTGTAGGACTCATCAAGCCATATCGTAGAAAATGAAGCAAACCATGCAGCACTTTCCGTTCCAGACTACTAAATGCTGAGAGATGTTTATTTTCAAACACCAATGTTGATAATTCTCTATTAGCATAGAGATTTGTGATGATCATATTTTGTTGTTCTCCACATCCTATTGACATTGGTAGATTTAAAGCAATTGGCACTATACTTCTTGAACACACAGTCAACTCTACATCTGTCAAATTCTGTGTGTCATTACTATTTAAGTTTGCATTGATTTTATTTTCAGTTTCATCTATGTCTAAGCTTGTTTCTTTTATTGATGTTGGTATATCTTTGAAGGAACATGCATTACTGAGGTTATTGCCATCCCTGCAAAGGCTGCTTAATGTGGTTCCCTTTAACACTCTTTGCAGTGTTTGTCCTACCTGTTGTTGCTCGAGTTCTTCTGCATCTGATTTTATTTCTCGATTCAATGATGTTTCTTCTCTTATGGAAGAAAGAAAATTGAGATTGTCACCAGTACACATGCTATTGAATGTAATTTTCTCCGACAGTATTTGCAGGCTCTGTTCTACGTGCTGTCTCTTTAGCTCTTTTATCTGAAAGAAGAAAATAATGGGACTAAAGACACATAATTAAATTTATATTCATTCAGCTGAATCACATCTGTTACTAGCAGTTCAATTTTGTTTACAGTAATAAAAATCTTTTGTGACTTGTAGAGGTTACTTAAATTTGGATATATACAATACATTTCAAAATACTGCATATTTTCATATACAGAAAAATGGACCTGTGTTTCAAAACACACTTTGACACATCGAACCACACATTTCAGACACTGTTTCACAGAAATAAACCATTTTTAGTGTCACTTTTTCTTAACTTTCACTACTATGGAAGTTGTGAAAAATTTTCAAATGACACCCAATATACTTTATACATCAACTCATTGATTTTATTTTTGTGTTTGATTGTGCAACCTCTTAGTTTTATACAACCAATCCAAATAAATACTTGAAAGAAAATATCTATTATGCATATCAATCCAGAAGGAACAGTCTGAGGGATTGAATTGAAATCCAAATGCATTTACAAATGCTCTCTAACTACTATGGTTCTCAGCATCCCATTATATATTGGTATTAAATACTTAATTTTGTTCATAAGCATCTTATCATGCTTGAGGATAGGACCTCCACATTTACTTCTCTCCTGAAGAAAGCCATGGTAAGTATTTTTATGCCTGAAAAAATTCCATTGCTCTCCACTAGGTTTGAACTCATAACCTTGGGAATCGGAGGCTACCATACAATGGGGATAGCCTCTAAGAAAAATTAAGTGGTCTTTTACGCCCAGTATAGAATGGGAAGCTGAGACCCACAGCAACTAAGTTGTCCATAAATAAAATGTAATTTCATTTCCAATGTTGTAACTGTGAGGGGAATAGTTATGTGTAAAAAAAAAAAAAAAAAAATATATATATATATATATATATTAGGTGAATAGATAAAAAAAGTCCTCCCAAAATAATAAAACTTTAGCCATAACATGGCTAACGCTAATTTCCACGTCAATGACACCAGGAAATTGTATCACTTATTTGGTTACCATCTGCTCATAAGGTTGCGGGTTCAAACTCAGTGGAGGACAATAGGGTTTATCGGGCGTAAAAATCCTTAGCATGATTTTCTTTGGAGGGAAAGTAAAGCAGTTGGTACCGTATCATGGATTTACGGCATGTAAAAGAACCTCAAGCCTGATAAAGATGCATCTGAACAAAATTAAACAGTCTTTCACACAGCAATATAGAATGGGACACTGAGAACCACAGCAGCTAAAGAGAGTCTATAAATAATAATAATAATAATGCCTTGCACATTATACAGCATAATCTTTGAGATGGTATACACAATTAAAAAAAAAAAAAAGGTAATTTAAATATTTTTCACACTTACACAACAGTGATAATGGTTTCTTTCTGTGAAAAAGTATTGTTTAAAATACATTGTCGTTTAAGTGAACCGAGTGTTTTTTTTGAAAATATTTCCATTCAGCTGTAGCAGAAAATATTAAAGGGTTTGAAATGCACTATATACAGTGTAATACAACAATAGGGAAAACAACTGCTTTAAAATTATGCCAATCTTACATACTTTTGGGGTTGTATTAATTTAATTTACAATAAAAAGAAATAAGTTTTGTAAAACTAATTACGATTACATGAAGATTTATTTCTACTATTTACATTGCAGTAATTAAAAACAGTCTGATATTGATGGGGTGCTTGTTATTGTTGGACCCACAAATAACACATTCAAGGATACCCAATAATGGAGATGGTGTTAAAATAAATAAATAAAAGAAATATTTTGGTACTTTGGGGTGCGAACCTGCAACCATACCAGCATGGTTAACACTCACATATCTCATTGGTGATATTCCTTGTGTATACCTTGCAGGACTGCATAGTCATGATAACTGCAATATATATTCTTATAATGATGAGCAATTTATTTTCTCTACATGTAGCTATACATAGTGTATTGAGAAGGTATTGCATTCCACCCAAAAATTCAACACCGAGATTTCACGGAACATGTTTTGGGTCCCCCAAATACAAAAAAAAAAGCATTTTTGGAAAATGGTGTGTGTGTGTGTGTGGACTGCTCACAAACAAAGAGTATTAAGTACTGAACTTGGTGTTTAAGTTTGATGTCTTCCAAGGATTCGACATAAAGATTTTCAAGAAAATCACCCCACCTCAAACTACCCTTTACATGAACTTTTTTTTGAAAATAATGTTGTTCTCAAAAATGGCTATACCGTATACTGTAGCTATTTACAGCACAATTAAAATGTATATCTTGAATTATCTGGAATAGCCTCGTAAGACTACTTTATTCTGGATGAATTTTACGGAATTTTGCATAACTGCTAAACCATAAGAGAAGGACAAAAACGTACCACACAAGAAATGTAGAGCACATTAAAACACACAATTTATGTAATATACATTTTTTTTGTGAAGTTCATTGTTTTTGAGATATTCCTTGTTTTTGGATTCAGCTTTGAAAAACAAGTTTTCTCATACAGGAATTTGTCAACTACTGTCCATACAAACAAAGGAACTTCAATCAAATATAGCAACCAGCTTTTGATTATCAGTTTAACCTAGGTATTCCCTTATTTCGCTTCTACTTACATGAAAGTGAGTAATAAGGCCATTTCTGCTAATTTTTTCTCGATTAGCATGAAGTAAATATAAGCATAAACTTTTTAACAAAAATTTGTGCAAGAGAGGTAGAGCATGTGAATGGAACACTTTTTTTTTTTTTTTTTTTTTTTTTTTTTTTTTTTTTTTTTTTTTTGCTTTAACAAAAAATTGTAAAATGCATGTATCTGCAGTAAACTAAAACCTGTCAGCATCCAAACATGTCAGCACACTGCTTTAGTTGGGCCCTCACCATCCTTTTCCAGAATTTTTTTGAATGCAGAACATACATTTTACCTGGATTCGATACCGCTATCCTTGGTTTGAGAGGTTAGCTACTCCTATTGTGCCTTTGACTGCAAGGCCATAAATTCAGATGTCAAGAGTTGTATTATTTCATATTTCATGCAGTTATCCAATGTTATCTGTTGGTAAAATGGGTTATTTAACAGTCATGCACAGGACATCATATAACATCCATATCACTGTAGAGGTTAATGACATGGTTAAGCACATAAACCTGCTTTTCTCTAAATATATGCTGTATTAAAAGTTGGACAGCAGTCTTATTATAAAACTAAGCACTCTAATTGTTGCAATAGTTAACTTCACTACAAAATTTCCTCAAAATTATTTTAAAAAACATGATGCTTCCATCATTAGTTAAGAGGAAATTATATATTATAATAAGATGATATTAAAATTGTCAAAATGAGTATCCTCCTTATACAATGGCAGCTATCCTTTGTGGATTTTCTTCCTCTAAATCATACAGCCTCCAACATCTTGAACTACTTCTTACTGCATATTTTAGTTTGTTAATTATTGCAATACTGATTTCCATTACATATTTATATTTAATAAAGCAAATAAATCTGACTTTAGTATTCACTCTTAACATTAGAAAGGGGAAAGAAAAAAAAAAAAAAAAAGTAAAACACACTCTTGGAAACCACAACAATTTTTGAATCACTTTTTACTTTCTCTAGCATGTATGTACAAGGAACATAGTAGAAAGAAGTGTGTCATTTTTCACCCAAAATTCTGATACTAAAATTTCACTAGGGAAAAAAAAAAAAAAAAAAACATTTTTAGAAAAAAGTGTTATCTGTGAACATAAATCAAAAACAAAATGTGATAATATGCATGGAGATGAGTAAGAAATGTTCAAACAGCAGCCATAATGGATATAGTGATGTATACAAAGAAATAGAAAATAAGTTACATAAATGCCATGGGTTGAACACTGTACAGGTAAATATATTGAGAAACATGCATATTGAGAATATTGATGTTTTTAGCGACTAGCTAAATGTAACACATATTCTCTCTCCAGCATTACTTCACCTATAATGTAAACAAAAGCAACAAGTTGCAATGGCTATGATTGGTTACTGAACATTTTATGCTTTTCTCCATCACAAAATAGTTCCTCTTAAATTACCATGTGATTACATAAATATTGTATTACATTGTGTTATGGTGACTAAATAACATAGTATGAATGTTTAAAGAACAAAATATACCGATCATTTAATAATTATTTCTTTATGTAACAATTCATCCGTTATGCGGTTTGTTTCTAACGGTTGCTTCTAGTCTGCAAGTAATGGCAGGAACATGTAATATCAGTGTAGTGAAACATAAGCAAGAAATAATTATTCCTAGTGTGTATATTAATAAGTTTTGCTTAAAGTACCTTACCTTTTCATTAAACAATGGTCTTAACTTAACGGCAGAATTTACTGGTGTTTCCGAAAGCACATGAAGTGTGAAAAACGGCAGCTTTACAGTGAATGTGTGTCACACATTTTTCGGGAAGAGCAAAGTGAGATTCGGAGGGAATGGTGGCCATTGTCATTGGCCCACTAATTATCAATTTTAATTGCTTCGGCAGCAAATGATTCCTATCTTGAAGGACCAGTTCCATCTTCAGATTAGCTCTTCTGGTAAGTCACGCATTATGGCAGTATATTAAAACAGGTGCAGTGTATGGTTGTGCATATGTGGGTGTTGAAATTTGAAAAGAAAGAAAAGAAGAAGAAGAAAAAAACCCTGCTGGAGTGATGTACGCATACAATACTTCAGCAAACTTTTAAAAACATGTCTGCATTTTATAATTTTACAGGAGAATTTCACATTTCATACTAAATATATAACGATTTGCCTACCTGTTTTATTGTGTTTTATTTATTATACATTTAATATAGTTAATTATTATCTGTGAACAGTGAAAGTAGGTAGCTATTACTTTTCCTGCCAAACATAGGTATGCGGTTTTACAATTGCACAGCAGACGAGCCAGTTTAGCACCACGTGGTGTGAGCATGTGCATTCGCGGAAGAATACATTCTGATTTGTTTACATTGCCGGTGAAGTTAGGAAGGACAGATAATACATTGTTTTCAACTGAAAGGTCATTAGCATTAAAAATCAAGCTGATGAGGTAATTGAGCAAATGTTGAAAAATAACTTTATTGAGGTAGCGGAGCCAGTGTACTTAAGTCTGATAGGGTTTAATCTGAATTGGATTCATAAATATAATAATCAGCTGAGTATGACTATAGATGCTTGACAACTTAATTTTTTTCCTGTCCTAGATAATTCTGGACCAGAAAGTGTGGACTAGTTATGGTTTAAGCTTATGTGAATGAAGTATTTTTCAATATATTGTATGCAAAATTAATATAAATAATGCCTGATCTTTATTAAAGCACCATACATACCATTGCTCTTAAAACAGATCTCTCAAGATCTCTCTTCATCCAGTAGTCTATAAGTGCATCTATCCTTTTGTTGAGGGTTTCCTTATTATCAAAAGTGCCATACCAGACTTTAGATGCTTCCATGTATGTTTCATTTCTATTTTCTGGTAAAATATAGTGTAAAGTTTCACCTGATAAAAAATACATAATACATGTAACAATATTCAAAAAGGTGAACTATCAGCAAATTTAATTCTGGATACATACTTCTGAGCAGATTTGCAAATTTTTGTAAAATTTCACTTTGCTCTATCAATGCAGCAAAGCTCATTCATTATATTAGGTAGGATTGGAGAACATAAAGCACACCATACCAACATTTATTATGGGAAACTATTGAGTTAGAATGGAAATGTATGTATCAACACAAATAACAAGTGTTGTGCTTCCATTTCAACTCAATAATTTGCCTTAAATTTGAATTCACAACACTGTTACTAACTTATTCAAATATCATACAAAATCAGTATTTACTACTGTAAAGTTAAGGGTAGTTCACAATAACCAAGAATGGCATACAGAATGAGAACAGCAAAGTTAAAATGGGTGTATTATAATGTGAGTATTCACAATAACAGGATGCTTTTCCAAGTCCAGGGAACGGGGAAGCAGACTTGGTCAAATTTTAACTTATTTTGTTTTAGATCCATAATTTGCATATTACTCTTCTTTGTATTCAAGACAGCAGTGACAGGAAATAGCCACTAGCTCTCTCTGCAGCTGAGAAAATTAAACTGTAAGAAAGCAAAAGTTACAAAGAATAGCACAAAAAAATGGTAGAATTTACAAAGGCAAAACTTTACTATGTAGTATTAGTAAGGAATAAAGGGTTAAACTAGAAGAATAGGAAATACTAATTTATCTCCTTATAGAGGATGCTTACTCTATTGAATTTTGACATTGGCTGAACTGGAAATAGGTGAAAAAATATCACTGCTCAGTGAGAAATGAATGACACCCTAATGTACAAAATCAACATTTTCTATCAATATGCATTCCCATTCTAATTACCAGGATATTGTGAACTGGCCTTTTAATATGTTTTGCATACTTTACCTTCAATAAATACCCTCTGAAGATCCATTTGGCCCAGATTAATTTCGAAAAGAAAAGCATTTTTGTTGATGAAAAACACTTTCATTCCAAATTCTCTACTTATCTCTCCGGTATTTGATGTAACTAGGGTAAGATTTCCATTCATTGTAGGCGTACCCGAATTTGAAGTCACTAGGGCAAGATTTCCATTCATTGTAGGCGTGACCGTATTTGAAGTCACTAGGGCAAGATTTCCATTCATTGTAGGCATACTTGTATTTGAAGTTACTAAGGCAAGATTTCCACTCATTGTGGACATATACTCTTTCTTTGTTTCATCTGAAATAGCATCTTGTCTTTCAAACGCAGCACAACTCATGCTAATCCATGCCTTAGAAGCAACCCAGTTCAGTCTTCTTTCATTAACATGAGTGTCATAATATACATTGATAAACAATGGATCTCCACATTTAATATAAGCAGAACATTTTCTGCCCATAACCGGCCCTTCTGGATACAGCTGTAAAATGCATAATGGTACATATACAGGAACCTCCTTATCAACTGTTTCAACTGTAACTATGAGACCATAAGGCAACTGCAGATCAATCACAACAGCTTTATATGATTCTCCTTCTGTAAGCACTGTACTGGGACATTTTATTTTAAGAGGAGACCTGTTCTGAAAATATGTTTGTCCGTCTTTTTTACCGATCCAAAGTTTTGTGCAGACATAGTTTTTTTGACTCTTTTCTAATAGGCATGCATTAAAATATACAGTACTTCCAACAGGTATATACTCTTGTAAATTCAGGTGCCCAAGTCCTGCAGGAAATACAACTACCGATCTGAGAAACTTAACACAACCAACCACAGAATCACATAGTAATCCTCTTGATTTTGAGCTATAGGACACAACTTTACCTGTTCTACCATTAAGAATTTTTGTTCCCATTTTCTGAGGTTTACTCACCCCAAATGAGTGACTGCCTCCACTGTTAGCTGATGATTTGTTATTGTTTTCAGCACTCTCTAAACTACTCTCTGACATATTTTGCAACCATCCAGCTTCCTTACTTCTGACAGAATCTTGAGATGCAACACTGTGCTGTGTGTCATTTACTTTCCATACCTCTGATACAGCAAAACACAAATTCTGGTAGTGGCCACTAATTTTAACTAAAAGTGTGTCCCCAACTTGAACATATTCTCCTATCCAACTATACTTTTCAGGTTTGATATTAAGCAGGTAAGTAAGAAACATTACTGCATAGTTATCTGGATCTAAGGCAAGGATAGCAGCTTTTGGAGGAGCTAATACCTTTACAGTTCCACGGCACACTGTTTTTGTCCAATTTTTTATCTTCATTTCAGGCATATAACTACTTAACATTGTGGCAAATGGGGGCCTTTTTCCAAACCATATAGAAAATGCTTTGTATTCAACACCATCTTTCTCATTGGCTTTAGTTGCTGTGCAATACACTGATTGTCCCAAGTGCAGACACATACTCAACGATTTTGCTTTGCATTTTTCTCCATTTATGAACAAATTATTAATTTCAAAGGATACTTTATATCCACCATCATCTGGATCAGTGAGTATAATCCCAGCAGAGTCTGACAAAATGTTTATCACAGTACTAGCTGCACCATTAATATAAGGCACTTTTGAAACAGTGGTCTTCTGTGGATCATCACTAGGTTGAGCAATCACCTGATTGAAACCAGTTGAACATATTTTACTCTGCTTAGAAAATGATGATTGGCTTGTTATTGCACATCTATGTTCAGGCTTTCTATCTTTGTGTTCTAACTCTAATACTTTGAATTGTTGGATTCTGTCTGTTTTATTCACAAGTTTAACTTTCAATCTGACTTTTGCCCCTATTTCCATTACATCCATTAGATTTACACGCTGACCAAGTTTCTTTCCATTTACCAAGACTCTGTTATTAAAAAATATAGCATTCTCCTTTCTGTGCCAAATTTTAAATTCCACTAGCCCTTGAAAACTTTTCAAGTCTACTATAATTCCATCCACTTCTTTCTCGTTACATAGAATTATCTTCTCCTCCAGAGTCCTCTTGGGTTTGCTTACTCTGATTGCACTCTCATCTAAATTGCGGAATGCTTTTTGCTTCGGCAGCATGATAAATACAGTCACTTTGCCATCACAACCTGGAAAATAAGACAAACATTAAGAGCATTTTTTTTAACATAACCAGACTGATATTTAATCACACTTAGTGCTTTTTGCTTTGACGGTATGGTAAATACAGCCACTTTGCCATCAGAACCTTTTTGTTATGTAGATATACAGTTATCTGTATATGTGGATTTTCTATGCATTTCAATGTTAGGTTAGTAAATTCAAATTCTTTCGATTTAAATCACAACTTATCACAAGTATTTTGAAAATGATACTGATAATAATCAATATCTCAAAAATGTATACCTCTGCTACGCTTTCCACATTAGGCCCTTCAAAACGTGCATTATGATTTGCAGCTTAGGGCTCTAAATCAGTTGTTATTACGATGTCTCTTCCCTATAAACTAACAAGGTCTGCTACTGGCCAAAGAAATTAACAATGGAAAGTGGACTAGAAACAAAGTGACTTATCACTTGAAAAATGGAACAAGAGGCAAACTATCAGTGTTCTGCAACTTCTGGTTAAGATTAACAACTTATTACAGCCGCTAAACAGTTGCTAAATACCATTTGGTATTCTGTGACATAAACCAACTCCTGTTGACATGAAAATTATAGCTCACGATAACCAGAGCTGAGACATTGTTTTTATCACTAGCAATAACTGGCTGAAAAACGATGTGCTCGTACAGATTCAGGAAGCTCATAGGAATAAAGTACAAAGCAGGTGATCGGTTACCTAAAAGAGAATGTTGCTTCATATACTGTAAAGTGAAACCACAGTTGTGCAGAGTGAAAATAAGGATTTGGCTTGTTCAAGAAAGACAAAGAAATTCCTATTATACAGAAAATGTAGGAAATGAAATGGAGTTATATTTATGGATGCTCTTTAACTGCTGTGTTAAAGCTTCCCATTCTATACTGGGCTTGAAAGACTGCTATATTTTGCTCAGAGGTCTCTCGATACGCTTGAGGTTCTTTTATGTGCTGTAAATGTATGACACGGGACCAATGGCTTTATTTCCCTTCTGAAGGAAGCCATGCTAAGGATTTTTATGCCTGAAAAAAAAAATGCATTGCTCTCCACCGGGTTTGAACCCACAACCTTGGGTACATGAAGTTAGCATGGTAATCATTACACCACAGAAGGCGATTGCAGATCTGTATGGCAGTAGTAACAAATAAGTCATATTTGTTTACTTTTGTACCACAAAGGCACCATAAATGTTACCTCCTGCTACACAGAATTAACATTTAACCAACAAATGCTTATTTTTTGTTATATTCATTTTTCTCCCAAAATTACCCCTGTAATCAAGCTATTATATTCAATTTCTTGCCATTTTTACTTTCTCTACATATACTATATACATAATGTATAGAGACTGTATTGCATTCCATCAAAAAGTTTGATACCGAGATATCACCAGAAATAGACGTTTTAGGGTCCCCTGTACAAAAAAAAGTAGTTTCAGAAAAAGGTTTTCTCTCTGTGTGTGTGTGTGTAGGTGTGTGTGCGTGCGCGTGGGCGTGTGCGTGTGCGTGTACATGCTAGCTCAAAAATGAAAAGTCAGTAAAATACCAAACTTGATACTTAAACTTAGTATCTTTCAGGGACATGACACAAAAATTTTGAGAAGAAAAAAGAAAGGAAAAAAAAAAAAATGCCCCCACCCCATATTACCTTTTACATGGGAAAAATTTCAAAAATGTTGATTTTCTGAAAGATGGCTTAACGATTTTGATTAAAATGCCATATATTAAAGGTATTTACATGACAAATAAAATGAATATCTTGAATTTTCTGGTGACGGCCTCTAAAGACCTCTTTGTTCTGAATAAATTTTGCGTGACTGGTAAACCACAAGAGATAGACAAAAACTTACTACACAAAAAATATAGATCACATTAAAACAAATAATTTATGTTATATATGCTTTTACTTTCTCTATACATACTATGTACATAGTGTATAGAGAAGGTATTGCATTGTACCCAAAAATTTGATATCGAGATTTCACCAGAAATACATGTTTTGAGACCACCTGAATAAAAAAAAAGCATTTTTAGAAAAATGTCTGTGTGTGTCTGTCTGTTTATCTGTCTGTGTATATGTCTGTGGGCAGCATAGCTCAAAAACGAAAAGACTGTTAAAAATACCAAACTTGGTATTTAAGTTCAGTATCTTCTAAGGATGTGACAAAGATTTTCAAGAAAATTCCCCCACCCCCAGCTACCCTTCACATGGAAAAATTTTGATGTTCTAAAAAATGGCTCTAACGATTTTGATTAAAATATCATATATTAAAGATATATACTTGACAAATAATATGTATATCTTGAATTTTCTGGGAATAGCCTCTGAAGACTACTTTATTCTGGATGAATTTTATGGAATTTTGTGTAACTGGTAAACCGTAAGAGATAGACAAAAACTTACCACACAAAAAACTGTAGAGCACATTAAAACACACAATTTATGTTATATAAATTTTTTTTCGTTGAGTTGATCGTTTTTTAGATATTCCTTTTTTTTTGTTTCAGCCTTAAAAAACTTACTTTTCTCATACAGGATTTGTCAACTCCTGTCCATACAAACAAAGGAACTTCAATCACATAGCAACCATCTTTTGCTATCACTTTAATCTATGTTACTCTCTTATTTCGCTTCTATTTACAGGGAAGCAAGTAATAAGACTATTTCTGCTAATTTTTTCTCATTTAGCATGAAGTAAATAGAAGCATAAACTTAACAAAAATTTGTTGCAGAGATATAGAGAAAGTCATGTGAATGGATTACATCAGATTTTTTTCCCTTGAATCGACCATTTCTGAGATATTCTTTGTTATTTGTTTCAGATTTAAAATACACACAAAGTTGTAACCAAATTTAATCCACATGGTAACTAGCTTTTGAAAGATTTTGACTATAGTTTTAGTCTATTGTATTCCCTTATTTTCCTTCTACTTACAAGGAAGCAAGTAATTAAGGAAATTTCTGCTAATGTTTACCTTGATTTTCATAATGTAGCTAGAAGAATAGGCTCTTTAACAATAATTTGTTACAGCAGTGTAGAGAAAACCATGTGAATGGAACATATCAGATTTTTAAATGTTGGCCTGCAGGTGTTATAATCTATAACTTTCGCTCTCCTACACCAATTGACAAATAAACTATAAGTGAAATTCAAGCAAAATGCATAATTTTGAGATAAAAGGTAAAAGATACAGGCAATTTAGGATGCACAAGAATTCATACTTCATTTCAGTACTGATTGGAGATTACAAAAAAACATCAAAAGCAAGTATCTTTAATGTTTCTTTGGCTGGCAATGCAACAACTAATGTCATCCTTTCATCATACATAGCACACAACTAGCTGCTATCATACACCATTACCTGAAAATAATTTCCCTATTGAATTGAATAATTTTTTTTAACTCCTTATTTTATTTGTTTACCATTTATTATAAAAATAATACCTATTTTAATGTATGCTTGCATGAGAATTTATGCATAAACTTCACAGAAACTATTTTACTATCATAACAAAGAAATATAGTTTTTACATGCAGTATTATATCTATTTTCATCCATAGAAATATGATACATATGAGGACACATCAATATTAAAATAAGGGGAAAATTTATAAAAGTTTAAAAATACAGAAATATAAGATTCGACAAAATTTTAAAATACAAAGATACTTAAAAATACTACAGAATAAAATTGCAAAATAATTATTTACAAATGCACAATATATACTACTTTATAAAGTCGAAACTGATTACAATCAATTTGCTTCTTATTTAATTTAAACTAAGGATATGTTTATACCTTACTACATAGGAATTCATCTTCACTATATAGCTATACTCTATTAATAAAAAAAAAAAAAAAATAAACAACTTTTTGAATTTTAGCTGGGATAGAAAGTACTTTATATATTGGAGTAGTTTATTAAATAAATATAGACCAGCATATGTGGAAGATATTTTCATAGAGTTTGGTTCTGTGTGAATTAACAAATAAATTGTTCTTTGCTCTAGTGCCATGTGTTATGAACTATAGCATTTCTTTTGAAGGAATTTAAGTTTACTTTTGTGTAGTTGTGTAGTGTAGTTAAGTCAAATAAACATACATGGTAAAGGTAAAATTTAAAATTTTTTAAAATAAGGTTTACAACTAGTTTTATTTCAGACATCAGCCATACTTCTTAATGCCTTCTTTTGTATTCTGAAGACCTTAATGCTGTTTTTTTTTAATTTTCCCAGAAGATAATATTGTATACTAATAATCTATGAATGTATGCAAAATGCACTACTCTTAAGAATATGCAGACTGCACATAAATTTGACTGCCTTATTGAAGTACCTAGTGCATCTTACTGAGTCAGACTGTCTATATCCTTTTCCCCACTTAATTTTCATCTAATAACAAATCCAAGAATTTTTTTTGGATTTTACATACTTTATCTCATCTTACCCCAGTTTAATTTTTGGATATGTAACATTCTTATTAAGTTTACTATGGAAGCTTAGCGTCGGTGTTTTCTCTTTACTTAATAGTAACAAGTTTGCATTAAATTGTTTTAGAATATATTCTACAATGTTAGATATATGATTATTTTTACTTTAATTTGCCCCCATTATAAAAATACTTGTCTCATCCACAAAAAGTTTTACATTCACATTCATCAGACTATTTACATTGTCAGCTAAGTCATTTGTGCACAATATAAATAACAGTGGCTTGAGAACAGATCTTTGATGGATGTCATATTTCATCCTTTTAAAACCAGAGGTACTTTTCAATTTCATTACTTTTATTATCTAAACACTCAAATACTACATATTGTTTTCCTATTTACAAGACACAACTTAAACCAGTTTAATGCTAATCTTGTCACACCATATACAAGTAGTTTTTCAAGTAGCAACGAATGATCACCTATGTCAAATGCTTTTTAGATCTAGGAACAGATCAAGGCCTAATTGTTTATTATCTAATATATCACAAACTTGTTCAATAAAATTTATTAGTGCAGAATTGATTGATTTCTTTTTCCTAAAAAAAAAATTATTATTTATTATTTTCAATCTATCCAGGAAGTTTATAAATCTACATACATTACAAATTTTCAAAAATTTTTGTAAAAGTGAATATTATTGATATCGATCTGAAATTCTCACTTGGTTTCTTTTAGCCTCTCAGGGAATAGTCCACTTGTTAGTGAAAGATTTGTTAAATAGCACAGTAGTTCAATTAGAAATGAGTGCCAGATTTTAACATATGACGAATATCCATCAATCCCTGCTGATTTTTTGTTTTTCAATTTTTTTATTACCATTTTAATTTCCTTGGTGTTACTGGCAATAAGAAAACTGTATTTTCATTACATTTTGGACCTAATTTATTTCCTTTCACCAATGAATTCTTTTTAGCATCTTTTCAGCAACATGTTATGATAATTACCTTTAATTTTCTGCCATTCAACCCACAAAATTTTGGCCTGCATCAGAAAGTCTAATGACATATAACATGTAGACGCTATGCTATAATTTCACTCTCCTACACGAGCTGATGCTAAACTACATAGTTACCAAAATCCAGTCAAAAGGTGCAAAAGGATTTATTTCAAGCTAAATGGTAGAAGCTAAAAACGTAGAAAGTGGATATTTAGGATTCAGCACAACTCATTTCAGTAAGATTAAAGATAATATAGACCAGGCCTGGTGAACATTACTCCAAGGTGTGAACCAAAATTTGCCTTCTGCTCCTTGCCTGTAGTGGCGACTGACACACCTTCCATACACCTGCACCAGGTGGAACCGGTTTTCTCTAGCATTGCAAGCTCAGTATTTAGTCAAGCTGTTACAGCAACTCACCTAAACTGGTTGCTGCACTTTGGAGGTCCCTAAGGGAAGAAAAGTAGAGGAAGGGCTTCACACTTTGGGAGTAACATTTGCCAGGCCTGTTATAAACATATATGTACTACAAATTAATAATCTTGTAAGCAGCACTTTGCTGGTTGTTTGAGGATACTTTTAGTGTGCTAGCTTTCAATTTATGGAAATGTAAAATAGGGTCATAGTACTTTTGCAATCTACAAACTGGGTACCCATGAAAACATTTTCACATCTAATATTATTGATATGTATCCTAATTAATAATGATGTAAGTAGCACCTGCTTGTTATTTAACACTACCTTTCAATTTGTGCAAATACATAATATGGCTACATTACTCTCCAACTCTTTTGGATCAATAGCTGCAGTAACTCTTCTAGTTTTCATAATAGGATTATTCCTACTATATTCAGTCTATTTTACACATTCTGAAGTAATTTTAGCAGCACAATTTCATTCCATAGTCAACTGGACAGAGCAGAAACACAACCACTATCTGCTGCATTTGATACTGTCATGTAGAGAATGGTTAAAAAACAGAACATTCATCCAAAGCGTACAAATTTGCAATTAGTCTCTTTGGGTGCTTAACAATATGAAAGACAACACCCATCAACATAACCAGCAAGGATACCAAATACTGCCAAGTTGGTCAGGGCTTGTTTGTTAGCAATATAAATAACCGTAAAAATCTTCTTAACCAGAAAGTTATAGAATGGACCTGAATATATCAGGAATAGTTAACGGCACAAAAAATATTGACTAGAATTATGTGGCATAGCAAGATCAAAATTTTGTGTGTAGTATGATTTTGGTCTATCTTTTAAGTTCAAATGTAATTTAGAATTATACACAGTTGTACCCAGAAAGTTCAAATAAGACATTTTGTTGTGCAAATATCTTGACATGTGATATGCTAATCAATATTATTAAAGATTTTCAATGTAAAGGATACTTTGAGAATGGGGGAATTTTGTTAAAAATCTTTGTGTCCCATCTTTGGAAGATAATGCACTCTGATACCAAGTTCAGAGTGACAACAGGGCACAGGTGAGGGGTCTGTGAAGCTAAACTAAAATAATCACTTCACTTTGTTTTGCATTCAAAAGAATGGCACTGTTACAGCATATACATATTTTATTTAATGAATCCTTTCCACACATTTCACAATGACTTAGTCACCTAAAAACCATGTTATTTCACATGCCTAAACTGGATAATATGCTTCAAGAGGCAAACATACAAATACTCACACATTTAGTATTGATACGTGTGTATTTTTAACATATCCAATTTAGGCACAGATGCAAAACATACATAACTATTCATTTTTACTTTCTCTATCATATATGTACCAAGCACTATCTTTCACAAAAGTAAATACCCACTGTTTCATCATGGAACGAGTCACCTAATTTTTAGGCGTTCCTGCATAGGAGGTAAGAAAAATTTGCCATATGTTCCCTTCGCTTTGTGTTCAAAAGGGCATGGCAGCTATCCACGCACCTCTCAGTTTTGGAAACCAATATTTCCACAATCATTGTAAACTAACAGGAAAGTATTTCAAATTAACTGCACTACGCCTACAGAAAATGCGTCATTATTGTGTTTTGATTAAATAGAGGACACAAAGTAAAATGCTCCTAGTGCAAGGTGCTTTGCTTACCAAGATAAGTTTAATTAGCAACAGTTGTGCCTGTGTCTATAATAAGTTAAGTGATTAAAATGTGTTTCTGCCAAATACCTGAGACATTGGAAGATAGATTGAATCCCATATAATGCCTGGTTGTTATTACTATTATTATTATTATTTGGGGAGGAGAAAATCTTTATTTACCTCACCTGTGCAAAATATTAATTTGACATATCATTCTGATAAAGCTCTTCCCATAGAGCAACAAAATACATGGTTAGTTTTAATTCATATATCGTAATATTTTCTGCCATCTTATAAACAGTGATTAACTGAAATTTTACAACTGAATACTTTATAAAATATAAATTGCAAGTGCTGCAAATAAATGAGGGAAATGTGCCTACCTCAACTGGCAAACATTCCTTCCAATATCAATATTTCCTTTATGAACCCACATTCAAAGCCATCTGTCTACAATTCTCAAATACTTTTATCAGATTTAAAGGACTTATTTTGGCCATGCATTGTTAGTGTTTATATACTTTACAATGGATATATGGAACCAGTTATATCTCCTTTATGTTGGAAAATTGTGCAAGATAAGAAGGAAATTAAAATGTTAACAGGCACAAAAACGAAAATAATTTCTAATTAAGCATTAGAAATGCTGAACGAATGGTCACAAAATGCATTGTAAAAAATAGTGGATGCTGCAAATAAATTAATTAATGATATATTAAACAGAGAACAATACAGTTGTGGTTTTCTTGAACTTGAAGTAATCTTTACACCTAGCAGTGTTGCAATTTTGTTTATTTCCTGCACTGTTGTCATGCCCCTTTAGCTGGCTGGCTAGAAGTGTGCCTTTATTCTGATTCATTCCTGATAATAGCTAATTTAGAGGAATTAAAGATGTTTGTTAATGTTCTGTTTCAGAAAATAAGCATGCAGGAGGTGAGGATCAAACCACCTGCTGGCACTTTTGAATTCACGGATAGCGACATAACCTCAACTATTTTTAGTTGGGAGGTTGTGCTCTATTTGCCTAATATGAATGCTACTGTGTTTCTAACTTAGCAACAAATTTCCTTGTTTATAGTATTGAGAAATTATGTAAATACTTTGATGTTGTTTCTAGATATTAAATACATTTATTTAGGGGATGAAAAGAGAAAATTATCTAGAACAAACATTAGTATCACAGTTTTCAGTGTGGGGTATAAGTTTCTTTAGTTGCTCTTGTTAATGACAGACAAATGAAGATGAAATGCTTGAAACTATTGGATAGGTAGATCCAAACTTAAAAATTCAATGCCAGAGCTGGAATTTGCATCATGAATTTTGTGGTTCCAATCCAGACTATGGTATTGCATTTTTCAGTTTGATTCCACCAAGACCATACATGCCTAGCTGCACAGACCAGTGCAAGTGTCGTGACTGGATGCCAAAAGACCCCCAAGGTAATGCACAATACATTGGTGTAATGGGAAAACAGTGAAATTTAAAACAGTTATAATTATGTCATAAGGATACCTGAGTAGAAAATAATTGCAACAACAAATTCTTTATAATCATCAGCATCTATGCACAGAGATTAGATCTTGAATGTCCTGTTGGGAGTTGAATAAAATCACTTCATTGACTAGATGGAATTTCATCCCACAAAATAGAAGTAAATGTTATCATTAAACTTGAATATCGCATACCTGCATTTTACATGCTTTACAAACAGGATCTAAGCACCACAAAGAGCATAAGTCAGCTTTAATTCCATCTTTGCAGTTTCTTCTCAGCGATTCCATGTGTTTTTTCTGCTTTTTACTTGAATGCACAAAGTCATCAACATGGATTATAAAGAGGTCTTGTTAAGAATGTCTCTGCAGTAAAGTGGTCAAAAGGCTGAATTAAAACTGAAAAATATGTGGGTTTCATTCTAGGCAGATGAAGCTATTCTTATTCCCCACCCTCAAGAACCTGGAAATATGAATGTGACAGTAAATGTGTTTTAATTTAATTGAGAAGTACAGTTTTAATGTACAGCTCAACAATTTAAGCAGTTGTTATAGAAGGTCTAAGTGGCAATACGACGATATTACCTAAGGCGGTATGTAATTAAATAAAAACAAACAAATAAATAAAATGATTTAGCAGGGGAAGAAAAAAAAAAGCTATACTGGATTTTCAAAGATGGTATGTTCAGTATAAATATAAAATAAGCATGAAATTAGAATTCTGTATTCCTCTTTGGTAAACTATATTCAAGATGTTAAGTAAACATTTTTATCAGTATTTGTGGTATACTTGAGTTAGATAAGATAGGTATGTTAATATGTGCACCACAGGAGGGTATAATCTGTGCTTCCTAAATTATTTATAAACAAATCTAAAATTAGAATTGATTATTGCTTAATACTCTGTATGTTCTAACACTTTTGCAACATTTCTTTTTGCACCCTGTGAGGTTGTGTTTCAGTCTGAAATTACAGATTTGAAAAACTAACTTAATTGAAATTTTGGGTAATTTTTTAAATTTAGGACAAATTATAATATTGAATCTAATATTTTAGCACTGCCTTCTAATGCTAATGAAACATACTCAAAATAGTTATAAGAATGAAATTAGCATTTTCATTACCTTTAGCAGCCGAGAAGGGAAACTAAATATTGAAGAAATTTGTCAGGGTTTAGCATCATCTTGCCTTTATTCTCATGGAAACAATTTTTTGCAAAATACATTGAGTATAGTCTGGGATATTTCAATGGCACAAATTTGCTATGTCTCAGAGCAGCTAACGACTTACTCAGTAATTCTAGTTTATGTATTGGAAACCTAAAATAAATTATCATTAGCTTAGTGACCATGAAACCCACGAGAATAAATCTGAATGACTTTGGAACACAAATTACAAACGATACAATTTATTCTTACTGATGGAAATGATCTTGGAATCATTTTTCTGGTGGTTGGTACAGTTATGCATCATAGACGTAAACCATGTTAATTATTAAACCCTAATACCCTTAAACCACCTCACTTTTAAAGCATTTTAAGCGTACTATACAGCAAAAAGCATGTTTGCCCTCCAGCTGCCTATGTGCAAGAGGTTTCAATTAGCAACAGTGACACCAGCGCTAGCGGTGAGTCTAGGTAATATAATTCCAAGGTCTTTGGATTTTACCTGTCCAACTCCAGTCCCATACATGGCTCGAGTAGAAATTTTGTTGTTGTAAATATTGTCCTTCAGATTCATGTTCATGTATGACAGAGGTTTGAATACTGAATACATGGCGATTTATAGGCACCATTGATATAATAACTTAAAAAAATTATATTTAATAATATTAACTTCATGATCAAACTCTCCACCTTGATGTAGCAGCAGACTAATGCTTTGCAAAGTAGAGGTTAAAATGAAATCTCATTTCCATGATATCTCAATTCATTTATTTGGAGTAGTTATAATGAGTTAATCATCTTGGCAGACAAATGTAAAGTAACAAATTATTATATCCAATAGGAAATTTAATATAAAAATAGACTGAGATATGTATTATCATTTAACCCCTCTTTGCTGCTGTCATTTCTTGGCAACCACGTGGACAAGGCCTACAATGAATGTTTAACACACACACATATACGCATTGAACACTTTACAAAAAAAGATTAAATACTGTGAATCACCATTAAACCTATTACATAAGTTTAATGATTTCTTCATCATTTGACTGCCATTAACAAAAACAAGTAACTGAACTTATATCACACTAAAAACTGTGATATTCATATTTGTTCTAGTAAGCTTCTCTTTTCATCCCCTAAATAAATGTAAATGAATATCTAGAAACAAAAGTAAAACATTTATACATTTCTCAGGTACTACAATTTAGCAGCAGAGTAACTCTTCATATTAAGTGAATGGAGTGCAACATCCTAATTGAGGAATACTACCTATCTGTGAATTTCAAAGTGACAGCAATTGGTGGATCAATCCTCATCTCTACGTGCTTATTTACTGAAATGGAACATAAACAAACTCTTTAAGTTCTCAAGATTATTGTCATCAGGAATGGAGAATCAGGATAAAGGCACACTTCTTGACTGCCAGTTAATGAAGACAATGCAACACTATATGGTGCTGGAAATAAACAAAATGGAATGGAATGCTGAAAGGTGTAAAGGTTGCTTCATATTCAAGCAACTCTATATGCATTGTGCTCTGTTTAAAATACCATTAATTAATTTATTTACTGGATCCATTACTTTTTACAATGCTTTTGTGATCATTAATGCAATTTTTATAGCATTAAATGCTTTCCTAAATATAAACAATATATTAAATTCACTTGCTTTCAATAGTTTTGAGTCCTATTCACCCATAGCATTTGTATTTATGTTGCATTATTGTATAATTAACTGTAAAGGAGTGTACTCCTGCCGAGTTCACTCTACATTTCTAAAAAAATTATTTTCATTTCCTTTTCTAGAGAGACATCATTGAGATATATATGGTTCCTTATATCCATTGTAAGCTAATATAAACATTAACAATGCAAGGCTGAAATAAATCCTTTAAGCATGAAAACAGTATTTGAAAATTATAGACAGATGCCTTTGAATGTGGGTGTTTAAAGGAAAATATTGATTTTTGGAGGAATGTTTGTCAGCTGAATTAGGACTATTTCCTTGTTTTATTTGGAGCATTATATATTTTAAAGCATTAGTTGAAAATTTTAGATCATATTGCAGAGTTCATAAGGCGGTGGCAAATATTACAATGCTATACAAAATAAAACCATATAATTTGCGCTCTATGGGAGGACTTTTATCTGAGACTTTCCATTAATTGATACTAAGAACATTTTACTTCACATTTATCACCTCATTGATAATATCATATTTTTTTGCAGGTGTATTGAAGTTGAATTTCCAATATTTTCCCGTTATTGGTGAAGTATTTATTGGTTTCAAAAACTGCAAGGTAAGCAAATGACTGTCTTTAACAGGAAGGGAAACAGGGCAAATTTATCTCACACCAAGTATGAGAATTAGATGACCCTTCATGCAGTAGACAGGAGGTGGGGGAAGCATTTTTAGAAAAAGATTGTGTGTGTGTGTGTGTACAGCATAACTCAGTATTTAAAATCAGAATCTTCCAAGGATGCTACAGAGATTTTCGAGAAAATCCCCCCCCACCTCCAACTTGACATATGTAACCCTGGTCTTTCTTTTGAAGCCCGGGGATGTACGAAGGGCATATATCAGGGTCATGGTTGGATTTATTGGGACCATTGGACTTCAAAGGGCTCTGGAAGCCCTTACGTGACACCACCACATTACGGAACATTTTAAAAAAATGTTGATGTTCTCAAAAATGCCTAACGATTTTGATTAAAATACCCTGTTAAAATATTTTTATTATAAACGAAATTTAGCTCTTGAATTTTCAGGGAATAACCTCTGAAGACATCATTCTGGATGGCTTTTGTTAAACTGTATGAGACAGAAACTCACTATACAAAAAAATATTAATTAAATCACACAATTTATGTCATACACATACTTTTATAGATTTAACTGTTTCTGAGATATTCCTTGTTATTGGTTTAAATTTTAAACTACTTAAACTTTTCTCAAATAGGAAGTCATCTTTTGTTTCATTTTTCTTATATTTTACTCCTGGCCTTGAAAAGAGAACAGAATTTCAATCACAAGTGTATAGCAACAGCATTGAAAATATTCTACTACTGCTTCAGCCTAATGTATTTCCTTTCTACTTAAAAAGAAACAAGTAATAAGACCAATCTTGATTAGTGATATGTAAATAAAAGAATAATTTTTGGTCAGCAAGCTGACTTCTCACCCAGAGAAGGATTCGATTCCTGGCAGGGGCAGGAAATTTTTCTTTAACCAGAATTATCCCCAACAGAGTCTGAAGTATGTATGTGAGAATGAATGTGTGTGTTTGAGGAAAATAAAATGAGTTAAACCCAATGTAAGGAACTTATAAGACGAGCTGTTTCTAATGCAAAGCCCCCGATATGAACTTAGATGTTAAAGGTGGCTATACAAATAAATAAAAATTCAGATGTGTTACAATCACATTATTTTCTCTACGTCTCTGCAACAAATTATTGTTAAAAAAACTTATTCTTCTATCTACTTCATGATAATCAAGATGAACATTAGCAGAAATTGTCCTTATTACTTGGTCCCTTGTAAGTGAAAGGAAAAATATCTAATGTGTTTCATTCACATGTCATTTAGCTGTTCGGCAAACAAACCCTTTATTCAAAAGATTGATCTGTTATCTACATCATGTTAATAAAGATAAACATAAGCAAAATTAGTCTCATTAGCTCCTTGTAAGTAGAACAGAAATAAGAAAATGAACAAACTAAATTGATAGTCTCGCCCTTTAAAAGCTGGTTGCTATGTGAAACAATTGAAATTCCAATCTCTTTGCTTTCCAGGAGTAAACAAACGAGAAGATGTCTTCCCATTTGAGAAAAGTTTAAGTGGTTAAAATTGAAACTAATAATCCAGAATACTCGAAAATGGTCAAGTCTTATTAAAAAAAAAACATGTGTTTTAATGAGATCTACATTTTTGGTGCAGTAGTTTTTGTATATCTCTTACGGTTTACCAGTTATACAAAAGTTATCCAAAATGAAGTGCTCTTCAGAGGCCATTCTCAGAAAATCCAAGATATACATTTTGTTTGTCATAAAAATATCTTAAACATATGGCATTTCAATCAAAATAGTTTTGAGAAAATCAAAATTTTTGGAAAATGTTCCATGTAAAGGGATGTTGGGGTTGGGGGAATTTTCTTGAAAATCTTTGTGTTGTATCCTTGGAAGATAACAAAATTAAATACAATTGGTATTTAACAATCTTTTCGTTTTTGAGCTAGCTGCTACACACGATGGACATTTTTCTAAATAGACTTTTGGATTCAGGGGCTCTCAAAACACGTATTTCCGGTGAAATCCCGGTATCAACTTTTTTAGTACAATACAATATCTTCTCTATACACTCTCTACATACTGCATGTGGAGAAAGTAAAAAAAGTTTGTGGAACAGTTGGAGGAAGTCATGTGGATGGTACACATCAGCTTTGGTTACCTTTTTTAACATGTAACATGTATGTATAATTAACATACTAGATGGAGAAATTTGATACTGAGATTTCACTAGGATTGCATGTTTTAAAACACCCTGAATAAAAGATAAAAAAAAACTTTTAGAAGAATGTCTGTGTTTGTGTGTGTGTGTGTGAGAGAGAGAGAGAGAGAGAGAGAGAGAGAGAGAGAGAGAGAGAGAAAGAGAGAGAGAGAGAGAAAGGGGGGGGGGGACTGTGTGAAGCAAAGCTCAAAAAAAAAGTTGGTTCAATACCAAATTTGGTATAAAGTTCAATATCTTTCAAGAATGTGACACAAAGAGTTTCAAAATCCTCCCACTCACTTGCTAAAAGAAGCAATTTATGTCATTTAATTTTTTTGTGGAGCTAACTGTTTCTGGGATATTTCATGCTACTAGTTTCAGTTTTAATCTAATTAAACTTTTCTCAAACATCTGATTGTTTCACATAGTGACCAGCTTTTAAATATTATTGTTTTTAGCCTGTGCAGTCCCTTATTTCCCTTCTACTTACAAAGAAGCATGTAATAAGACCAAATTTGCTAATGTTTATCTCAATTAGCATAATGTATATAAAGAAATAATCTTTTGTAAGAAAAGTTTGTTTGCGAAATAGCTAAGTTATGTGAATGACACATGTCAGATTTGTTTTTCGGATTCAGGGAACCCTGGTGTGATCTCGCTATCAAATTTTTAGGTGAAATACAATACATTCTATAGCTACTATGTACATTGTACACATGCTAAAAAAAGTAAAAATGTTCTGCAAGGGGAGCCCATTTATTCTTCACCAGTCATGATAAGGTATTTTCTGTCTATAGATGATTGTAGTAGTGTAGGATTGGATGTTGGTAGTTTAAAAACCTTCAATCTAATTAAAGTGAAAAATTAAAAATATCTGCTTAATATTTCCACAGCAGAGACTATTGTTGTGGTTTGCTAAAAACAAAGGAATGCTGAACAACACCAACTGTATAAACACATGAAGACATGTCCCACACAAACAAAATGTTTGAAACATCTTATTTGAAATTGTTCAATAATTTCCCTTGTCAAGTAAGAATACTTTAAGATAGTCCTACTAACTACAAAAACTTAAAACATTTTGGTTTGAATATCAGCATATGAGCAATTTGATGCTTTGTACTGATTTAATGAACAATTAACAGCACTTTTCTCTATTACACATGGTGTCTGTCTTGGTGATCGAGTGCTCATGGTATAGCTGAATTCTAATAAAACTGTGAGTAAATACACTTCAACTGCCTCCTTTGCAGTTAAAGCTTTCATAGCTACTTAGTAAAGCCCTTTTCCTTTACACTATGAGTGTTGAAGGACAAAAACTATTGATTTTCAACCAGAACTCAGTTTCAGTTTACTCAAAATGGCTTAAACTCTATCCTGGGCAGAGAAAACGAAGAACAAATTCTTGCTCATCTCTAGAGCATACCAAATATTATTAAGCTTTTAATTTGTTCTTGGCCATTCAAAACTGTAGCTATTTTAATAGTTCCTTACCCAGTGCTGGAAGAGCTCTTCCATTTACTATTGTGATGCCATGTGGAGTATCTAAACTTTCAAAGTTTTTATTGTCATTATTGTGCCTCATTATTATTGTACCAGTCATTTGAGCTATCTTCTGTTGAATATATTGAACTATCAACCTAAACAAATCCTTCAATATTTCTGTTTGTATAGCCTTTTCCAAGTCAGAAGCTGGTTTTAGTGGTCTATCATCTGTAACCCATTTTTGACATGTCTTAACCAAATGTCCTCTGAAACCACAGTAATTGCACTTTCCACTCTTTTTGAAGTGCTGACATTTGCTAGGTTTTTCTGTTTTAATTATGCTTCCTGTTCCACTTCCTTGTCCTTCTTGTTACTCTTCCAGCCCCTTTGTTGAGTATATAATTATGTTGAGAGTTCAACTATTCACTTTTCTTCACTTAAAACTAGCCAACTTGCTTTCATGAGCAACATTCAACTGGCATTCCATCTAGAATCTTACAGTTAGTAGCATATCTGGTAGTCTAGCTTAAGTTTTCTCCTGAAGTCACTTTTTCAACTCAGTCCACAAATGTTTCAACTTAAGACAGGTTAGTTGCCATGTCTTCACTTTCTTTTCATACTAATTGCAAAAACTGCATTTAAATATTGTACTGTTGGTACACACAGTTTGTATCTTCAGCCAAGCATCACTTGTATTTTGAAAATGCATAATCTTTAGCAAGTTCTCTTCTGCCATAGTATTTGTTAAAACCATAATAGCATTCTCATTGACGATATTGTAAATTTTCTCTTTTCTTTGAGTTCTTTACGTTGATCACCTATAGCACAGTCAATTAGATTGGCAAGCTCAACTAAGATTCCCTTGACGACCTACAAAGCACCAGGATATGTGTGTAATACAAAATCAATCATGAATTTTCACATTCGCCAATCATTTTCACCTGCTAAAGGCTTGATTTGCATTATAGTTACTCCCATTTCAACCACAATAAGAAATGCTTGCAAATAGAAATCAAAAGGCAACTTCAACTTTTTTGCATAAAACAACGTGTAATCCGTGATCTCATGTCGCAGTTTGAACACATTGAATCCATAACCTATTAAACTGTAAAATTAAACATTATTACTTCAATGCTTCCACAGCAGAGCTTTTTTACAGAGGTTTGCTAAATATAAAAGAATGCTGAATACTTTTGTCTTTATACCACTACTCTAGTAGCTGAAACAGTACAAATACAGTATACCTACTGTATAAACAAGTGAAGACAAAACAAAATAAAATGAAATACTACACAATTTAAACAAAGTACTATGAACTTATCTTATCCGCCCACCACCCTAGTAGAGCATTTACTTTATAGTGATATAATACCAAACAAAAAAAACATACCATGTTGCTGGTAACATGGTATGCTCCGATTTATTGCCAACTAAATGAGGGATTAAAATTTGCTGGATTGGCAGTGCTCTCAATAGTGTTCTAAATAAGAGAAATAAATGGTTTTATGTTATTACCAGGCCTTGGTTTTAGGTGATGGCATTAGTGGACTCCAGTTGGGAATGAACAGGGCTGAGCTGCTGTCCTAGCCCAGTGGGTGTGGTAGCATTTCCAACCCACATGTATTCGCATAGTGAAGGTTGTCGACATTCATATTGCTACTTGGTAATAATATATTTTCTTTATAGAAATGCCTAGAGCTCTTCAGTTTGTAATTAAACTGCTTCAAAAACTGAAAGAGTCAAAATCAGACTGTTATTGCAGGTATGAACACCAAATTAAAAAAAATGTCCTGGACAAAAACTCTGGCTCTACAGATATGTGTGCCATAATGGTGGTTTTATTTTATTCAAATAATGAATACAAATTAATGAAAAGCTGACTCGTGTAATTTCCATTCTTTGTAAGACTTGAAGCTTTCACGGCGAACATTATTAATCATGGCTTCACAGGTGATCAGCCATGCCAGGTTCATTCAATCCTCCCAAATTTTCAGCCATTCTAATTCCATGGCCTTCTTCAGGAGGATTTTATAAACCTGACAAGGCTGGTCACCCGTGAAGCCTGATTAATCCCATTCTTTCATTATACACTTGTCACGTCATTTGACGGAGAACAAACTTCTTCTAGCTATAAACTTATTTTAAGTGACAATAGATGTTTTTCATTTGATACATTATGAGTGTAGGCACTTATACTTTGCTGCAATGATGTGCAATTTGCATTGAGTTACTTTACATATTTATTTTAAATATTTATGTATATGGAACAATGAATTTGTTAAGAACTCTATTTTGTGATATGTATATTGTTTGCACATGTTTTTTTTTCCTTTCTTTTTTCCTGCTCATAATAGTTATTTCAGAACATTAAGATCTGTACAAGCACGCAAATCTGTTAAATTAGGTAATTAGTTTCCTTACTAGATAAGTACTGGAAAATGAGAATGTTTATTTTGTGCCCAGAGTGACTAGATCTTTAAATGTTGTGGTAAGGGCTAACTGCATGCGTCAACTGCCATTCCACAGTGGTTCGTGTGCTCCTAACTTATGCTGCTCAGAACCCTGTGCCAAGGCCTGGTTATTAGTAATAAATGAAATTGAGTTTTATTTATGGACACTCTTAAACTGCTGTGGTTCTCGGCATCCCATTCTATACTGGGTGTGAAAGGCAGCTTAATTTTGCTCATAGGCCTCTTTATCAGGATTGAAGTTCTTTTATGTGCCGTAAATCTGTGACACAGTACCAACAGCTTTACTTCCCTTTCAAACCGCTTAATTTTGCTCATAGGCCTCTTTATCAGGATTAAGGTTCTTTTACGTGCAGTAAATCTATGACATGATACCAACGGCGTTACTTCGCTTTCAAAGGAAGCCATATTAAGTATTGGTGATGAAGATGTGCAATTAGTTGCCACATGCTTTATAAGAGTTTTTCCTTATCGTTGTTCATTGGGAGTTTCAGTTCACAGGCTTCGCTGTGGTTCAGTGGAGTTCGCTCTTTACAGAACCCTCAGCTTCGCTTGAAACTTAAGCCCTTAACAATTGGCTGCAACTTGCAGCTTTGGGGCCGGCATGTTAGCAGTGTCATCAAGTAGTGGTATTTGTTGGTCACAAGATGGCAGCACTACTTGAGTAAATGTCAATAGCGGAGCTGGCTCTGTCTGGCGAGTGTGCACATGTTTATGCATTGAAATGGGCACCACATGCAGAAAGTTATCTGGAAAATAACCAGTAAGGGTGGTTGACTGTTGAACATTCTCGTGAAGTGAGAACCATAAAAAATGTTTAACATTCTCGTGAACGTGTGAGAACCATAAAAAATGTAGCATCAAAGTTGTAAAATTCCCACAGACCCAACTTCATTACGGCCTTTAGGAAGAAGAAGAAGAAATAACTAAATAATTTTAATTATTACATAAACATTTAATTCCTAATAATAATGCCAATTTATAAACACAATCTGTTCCCTTGGCTTGAAGCCCATGAATACCTCAAGTATATAAAAGACAGGAAAGCTTCAGCTCTTGTTTCACACTTTAATTTTATTACAACCTAGTGTTGATGCTTCTAGTCTTCTGGTGACCAAATAAGCCCAGAACAAAAGTGCTTTAAAAATCGCTGCAGATGGAATATACTTAGATCCTGGAGCACACGAAAATACCAGAAATTTTTCGATTCTTGAATCTTGATTTTTTTATGCTCTTACCTTTTTTTTTGTTGTTTATTTTTGGGTATTCACTCCTGAAGCTGGGTAACCATGTTTTATTTGGTAATTACTTATGGAATCTAGTAGATGGTATGTCCAAATAATAGTAAAAGGCATTATGAACAAGATGTCACTTAAACAAATTCTTATTACCCACACTCTTTCTGGGGACCTACCTTACTTAGGGGAAGCCAGTGCCATGTAGTCAACACAGCAAATACAAAAAATTCTAATGGAAATGTGGCTAATTGCCAACGTTCATTGAGATTGGCTCGTTTCAAATCCCTTGGCTATGCTGTCATTGCTCCTCAGCTGGTGTCCTTGGTCGCAAATGATCCAAGCTCTCATAAATAACATTGTTGCCAACACTTTGCACTTTAGGGCTCTCAATCACTGCGGCTTAAGACCTGACATGGCTGGCAACACAAGGATAGCAGAAACAATGTCCCTATGATGCTTTCAATATTTTGAGATACAGAAGTGACTAAAGTGAAAAGTGTATCGGCTTTCTTTCCAAATGTGACTCTTTGTTTCTAAAATATGTGACGCAGAATTTGCGTGTGCTTTCTAAGTGTTTTTTGAAAAACGAATATAAGAGGAGGGGGGACTGCAGCGAGCCAATGCGAACGACAGGCTCTTCTGGTTTCAAAATTTTATCAAGGTTAGGTTACCTTAGATTACAAAACATTCTGTAGGTTCGTTTATGCAGGAAGTCACTGAACATACAGCTTATCAAGGGATATACATGAATAAATATGTTTATACACTATGGGGAAAAAAAAAAAAAAAGTATAAAGCTCTAGTGCTAAAAGCACTGGTTACAAAAACAGCAGAATAGACATATAATCACACCATTGATTTTGAGCCCTGTATGCTGTTGCACTATACTTTATGTACTCTATAAAAGCGTATGTACTTCCTTTTTTTTTTTGCATGCACATAAAAACAAGGAGTATCAAAAATTAGTGTTAAAATGTATAAATAAATATAATTTCATTATATGTAACATTGATGTAATGTCAGATGATAGTTTTCTAATTATCAACATAATAGTTACTAATTATATAAAACTAAAATATGTTAATTGTATTACATATTCTTCATAAATGTCAACAAAATAAAATACATATTAACAAATATGTTATAGAATTTGCAATACAAAAATTTGCAATTTTGTTCTAGAGCGTAAAATATCAAAGCATCAGACTTTACAGACCTTGTGTCATTACTAAATACTAAAAATTAATTTGACACCTTTGTGCATTTCAAAGTATATATCAGTTTAATTTGAATATAAAACACACACACACACTAATATACACAAAATGAAATACATTATAATACTTATAAATGCAATGATTATTACAATAATGTCAGACAGATTTGTCACTTAAATATTCATCTATAGAGCAAAATGATTTATTGCAAAGGTACTCCTTAAGAGAAGCCTTAAAAGCCCTGAAATTCCCAACATTTTCTTTGAGATTACGGGGGAGCATTAAAGGTCTTGATTGTTTCATAATATACTCAAGCAACAAAGATTGGCATTGGGACGATGAATATATCCCTTTTGTCTAATATTAATGTTATGAATTTCCATGTTTGTTATAAAACTATGTCGATTAACTGCATAGAACTATAAAATAGATAATATATAAACACGAGGTAAGGTGAGTATGCTCAATTTTTGAAACAGTTCTTTGCATGACTGTCTGCTATACGCATTACAGATTATGTATAGCTTTCTTCTGTATCCAGAATATGCATTTACTATCCACTGAATTACTCCAGAATATTATTCCATACTCGATGATGGAGTTAAAGTAGGCAAAATACACCAATTTAAGTGTATCGATTGAATGAAATTTAACCAATGCACGGAGAGCATAACATACTGAGCTAAGTTTCTTTTTTTTTGGGTACTGTTTAACACTAATGGCACCGCAAGTGGTGACACTGATGATACATGAATGATGATGGTGCACCGGTGAAATGCGATGGCGGGGGAAACCGGAGTACCCGGAGAAAACCCGCCCCAGCGCAGCTTTGTCCACCACAATGAGCTAAGTTTCTGTGTGATGTAGCTAACATGTGACTTCCAGTCAAAATGCTTATCTACCTGAAGGCCAAGAAATTTGACTTTATTTAGCTTAAGTTAGGTGTGTAAATAAGCTGTAAAAATGTTGTATCTGAAAATCGGATCTCCTTTCCAACGCAGTCTTCCGTTCGTTCAATAGCTCGGGCATGCACATTGCCGAACCTTCGGACTTTGGAACTTTTTCTCGCCGTCTCGCGTCACATGTTCGAAAGAACTCCTAGTACATTTTCTAGTAATTTTGACACATGCAATGTAGGAGTGAATTAGTGTTATTTGTGATTTCACAAATTTTGAGAATAAAGTACTACTGCTGGTTGCGTTATGCATATAGCGATTGCAAATGGTATCTACACTAAGTCAGGAGTTATCCAACATGTGCTATTCAAAATACATTTATCTTCTAAACCCAAATTCTCTACATCCTATAAATCAGCACTACCAAGCATGCGAACTGTCATACTTCGCCCTAACAATAACTTAAAATGTATAACTGCTTAGTTCTCATTACTGAAATCTGTAATTGGTTATTTCTTGACAGTTGCAAGTCCAACACCCGTACTTATGCACCTTAAAGTACATATCACTGGATATAAGAGAATGCATAAAACCATTTGCTTGGCTATTGTATATGCACACACCAAGAGCTAATTTGTATTTCACACAGAACACCCTTAAAACTGCCGAAACAGAGTACTTTTTACCTCCCAAGAAAAAACGAGATTAACATTTCCAATTTTTGTATTTTAGATACCGCATAGTGTACATGCTTATGTTTACTAAGTGAAAAACACCGTTACAAAGCAAAACTTCACTTCAAAATGCTCTTACTTGTTGACTTTCCGGTCCGATTTATTCACAACGATGACGATTCCGTGACAGTCAAACAAACAGTCATAGCAAACAGCTATTCTACCACATCTTTAACCGGGAAAGCCCCTTCTAATTTCTAAACGTGACATGTGATCACAACACGCGTCGATTTGGTTCCAACTTTATAGTACCAACCTTTCACAGAGCACTCCCAATATCATTACCACATTATTCGTTTTATTCTTAAGTTAACAGGACCAAACGAAACGAGAATTACTTCTCAGTTTTGGTGTAAGCAGAGTGTCAAGTACTATTCAGCACTAACTGGCGAAAAGTTGCACTGTTAGCAACACTGCTTAGTACTTTGGTATACACCTTCCCTAAATATTGCAATTAAACTGCATTTATACATACGTAACAAATTTAGGCACTTTCCTGGTCATCAGTCATTTCAGTTCGGAACTAGCGACATTTTTGTTTAAAGTGAAATATTAAAACACACGTAACAATTAAGCGCGAGTAAAACTCGATCGATGGCTAGACGGTTATGTTGATACTTATTTTTTTTTCTCTCCTTCGTTAGATCACGAAATGTGCAAGTGAGCAGGAATAATTTAACACGTAATAGAGTTAGTACTCGTGGTTAGGTTGCACATACTTGTTTTGTTTTGTTCACATTTGATATTCAAATTCAAAGTATTCCTAAAAATGTCTGCTTTTGGAAGCAGTTATCTAGGAATAATCACTTTAACTATATACAATAATATTCCTGATATGACAATACAGCAACTTAAATTCTGGCTCGAATGTTTACACGCACATTGGTCCCTCACATTCACACACACTGCTGTAACAGACTAAGTATATCCGTTTAGAAAAACCAATTAATATCCCTACGCCCTATTTAGGCGTGTTTTATGTATAATTTGACTCACCTATTACTATACAGTCCATATCGAAGCCTAAAGCATATCGTTACATATTTTTCCGGGGATAAATGATAATATAAAAGTTACGAAGTTTAAGTTAAATATTTGAACTTTAAACGCTGTGCATGTTATTGGGTGCTTCAGGGAAGATTAATAGAGACTCGTGTTAAGCCTAATAATTACCCAGGGTAGTTTTCAATGTAAACACAGAGATGGAAGGATTATTGTAGGATGGCTAATTTCTGGATTTGGGGAGATGATTTTACGATTTCACACTCTACTTATACTTTCAATAGGCATCTTATTTCAGTCAACACTTCATATGGCTTACCATTGTAACAATGCCAGGCTACAATGCCAAAACCAACTAATGCATAATATTCAAACTGTGAGTGAATCATGGTTAATCACTATTTAGTACAAATAACTACAAATTTTGTCGTTCGTTTATCCAAAGTTTAACATACTGTTAGCGATACTAACTTATTAGATTCGCATAACATCTGTTGACATTATTGACGATTTAAAGATTAATTATAATCTATTGTTTACAAATGGTCAATTGCAATTTATTTTATTAAAGTATGCATTTTTGTGCTTTCTGTTAAAATCATTAAGATTGTTGTTTATTTTATTTATTTATTCATTAATTTATAAAGCCCCATTTAACTACTATTAATCGATTGCCAAAATAAGTAGAATTAATTAGGTAGGCCAATCACAACTCTGACTCGTAGTTCCAACTCTAGTCCTGCTCTCTGTGATGTACCGTAGCCTGCGTCATTATACTAGGGTAGACGACGGATGTACCCTCCACAGCCCACTTCATAGTCTTCTCCCGTGTCGTCTGCTTAGTACGTGTATTATATAGGTAATTTGTGGGGTGTTTTTTTTTTTTTTTTTTTTTTTTCATTTTCTGCGGCGCTTTTACCAAGAAGTTAGTAATAATGCAGTCATTTATTTCTGATTGTGTTTTGTTTAACACGAGTAGCCATAATAATTATGCCGTATAGATCTGCAAAACTACTGACAAGAACAAAGAGCAAGGGACAATTCATTCGTTTCCTAAGGGTGAGGAAAGCAAAAAGAGTGGTATTTAAGGGGGGAAATTCTGATGTGCTCCATTCAAATGACTTTTTCTATATCTCTATTAAAAATTAATGCTGTAAACTTATTCTTCTACGTACTTCAAGATTTGCATTTTATTTGTAGTGTAAATATATTTAATGTCTGATATTTTAATCAAACTCGTTAGAGTCATTTTTGAGAGAATCAAAATTTTCGAAAAATGTTCTATGTAATTTTTCTATGGGAGATTTTCCTGAAAATCTTCGTGTCGCATTCTTGGAAGATACTGCACTTAAATACCAAGGTTGGTATTAAATGGACTTTTTGTTTTTGAGCTATGTTACTCACACAGACATACACACGCGCTCGCTGGCGCGGGCGGGCATTTTTCTTAAAATGCGTGTTTAGGATTCTCAAAACATATTTCCGGTGAAATCTCGGTATCAAATTTCTGGGTGCAATACAATACCTTTTCTATAGTGTGTGTGGAGAAAGTAATATAAACGTAAAAACAGCAAGAGCATTTAATTTATAATTTTCTCCCTGAACATTATGAAAGGGATCTAAAAAGCATTTCGGGATTCCCAATAAAGAAGAAGCTGAAACCTTCCCAACTGACATGCACAAGATCTCAACTTTAAAACAGAACAAGAACTGAAAATCGAAAAAGGGAAATTATTAAACGAGCATGCTAAAATGTATCCCCTCCACTGATAAGAATGATATTCGATGAAAGTGCCTAGAAGAAGCAGAATGTGCACCAGTACAACAAGATAATCTTAGAGAAGAATTGGAAAGAGTCAAAAGCTTAATGTGAAATAGAGATCACAAGTCCAAAGAAACATAACGCCACAGTGTTAAAAATAATGTAGCGTTAAATGGAATAATTCAACGTTAAAAGTTCTCCATGATCAAATATCCTCTTTCCTGCGCGGAATGAAGCAAAACTATTATGATTAATACAGTTATACAGGAACTACAATCAGCTTTAAATTCGTAGGCCTTAACGGCCGTTGACAAATATATTGGTGGCTGCTTCCGGTATTGGCCGTGTTTTCTTGTATCTCATGTTTACGCCGAAGCTGTGCGAAATATCGGCGAAAATGTGAGTTACAAGGTAAAACTCCCTAACCGCGGGGTTTGCTTTAGAAACAACTGCTGACGTTTTCTCGCTGAACTACAGGATTTATCAACGTTAGTTGTTGTTTTTTCTTTTTTCTCAGTATAAGAATCAGAAATACTCTCTCCGATATACATACTTCCAGACTCTGAGCGGGTTAGGGAATGATTCTAGTTAAAGAAAAATTCTCAACTTCAGCTGAGAATTAAACCCGGGTGAGAAGCCAGAACGGTGACCACTCACTGTTATTTAACTATGCTGACCCCTCACCATAGATGCAAAATGAAGATTAGTGCATAAGAATAACTACAAGTTAATAAACCGTTGCACACATTTTATAAAGCATAGAATAGCATTTAATGCAACTGAATGGTATTTGGTATTTTGTACTGAATTACTTTGAATCTATTATATATCAAACGAATTCTGTTTAATTGAGGTTAGGGAATTTCAATACATAAATACCTATATCATGGAGTCACCAATTCCAGTGCTCATTATGTTTACTCAAATATCACTTATCTGTTGGAAAAGCCAAACATCCGCTTGTTGAAATCAAATAAACAATTGTTGAACTGCAAATTTGAGGTAAGTATATATCTGTGAATAAATTACCACACCACAAATGCGACTTACGGATATATTTTTGTGGTCCATGAAGCTTTACTCTGTCATTACATAGAATGGCAATTACTGAAGTAATTCCCTTCATTACAATTAAACGACTGTAAAGATGTATCATTCTAGGTTATGAGAGCCAAATAAAAAATCGTGTTTCGGGCACATGAAAAGCATACCATATATATAAGTTTATAATCTACCACATTATATTAAATTTTGTTCAAATGACTTCTACAGCAAAAGTTTAGGATTTAATTTGGTAAAGTGTATTTGTAGCTTCGTATTTTGTCTGTTGTTCTTTTTCAGTTGGTAAACAAATACAAAAAGACTACAGCCGTGGCAATTAGAAAGTGCTATGGAGGAATAAGCTAAAGTAGTAAAAGAAACATCTATAGGAGGAGCACCAAGGAGACACAATTTTTTGTAGTGTTTAACGCCCGCTTTAACTACTAATGGCACCGCAGGCGGTGACACTGATGATACATGAATGATGATGGAGCACCGGTGGAATGCGATGGAGGTGAAACCGGAGTACCCGTAGAAAACCCGCTCAGCGCCGCTTTGTCCACCACAGATCTCACGTGCGGTTGCTTGGGATCGAACCCCGGCCATCTAGGTGAGAGGCCAGTGACCCAAGGAGACACAATATTCGCTAAGTATTTTGCATAGACAAAAGGTAACTATTTCATAACTATTTTCTCCTGCCATGCACAAGAATTAAACAGAACATTTTACGGCTTGATCAAAGTCACTGAACACCCATTTAAGAAAAGGAAAGGTAGCAGGGCTTGGGCGGAAGTTTTATGATGAGACATCCAGAAGTCCTTTTCAGGACACCGGAATTGACTAGCCTTGCTAGATCTTCTGAATTAATATAACCATGGTCACAATTTTGTGAACCGTCCCATATACATGAATACATCTATCATTTGAAGAAGAAAAAAAGATATCAAGTAGACCTATAAAGGTAATTTGTACAAAAAGAAAGAGACACGTAGGAGTTCTGAAAAGGAGAACTAGCAGATAGAATGCTTGACGGACGCCAATTGGAAGTGTTGCATTGTACAGCGATTCTGGTTGGATAAACACAGATATGTTTTGTGGAATTTGTTCATCCTCCTCAGCAGCCTTGCTTCGGATTCTTGATAATCTTTCAGTTCATATCAACCTACAGTCTAGTGAACTGGCTCTTAGAAATGTCTTATCATGTCGTCAGTATCGCCTAATATGACACATAGTTTAAAACCTCTCGAAGTGTTTATTTTTATATCCTTTATAATTATGTTTGAAAGAGTTGTAGACATCTTTAAAAAGCTGCATCCCGGTAGAAACATAAATCAATTAGTTGCTTCTGGTCCTGTCAAAGTTGCTTTGAGAAACTAACTGTAAACTCAGCGCTACCTGTTTTTATGAAGTGTAAGATATGGCCATTCAAAAGAATACTTTCGCCCACCTGAGTAGAGTGGTGATAGCGTGTCTGCCTTATATTGAGCAGGTCGCGAGTTCGAATGTTGCTTAGGGTGAGTTATCCGAATAAGGTTTTTTCGGGATTTCCCTTTTCCTGAGAAAAAGAATGTCGAATAACTATAAGCTCCATGGACCCCGAAATCATTTGAGCATCATTTCACCAATTTTATTCATCGTCCGATATGACCAACGAGGTAAAAGGGCATGGAATACTAAAGGTGGACATTTATGCAGGTCTAGTTACACTTGCATGAGTGGACACGTGAGCTGTCAGCGAGTTCTAATTTTATTCATCGTCCGATATGACCAATGAGGTAAAAGGGCATGAAATGCTAAAGGCGGTCATTTATGCAGGTCTAGTTACACCTGCATGAGTGGACACGCGAGCTGTTCGGAGAGCTCTTGGAAGTTTTGGAAGTTTTTGCTCGTCAGGTGTAAAAGAAGAGAAAGAGCACGCAGAAAGTTCAGTTTCAACTGGGAATTCATAGAGTGCAGCAGTTGAGTCAGTTTCGTCGGGAAATACGTAGAGGGCGGTAGTAGTAGCAAACGTCAGAAGGAAAACTATACGACAGAATTGTTGCGGAAGCACCGAATAAAGATATTTCCTTTTAATCAGATTATCATTTGTAATCAGTGGAAGAAATAAAGGGTTGATTGTTGGAATAATAAAGAAGAGGTTTTATTATACTGCTGTCAGGAGTGGTATTTAATGTCTCGATGGAGGGGACGATGAAAACTTTACTCGCAGAAATAAAGAGCATAAAACCCGGAATAGAATCTAGCATGGAGACGATGCAAGAGAAAATGAAATTGGGAATGGATAAAATTAGGAATCCTGAAAATGAGAACCGAGATAACAACTGTGAATTGAGTGATGCAGAAGATGAGGACTGAAATATCGAACAAAATGGACGAAACACTGGCCTTAGAAGAACTCGGTGGAAGGATGAAAACCCTTGACTTACTCGTTGACACCTAGAAAAATCTGATTTAATGCCCTGAAGGGAAGAGTCGACCCCAGCGCCAAAGAACAACGATGATGGAAAAGATGCTTGGCGGAAGGCTGAAAGACTTGAAGGTCAAGACGAAAGGATGTGAAACAACATCCACACACATCAAACCCTAATATTCGACGTTCCTCGCCCTTTAAAGTTTTCCGCCGTCGCTGCCATAACCGATGTCGACAGACGAGGAAGCCGCACAGCTGGTAGCAAGCTTCAGGGATGTACGGGAAAAGTACTGAATGAAATTCCGACGTCGGCAATGTGTGAGACACAAGAACCACTTCAGGAACCATCGCCTGGCTCCAGCCCACCGTAGTCAGCTTAAAACAAGCCTGCAACAGCCAAGGGAAGTGATGCGGGCGTTCGCCTTGGCGATTTAACAGTGGTGACCAAATCCCTGCTGAACCTGCCGCCTATTACGTGCCCCATGAAGCTGCCTACTCTTCGTCGACGGGGTGCGTGACGTCAGTATACGATAACGCCTGATGACTACAAGACAATCCATGAGACGCCAAAGACAGCACCAAGAATTGCGGACAAAGTAACAGCTGCGCCGACTCCGAAGACTCGGAATATTCTCCACGACAGCGGCAGAGAGATAACCCAGAGACGACGATCAAGAAGTGGTGTGAGCTGGTGGAATGGTCAACCAGGACAACTAGCGGAGGAGTTTTTACGTCTAAGGTGACCAGCAAAAGAGAGATAATTAAGGAGTCGTGGGCGGTCATTGCCAACACCTTGAGTGACGCTTCGTGTCCTACGCAGGAGAACGGACGATAGCCTCATAACAGACGGCTGGATACGAGGGAAGTTTTGCAGCATATTGGTAGACACAAGTGCAGTCGTGATGGTAATCTGAATTTTGTGGTGACACGAACACCCAGATGAATCTATCAACTAATGACAGCATGGGGAGATATATTACCTGTGGAGGAGGGCCTGCTGGCGTTGAAACTGGGTTGGAGCACTATGAGTTCGTGGGTGAACTTCGCGAGGATGGGCGAGTATGTGGTACTGGGACTGGAGGCGCTTAGGAGCCACGAGATGATGGTCTTCGTCGCCCGGAAAATGTTACGACTCTAATGAGACGAGATGTTACTCCGTAGTCCCTACGAACAGCCGGGATATGCAGGGTGTCCTGAGTGATTATATAATGCTGCCCGCAAGAACCTAGGTGATGGCGAAGGCTCATTTGTGGAGTCAATGGTCATGGTACCATGCATTGATCTGGAAAACACAATTAAACGGATTATGCGCTGTCCGGGCATTGATATCTTGCCGGGAGGAATTTCCCGAGAGCCATCGAACCCACTGAACATCAAACATGACATTTAGGTCGGAACGGAATTATGAAAGTGCGAGCCAGTATCAAGAGTATCGCTGTGCGGAGGATTCAACAAGCCATCACCGTCGAAAGAATTTGGGCTAGCTGAAATGGACGGATGACCATCTCATCGCTTCCGGAAGAGTGTCTACGTCGCCGATACCAGTCTGATGTTGGCGAAGGTTATGACGATTATGGTCGCACTAACTTAGTCCACCATAACATCGACGCTGGAGACGCCCGGCTTATCCGGCAACACCGAGACGTATTCCTTTGGCAAAATAGGCGGAGATAGGGACATCCTTGAGGACATGAGACCTGGAGGAATCCTTGAAGAGTCCGACAATGTAAAGTGTTCCCCGTAGTCTTGGCGAATAAAAAGAAGGGGAAAAAAAAAAACGTTTAACTTCGGGACATCCTGGATAACATGAGACCTGAAGAATCCTTGAAGAGTCGGACGTAATATGGTGTTCCTCTATAGTCTTGGCGAAGAAAAAGAAGAAGAACGGCGAACTATGCTTCTGCGCAGACTACAGTAAGTTGTATGCCAGAAAGGACTATTTCCGCTTACATCGGAGTGACGACACGCTGGACATGCTTTCGGTGCCCGGTGGTGCTCGACTTTGGACTTGAAATCGAGATACTGGCAAGTGGATCTAGCTTCTAGAGATGAGAAGATCATATTCTCGACTGGTTAAGGACTTTGGCAAATTACGATTATAACCTTTGGCCTCTGCAATGCGCCAGCTCTCTTCCACCGCCTCATAGAACCAGTGATGAGAGGGTTGACTTATGACGCCTGCCTGTTTTATCTGGATACTATCATCCTCGTAGACGACAACTTCGAAGACCACCTCGGGAATCTGCCCAAGACACTCCAATGGCTGAAGCAGCTAAACTGAAGCTGAGCGCAAAGAAATGTCAAGTCTTCTGAAATGAGGTGAACTATTTGGGATACATTGTCTCACCATCTGGTGTGGCTACGGGCCGGAGAAGGCTCGAGCAGTAAGAGATTGGCCTCGCTCAAAAGACAAACGAGAGTTCCGAAGTTTCTTGGGCTGATATCATTTTCTTTTCCATCTTCTTCATACTATATCGAGTTCCTTTATTTAAAGCTATAAACGTTAAACATGACAACTTTTTATTTTTAAAACTGTCCATAATTACTCTTTCCGCAGTTTTATAGCAGATAAAGCATTTTTAGTCGACCTGACTCGTATCTTATCGCAATGACAATAATCATTTACAGAATAAATATAATGTTACATTTTAATTCAATTAAAATGACATTACTTAAAAACGATTAACACAAGTTAGAACAAATTATCTGTTTAATGTTCTAACGACCATGTTATCATAAACCTTTTGTCTAATAATTAATTATATAGAAACATTTAATATTTAGCAGTTTTTAAATAAACCTTAAATGTTGAGTAATGAAGAGGTACATGAGTTTTGTTAAAGCTTAAATTACACTGTAGACATTAATATATTTTGAAAACATAACATTTTCATATATACTTTCGTTATTAAGCACCTTTATATAATTAATAATCTTGCGCATTTTCCTCTGGAGTTTAAAGCGGCGGCATTGTGTAAATACATGATACACAGTCAATAGAATATTACATGTTGCATCTTGTGATTGAATCTCTCTCTCTTTCTTTCTTTCTTTCTCTCTCTCCATGGTGTAATTGTAGGCATAGAAACGTCAGATAACTAAGGTCGCGGATTCAAACCCGGCCGAGGAAGATACATTTTTTCAGGCGTAATAATCATTAGCATGGCTTCCTTCGGAAGGAAAATAAAACCGTAGGTCCCGCTTCGTAGGTTTACTGCGCGTAATAGAACCTCAAGCCTGACCAAAGAGATCTGTGAGCAAAATTAAGTTGTCTTGCACGTCCAGTTTAGCATGAGATGCTGATTACACAGCAATTAAAGAGCGTCCATAAATAAAACTCCATTTCTCATTTTTGTACATCACTGGTTATTAGATAGGAGTGAATCATTTTTGTATGGACGATTCTCTTATTTTTTGTCTTGCATTTAATAGCCCCTTCGAACTTTCACTCTCTGATACATGCTTTCTTATTGTGGGGGATAGAGAATGATTCTAGTTAAATAAAAGTTCCTCGCACCAGCTCGGAATTGAACTTCGGACCTCCGGGTGAATCCAGAACCAAAATGACTAGAAGTCTAGAATGCTGACCAATCAAACGTAGAGGCAGTTTAATCAACTTGTTACTGTTTTATAATGCTTAATTTGTGTGTTGAAATGTGTATTTTGACAAACTTTAAGCATCTATAAAGTATATGTTGTCTGTATAGTCCGCATTTGAGTTCAGGAATCAACCCCTGGAAATCAGAGGATTTACTCCTTAATCTTCAAGAAGAAGACGAAGGTTGGTACACCTGTCTGTCATATCGATACAATGGCTGGCTTTTGGTCTTGAAGAATGGAAAGTCTAAAGTTCGGAGTGCGGGTAAATAAAGTGATGGACTTTTGTTAACAAGATTATTTATCTGGAGAAAATAGTATATTATGTTGTAAGTACCATTTAATTATAACCGTGTTAACTCTTTAACATAAATTATAAGCAAGAATTTAGTTCATTCATTAAAAATGATGGTTACTTAACCTCAATTGTAATTAAATGTTTAAATTCGTATGGCATAAAACATATGAATATTATGATACTGAATATTTGTGATGCATGCATCTGTGAATATTATTTTAAGCCCTGGAACTGCATTCTACAAGATCATCTCTAAGGTTTGTGCTGCACTAGATGATGAAAATCCTCCCGTTTGTGTGATTTTTCTCGGATTTACGTACGAGTTTAAAATCTGTTTTTATGGAAGGAAGTAAAGCATGTACAATGCGTTATAATATTTTGGTACTAATAAAAAGTAGTACCTTTTGTTGTGGCGACTTGGATTGAAACCTAAATCGACATTATATCGTATTCAACAATAGCTTGAAGAGCCGTGTTTATTTTACATTTGACAGTGTTTTAGTGAAGTGCAATATTATCATTAAGTTGTTCTGTAATGCGCGTGTCTCATAATTGCCAAGTTTTTTTCGGCATATTCATCCTGTGATTTTTCCTAATTCATTTCAGTTTTCACTTGAACGGTCGTAGAGTGCAGAAACATTCTTATTCACAATTTTTAGAAACGTTATGCATAGTAATGTAATATTATTCATAAACAATACAGTGTTACAAAGTGATTAGTTATTATTAGTATACAATGGTTCCACCACTTGGCATTACTTCTATACGCGGGTACTTTTGTTATTTCGTCATTAGAGCCGCATTGTAATTATTTACTGGTCTGTTATAAACATTTAGGGCCCTAAGCTGCAAAGCGTAGCCCAATATGGAGGGCCCTAAGCCGCAATGCGTAGCCGGGGGATATTTTTTATAAGTTGAGTGTAGCAGTTGCGGCCGAAGGCGACAGGGTTTAGACGATGAATCTGTGAAGCTAAAACCCCAATGTTCCCAAGAAGAAGTCAAAATTTTGGAAATCTGGCAACTTTCACATCTGAACAACTTAGCGCGTGTGTGCATGTGTGTGTATATATATCCAAATCAACAATTACACATACAGTAAAATCTTATGTAATTGGATAAATTTTTAATGTGGTTAAGTGCTACAACTTGATCCAAGAACACCGATGTAACATATGAAACAATTAAATAGTGACCTTAGGTAGTATATCTTTAAAGACATATTTGAAACAAGTCAACTATAAAATAAGAACTGAAGCTTTCCTGGCGACGTATTAATTCAAAATCTTCTCGGGCTTTAGCCATGAGAACTACATGGCTTTAGCCATCTCATCTGAAACAAATAATCTAAATCGCGATTCTGGCCTACAATTAAGTTCAGCATGGACACCAATGTTAAAGAGCCTTAATACCTAATCCTCTACCTGCAGTCTTCCAAGACTTATTTTCTAGCAGGTGCGTGCTCAAACACAAAACATTAGCCGAATAACTGCTATAAATAGTTTTCTACGAAGTCTGTGCCCATGTCTCAGTTGTCTTAAATACCAGGCCATAATATCACGCGAACCAATCAGATGTTAGCTTCATCCCAGCTCTTATAAATACCAGTCTCTGCAAGCTCAAACCATCAGTTCATCCTGAAGACGAGGAAGATGCACTTCTTCGAAACGGTGTCAAGCCAAGTTTTTACCTGGTTAGAAGCCCGAGAAGATTTTGAATTAAGTCAACTATAGTTTGGTATTAAAGTGTGAACACTATTGTGGTGTATCCTGAAATAGATATTCATTATGATAAAGCATATCCTAGTATATTCATTTAAACATTCATTTTGATAATAAAATCTCACATATAGAGTAGTATTCAATTGTTTTCTTGTTGCTACACAAGTTGCATACTAATAGTTTGAGCAGTAAACTTTAACTTCAGAATGGACATGAATTTTTTCAAGTGTAAGATGTACTTACGCTTAATCTTTGACCATGATCGTTTTCAGCATAGTTTTGGACTTTAAAGTGTTTATTAATTTTTAGGACTTAGCACGTTTTTGTGTCTTACTAGGAAACCTACAGCTGTCAGTGATTCAGAAGGTATCAGAAGGTATGGTGTTATTGGTTATGTGTTTTGCCAAATGGTATGTGTCAATGATATTTGATGGTTTGGTCAGGTGATAGGTGATTTCAATATTTGGAATTGGTTAACAGCTGTGAATGGGAAAAGAAATAGTAATGGCCATGATGTAGTGAATATGTGAAAGTGAATGTTAGTCTAGTTATTTTCGGTGTATTGAGTTTTCCTCATAGCTAATTGTTGAGATATTTATTAAATACAGATATCTAAATGAATATGAATGTTTGTAGAGTATTTGTTCAAGAGTAATTATGAATACATAGTTGTTTCAGTCAAAATATTGAGGTAAACTAAAGTTGAATGTATCTTGTGTTTTTTGAAAAATGAGTATGAGGCAAGCAGAGGCTATTAGGTTGCAGCGAGCCACCCCGAATGACAGGTTCCTCTGGTTTCAAGATTTTGTTGAAAATGGAATTTCTGAAAACTATTTCTAAAGGATTTTGAAAAAGCAATGCAAATTAGGGAGTTTTAGAAAAAAATCTGATGTGTTCCATTCACATTACTTTCTTTAGCTGTTCCAAGTACAAACTACTGTTACAAAAGATTCTTTTAGCTACATCATGTTAATCGAGATAAATATTCTTCAGAATTGGTCTTATTACTTACTTCATTGTAAGTAGAAGGGAAATAAGGGATGCATGCATTATGTTAAAGTGATAGTCAAATCTTAAAAGCTGATTGCTATGTGAAACAATCAAGCTTTGGCTCGCATTGCATGATCCCATGTGAGAAAAGTTGTGTAGTTTGAATCTGAAATCAATAACAAGTAATATCTCAAAAACGGTTATCTCTACAAGAAAAACCTATATGACATAAATTATGTGTTTTATCGAGATCTGCATTTTTTGTTTCTTAAGTTTTTATCTAACTCTTATGATTTAATGTTGTGCAAAAATCTGCAAAACTCATCCATAATAAAGAGGTCTTCAGAGGTTGTTTCCAGAAAATTTAAAATACACACTTTATTTGTGTGGTATTTTAATTAAAAGGGTAGTTTGTGGGCAGATTTTTTTTAAAATCTTTGTGTTGCATCCTAGGAAAATGCTAAACATAAATACCAAGTTTGGTTTTTAACATTCTTTTCATTTTTAAGCTATACTGTCCACAGACACACACACACACACCTTTTTATAATGTGCATTTTTTTCAAACTCAGGTGACTTCAAAACATATATCTCCAATGAAATCTCAACATCAAAATTTTGGGTGGAATACAATTCCTTCTCTAGCTACTATGTACATTGTATGCACATGCGGCTAGAGAAAGTATAAAAAAAACCTGAAATCCATTCTGTTGTCAAAGTAAACTTTTATTGCAAACTTTATTTTTTGGTGCAATATTATATATCACCTATAAATTGCTGACCGTGGGGGTGATTTGAATGCAACTCTCTGAATGTAGGAATTTGCCAACCTTCAGAGAACCCTTGGAGAAACTCCTATATGGTTTCCAAGAAAGTGGTCTGGAGCCCTTGCAGGGATTATTATGCTCTAAAATATCATCATCCAAGCCAGACCTCCAAGATTTAAACATCAACTGGAAAGAAAATGTATACTTTCAAAGATTGGCTTAATAGAAGATGATGTGATAACTCTGTTAGGATTATTTGAATTTTTATGACTACCATTTGGACTTTGAAACACAGTCCAGATCTTCCAAAGATACATTGACGCTGTACTGAGAGAAATAGACTTTGTATACTGTTACATAGTCAACATTCTGGTGGGATGACGAGATGAAAAGGAATACAGGAGGCACTTAAGCTTGCTTTTAGAACACTTCAACAAGTTTTGTCTCAGAATAAGTCTGAAGAAGTGTATTTTCAATTTTTCAGAAGCACTATTTGTAAGTTATAATATTGTATCTGTAGAATGTATTATACCACTACCAGAATGAGTGCAAATCATAGGTAACTTCCTTAGCATGGATTTTGGAAGGGAAGTAGAGTCGTTGGTCCTGTGTTGTAGATTTATGGTATGAACCACAAGCCTGATAAAGAGGTCTCTAAGCAAAATTCAGTGGTCTTTCACACTCAGCAGTTGAAGAGCGTCCATAAATAAAAACTCCATTTCCATTCTTCCATTACCTTCTACAATAAAAGAATTACACTGATTTCTAGGACTCATTAATTTTTTTCAAAGAGCACTATCAAGCTTAGCCAACAAACAAACAGCGCCTCAAAACCTCCTTTCTGGCTCTAAGAGCAATGATAATAAAAATATTGATTGGACAGAAGATCTTCTTGAAGCCTTTGAAGTTCTAAGAAATAGCTTGTTACTGCAACACTCATCCATCTTCAAACATATCACTATTTTTAATGGTTGATGCTTCAGATTTTGCAATTAGTGCATCACTACAGCAAATCACAGATGATAAGTTCCAACTAATATTATTTTTCTCTAGGAAACTAACAAATGTAGAGGAAAACTACTCAACCTATGATAAGGAACTTCTTGCTGCCTACTCTGTGAAGCTTCAGTAAACATTAGAAAGATGTGAGATTCCAATCTGCACCGACTACAAACGACACACTTTTATGTTTACACAATGACAATAAATCTGTATTGTGTTCATATGACTTTCACTACTTGTTCTGCAAACAAACTATTCTTACCAATGATTATTCTTGTATCCACATCATGCTAAACGAGATAGGCATTAACACAATTGGTTTACTTCTTAGTTCCTTATAAGCAGAAGGGATATAAGCAAATATACCAGGCTAAAGTGATAGTCAAATCTTTTAAAAGCTAATCGATATGTGAATAAATAAAGTTTGGTTCACTTTGCATTTCCAGAAACCCCCCCCCCCCCCCCCAAAAAAAAAAAAAAGATGCAACAAAAGGTGAGCCCATTTGAGACCATGCATATTTTAAAATTTAAACCAATAACAAGGAATATCTCAGAAACTGTTAACTCTACCAAAAAAAAAAGTGTATAACATAAATTGTGTGTTTTAATGAGATCCACATTTTTTGTGATGTAAGTTTTTCTGTTACGCAAAATTCATCCAGAATGAACAAATCTTCAGAAGCTATTCCCAGAAAATTCAAGATTCAGTTGTGATGTAAATAGCTACAGTATTTAAATCAAAATTGTTACAGCCATTTTGAAAAAAACAAAATTTTCAAAAAAATGTCCATGTAAAGGGTAGTTTGGGATGGGGGGATTTTCTTGAAAATAGTACATGTAGAGAAAATAAAAAAGACAATGCGCGACAAATTGAAACCTGCATTTATTCTGCAAGATGATATTTATGACAATAAAAGACAAATCACAAGGACTTTTTTCAGAAACTTCTTTTGTGTCAAACCCTGTGTTTTGCTTCTTGATTCAAAATTTACCGCTACTAATTGATATACTCATTTTAGGATCTTTTTACACCATGGTTTTAATTGTGATTATTAGCAATACTTTACCATTTAGAGAATTAATAATTTATGTCAAACCATGTCAATGCAAGTTAAAATTCTCCCTCTCGCTCATTAAATATTACTCTGTTCCATGTCTCAAAATTGTGAAGTGGCATAGAGTGTTTTGAAAATGGGGCGTTCTCATCATATTTTTCCCCATAATCTACATATGTCCTCTTTCACAGGTAACATCTTAGTAGAGCTTTGATTTCTAAGCTGAAATCTATTGGTTAGATTCTGTGTCTTGTCATTGGCACGCTGTATTTTTAACATGCATACTTAATAATAATTATTATGTATTTAATGACGTTTGTGGTTCTGTATATAAGCGGTGTGCCCATTGTCTAGGTTTTGGAATATACTATGCCTTCATACATTCTCATTTGAGCTATGGGGTTGTATTATGGGGTAAAGAAACAGAAAAAAACAATGCAAAGAATATTAAGACTACAGAAGCATGCCATTCGAATAATATGTAAACTAAAGAAGACGGATACTTGTAAAAATTCTTATAAAAAACTAAATATATTAACATTTCCGGCACTGTTTATATATGAATGCATTAAATACTCAATAAAAAATCATAGTAATCAAAGTAGAAACATGCACATACACGAACATGACACAAGAACGAAACAAAATTATTTCATTAACAGACTAAGAGGAACGTTAAGTAACAAAAGTATAGAAAGTAAAACCAAAGATTTGTACAATCATTTGCCTAAACAAATAAAACAGATAACTGAAGAAAACTGTAAACTTAAAGCAATTAAAAAGTATCTCTCAGAAAATGTATTTTACTCTATAGAGGAGTATAAAATGTTAAATTAAGTAAGTTATGCTGTATGATGGTACCCTCTGCATATTTTTTTTATAAAGTGTATATACTCATGTTATTATTTATACTATATGTTTAGTTTTGTAATCAATCTGACGATCCTTGTAAATTATGTATTACAAATGGAGGTAATAAAGAAATAGAAATAGAAATTAGCTATTGCCTGTACATAGCTCTTCCTGAGAATAATGCCACTAAAATAGTAGTATAACAATTATACAAGACAAATTTCATCTTTGGTGGCACAGTTTGGTTTAGAGCTGGCTGTGCCCAAGGTTGCAGGTTCAATCTCATCAAGGCAATTTTAGGTATACTTAAATTGACAGCTCATGACAGTATTTGATTTATCTTGTACTTCAAGTTCTGTATTTCCCCTTACTATAATTGTGGTATCATCAGCATATCCAATGGATATTTCACCTGCTTCTTTTATTATTTTGAATAAGCAATTTATATATATAAGGAATAGATATGGCCCTAGTTTCGATCCTTGTGAAACACCTGAGTCACTTTGTTAAAAGATGATCTGATTTTATTTAGGTTACCATTTGAATTGTATATAATTTCCACACATTGTTCTCTATTTTGTAGATAAGATTTTAGCCATTTTAATGGTAGGCCCCGGATGCCATAATTTTCTATCTTAGTTATTAATTTATGTATATCTACACAGTCAAATGCTTTAGTAAGATCAAGAAAGATTGCGATTACATATTCTTTCCTGTCTATTGCATTTATGAGGATGTCATTTCCTTTATATTATTAACACTATTATATTCCCATAAGTGTTTACTGACAGGTCACATCAAAATGTGTACTCTGAAAAACAAAAATAGAATAGAGAAATAGTTAAGCATTAAACTTATGTTTAGATATTGATACACTGACAATTTTTTTTCCTTAGTAATAATTTTTTATTTAACATGAAATCAATTTTTCTTTTTTGGATGGAGGAAAACTTCTCTGTCACAATATCAACAAATTTGAATTTTGGATTATTTCTTATATTATCTTCATGAAAATAAAACACTCTCTCTCTCTCTCTCTCTCTCTCTCTCTCTCTCTCTCTCTCTCTCGGAAAGGCACTAGAATGTAGAAAAGAAAGAATTTAGCTTGTAATGACTGTTAAATCTGGAAGTAAAGGTTGACCTTGATTTTATTGAAAAGGTTCTGTAAAATAGATCTTGGATGTTCATTCCAGCTCTAAATCCTGTCAAACATGTTTTGAAGCACATCTATCTTTAACAACCTATTTAACATTATCTATTCTGAAATAGGTATAATCAGACTGAAAAATTCAATGCCATAACTGGGATTTGAGCCACAGATCTCCTGGGCTCTAGCTGGTTGCACTAACTGCTGGTTATCATGGAAACATGCCAGCTCAGCATTAAATTCCCCAATTGTCCTGGTAAACCACAAGGTGACAAATGATTTTGAGATGACATACCCCTATGGCATCTGTATGTATTTTAAGTTCTGAGCTTCATAGTTTAGCCAACTATGTTAATTGTTCTTTCACAAAGCCATGTATACGACACAAGCTGAAATTGGTAGAGTTGGACTGTAAAATTCAATGCTATAGCCAATATTTGAACCATAGATCTCCTGGTCTCTAGCCCACCTGACTCTACGTATTTCATCTTGTGCTTGTGTGAAAAAACAATTGATAAACATTATCTATTATGGGGCAAAATGTAATAGATAATCAAAATATATTAATTATTCCAGTTTCTAATAAATACTCATACATTATGTCATCTTTTGGTGCTTAGAAAGCTGTGCAGTATTTCCGTAAACATAAGCATGAAAGAAAATATCTCCAAAGGTAACAGCAGTTGAAACTTTTAAAAATATTGCACATTCTCTAGCTTTTATGAATGATTTGGCTTCCCATTACTTTAGATTACCAGTAATACTCTAAAAATGGTATTAGGAAATGTTATTTTTGTATGCATAACTGTTCATAAGTTGAGATGAAAGCTTCTACCTTGTTGGTGCCATCTTTGGGAGTTTGTTCTCAATCATTTTATTCAGTGCATTTGGCCTTTTTGAAAAATAAATTTCCCTGTTCTTAAGAGTCGAATAAAGAAGCTACAATTTTTGATATTGCTGATCAATGACTAGCAATATACAAAGAGAACCTAAAAGTAATTTTGTTGAACATATGCCACCTGCCACCTAGAGCACCACCATAAATTAAATTACGGACGTTCTTAAAGTCCCATTCTATTCCTATTCTATATTGGGCATGAAAGACCCTTTTTGTTCAGAGGCCTCTATATCAGGCTTGAGGTTAGTTTTCATGTCATGGTTCTACGACATCGAACCAACAGCCTTACTTCTCTTCTGAAGGAAGTCATGCTAAGGAGTTTAACGCCCCAAAAAAAATCTGCCGCACTCCCTTGGTTTGAACCCATGGGAACCAGAGGCTAGCGTATTACCCTTAGACCATGGACTTTGTCACACCATCATAGGTTTAGCATATAGGTTTCTTTTATTTGATCATTTTGCACATGACAAATGTGTTGATTTATCCACCTTAGGTCACAGAATAATTTCTTGCAAACTTTCATGTTTGTCATAAGGAATACTATCATAGAGCTGCAACATATTTGAAACTTCAGAAGTTTCATCAAATAGAATGCAGACAAAAGGGGCTTGGTTACTTCTTTTTACAACAAGAACACATAATTGGACAAGAATTATAATTACTGCAGTTAAATCAATTTGAATTTGAGGTGATTTGCCTCAAAGTGCTGAGGATCATCTTAAATAATTCTTTAGATGAGTATCATACTCTGCAGTGTAGTTCAACAGCTGCACATAAATTCCATTGTTGAGAGATTCAGCTCCTTCATTATATGCTTGGAAAAAACTTGTGGATGTCTAAAAAACAAACTGCATTAGCCCACCTGGGCAGTGTAGGGATAGCATTCTGCCTCACCTCCAATGAATCGTGAGTTTGAATCTTGCTTAGGTTGAGTTACTCAGGTACAATTTTTTTTGGGGGGTTTTCCATCATCCTGAGAAGACGAAAGTTTGGTAACTTTAGCTCCATGGACCCTGAGATCATTAATCAATTGAGCATCATTTCACCAATTTCATTCATTTTCCGATATGACCCATCCAGGTTAAAGGACATTAAGCTACATTAGTTAGGCATGATAACTTTTGTATCAATTTTTCTGTACTTGCTCATCTTGTTTTGAAGTTTTTAAGCACTCTTTCTAAATTAAGATCAATGTATTCTCTGAATCATCGAAGTCTTGGAGCTTGTAAAAACTTTTACAGAGGAAGGAAAAAAGTGGAATATATGAATTTGTAGGTAAAGATACTATAAGAAAACCAATGTTTTAAAAAATAATTTAAATGTATTTTATTCTTTTGGGGAGGAGGGCCTCATTTCTTTTTACTTAATCCTCCTTACTGATCCATCGTCTCAGCTTTTAGCTTTCCACAATTATGAGTTTCATTTCATGTTGTTTAGGTCACTAAATCCAGTCGAATCATACAGATTTCTCTGTAGTAAAGAGAAACAGAAAACATTATTTCTTTCTGAGCAGCTATTAATTATGGAGTTTTAATACAAATGACTATGCTGGTCTTGTGTATTCCATACTTTACCATTGTATACTTGTAAGGACTAGTGGCATCTTTGCCTTTGTTATACCCAGTAATCCATGCTTCCTGAGGGTTTTTCATTTTCTCAACAACACAACCACATGCCATGTTGAATTGTAAGTGCACTAGTATTAATCTTGTACCAAGGCTTATTGCATATGCACAGCATAGCTGCTTACCATTGTTAGCTAGCCTTGACTGAGATGGACCTGGCAGCGTATACAAGCAACTGGTTCTCCCAGCACACAGTGCATAATAATATATTACACATGCATGGAAAGAATTCTGCACTGATCAAGATGATCTGCTTCAAACACTTCCTTTCCTTAAAATAAGAACTGAAGCTTTCCTGGCAACGTGTTAATTCAAAATCTTCTCAGGCTTCTAACCAGGTAAAAACTTGGCTCCCTGAAAACGAGGAAGATGCACTTCTTCGAAACGTTGGTATCAAGCCAAGTTTTTACCTGGTTAGAAGCCCGAGAAGATTTTGAACTTCTTTTCCTTAGTGATTTAATAATATGAGATTGTTTGAATTACTATGGGAAGCCTCAGAAACTAAGATACTATAACAAAACTGAAAATATGGAACACCATCTCTGGTTCCCTTGAGCATGTGTCACTGATGTCTCTATTCTGGCACTTTGTCTCTCATTCTTACTCACAAAAGGATCGTCCTGTTTGCTTCATAGATACTATGAAATCTTAGAACAGCAAACTACAGATTATTAAGATTTTTGGAGTGCTATATTCAATGGCTACAGTAATCTTGGTTCTCATAATAAGAATATATTATAATATCACTTTGTTTTAGGTGGAGCATAATTAATAATTTCCTAATATTTTTGTTTGTTTTTTCCCCCAGATAAAATGTGAGGATTAGAAAGAGAATCTAACACAATGGCAGCATCAAATTTCCAAGGACGTCATGTAAGGCAGCCCAGCAAAAATACTCTTTTGAAGGTTGTAATACTTGGTGATGGTGGAGTTGGCAAATCGTGTCTTATGAATCGATTTGTGAGCAATCACTTTGATGAACATTCCTTCCATACAATAGGAGTTGAATTTTTAAACAAAGATATAGAAATAAATGGAGAAATGTATACCTTACAGGTTGGTGAGCTTTGCACTTCTGGAATAATGTTCACTCTGTTGCTAAAAGTTTTTCAGAAGCTACTGCAACAAATGTTAAATCATTATATCAGTAGGATTACAAAGTGACAAGTCTGTTAAAGAAGAACTGCATACTACAGTTCCCCCAAAACTCCAACAGATTTTGCAAATATATCTCCTAAATTTGCATGCCTTCCCTGTAATATACAGTATATTATGGTCACTCCAAAAACGTCAAGAATGGCCAACAATAAATTCTAGTAGGCCAAAGCAACTTTTCCGAACATCAAATTAAAGTTCAGGTAGCAACATGTGTGCATTGTCATCACCACATCTGTATATGTAGCTGTATATGGCATTTTTGTGCTATGATTTTCTGTGACTTCAAATTCTCTTTAGGGGAGAGAGAATGCCCTGAAGGACTGCATTTAGGAATCTTTGCCCTTTGAAACCCACCATTCATCGATAGTGTGCAAAGTTTAGAAGAGAAAGGGGTTTCCTCGAAGATGACTGAGCAGGGCACCCAGCTACCATAACAATGGATGAAAGTGGAACACATGTTGTGGGAAGAATATTGTTTCACATATGGTCAGATTAAAAACGTCCTAAATATTGGATCGGCAGCAGTAAAAACAATCCTAAAAGAAAAATTTGGTGTCAGTCACTGGATCCCCCACTACCTCACAAATGAGCAGAAACAAGCAAGTGTGCAATGGTGCCAGGAAATAATGGAAAAATTATGTGGAGGAAGATCCAAAAACATATTTATCATTGTAACAGGTGACAAAACCTGAATTTACCAGTATGACTTGGAAACCAAACAACAGTCATTGGTCTGGTCTTCCCAGGATAAGATCCCCCAATGAAAGTGAAGTGACGAGAAGTGTTGGTAAGAAGATGACTGTGTCCTAGGACTAACCTGAATGGAATTTTGTTGCACCATGGCAGTGCCTCTGCCAATACTGCACAAGAAGCAACCCAATTTCTGCAGGAGTTGAATATTTGTCACATCTTCCCTACAGTCCAAAATTAGGCCTATAACTTTTCTATTCCCCAAAATGAAAGAAGCAATTTAATGTCCACAATTTGAGTCACCTGAAACTGCAGTAGCTGCTTATGAAGGATGTATTTGCACTCTCACCATAGAAGAATGACATTCATCACTTGAAATATGGTTTGAAAGGATGAGACAGTTCTATAGGATGCAATGGAGAATATTTTAAAATATACAATGATCAGATCTAAATTTAATCTTTTATTGCTTCCATTCTCAAAACTTTTGGAGTGACCCTTGTACCATGAATATATAAATTATATGTTAGGCTCATTAAAGCATGAATGTAAACATTGCATATTTTGTCAAAATGAACCTATGAAGTCAGCCTTCATAGAATACATTATTGCTTGCAAACACCACACTTGAGTTTTATGACTCTATACTTAATGCATTTGTGAACATAGATTGGATTGCATTCTGGGTGTTCACTGGCAGCCATAGAACCCATGAACATTAGATATGTCAAGGAAAGTATAATTTGATTCTGTATATTAATAAGTATTAAATATGAATGTAAAACATATTAAAATAAATAAATTAATAACAATTCAATATGTTATATTCACATGACTTTCTGTACCTATTCTGCAAAAAGACTACAAAAGCTTATTCTTCTACCTACTTCATGCTAACCAAGATAAACATTAGCAGAAATGGTTTTATAACATATTTTCTTATCGGTTCAAGGGAAATTAGGAAATACACTAGGCTAAAGCAATATTCAAATCTTTTAAAAGCTAGTTACTCTTTGATAGCATTGACATTTTTTGTATTTGCATGACTAGAATGAAGGAAAAACTAGATCTCACATTTGAGAAATATGTCTTGGAAAATTTAAAACAAGAAAAACAAATTTATTGGAAATGGTTAACTTCACAAAAAAAAAAAAAAAAAAAAAAAATACATTTGACATAAGTTGTGTGTTTTAACCAGATCTACATTTTTTGTGTAGTAAATTGTTAAAATTGTTGAAAGTTTACTAGTTATGCAAAAGTCATCCAGAATAAAGTGGGCTTCCCAGAAAATTCAAGATATATGTTTTATTTGTCATGTAAATATCTTTTATTTTAACTATATTTTAACTTTTATTTTAACAACAATTATTTTGTCCACTCTGTGTTTGCTTCTTCAATTGTTATAAGGAAAATTTTTGGTAATGTTGAATTCTTTCCGTCCAGAGCTGCATAACATCAGGTAGACAACCTATAGAAATCAAATCAGATTAATTTAAAGCTGATGTAGTTTGCAGGCATGTAGTTGGTGCTATGTATGCACAGCTGAATAAATGGGGGAAATCAACAATTTATATACTGCAGCCATAATCGCCAAACATGTGTATAGAGTTTGCTTTCTAAATCATAGCTGATTGTTGGCATCTATTGTTATACAATGCATTAGTGAAGACCTGTGCAGGTTAAGTTCTTTTGACATTGCAGCTGTGATTGTTACTCATGCACGAGTGGACGTGTGTTCTTTTGGAAGGCTCTTTGACATCAAAGCCATGTATTGTTAACCTTATGTGAGCTTCTTAATACCTGCAGTATTGCGCATATGCCAATTTCTGGAAATTTCCAGTCATGTAACCTGCCTAATGTGCAGTTTTACCAGGAATTCATCACATGCAACAGTTGAGGGAGTTTGGCAGACATTTTCTAGCAAGCAATATTGTTGTTGCAGCCAACATCAGAAAGAAATGATATGGCAGAACTGTTACGAAAGAAACATTTGTGAGTAGATTGTAATCAGTTTGTAGCGTTGTTGGCGAAAAAACAAAAGTTTTTTTATACACAAGCGTCAGAGTGGGTATAAATGCCACGATGGAGGAGATGATGAAAAGTTCACTCGTGAAAATAAAGGGACAGAAAAAACGGAGAAAATGCAGCTCAGAAAGATGGAATGGAGAAGATGAGAACCAAAATAATGACTGAGAATTGTGCAATGGAGAAGATTGAGGAGAAAATGGAATCTAGCATGGGCAGGATGAAAGAGAAAATGAAATGCAGAATGGAGATTCTGAAGGAGATAGTGAACAAAATCGATGAACAATTGGCCGGCATGGAGAAGGGATGGAAGAACTTGGTGGAAATGAAAGACCATGACCAGCAATTTAATAACCTAGAGAGTAGATATGGCGTAAACGTCAAAGAACTGAATACGATGATGAAGAGGAACCTTCTGAAAGAGCACAAGTGCATTCACGCTGCAATGTATAAGAACTTACTGCAGTGCAATGGAATCGTTTAAAAAGAGTCCATTATAATGGTGCTTCATTATATGCAATAATGGGTGGCGTGCCAACAATCAGCTATGAGTTACAAAGCAAGCTGTACATACATGTTCGGTGATTATAGTCACAGGGTGTAGTCACAATATGGATTGCAGCTGTTGTGTTCCATTACAGAATAGATGAGCACCCATTCATATGGTAGAATGTCGCTAATTCATTTGCCATATAACCTGAAATAATCATTTAATTATAATCCTGTGCAATTCTACAATATAAAATTAACTGTAAAACCTGGATATGTTTCATAATATATGTTTAACAAACAAGAAGTTCAGACAGATTGCAGGTAGTATTTAGCTACATAACAAAAAAAAATAATTAAAGCATAATCTCACAATCTTCAGAGGTTTCATGATATATTTAATAAATATTAAGTTCCATTACAGCTGGCAGTATGCCACAACTTGAAATCATTATTAAAACATAACCTCATCCACGGCCTATGCAAGGATACCTTAAAATCTAAATGTTTTTTAATATGTTTTAACAAACTGCAAAGTTTTACCATAGATTACAGACTGGCAGTGTGCCACATAACAAGAAATACTAAAGCATGGCTTCACTTAATGTTAAAATATGAATATTTCATATGTTTATTTGATGGATAATACTAAGCTTTATCATTGATTTGCAGGTGTGCCACATAACCCAATATAATAAAATGATTAAACTACAGCTTCACATAATTCAACAGAATTAAATTAATCTTAAAAGCTGAATGTTTCATAATATATTTATTTAACAAATAAAGTTCTACCATAGAGTTAACAGGTGGCAGTGTCTGACAAATGGTATGCTTTTGTAATTGTAATTATGGTGTTTTTTTCTTCCTAAATTATATGGCACCTTGATGCAAAGGATGCCACATTACCAAATTTAAATGTGAGAAAAATATGTAAAATATCTAAATTGTTACATTCACTTGACTTTCTCTACCTGTATAACTATTCATTCGTATCTACTGCAACCTAATCAAGATAAACATTAGCAAAAAAAATTTGTAGACAGCTACGAGGAGAATAAGGGAATACAATAGGCTAAATTAACCATCAATTTTTTAAAGAGCTGGTTGAAATTCCATTCTCTCTTTGCATTACCAGATGAAAGATGTGAAAAATTACTTCCCCATTCGAGAAAAGTATTGGAAAATTTAAACAAAAACCAAGGAATATCTTGTGAATGCCTAACTCTACAAACAGAAGAAAGAAAGAAAAAAAATATCAACATTTTCTGTGTAGTAAGGTGTATCTTTTACTGTTTACCAATTATGTAAGTAGTCCAGAATGAAGAGGGCTTTATAGATTATTACTAGAAAGTTCAAGTTTATTATACATTTTATTTATGATGTAAATATCTTTAATGTATGATATTTTAATAAAAATTGTTAGAGACATTTTTGAGAAAATTTCAAATAGTCTTCCAGAAAAAAAGTAGTCTGGGGAGGTGGGGGGATCTTCCTGAAAATATCCATGTTGCATCCTTGGGAGATATTGAACTTAAATACAGTTTGGTGTTGACAGATAAACGAACATACAGACCTTTTTCTGAAATTGCTTTTTTGGGTTGTATTATTTGCATTGAAATTTTTGGGCAGAAGTAATACTTTCATTGCTTCTATGTGCATTGTATATGATTAAGTAAATTAAATACATGTTTTGAGGTACCATGAATAAAAAAAAGAGCACTTTGTCAAAATAGCTCAGACAATATGTGTACTTCACCATCTGAACAGCAAAACTTAAAAACAAAATCCCCAAACTCAAACTATCCTGTATGTGGAAAGAGTTTACTTTTTCAAAAAATACCTCTACCAATTTTGAAAGCCCTATCTCGCGAATGTATGAAAAGAGAGTGGAATTTTAAGGTGAGAAATAGCATCCAGTTTACTATTGTTATTCCCTTTTGTATTTATAATGAAATGTGTAATATAGCTATTCAATTAAAATAAAGTAGTTAAAAAAAATAGGTTTTTATAAGAATAGTTTGTATACCGACTAATAAATGATAGAAGACAGAGAAAGTCATGTGAATATATACATAGGATTTTGTGTGTATGGTCTTTAGGATAACTAAAACCTGTATAAAAACATCTTACATATTTTATACATTTTTATATCAAGTTTTCATTTCTTTTTTCTTTTTTTTTTTTTTTCAAAAATAAATATGAACAATGGAAGAATTAATTATATTACTGTTGATTTGTGAACACAACATTGTTGATAGCATTCCTTTTACAAAACACCATTATTGAATTAAATAGCAATGCCCTTTAATAAATCATATGTCTTCTAGTTAAGCTAATCATTGTTAACATTGATTTTGATCCAGATATGGGACACTGCCGGGCAGGAGAGGTTCAAGAGTCTGCGAACACCATTCTACCGGGGATCAGACATTTGTTTACTAACATATGCTGTGGATGACCGCACCAGTTTCCGAAATTTGGCATTATGGCGAAACGAATTCTTGTACTATGCAGATGTAAAAGAAGGTACCACATTCCCATTTTTAATAGTAGGCAATAAGGTTGACGTGGGACCAGAGCAGCGAGAAGTATCACTTGAGGAGGCAAAAGCTTGGTGCCTTGAAAACGGAAATCCTCCACATGTTGAAACTAGTGCTAAAGATGCCACCAATGTAGAAGAGGCATTCTCATTGGCAGTAGAGAGTTGGGCTCGATTAGAAGCAAAATTAGAGAGACCATATATAGGGGACACTGTTGATTTGAGACGGCAGCAACCAGAGCAGAGGTCATCATGCTGTCTCTCTGTAGGTAACAGCAACTCTGAGTAACTTAATGCCTACTTTTGTATTTATAGCTGCATAATAATACAAAAATGAAAGCTTGTCTGTATGTTAGGAGACTGTTCTGGTAGTGCTGATATATATATTTGAATTTACACATAATGTATTAAATGATAACAAGTGCAACATTGGGATGTACATAATGAAGTTTTTAGAATATTTTTTTATGTAGTATGAGCCCATTCTAATTGATTTATTAAAATGAAAGGGAACTGAAGGCTGTGATAAGTTGTTGCTTAGTGAATAATTTTATACTGTGAACTACTCAAAGATGAATTAAGGTGCCTTGTGGCACTATCAATACTGCTGCAGTGTGTAACCAAAAGACAATTTTCTATTCATCAACCATTATGTCATATGTGCTTCGTGAAACTTGGGGGTATCAGCCTATTAGTTGAGTAGTGGCTTTATTTATCCAAGGTTGCAGATTCAACCTTAGATCAACCAGTATGGTAGTAGATTTATTGCCATATATTAGTACTCATATGGATGGTAGTTTCAACACATCAGCAATGCTGCTATTTCTTTGGCCTCATTAAATAAACATCTTTTAAACACTAAAATTAATAAATGTTATTATTAAATGAGTGTTAAATTAGTTTGTATAGTTCTAAAAGAATGTACCTTCAGAATCTCACATTTTGAATCCATATTAAGTTTACTAACTTGTGAATTTATTATTCCAGAAAGTGAAATATATTACATACAATGTAGCATATACTATAGGGAACTATATGTGTTGTGTGGTACCAATTATCTCTTTGTTCATAACTAATATGCAAAGATATGCTACTAGTTCAGCAGTTAATTCTGAAACTTAAGTAAGCAGAGACCAATGAAGTGGCAATGATGTGTAGAGCTCTGTTTTGGGTTCTGAAGTGCACACATTTATGAAATACAGAGCAGTCAGCAGTATAAAGAGAGGATAGTGGGGAGGGTTTGTAGCATAAACATGTGCACGCTGAGGTGTAATCTGTTCCAAAATTAGTTGATTACATGTATTGAAATTAGATGCATCGTTATAATTCATAAAGTAAGATAATAAAATACTTTTTTCTTAATATGATTAGTAAATAAAATGCCTTATTATTGTACAAATAAAAGTATAAAGCTTGATACAACAAATTTAGAATAATAATGTACAGAGCTTTGAAAAGACAATGGATATAAATCAAACAAACATGAATTAAAAAAATACATCTTTTCCATATCAAAAAAAGGGCTCTTCTCCTATCACTCAAAATATGTTTGAATCATCCAAAGTTTGTTCAGTGTTGAATACCAACTCTTTCATACCTTCAGCATTTTCAAATCTGTGCTCTCTTTCAGTATTCACTGGTTTAACTAGTAGCAGAAACTGAACAAGACCAGACAGTGAGCTATGCTAGATATTTCAACACATTTTGAAACAGGCTACTCCATCATGCTGTAGTTATACTCTGTGTGTATTGAACCTCAATCTGGCAATTTCGTGACTCCAGATGGAGCTCTACTGATGTGGTAATGACTGTGTTTCCATTCTTGTGACATTAGCCAGTATAACTCAGTGCCAGCTTGTAGAAAACAATCTGGTCATTAATTTTGTGTCCAAGGAAGAAAAGGGGAAAGGAAAATGTAGACTTGGATTAGACAAAATGTCAGATGCTTGCAAAAACATATCTATTATAGAGATCTCGGAAACAAACCTGCTAAGCCCAGTGTGTGCTTGAAGATGTTATCAAGCAACTGGTTATAAACATTCCTTGTATGCAAATTAGGCTGCATATTTTCATTGACATTTTTCAATACATGAAGTTACCAGAATCTTTTAAGGGAGATATAAGGTATTTCTCAAGTAGCAGAAAGTTAGCTACAGATCCTGGTGATTCAAGGAGAACTTGCCGCCAGCAAGGTATCCTAAACCTGGTCCTGATCATTTTCTTTCCAAATATAATTTGATCACATATATCACAAATGTATACTGTTTGTAGTACCATGTATATGAACATGTAATAAACACCACTAAAAGGAGGGAAGTTGGAAATACGAAGGTTTTATTTTTATCTCAGTCTTGCCGTCCTCAGTTTTAGTCATTAGATATTGAGACTATGCCCTGCAGCCATAATTGCCAAACATGTATATGGTTTGCTTCATAAATCATAGCTGATTGTTGGCATCATTGTTTCATGCGTGTTAGTAGACACCTGTGCCAGTGGCAGGTTCTATGACATAAAAGCCTGCATTGTTAAACCAAAGTGAGTTTGTGGTATACTATTTGTGTGACGGCTTCTGGAAATTTCCGCTCACTGCAACAGAGCCCCACCCAGTATTCAGTTTCACTGGGAATGCATCGCACACAAAGTTGAGTGAGTTCAACAGGGATTTTGTAGCTATATCATGGCAAACGTTGAAAAGAAACTATATGGCAAAATTGTTACGAAAGACAGTTATTTGTGAGCAGATTCTGGTTGTAATCATTTTGTGGAAGAAATAAAGAGTTGTTGGATAAAAAGGAAATCTTGGTTTGCAATACACAGCTTCTGAATGCAGTTTAGCATCAGAATCGATGAGATAATATGATATTCTGACTTATTTCATAATGAATTTACGCCTAATAGAACATAATTCACAGTTGGCTCCAAGTATAGGAAAGACATAAAATAAAAATACTGTAGTGGAAGAGGTAACCCTGTGTATTTTTCTTTAATATGTAAATATATCCTAAAAGGATGGGAGATTTCTTCAGATTAGACTGTATTTATATGACTCAATTCACATCATATTCCTCCTGTGTATTATCCAACATTTTAGTGAAAAAGTTGCTTTTTATACACAACATTACTAACAATATCTTCAAAAACCTCATGTGGTCCATTCACGTGGCTTTCTCTACATGTTCTGCAAACAAGCTAATCTTACAAAAGAATATTCTTTTATTTGCAGCATGCTAATCAAGATAGATACCAGCAGAAATTGCCTTATTATTTACTTCCTTGAGAGTAGAAGGGAAATAAAGTAATACATTAGACCAAAGTGATAGTTAAGTCTTTTAAAAGTACGTTGCTATATTATGTAGTTGAAAGTCAGTTTTCTTTGCTTGGCCAGGAATAAAACAAAAGAGATATGAAATGAGGAACATTTAAGAACTACATAATTTGAAACCTATAACAAGGAATATTTTGTAAATGGTTCACTTTACAAGAAAAAAGGGGGGGAAAAAATAGAACATATAATGGGTGTTTTAATGAGGTCTACATTTTTTGTGTAGTAATTTTTGTCTCTCTCTTTAAAGTTTACCAGTTATAAAAAAGTCATCCAGAACGAAGGGGTCTTCAGAAGTTATTCCCAGAAAGTTTAAGATACCCATTTTGTTTGTCATGAAAATGTCTTAAACATATGGTATTTTAAACAAAATCTTTACAGCCATTTCGTGAAAATCAACATTTTTTAAAATGTTCCATGAAGAGGTGGTTGGGAGTGGAGTGATTTACCTGAAAATCTTTGTGTCACATGCTGGGAAGATATTCAAATTAAATACCAAGTTTGGTATTAACAGACTTTTTGTTTTTGAGTTAATCTGCCACCAATCACACTGCATACACACTGATGTTTTTCTTAAAAAAGTGTTATTAAGTTATTCAGGGGACCTCAAAACGTGTATTTATGGTGAAATCTCTAATTTTTGGGTGAATACCTTCCATGTACATAATACATGTGTGCTAGAGAAAGTAATAAGTAATGAGAGCTCTAAGGAATTTGGAAGCCATATAATTATGTCACCATTAGTGCACCAGTGAAGGCATAATTCAGATCGTTGAATTATTTTATACTGAGGAATGTCTTTAAATGTGAAGTAAGGATGGAAGGGAATTTTATCAATGTTTCTGTTGAACCCTAATGGGTTATTGGACCCAGTTTGGTGAAGAAATAAAGTGAATTATAACTGTGGCAGCTATAATAAATGGAAGTACAAAATGAAGTGTGGTACAATGTTACATTTTCATTTTGGTCATCACAACACCCATTTAACTTGTTGTTTAGTTTTAAGTGACGTTTTATTTATTTTCAGTTATTCTAAGCACCATTTTTTAATTGTATTTTACATTGCTGTACCTCACTTGGTTGTATCATGACAGATCTGTGTAATACCTCGGTGATGTGGTGGGCAGTAGCCTTCTAGATCTCATCCCTGTACCACATGTCTTTGCCTCATGCAAAGCAGATGGTGAAAGGGTGTGTTCATTCTAGCTGCTTTCACCATCCATATTCAGCTAGCCTTCCAGGTCTCAACCCTTTACACCTCACCATGTAGCTAATCTAACTGCTTTCACTGTCTATGTATCGCTACTATCATCTGCTTTAAGTTATTATTATTTTAGACTTAAGGAGCAACTTTGGGCTGTGGCAATAAATATCCAATATGGTATTTACCAATGCCACTGAGGGAAACTATGAAAAAACTCCAGCCAGATTGGTTGGCCCATGGGATTTGAACCTAGGACCTTGAATGCAGACCGTAGACATTACTGCCTGAGCCATCTTGCCCAATACTAAGCAACTTCTTTTGTTTCGTATGTGATTTTAGTGACAGTGCGAAAGCCTCGTCCTTCTAGATTACATTTACAGAAATAATACTATTATTCTTAAGAGTGCACATAAGTGAAAATGAATGAAATCTTAGAAAAAGTCCATTTTTTGTTTATAGGTTTATTGTTAGGAATGAATCGTCTAGTATCACAGTGTGTTTTTGATGTCTATTACTGATCAATTGAAATAATTTTACACAAGTTTTTAAATGTGTGCGAGTGCAAAACCAAATAGTGCTTAAGAATTTTAAAGCAGCTTTTCCTCACGTTGCTTTTTTCCACTTTGCTTTTTTCTATGTTTTATGCATTCAAAATGCTCCACACGATGCAAGTTTTGCTCAATTTTCTTCAAATGTTATAATACAGATTCTTCCAAAGCTACAAGTATTAACATATTGGGAGTGATTTTTTTCTTTTTTTAATAGGTTATCATTGCAGAAGCATTTATTAGAATTCTAAATAGCACGCTAAAAGTATTGATAAATGATGATATACCTTTAAATTTATATTTTTTTTCTTAAAAACTAGAACATCAATAAAAAATATGTTTCCAACATTTTTAGTTTAAAGTCAAAAGAGAGCTTTATATTAGTAATATTTTAATGTTTTCATCAGGTGGGCCAATTTTGTTTACCCTTAAAGTAATCAATTAAAAATTAATAAGCTGAAAGCTACTTTAAATATTACAATGGAAATGTGTATACATGCTTATGATTTGGTGTGTACTTGCGGTATAAATGTCAAAATCATATATTTATAAATATAGAATTTAGAAGTTTCACCTATGGGTAGTCTTAACTAATATTATAATGTGTTTTATGCATTTCGAAATGGAGCATTCTACAATGTGCTAAAAATCCTTTGCATTTTCTGGAAGGAACACCTGCATAATTCAGAAAGGTAGCAATAATCTCAGTAAATAAATTGCATCAGTTGATAGGCCATAATCTAATTTATCATTTTCAGTATTTATAATATGCACTACATTAAACAGCTTAATAGTGCATTTCCACAAAGTAAAAAAAAAACAGTAATTGTAGGCTAACGAAACAAGATAGCATGATTAGCAGGGAAGCTATTAAGATTAAATTATGTGAATATGGAGTCAACTGAACAAAGTTTTCAGTCATCATGCAATAAATACAGGAACATATTTGGTAAGCTTTTGCCTACATTATCAAATGTGTCAACTGGCACAAGTGTCCGGTAATGGTAACAGCTTGGTTGGTGGTGTATCACTTTTGGCATAATAGAACTATTTTGAATAAAAGTTATGTCATTTGGAATCTCAAAGTTTATGATTTGTCCTTCGTTCTTTTTAATGAGGATTTTCTTCTTAAAATTTCTTGTGGTCTTTAAAAGTTTGGATAGTAGTAATAGTAATAGCTTTATTGCAGTCAATAGGCTCTTACAAGCATCTGACATTGTCAATTTTTTCTAACAGAAAAACAGTTTGATATCTTCACTAATGTTATGGTTGGTTATCCAAAAATGGTCAGCTACTGCTGATTTGTTTGAGTGTATCTAATGATCCTAAAGTGTTCTTTTTGTCTAATCTTCAAACTTCTCTTAGTTTTTCCTGTGTAGATCTTGTCACAATCTAAACATTCTTAATGCTTAGGCTTTCCAAAGAAGGGAAATTGTTGAATTTGTTATTGAGCCACTTAGCTAACTAATATGCAGGGATGTTAGCTCTGACATGATGTTGCTATCTTTAATGGCTATATTGACTTGTATAAATCTATTTATGGGATTGCATTTGATTTCAATGAACAACTCACTTTGTAGGAGAAAAAGCATGCTTTTAATATATTTGTCTTGGTCCATTATGACTATGGTGTTTTGTATATGCTTGCTTTTGTGTATACAACATTCTTTGAATTCAGAGATCATACTATATTCTTGTATGAAGTTTATGTGAACGTAGTGTTTTTGATGTCTTCTAAAGGTTTTTCACATTCATTTCTGATGAGTGGTTTTTCATTCTGGCATAGGTTTATAATGGATGCTACATATTGTTCTACATCATTTTCAAAGCCGAAAGAAACTTTTATTTAGAAAATTCATTCCTGTGGAACTAAAACTTACTTGAGAAAGATTAACTGCATAGGAGTTTTCAGAGCATGTTATTTTTATTTTTTGCTTTTGGGTGGAAAGTTTGTGTAACATTCATTTTCGTACTTTAACTTTTTTTAATGATGGATGTGCCAATTTGTTCAAATGCTTTCATCTCAAAATTCTCTTAAGTGAAGTTGTCAAGTGTTGACATAAGTTGCAAACCATATAATTCCAAATCATTGCATGCTTGGAGATTTCAACTTTTATTGTTTCTTCAGCTAATAACTAGGTGAGATTTGGGATGGTGGCAGAGTTAGTCACCGAAAGCTTGGGTAGTTATTCAAATCTCACCTGGTTGTTAGCAAGAGAAACCATAATAATCAATGCTAGAAATGCTTAAGAGTGTTGCTTAATATCAGCATCATTACAGCATTGTCTTGCTCTTGAGACTGAAAAATGTATCATAATGAATATTTGGAAACAATTACCCATCACTCAGAACAGAAACACCACATATTGCAAGGTTATTTACTGTTTATAGTTCAGTATTAATTGAAAATGTATCCCTTAACTTTGCTGCAGCAATTGATACATCCAATGTTGCACTTGTTTTGCTTTACTATGGTACAGTGTATATGTATGAAGTGGATGAAATAAGGTTGTATGTTGCAATACTGTTGCTTGTAATTTAGAGTGCATGTTTAAATAATAATGCAGAATAAGGTGCACTATGCAATGTGCACAATTCAGAACTCCAAAGATAATTTGAAATAAACAGTATTCTGTTATTTGTCAGTAAATGCAAATAAGTATTAAGTAAAGCTATGGCACTGATAAATAAATAATCTGTTATATTACACTCACTTAGCAAAAACATGTTTTAATGCAGTTTATTTGGTTTGTCTTCAGTTACCATTGTATGGGGCCGAGCACAGAGGAGTGATTGTTTTGTGTAACTCTTTATACTTTTAGGTTTATTATACCATTATGACTGTTAGTAAACAGATTAATGAAAAGCATTATAAATATTGGGGGATGATCACAATCTTTTAGGAATTACTATTCCTCAAGTTGGTTAGCAATATAGACAATGGCTGCTGCACACACGATTAGTCGCAGGGAAGTACTACTAGTTGTTACAGAACACTGCAATTGTAGTGAAGCAAAAGGGGAACTTCTGAATGAGGCTTCCATAGTCTAATGGTTAACACACCTAACTAACTTCCTGGCTGTAGAGTTCAGTCTCTGTTTGCCCTTTGTAAAATTGTTCTTGGTCATTCTGACCGATCAGAACTTTAAAATAAGTCAGTATTCCAGTTGGTATCCCTCTCTCTTGGTTACATCTCTAAAAGTGATCACAGATGAGGGTATGACTGTCTTGTGTTTCAGTTATTCTTGGATCTGTATCCCTTGCCCCTAAATACACTCTCTGTGCACACCCCTGTCGTTGTTTTAATCATTTTACTATGTCAGTAAAATAGTATACATATTAAACTATTCTTCCTTGTGCATTTTTTGGTGTGCTAGTTAATGGGCACTATGTATTATTTGTTTAAATTAATTTATAAGCATTCCAAATTTTATTTTAAATTTTTATATTCTATTTTTTGTAAATTATATACTGTGTATTTCTGCAGATAAGACAAGGTATAAATTTTTGTCATATTATATTTAGCATATATTTCTTCTATAAGACGACTCGCAAACTATAAAAACCTGTGACCATCATCTGGATAATAATACTGCATAGCACAAATAAGGATGAATGCAGGTTACATCCCTGGAAGACGGGAAATGGAGGAGTGCTGTGACATAGCTATCTGTCTATCAGAGAAGTGGCATGCTGCAATTCTTGGTTTTGAAATGCAAGATATGTTTTAAATGACAAAAGTGTTTATTCATTATTTTTCATACAATAACAGAATAAAACCCAAAATATCTCACTTATCAAATTGAAGAAATAAACATAACATTGCTTATAAACTTGCTGGAAAAAAGAATAAACAATACATAATACTCAGTTTTTACACTGGATAAATATAATCCTTCTTCAATTGACTGTTAGTTCTCTAATTGGAATCAAGGGTACTACCCCATGCTCTTTTATATCATTTTTCAAAATCTATAAATTAGACAATTTATTTATTAGAGTAATGGTTGTCAGTCCTAGCTATATTGAAAAATCATTTGTATGCTGCATTAGTAAATGAAAGTACCTATTTTTTCTTGAATGTCTGACCAACTATTGTGGAATACAGCAGTGGTCTGTTCTGAGTGGAATAATGCCTATTTCAAACAGCAAAACTAAGAGGAATGTGGTGGAAGACACTTGGCACGTGGTGACTAATGGGGTCAAGAATACCCAAACCTGCATAGGGTATATGAAATTATATCCAATTCGTAATTTTTTGTCTGACCAAATTTTATTTTCTTTCATTTGCTGTTTAATCACAAAAGCATCTTAAATATTTAAAGTTGCATGCATAAAGAAAAACCTTCAGCATTGTTACTTTTTGCCTTTACAATCATGAGCTGAATCACATATTCATATGTGTGTACCTCTTATGAGTTTTGCAGTAGGTTGTGTCGTGTGTTGAAACGATTTGCTATAAGTGCTATAAGTGCAATCAGCATGAAATCAACATAAAGAAGAAAATTTGAAGGAAACTTCAAGTTAAAAAAACAGGCTAAAGAATCAAACAACTATGCTGCAGCAAAGGACAAACTTGAGGAGCCTTGTCATCCGTGGTCTAGGATTAACATGTTAGCCTCTAGTTCACAAGGCTGTGGGTTCAAACCTGGTGGAAGTCAATGCATTTTTTCTGGCATAAAAATCCTTTGCATGACTTCCTTCGGAAGGGAAGTAAAGCCATTGGTCCTGTGTCATAGATATACAGCATGTAAAAGAACCTCAAGCCTGATAAAGAAGAAAAAGCAAAATGATGTGCTCTTTCAAATAGAGTGGGATGTTAAGAGCTACAGCAGTTAAAGAGCATCCATAAATAAAACTCAATTTAATTTTACTTTAGCTGTTTACTGTAGATGGTGAATGTGAGGATTCTGCAGGAATTTAAATATCTTGCTAAATGATTTGTTTTATTCTACAGCGGTTTTAAGTTATATACATTTCAAATTAATTCTTAAACAACCCTGGAATTTGGACTTATTTTTGTATGTGTCAATTATTGTCTTATCTGCAGGAATTCATGATAACCTTTTTTGTGCACCATGTATTTAGATCTATTTTAACTTAATATCTAATGCCTCAGGCAATAAAAATGCAATATTACCATTATAATAGCACCTATAAGGTTATGTTTGTGAAAAAGCAGAGATTTATCTTGTTTTTCCATTTTTCACGAAGTACACTTTTTCTGCTTCTGTAAAACTGATGTCATGTTTCACTGTACACTAGAGTGGGTAATATGCTGCTTTTGTCTTCTGCAGCATGGTTATTGAACACTAATAGTTAATATGCATGTTAATGATTCAAGAAATCAAGATTCTGTAAATTGAAATATGTTTTGGTATTTGCTATGTAAGTATTAAAATCTTATGTAACATGTATTAGTGTTTTGTATTTGCCTGATGATACTATTTTAGGAAACATTTATCATCAGAAAAAAGCAAATATGGAGCTTTTGAGGACCAGCCAAACAAATTAAGACTGATTTTTCATAATTTAGTATTAAAGGTTTCATGGGTCTGTAATCTGGCAAGGAAACACATTATTTGTTGAGAATGATTCTGGAACTTAAGCTTCACAAATTATGTGTTGGTGATATGTGAAAATAATTGAAATATTTGTTCATATTAAGTGTTAACATACTAACTGTTTAATCTGTTGGAACGATTGTAAAAAATTGCAACAAAATCAATTCAACACATTTTCAGTTTAAATGTATAAGCAGACACTATGTAACAGTGGATAAGAATGTAGATGTGTTAAGTGATATCACTGCAATTTTATAGGCAAATAATTATTTAAAGTTTAATTAAATGGTGGGGTCTTGAAGACTAAATCTCAATCCATTAAAAGGCAGTATATGGTTTCTTGCCAAATATTGTCAAGGATTCTTTCTGTAGCTTCCAGTTTATTTGTGAACTCAAAAAGTTGAATTTCACGTTATATCTTATCAGGAATATAAGTTAGAAGAACATAACATTCTATTGTAATCATTCTGACATCATATTGCTTTTGTAATTTTTTTCTATGCACATCTTTTTTAATGTATGAAACTAAACTAATATTTTTGACAAACAGAAGACATGCATGAATGATTTGTGACGAGTTTAACAAAACTATATAGTGGTAGTAAGAAGACTAATTGTTATTTTTTAGTCATTTTGGTGATGAATTAATGAATATTGCACATTTTAGGGACACTTTGCTCTGGAAGCTTCTGATGGCCTTGGAAAAATTGATACACCCAGTGGCAATGATTGTGGAGATTATCTGCTAATAAGCAGTAATCAATGTTTTATTTATTTCTATATTTTATGGATGAGAACAATGTCAACATTCTTAAGAGATAAAAAGTAGTCTGTGAATTAATGTGATGGAAGGGGAATACATAGCACATCTAATAGAATGTAAAGAATTAATGCTACGAAGACAAAGTGGAGCATATTGAATAATAAAATTGTAGCTATAAATATATTAACAGGGAAAAATGAATATGGGGAGTTTTTAAAGAAAGTAACTGATATTATAAAAGAAGAAAGAACATAAAACCTTCAAGATGGATAAAGGGCTACCCAGCAGAGCTAAAAGGCTTAGGTGCCATGCAAGCTGAGTTAACATACAAACTATAACCAAACATTCATAGTTAAGCTAGATATGCACAAATAAAATTCAAATTTATCTCTCCTCTATATTAAGAAAACATGATTCTGAAAATTATACTTCTCATTGACGAACAGACTGTAAGACTTTGTTACCATAGTAGTATCCTAAACATGCTATCATGTTAATAAAAGGTTAAGGGTTTTGACGCAAGGCAGTAACAATCAAATCATTTAGCACAGAATTTGTATAGTCATCCTCCGTGGTGTAATGGTTACCATGCTAACATTATATACCCAAGGCTGCGGGTTCAAACCTGCAGAGGACGATGGATTTTTTTGGGTGAAAAAAATCCTTAGCATGGCTTCCTTTGGGAGGGAAGTAAAGCCATTGGTCCCGTGTCATAGCTTTACGGCACGTAAACAAACCTCAAGCCTGATAGAGAGGCCTCTGAGCAAAATTAAGTGGTCTCTCATGCCCAATTTAGAATGGGATGCTGAGAACCACAGTAGTTAAAGACTGTCCATAAATAACATGCCATTTACATTTTTTTCAGAATTTGTATAATAATAAAGATAGAAGGGACATTATTATTGTTGTATCAATTATTTGAATATATGGAAGTATTATTTACTATCACAGATCCCGGTTTTTGTTCAACTTCTTTGTAGCTACAGTATTTACCAAAAATCTGATGTTTTCCTTCACATGACTTTCTCTAATTGTTCCACAAACAAACTTTTCTTACAAAGGATTATTCTTTTATCTAATCAAGATAAAAATTAGCAGAAGTAGTCTTATTACTTGCTTCCTTGTAAATAGAATGCACTAGGTTAAAAGATAATAAAAGCTACCGCTATGTGAAACAATTAAAATCTGGTTGTCTTTTGGATTCCTGGGATTAAAACAAAAGTGATGTAATCAAAGTTGACTTTTGCTTGAGAAAAGATCCAAGTAGATTAAACTTGAAACCAATAACAAGGAATATCTCAGAAATGGTTAATCCATTGATATAAATTATGTGTAGTAAGTTTTTGTTTATCTTTTAGGAGTTTTACAAAAGCCATCCAGAATGAAAATGTATTCAGAGGCTATTCCCAGAAAATTAAAAATATACATTTAATTTGTCACGAAAATATGTTAAACTTATGGCTTTTTAACCAACATTTTTAGAGCCCTTTTTCAAAAAATGTTTGATATAAAGGGTAGTTGGCGTGGGGGGATTTTCTTGTGTCACATCATTGGAACATACTGAATTTAAATTCCAAGTTTGGCATTTAACAGACCTTTTACTTTTGAACTATGCTGCACACACACCAAAGTTTTCTAAAAGTACTGTCTTTTTTGGATTCAGGGGGTCTCAAAACATGCATTTCTGGTGAAATCTTAGTATTGAATTTCTCTATCTGCTATCTACATTGTATACACATGCCAGATAAAGTAAAAATTGATGATAAAGATAAAATATCACGGAACATATCTATGTTCTTAAACGTTAATATGTACCTTTTTTTATGCTGAATATCTGTTAATTTTCTTCAATCAATTTTAATTACTGTTTGCTTATTGGAAATTGTAATCAAAGCTTCAAAGTTGTTACCTAACATCCTGTTGCTTAGCTTATATATTAGTATACTGTATAAAAATTCCAACAATGCATATTAACCATTAGAGGTTTATGTTGGCTTTCCCAGCTCAGGTCTCTGTGTACTAGTCAGAGAAAGATCTTATTGCTTTGAATAACATGGCCTTATTCGCTTATATCACAGCTCATATACTATAGTATGAATATTTCAAAATATTCCCAGTTTAAGTGCTCATGTTTATAATTACTCTTGTGTTAATATCTTGGAACAAGTAAGATAGCTTTACAAGCTTGGAACATCAGTATTCATTTAATTCTTCCAAATAATTTGCTGGTATAATGCATACAGGGTTTGAACTAGAGACTGCAGACAAATATTATTTATTACTTTTAAGGGAAATCATTTACTTATATCTAAAGCTATTTATTCTGTAATCTTATCTAATGAAAACGTGTGTTGGTTTTGATTTAGAAGAAATGGAAAGACTTATTCAATAACTATCTTCAAAGAACACCATTTTTTTTTTTAAATTGTATTCATGTTAACTATAAATTAGTGAAGAAAATAAACTTGTAGCTATACAGGAGAACGTTGCTTATATTAATAAAAGAATTAGTTGCGCATATATATTTTGTAATGCTGCTGAACAGCAATATTCCTTTACATACATATTTTCTATTTTCCTGGTATACTTGCATAGAAATTAAAAGTATTCAATATATTTTTCTTTGTAGCAGCTAATGATGTATAAAAACACTGTTTATTTGTACTACTGGCAGTTCTATTTGTGCTATTTATTTAAAGAGTGTATTGATAAATAATACAATATTTAATGTGAACAGGGAATATTTTGAGCCTTTTTAACATGCCTTTGTAAAGATGTATCACTGGAAAGCAACCATCAAGTTTGCTTTCCTAATGCCTTCTTCATGTATCTTACATTTAATGTGCATTATATGTGTATCTTGTCACACTTATCAATAAATGTGAACTTATATAGCAAATTAGCAAATGTTTGCAATAAATACTGTAACCTTAGCAGCTTTATTTTGGATATTTGAATAAAAAATTAGCATTAGGGATTATAAACACATTTTAATAACTTTAGAGAAAAGATAATATTCCTCAATTTTCTTTTTGAGGCTTCAGGATTACAACTTACTCTTGACATATCAGTAGTACTTTGATCTGGAAATGTCTCTACAGCAATGAAAAAAAGAAACATGAGTGTAATTTTTTTCACGGTATTAGAAAAAGCAAAAGTAGAGAAATAGATCCTGAGTGTAATGTGTTATCAATGCACTGTGGCGGTTTATAATAATCTTCTTATATACTGAAATGGCTTATCACAGTGTGATACCTTATGTATATAGTGTGATTGCTTTTTCATATCCAAACAAAAGCAATATTAAATTAATTTTAGAATTAAAAACAGAAGAAAAAGTGCATAATATCTGCATCTTCATTTATATGTATAAGGAATTGATCTACAAAGACTGAAGTTGATCATTTAACAAATTATTATTGTACTGGGTATTCCTGTTTATGAATATGCACATGCTGATAATTTTTTTTAGTAGTGTTTAATGACCGCTTTTACTACTTGTGACATGCTGATAAAAACAAGAATGTGTGACTAGTGAGCCTTTCACTGTAGCCATTAACACTCTCTACTGAGAAGGATCAGTGGTCATTTGCAGAAGAGAAAACAAACCACAGCGCTCTGGATATGGTTGTGTTGCTAACTAATACAAACATCATGCCCATGCCCTCTTCTACTGCAGTAATGAGTAACATGCAAAGTTTGCTCTGTTCTTTGTTGGCAAGCTGAATATGAACACAACATACCTTGTGTCTGTAGTTGAATATTATTATTGTTCCAATGTCAAGATAGGAGCTACATACAGTCTTGTGCAAATTAATCACAACAGAACAATGACACAACATGCTTTCATGAATTTAATTATAATTTACTTCCAATATATATTTCTTAATACTTAATATGTCCTTTCGTTTTTATAAGTTCCATTATCACACTTGAATTAAAGTTAATATCAAATGTTCTCTTGTGAAGCAGCCAAACTTTGCAAATAGCCCATTAATGTTCTATGGTGTTAATGTCAGACAAGTTCTCTGATCATTCAAGCACAGGCAATTTTGTTATCTTTGAAGAATTTTTAAGTTTCAGTGTGTGCATCAAGCAAATAATGAACTTGTAAATTAAGCACATTTTCAATAGGCTGTGAAACACCCTGAGAAAAAAATGTTTTGGGGCTATTACGCCTATGAAGGACTAGGCCCTTTAATTCTAGTTGAAAGTATGAGGAAAAGTGATCAGTACATTACAGTACTAGTAAGAGTTGTTTGTGAACTCTATAAAAGATTTCTGGAAGGTAACAGGATTTGGCTGCGTGCCAAATTTCTAAGAAAACAATATTAGTATGCTTGAATGGCCAGGAAATTTGCTGACAACCCCATAGAAAATTTGTAGACTATTTACAAAAAGAGATTTGCAAGACTTGACTGTTCCACAAAAGAATGTTTGATATTAGCTTTAATTCAAGTGTGGTTGCATGATAATGATCTCAAAAATATGTTTCCAATCTTGTGTAGTCAATGCCTAATTGTGTAATGGAACTTATAAAAAAGAAAAGAGTACATTAACAATTATAAATTGGAAATAATTTAGGATTAAATTCATGAAAGCATGAAAAATACTTTGTTATTGTTCTGTTCTGATTAATTTGTATGGGACTGTAGATAAGATACCTATTCTGACCATCAAGTATGAACACCTGCCACTAGAGGGACAGTATTCAAATTGCCTTATCAGAGTCATATTATATTAAGTGGGTTTTTCTGACACTAGAACAGTATCCAATTCACTTCATCAGCAATAACATCATTTCTTGTGTGGGAAATCAGATAAAAATGTACATCCAGTAGTTGTGTATCTTCTTCAGTTTCCATATGAAAGACAGAATTTGCAACAGAATCATATATACCCATTAGTTTTGGTCTGGCAGTATTTGGTGGTACACATACATTAAGTAAACTACTCTGTTACTGATATAAATTAGCTATGCTGAAATATCCTAACTTAATTTATCAGTGAATTATTGTTCCACTCATTAGGTTGATTCTGTTTGATTCTGTGACTATTCACCTCAGAGTTGCAGTATTCTTCCTCCAATAAAACTCCTGCTCTAGATAGTTGCTGTTCATGTTTGAAGTTAAGACCATTTTGCTGTCCCTGACTTAGTGTATCATTTTGGAATGAGAGTAAAACAAAGCATAGCAAAAGGCACTCCCATCAAAATAATACATATCTTTAGGTGTAAGTAGATAAGCAATATTCATTTTTTAAGGTGCTGATTTTAGGTTAATCATATAGCGATAATTTGAAGTGAAAGTCAGGTAGTAATTTAAGGAAATAATCATTTTCAAAGCAAATAAAAATAAAACTTTTTCATAAGTTTAGAATGTGATTGGATTCCCAAAGAATGCCATTGTACCTATGTGAACATTTTGGATTAGGCACAGTAAAAATAATTATGGCAAAGTGGTTAGACTGCTTGCCTCCCACTTAGGTGGCCCAGGTTCAATCCCAGGCGACTATATGTGATATTTATGGTAGACAAAGTGGCATCTGGACAGGTTTTCTCCAAGTCCTCTGGTTTCCCTCACTCTTCACTCCATACATTTCATACTATCTAGTTAATGTTCACTCCAAACATTGGACTGATCCTTCAACACTGGATTTATCTGATTCACAGCTTATCTGCTCCTCAGGCATTTTGTTAAGGAAGAAGTAATCGTCTGTAGTTTACTTAGCTTTGGAAAATTAAAGTTGAAGCATTAGCTTATTTTAAACAAATTAAAACTTTGTAGCTTAAAATGTACCTAAAAGATCCTTCTTAATACTAACTAATATAAAATTGGTTGAAGCTTTTTGTAAACATGGCATATTTTTTTCTGTAACGTATTCATGTAATATTAGTGCCCTTAACAAGGAATAATGAATACATTTGTATGATTGGAAATGGAAGAAGAAAAATCAATCTCAGGCTTTCTAGATCAGTTTCTGAATTTTAATTACTTTAATTCTGCTTCTCTCTAAAGACTGGATAGATTTTGACTACTTGATTGGGGCTGCATTTTTTTTTTTTTATTATTATTATTATTATTATTGTTGTTGTTAAATGATTAGGAGCTGAAACCATTTTGGTTCTTTGGTTTTATTTTTCTAAAGTTACAAGCCTAAAGGAGATCTTGTTAATTATGTTTTAGACTTTGTATATATTTTCTTAAACATAGATTCTCTGTGTAAATTTTTTAAACACACACGTGATTGTTTGTTGATAAAGCTATGTAATGGTTAAACATTATATTTTATTTAAGATGTGCAGGATTGATGCTTATAAGCTAAGCTAAACAAATGTATTTGAAGTATGTATTTGAAGTATCACTGTGTGGCATTAAATAACACTGCTTTTATTTTATTTTCCCTTTAGGAAACTTTTGTTAAGTCTTTATAAAAGTAAAAGCTTATTTTTCATTATTTGTAAAGGAAAGCAGTACTTAATTATAATGAATATAATAAAACACATAAAGTTAAGGCATGAAATGAATGCTTCCTTTTTAGCGATTACAGAATATAAAATAAAATTGCCCTTCAAGTTAACTGAATAATTTCTTTGATGCATATACCCATCCTTTCAGATCTTTGCAGCATTAAACATGGAACACAAATTAAAGATTATCTTTCCATTGTGTTAGCTACACTCATTGAGTGAATAATACGTTTCAAAGAGAACCGTACTTGCTTCTGCAATAGTGGACCAACTATTCCTGGGAAGAAAACAGTTTTCCAAGATGGACCAAATTTTGTTTTAAGAAATTTATATTATTGCCTATATCAATGGAACTGCTTAGTTTATCACAATTCTTTTTGAAAGTGTAAGAAAAACTTAAGAGCCTTAATACTTTTGCTTCCCAAGTTCATACAACATGAATATTATTCATAACTGCAACATTACAGTCCTGAAGATTTTGGTAAACATAAAAAAAAATTAATAAATCCATTTTACTTTCCTTCTTAGAGCCATTTCCACTGTCTTTGGCTTAGTTACTATTTCAGAACTAGTAAACAGGACAATTTTTATATTTTTGAAACAGAAGAATGATATTTGAATTACTAATGCCACAAGGGAACTTAAAATTTGTTTATTTTGATTATTTTAAACTATTTAAAGCATCCCTAAACAATGCTTAGCTTCAGTTTGATGCTCAAATTGTTGCATTTGGATGTATTATTTTTAGTGGTAGTGTTCTGTATGAGTCTCTGTTGTTGCAAATGCAATAATACCAAAGAATGAATAGTCTTTCGAGTAATGTATTTTATATGTTAGAAATGTTTTTAAACCTACTTTAAAGGTCACATAATACTGCAGTTAGTGTTCTGATTTATAAGGTGAAAAAGGTGCAACTAGCAGATATTGTACCAAGGCTTTGTTACATTTGTATATGTTATTGTAGATTGTGTTCTGTTTATTATAAAAATAAAGGTAAAAGTGAAAAAACATTTTTGCTAATGTGTTTTGTTTTATTTCCCAGAACAAACGTGTAATAATATTATTTTGACCAAAATCACATAACTATTCTGTGGGTAACTGTGAAGCCCATAAATTTATAAATAATAAATTTATTCATAATCTGTTGGCTGTTTGCAATGCTATGTAGCCTGACAGATATAGTATAGTGGGAATATTTGCAATTATGTGCCTCCAATTTTTATGAATATTACAGATGTCTTTCATCTCTGCAAGTATCCAAAATAGGCTCATAAGTTTTTAGGGCAGTTTTTTACAGTAAATTTATAATAAGCACTAATGTAAATTAATCTAAATTTAATGTGCAAGGCTGTTTTTTTTTTGTTAATAACAATAATTATTATTAAAAGATATATAGCTTCTGTTATACTTCGTTCAGAACAAGGAATATTAAAGTTATCTTTGTTAAGTTGAATAAAAAGAAATCTGATATTCTCCATCCACATGACTTTCTGTATATCCCTGTTACAAATAATTCTTAAAAAGTGTATTCTTCTATCTACTTCATGCTATTCCAGATAAACATTAGCAGAAATGGTCTTATTAGCTTCTTAATAAGAATACTAGAGTCTAAAGCGATAATCAAATGTTTTAAAAGCTGGTTGCTATGTGATAGTTGACAAATTTCTGCATGAAAATTTAAACTAATAACACTCAAATTTAAACTTTTTTTTTCTGCGGTACAGGGTTAAAAAACTTTTTAAATCTAATTTTGGTATGCTGAATTCAAATCTTCTTTGTATTTTCCCGTTCCATGTACCATTTTTTTGCTATTCAGAAAGGAAATATGTAATATTATAGTGCGTTTCTAGTTTTTCAGTACAATTGGAAACGAAGCCAACATATTGCTATTGTGCAGCAGAATACCTTTCAGACTTCTCTTACTTGAGCCAATAAGCAGATGCCAATCTGTTGCTTCGTAAGGTGTTCCAAGATGACTTATAAGGTTAGGGATGTCACATACATTACTAGTTCTCCCTCCTTTTACAAAATATTTATTGAACTCTTCTTCTCGATGTATTTACCAGTAGAAAGTTGTTCCAAGTGCTAAAAGAATATTCTTTCAGCCTTGAACCTAAAAGTTCACTTTTTTCTTTGGTAGGACCCAAATCACATACCACATCATTTAATTTTGAATGACTCAATGAATTTGGATTGTTATCTTCTAAGTCTGGGATCTATCTTCTACGCTTGAAGTGTCAGTACTACTTTTTGGTAATACCATAGGTGGTGATGGAACAGGAACATCAGGTCCATGAGGCTAAGGCCTAATTGCTGATGGCAAACTTGAATATATAATGCCAGCCCCTTGTTTTTCCTATTGGATCCAGATATGTTACACAAACAAAAATAAATCATTAAAATTATTTTGTTGAATGCCCCATACCAAAGAATGCCAAAGTAGACGAACAAACTCCTTAATACCATTGTCTTAGATTTTATTTTCTATACAACTTGTACACAATATGAGGAGCAATATTTTTATTTTGATCTCCTAATTTCATTTTAAAATTGGCAAAATATAAACTCTTGATAAATGCGGTAATGTTTCTTTTCTGTTGCTTTATCGCATAACAACCACAGACATAACAGAAATTGTTAGGGTGGTTCACACAGCCCCTCCTACATATAATAGTTGAGTTTGCCATTTTTTCAGATTTAAATTTCCAACATAATATGGCTTCTAAAGAGACCAGTTGAGAAAAAGTTTAAAACTGAAGATTCCAAGATAGGTTTTTATTTATGTATTGTGCAATAAATGTTTATGAGATTGGTTCAACATTACAATATTACCTATAAACAGAGATAGACATTGGTACAGTATGATGTCATGATTTAGCATGTTTGAATCAACCATGCTGTAATTTGAATATGCAGTAATGTTAATTCTATTGTACCGAACTTTCAATTTTGTGTTGAATCAGAACTGTTCAAAATCTGTATGTGATATGCAAAAACTATTATTATTTTCAAAATCAGAGCATCCAGATTGACCATTAAGATGTAAAATATTCTGTGCCCCAAAATCTTTGCAGGCCGGTGTAAAAGGGAATATCTTGGAAATAGCAAACTCAACAAAGCAGCTGTATATGACACAAAGTGTGTGGTTTGATGAGCTCTGCATTATTAGTGCAGTAACTTTTTGTCTTGCCTCTTATGTTTACCAGTTATATAAAAGTAGTTCAGAATGAAGGAGGATATCAGAGGCTATTCCAAGAAAATTCAAGATATGCATTTTATTTGTCATGTATGTAACTTTAATATACAGTATTTAAATAAAAATTTTGGAACTTTATTCCATGCAAAGAGTAGTTTTAGGAGGGAGGTTTTCTTGAAAATCTTCCTGTCATTTCCTTGCAAGATGCTGAATTAAATATCACATTTGGTATTTTAATTTAATCAACTTTTCGTTCTTGAGTTAAAATACTTTGAAGTCTGCATAAAAAGTACAATTGAGGTGAATGGTTTAACCCTAACTGTAATAAAATATACCACAGTGTCAAATAATATATTTTTTTTTGATGTGTGCAAAAGTGAGGATTAGATGGTTTTTAAGCAAGTGGCTTCAATTGTCATAATTAACAACAGGTGACAAGTTTCTGCATCCAGTGTCATTTCACAGATATCTGTAATTATATAAAATGCTATTCTACTATCTAGTTTTCTCTAATTATGATTTGTGTTTGCATTGAAGTGCTTTCAGGTTAGACAATGTAAATCAGGTTAAATACAGGACACTGGACTGTTAATACCAAAGTCCAAGGTTTATTAATAATGAGCTCATGCACTGGTAGGGAGAAAGAAGAAAACTGCCTCCTTGGTCAAGTGGTCAGCGCCCAACTTCTCACCTGGAGGTCCCGACTTGGGCAGGGAATTTTTCCTTAATCAGAATCATTCTCTTTCCCCCACAGTGTCTGGAAGTATGTGTGTGAGAATGAATGTGTGAGTGAAGAAAAGAAAACTATTAAAAAGAAAAAACCTACATTAAAGAATTATTTCTAAAGTCTGTCAAAATGGGGAATGAAACTTTATAGGACCAGCTATATAAATATAAATTTAGCTCTACAATGGCATCTTTACATGTAGCAATACCCTTTCTTCTATTTTACCGTTTAAAAAGTTCTATTGAGTGGTTACCATTGACAAATAACTTAATTACTAAATAGCAATAAATAATTTTGCTCAGAATGAACGCAAAGCAAATCAGTTTTCAATAAAGCTATCTTTCTAAAATATTATTTGCTGTTTACTGATTAAATTAGTCATCAGTTATTGAATGGTTTGCGCCATATTGCAATGTTAAATTTTACGGGAGTAGGCGATGTAAACAGTTTCTATATAAGCTTAAACTTTGTACTGCTTTCCTGATTTTATACAACATATCCTGAGAAATGAATACTTGCTTTTGTTCTTGTTTTACTTTACATAAAAGCTACAAAGATGTCGCATTCATATGACTTTCTTTATTCACTGTTCTATTCTTAAAAATTGTATTCTTTTATCTATTCTTGATAACTAAGATAAGATTTCACTACATATTTTGTTGTAGGTATTTGAATTTTATTCAATATACCCTGAGAAATTAATATTTTCTTTTGTTCTTGTTTTACTTTACATAAAAGCAACAAAGATGTCGGGTTCATATGACTTTCTTTATTCACTGTTCTATTCTTAAAAATTGTATTCTTTTATCTATTCTTGATAACCAAGATAAGCTTTCACTACATATTTCGTTGTAGGTATTTGAAGAATACAGTAGCTAAAACAATATTCATATATTAAAACAGCATGCAAGCAAACAAATAAAAGGCTAGCTATGTGATAGTTTTTAAAGTTCATACTCTTTGCATTACCTATCTAGTCTATAACAAATATTCTTATAAACACTTATTCTTCTATCTACTTCCTACTAATCGATAAACAATTGCAGAAGTAGTCTTTATTACTTAGCTCCTCATGAGTAGGAGAGAAATAAGGGAATATACTAGGCTGGTTGTCTCCTTAGCGCGGTGGTAGCGTTGCTACTTACCAAGCGGGAGACCAGGGTTCGATCCCCAGTACCGGTGTGGGGATTTTTCCCCCGCTGAGAGACCTGGCCCGGGGTGCACTCAGCCTCGTAAGGTCCCTGGGGGGCCAATTGAGGAGCTACTTGATGGAGAAGTAGCGGCTCCAGGTCATGAAGACCGCATTAACCGGCTGGGGGGGATTCGAGGCGCTGACCACGTCTCACCCTCCAATACTGCACCCCATCCATGACGTCTATAGTGGACCGAGGTGGGGGATGCAGCGGCCGGGCGGTAGGCCAAGGTTCCCCGTGAGCTGTCGTGCCATGGAGTAACTAGGCTAAAGCGATAGTCATTTCTTTTAAAAGTTGGTTGCTATGTAATTAAAATTCCAATTTGAGAATAATTCAAACATTTTAAATTGAAACCAATAAAACGGACGTTGTACCAGATATGCAAAAGTCATCCAAAACGAAGAGAGTTTCAAGGGATATAGGTAGGTATATACTATATTCATATGCCCAAGATCGCGGGTTCAGACCCGGCGGAGGACGATGGAGTTTTTCTGACGTAAAAATCAGTATGGTTACCTTTGGAAGGGAAATAAAGTTGCTGGCCCCGTGTCGCAGATTTACGGCACGTAAAATAATCTCAAGTCCGATAAAGATGCCTCTGAGCAAATTTAAGTGGTCTTTCACGCCTAATATAGAATGGGTCGCTGAAAATGTAAATGGCGTGTTATTTATGGATGTTCTTTAACTACTATGGTTCTCAGCGTCCCATTCTAAATTGGGCGTGAAAGACCGCTTAATTGTGCTTAGAGGTCATCGTCCTCCACCGGGTTTGAACCCGCGACATTTAATGTGGAATGCAATATCTTCTTTACCTGTGTCCTATGTAGGGGAGAGCCCTAACTTACCTTCATATTTCGCTATGTGTTGGTAATTTAAACCTTTACTTTGGCTCTACTGGTGAGAATGTGCTTGAGGTCGCGTGTCCCAACGGTCAGTCGATTGTTGCAATTGAGGGAAGAATAGTTGCCGTTGTTGTATTTTGCCCGTTTACATTATAATTGTTGTGCTGTAAATCATAAGCTTCGTACACAGTAAGAGTAAGTAAATTAACCATTTGTAGTATAACCCATACGTGCGTTTCATTAATTAATAACTACACATCGCAAAACTAGAGTTTAATTTTGTGCGCTCTTGTAGCATTACCTTTCCTTGCATGACGTTCAGTTGACGAAGTTGGACCACTGTGTGTTTCCTAATTTGGACCGGTCCATTTTAGAACCAACTCTTAACAATTAATACTTCATGCAATATATAATTAAATATAAAATCAGGGATAAATAAATAATAAACAACGGTAGGTAATGTTTTTAGAATCTCAAGATGGTCAAAAGGGGATTTACGGAAAACGAACAGAAGATGTGCTGAAGGTCATGGCAGTTTTCAGAAATGGTAACAATGGACTTAATGAGTATGTTTATGTGTATGGACCTATAATAAAGAGACATACTAACAATAAAAACATGTTCTCAAACGAAGTTAAGGCGTTTGGAAGAACATTTTTACTTTTGAGATAGAAATAGTTATCGCAAATCACCGCCTCTTATTTCAAGAAATAAATAGTTCTATTCAGACTGCAATTAGACTTCATCGTATCGTAATATTCTTAATCCCAGTCTATAGACATAAGTATAAATCAGGGTTAAGAGTTGCCGGTCCCCATGGCCACGCTCGCTAAAGCGTCTCGCTTTGGTGCTTCGTGGGCAGGGGATCGTGGGTTCGAGTCCCGCCTTGGGCATGGATGTTATATGTTTGTGCAATGTGTATATGTTTGTAAAAGAATCAGTAAAACCTACGGGGGGAAAATGTAAATAGGGATACAGTACCGGAGTCCTGATCAGACTCCGTTACTGTTTAAAAAAAAAAAAAAAAAGTTCTTAAGTTTTCCTATGTAACAAGCTTCCTACTTTATTCGTTATTTTCATTTGAAACGCCTTAAGGAGGAAAAACGTTCCCCTAATTTACCAACACAAATATGAATTCGTCAAACATATTTATTAGAAATAACTACATAAGTATCATATGTGTTTTTTAAAAATATTAGACTTCCTATTTAGTGCTTATTCACAGTTTTACCACCTGGTCCAACTTAAGCAACTAAATAAAGCGACCGGTTTCCTAATTTGGGTCATTTACGTACTTCTTAATTTTAAATTATACACCTTTAAGCTCTATATTTATTCAAACCGTAATATCACCCGAAGAAAGTGTATAACACGTAGATTATTATACAGTATATTTTCTTTCGACTAAATAATTATATAATAGAGGCTTGGAGTGACAAAATATAAAAGTAGTCTAACAAAGGCAACCTTCTCCTGCAAAGTATCTACAGAAAGTACAAATCTGATGTGTTTCATTTTAATAACTTCCTCTGTTTGATCTGCAAACAAACTTTTGTTACAAAAGACTATTCTTTTATCTCATAATGCTAATCAAGATAGGAAAAGATTAGCAGAAATGGTCTTATTACTTAGTTCCTTATAAGAAGAAGAGAAATAAGGGAATAATTAAGCTAAAGCGACAGTAAAATCTTGTGAAAGTTTCGCTATGCGTTTGTTAATAAAACAAGGTTGTTAAAACGAAAGATAACTTTCAGTTTGAGAAAAGTTTTAGTAATATAAAGTTGAAACCAATAATAAGGAATATCTTGGAAATGGTTACTCTATGTGTGTGTGTGTGTGTGTGTGTGTGTGTGTGTGTGTGTGTGTGTGTGTGTGTGTGTGAAAACTCGTTTATTGTTTTGCTTTTTTTTTTTTTTAATGCTGCTTTACCAATCGATTGTAGCGGTTCGCTGGGCATTTAGCTGGCATGTTTTGTTTGACATTCTCGATGGTTGCGGTAATGACCTTTTAAATTTCACCAACGACGCTGGAAGTTGAAGATATAAATACTATCCTTATGTAACCCCATAGGAAGAAGTAACACACTGTAAAGCCAGATGAATGGATTGGCTATGTGCAGAAGGTGGGTCTGTGGCTGTTTCACGATCAGTCCATCTACCTGGAAGGTGTCGATTGAGATACCCACGGACATTCGTATGCTAATGTGGAGGGGTGCCGTCTTGTTGAAAAATGAATCCATATTCCTCTTGTCCGTGAGTTGAAGTACTAAACTTTTCGATCATGGTCGTAAAATTCTCACACAAATTTTCTCTTTGCTGGATCATAAAATTGCAGTCGTGTACAAGCTACAGTTTTCGGGAATAACTTCATTCGCCTCCGTACAATCTTCCGCAGTGCTGATGTTGGCAACTTGACTGGCACTCTGTACTGATAATTTAGAGCTCCATATGAAACTTTCACAGACTCTTGTCAATTCTTTCTTCATTTAGACTACCCGCGTGACCTTTCCCTTAATGACAGATGCATCCTCTGTTGCGAAAGAGTTCATATCATTTTATGATTGACGACTCGGGCGATGCAGACATCTAAATTACCGTCTAATAATAAGAATTAAATTTAGCACCCTTAAATCAAAATTCCGAACCGTTATAATAGTCTATTCGCGCAAATTCAAGCACACAGAAGCTACGATCGGCCTTTTTCTCCAAAAGGCAACACGTTTCTCATTAGAGGACAAATGAAGAATCAGATAAACAACACGAAACTTCTAAGTTCCCTTAACTGGTGGTATGACTATTTATTCCAATTATTAGTAAAAATACAGCCTTGCGAAATGGTCCAATAATTTTAGTCACCTAGTACAAAAAGGTATATAACATATAAAATGTATATTATACAGGGTTACTACAAAAGAAATAGACAACTTCAACTGCCTGTAAAACAAAAACTATTAGAGATAGCAACCTAATTATTTTGGAGGTATGTTGAGAAACTCTGAAGTTTCGTTTGTTACTATTGGTAACGCTGTAGTGTTTTGTTTGTTGTTGCAGAAGCTGAAATGGCGGAAAATCCTGTGGTTAAAGCATATTGCGTGTTGGAATCTGCTAGAACGCAATCAGCAACTGTTGTCCAACGACATTTTAGAACACGTTACCACAAAACGCCACCGACTAGACAGTCAATCTACGACTGGTATAGAAAATTCGAGACAGCGGGATGTTTGTGCAAAGGGAAGAGCTCGGGAAGACCAAGAGTTTCGGAAGAAAACGTTGAACGTGTTCGTTCTGCCTCCATAAGAAGCCCACAGAAATCGACATCTAGGGCAAGCATGCAATTAAAAATTCCACAGCAAACTGTATGGAAAATCTTGCGGAAGCGACTGCACACGATGCCTTACAGATTACAGATGTTGCAGTTTCTGAGTGAAGAAGATAGGGTCATACGGCGTGACTTTTGCATCGACATGTTGCGACATGAAGAAGACAATGCTGGTTTTTGTGAGCGCATCATTTCATTTTTGTGGTAACGTGTTCTAAAATGTCGTTGGACAACAGTTGCTGATTGCGTTCTAGCAAATTCCAACACGCAATATGTCTTTTCCACAGGATTTTCCGCCATTTCTGATCCTGCAACAACAAACAAAACACTACAGCGTTACCAATAGTAACAAACGAAACTTTGAGAGTTTCTCAACATACCTCCAAAATAATTAGGTTGCTATCTCTAATAGTTTTGTTTTACAGGCAGTTGAAGTTGTCTATTTCTTTTGTAGTAACCCTGTATAAAAGTCAGTGTATGTATGCTTGTATGTATGCGTTTTATAGGTTCCTACACCTTGCACCGATTTCGACCAAATGTGGTACAGATACTTTTTGACACAAGACAAAAAAAAATATTGTCTACTTAAAATTCGAAATTCCGTCCTATTTCACAGAATATGATGCCTATCAAAGCTACTAAGGCCATCTATATTTTTCTCAGTGATAATGGTAGTAGTGCAAAAAACAATTTATACGGCTATATTGACGTTACTTAACATTTATTATTTCTTCCCAACTGAGATGTTCTCTAAATGCAACCACGAGTATCATCCACTGGTCCCTTTCAAAACTAAGAAAACTAAATATTTTAATAATAAGATATTAAATGTGTATGTGGAAGCCACGAAGTAATAATGTTTTGTAAAGTCACAATAACGTGAAATAATGAATGTTAATGCATTTATTTTAAAGGAGTGATGTAAGGAAAGGGAAGATGCTTTATGTAGGCACAAGAAAAATATAGTTTTGCACCTGAAAATGACAATTATTTACTGTTTTGTATATTGTTTTTCATTTATTTATTATTTAACCTTTTACCGTAGTGTATAGCATTTTTGCAACTAAATTCTTCAACGTTTCCTTTGCCCATTGCAATTTTTATGCTTAACAGCTGGTAGCTGGTATTGTCTATTCCTCGACTTCTGAAGCAACATTAGCAAGATAGTTTTAACTTTAAGCAAATCAGGATAGAGATACGTATTACTTTGGTAACTGTTAAGGACTCGTGCAGCAGCATCTTTCTTGTCCTGAGAGTTTTAATTAAGAGGAGTTGCCCTATTTTTCCAATGTTGAAGTTTGTCCCATATGTCGGCAACTATTTAAGATAATGAGCTAAGTTTTTAAGGTATATCCATCAATGCCTTTACTGTTGGTTGATGAAAAATAGAATATTTCTGTTCATTAAAAGGAAAGGTGTGTTTTTTTTAATAAAGCTCTTAAAATTTATTGTAAAATATTGATTTTTAAATTTTAAAGAAATAATCTTATAAATAAAACCTTTTTCGTTAAAATAAAGCAAATATGTGGTAAAAATTTCAGCTCTTAGTGTCAATTAGTTTCCAAGATAATGGTGAATTTATATAAACAGTTTCACTTCTTCAGAAATTGTTTTCAAACATAACATTAGAAAAAATCTGATGTGTACCATTCACATGACTTTCTCCATATCCCTGCAACAAATAATTCTTAAAAAGCGTATACTTCTATTTACTTTATGCTAATCAGAAAAAAATAGCAGAAATAGTCTAATTACTCGCTTCCTTGTCAGTAGAAGCGAAATAAGGGACAACTGTAGATTAAACTGATAGTCATGTCAGTGAAGTTCCTTTGTCTATATGGATAGGAGTTGACAAGTTCCTGTATGAGAAAAGTATACGTTTTTCATAGCAGAAACCAAAAATAAGGAATGTCACAAAAAACGACGAACTCCACGAAAAAATGTATATAACATAAATTGTGTGTTTTAATGTGCTCTACATTTTTTGTGTAGTAAGTTTTTGTCCATCTCTTACGGTTTAGCAGTTATTCAAAATTTAGTAAAATTCATCCAGAATAAACTACTCTTCAGAGGCTATTCCCAGAAAATTCAAGATATACATTTTATTTGTCAGGTAAATATGTTTAATATACGAAATTTTAATTAAAATCGTTAGAGCCATTTTTGAGAAAATCAAAATTTTCGAAAAAAGTGCCATGTAAAGGGTAGTTGGGGGTGGGGGTATTTTTCTCAAAATCTTCGTTTCGTATCCCTGAAAGATACTAAACTTAAATACCAAGTTTGGTATTTTACTGACTTTTCGTTTTTGAGTTATCATGTTCACAGACACACGGACACACACACACACACACACGGACCTTTTTGTGAAAATGCTTTTTTTGGATATTGGGGACCCTAAAACATATATTTCCGGTGAAATCTCGGTATCGAATTTTTTGGTGGAGTGCAATACTTTCTCTATACACTATGTACATAGTGCGTATGGAGAAAGTAAAAAAATGTAACCTAACTTTCCAAATACAATTTCGCAGTGCTTCGAATTTCTCATATGAAGGAAATATGAACGAAATGCCAAAGCTGCGAATAGGTAAAGTAAAATTTTTTTAACAAAACTTTAAAAATCTGATGTGTTACACTCACATGAATTTCTCTCGCTACTCTGCAAACAAGCTTCTTACAAAAGATAATTCTTCTTTCAACACCACTTTAATCGAGATAAACATTAGCAGAATTTTATCACTTAGTTCCTTATAAGTAGACTGGAACTAAGGGAATGCACTAGGCTAAAGTGATAGTCAAATGTTTTAAAATCTATCGTTATGCGATTGTCATTGCAAATCGTTTCTTTGTTTGGCCAGGAGAAGAACAAAAGAAAAACGGACACTCCCGTTTGAGAAAAGTGTCACTACTTAACAACTGAACCTAATAACAAGGAATACCTTGAAAACAGTAAGCTCCACGAAAAAAATACATATGATATAACTGGTGTATTTTAACAAGACCTACATTTTTTGTATAGTAAGTTTTTGTCTATCTCTTTTTGCCAAATTAAGCAAAATTCATCCTGGATAAACAGGTCTTTAGAAACTATTCACAGAACATTCAAGATATACATTTTATTTGTGATAGAAATGACTTTAATATGTTGTATTTTAATCAAACTCGTATATTGTACATACGGGGCTAGAGAAAGTAAAAAAAAAAAAAATCTCTTCTCGAGCAATAATATTTACAAATTTATTGATATTTTACCAAGTGAGTGTATCAGAATGTTTTAAAAACTATTACACAGGATTATTTGCAACAATATTTTAAAACTATTAACAATTAGCTTATCTCCATGAAAGTTATACCAAAATGAGCGGGAAATTTGAAATATGCAAATACAATTAACACATGAAAATGGAAAAAAAAAAAAAAAAAAAAAAAATGAAAATCCCATTTCGGCTCCCCTTAAGTGGATTGTGTAGTAATTTTGCTACAATTCCGTGAAATGTCCCCGGGAAAATACCCAAAGCTTTAAATATAAATCGTATTATCCAATTTGGAGCGTTTGGAAGTCATGAAGTTATCCTTTACGCTGTGAGTCAACATGTCTCAACCACCGTGTTAAGGCACTTGCTTAAATACCAAAAATCAAGAAATTAAATGTTGCGGGGAAGAAAATCACAGCATTTTGTTGCTATTGCGCTACTACGAACGTAATACCATAAGGGAAACTCGCTAGACTGGCGCCTGAATTGCACAAAAACATACTAACCTAGACTTAAAATAGAGCACGCAAACGACTTTGGGGAAACATGTTGGCAGCTCTGCAGTTGTAATTCACATAGCACAATAAAGCCACCAAAGCAAATGAAGAAATTTTGGTGTATTTGAATATAAATCGTGTGTTGCATTCAACCTTAATGACAAAATAGTCCTGAGGAATTTCTAAAGCCTTGTAGTAACAGTCTAGAAATACTAATATTTTAAGAGATTTACAGGTTAGATTTACAGTTATAGGTTAGCATTTCGTTTTTGAGCTATGCTGCCCGCCCCCCCCCCCCCCACACACACACGTTCCTAAACATATTTTTCATTCAGGGGCTCAAAACATGATATCCGGTGAAATCTCGGTATCGAATTTTTGGGTGAAATGCAATACCTTCTCTAAAAACTATGTACCACGCCGTGGCCGAGTGGTTAAACCACTGACCTCTTACCCAGGCAGCCCAATTCTATCCCAGGCGACCGCAGGTGGGATTTGTGGTGGACAAAGCGGTGCAGTGGCGGGTTTTCTCCAGGTTCTCATATTTCCCTCCCATCACATTCCACTAGTCCACCATCTTCATTCTGTGTGTCATCGCCTTGCCAGATGTAGTAAAAGCGGGCGTTAAACACTATAAACAATAATAATTATAAAAATCTGATGTGTTCCATGCACATGACTTTCTCTACATCTCTGCAACAAATTAGTTTTAAAAAGCTTATACTTCTATTTACTTCATGCTAATCGACAAAAAATTAGCAGAAATAGTCTTATTACTTGCTTCCTTGTAAGTAGAAAGGAAATAAGGGAGTAGCATAGGTTAAAGCGAAAGTCAAAAGCTGGTTGCTATGTGACTGAAGTTGCTTTGTTTGTATGAACAGGAGCTGACAAATTCCTGTATGAGAAAATTTAAGTTTTTCGAACCTGAAGACAAAAACAAGGAATATCTCAAAAAAGATCAACTCCACGAAAAAAATGTATGCAACATAAATTGTGTGTTTTAATGTGCTCTACATTTTTTGTGTGGTAAGTTTTTATCTATCTCTTACGGTTTAGCAGTTATGCAAAATTCCGTAAAATTCACTCAGAATAAAGTAGTCTTCAGAGGCTATTCCCAAAAAATTCAAGATATACATTTTATTTGTCAGGTAAATATCTTTAATATACGATATTTTAATCAAACTCGTTAGAGCCATTTTTTTAGAAAATCAAAAATTTCGAACAAAGTTCTATGTAAAGGGTAGTTTGGGGTGGGGGGATTTTTCTCAAAATCTTCGTGTCGCATCCCTGGAAGATACTAAACTTAAATACCAAGTTTGGTATTTTACCGACTTTTCGTTTTTGAGTTATCGTGTTCACAGACACACGGACACACACACACACACACACACACACACGCGCGCGCGCGCGCGCGCGCGGACCTTAATTCTGAAAATACTTTTTTTGAATTTAGGGGACCCTAAAACATATATTTCCGGTGAAATCTCGGTATCGAATTTTTTGGTGGAGTGCAATACCTTCTCTATACACTATGTACATAGTACGTGTAGAGAAAGGTCCCGCACGCGCGTGTGTGAACGAAAAGACGGTAAAATTCCAAATTTGGTATTTAAGTTTAGTATCTTCAAAGGATGCGTTATGAAGATTTTGAGGAACGTCCTGCACCCCAAATTAACCTTCACATGGGGGGGGGGGGGATCGAAAAGTTTGATTTGATCAAAAATGGCTCTAACGATTTTGATTAAAATACCGCACATTAAAGATATATATATGACAAATAAAACATATATCTTGATTTTTATGGGGATAGCCTAGAAGGCTTTTTCATTCTGGATAACTTTTGCAAAGCTGGTAAACCGTAAGAGATAGACAAGCACTTAGTACACAAAAGATGTAGATCTCATAAAATGCATAATTTATGCCATGTACCTATATTTTTTGTGTGGTTGATCATTTCCGAGATATTCCTTGTTATTGGTTTCAGTCTTAAATTACTTAAGTTTTCTCATGTCAACTCCTGGCTTGAAAAAAAAAATCGAATTTCAATAAGCTTTTAAAAGTATTGATTATCGCCTTAGTCTAGTGTACTCCCGTGCGAAACAAAGATGTTTTAAAAATATCTTTCTTTGGATTCTGGGGACCTCAAAACATATTTCCGGTGAAATCTCCACATCGAGTTTTTGTGTGCAGTACAATATTTCGCCTGGTTACTCTATGCAGTATACAAAGTATAAAAATAATACCTATTTAAATATTTAGGAATGTGTATTTTGTTTTTAAAAAGTTACAAGAATAGTTTTGACTGCCTCCGTGGTCGAGCTGACTTCTCACCCGGAGGTCCAGGGTTCGATTCCTGGCTGGGGTGGTTAATTTTTCTTTAACCAGAATCATTCACTATCCCCCACAGAGTCTAGAAGTATGTATGTGAGAATGAATGTGTGTGTGTTTGAGGAAAATAAAACGATTTAAACCCAACGTACCCTAATTACAAGTTGTTTCTAATGCAAAGCCCCCCGATATGACCTTAGATGTTAAAGAGAGCTATATAAAAGAAAATCTCACCCGGAGGTCGCGGATTCGATTCCCGGCTAAGGCGGGGAATTTTTCTTTAACCTATTATTCCGTATCCCCCACAGAGTTTGGCAGTATGTATGTGATAGTGAATATATGCGTGTGTGTGTTTAAGGGGGGGGGGAAACGATTTAAATCCAACGTAAAAAAAAACATATAGACGAATTGTTTCTAATGCAAAGCCCCCGATATGGCCTTAGAGGTTAAAGGGGGGCGGTTATATACATTAAACAATAAAAGTAAATCAATAATACAACAAAGAATAGTTTACGAGAGGCGAGTTTCATGGTTTGTGCCTGCAAAGATTTTTACATCAGACTTTTTCGAATTGAACTGTTTATCGCTCGTTATTCTCAGTTTTGATGAGAGTGCTTGCTGTAGTGTGAGATACAAATCGAGCAACAGTCATTAGATTCGCTTTGGCTAGGCGCCCAACTTCTGGAGGAACTAGTAGGTGCGTCATACTTTGCCAACAGTCTCCACTCTATCTGCCTCGTCTCTCTTTCTGCACATGGCTTCCCATAATAAACAGAGCATTATGAAGAACTCTCACGCCCAGCTCTTAGTATGAATGAAGCTTGTGTGCCGTCAAATGCTCGCGCAGTGATTTTCAGTCCTGGTGCAGTGCATAGGTATGGCTTTCAAGTTTGTGTCTGTGTGTCTTGCATAATACTACATAAGAGCCGTAATCTGTTGGTCATAGCCACAACCCAGATTCTGGTGACATGTCATCTTTTAATTATCGCATCATAGGCATTCCCAACGTGTAGCAAATTCTTATCTTGGCTCTCAGATTATGAATATGTATAATAATGGGCTTATGTTTTGTTCATTTTATGCCATTTTTACTTTCGCTATATTCACTATGTACATAGTGAATAGAGAATGTATTGCACTCCACCAAAAAATTCGATACCGAGATTTCACTGGAAATATATGTTTTAGGGTCCCCTGTATCCAAAAAAAGTATTTTCAGAAATATTAAATTTATTGAAATATTTAAATTTAGTATCTTCCAGCGATGCGACACGAAGATTTTGAGAAAAATCCCCCCACCCCAAACTACCCTTTACATGGAACTTTTTTCGAAAATTTTGATTTTCTAAAAAATGGCTCTAACGATTTTGATTAAAATATCGTATATTAAAGTTATTTACCTGACAAATAAAATGTATATTTTGAATTTTCGGGGAATAGCCTCTGAAGACTACTTTATTTTGGATGCATTTTCATAACTACTAAACCGTAAGAGATGGACAAAAACTTAAACCACAAAAAATGTAGAGCACGTTAAACCACACAATTTATGTTATATACATTGTTTTCGTGAAGTTGATCGTTTTTGAGATATTCCTTTTTCTTGGTTTCAGATTTGAAAAACTTATTTTTCTCATAGAGGAATTTGTCAACTCCTGTTCATACAAACATAGGAACATCAGTCACATAGCAACCAGCTTTTGACAATCACTTGAACCTATGGTACTCCCTTATTTCACTTCTACTTACAATAAAGCAAGAAATAAGACTATTTATGCTAATTTTTCTCGATTAGCATGAAATAAATAAAAGATAAGCTTATTAACAATAATAATTTATAGAGATATAGAGAAAGGCATGTCAATGGAACACATCAGATTTTTTATTTTGTCATGTCATTTTCTTTTGCTCTTTTGCGCCTTTATCTTACACTTATATTGAGTATAAAGCTATTTATATTATCTAAGTTTATTTACTTGCATTGTTAGAAGAATAAGAATAAGTTCCTATTTCATAGTCTGGAAAGAGTTGCTTTGCGTGTAGGTTGGCTGTTTTCAGAGAGGTACAGGTGCGAAGTAGGTGTGAAGTTTTCCCTTATTTCCATTAATGAGTGCCCGCAATCATGTTGCTATTGTTCTTGTATCGTATAAGACATTTAAACGAATTGATATCGCACTTTTATAAAAATATATATTTGTTTCAGATTCTTCAAACAATATCATGGCAAAAAATTAATTAAATTGTCTCATCTTTATTCTAGCTCTTAATTTCATTTTAAAAACTTTTAGAATAATTTATAGTTAATTAATTTTAATAAAATGTATGCACTTACAATGTACCTACATAATGGGCAGAGAAGGCATTGTAATCCTCAAAAAAAAAACAAAAAAAAAAAAAACGCAACTGAGTCTTCACCAGAAAATTAATTTTTTGAGGTTCCACTAATTAAACATTTATAGAAAAACACGCACGTGTGTGTGTGTGTAAGTATGTGTAAGTGTGTGTGTGTGTGTGTGTGTGTGTGTGAAGCATAACTCGAAAAGACGGTTAAATACCAACATTTAAGTTTAGTATCTTCTAAGGATACCACACGAGATATTTAGGACAATCCCCCCACTCTAAACAACCCTTTTATCCTTTACATGGAACTTTTTCGAAATTTTAGATTTTCTAAAAAAACTCCAACGATTTTGATTAAAATTCCGTTTTAAATATGTTTATATGAGAAATAAAATGTCTATCCTGCATTTCTTGAGATAACCCCTGAAATCCTCTTCGTTTTGAATTACTTTTGCATAACTGGTAACCCATAAGAGATATATAAAAACTTTAAAACATACAATTTATGTCATATATATTTTTCTTTCAGACATATTCACAGTTACTGGATTTAATTTTAGAATAGATAAACTTTTCTCTGACAGAAATTCCTCATCCGTTTTATATCTGTTTTTTTACTCCTGGTCATAGAAAGAGCCGAATTCAATATCAATCGCATAGCGACAGCTTTTAAAATATTTGACTATCGCTTTAACCTACTGTAGTCCCTTATTTTCCTTCTAATGATAAGGAACGGAGTAATAAGACAATTTCTGATAATGTTTATCGTTTCACAAGCTATTCACAGAAAATTCAAGATATACATTTAATTTGTTATATAATTATTTGTAATATACCTATGGTATTTTAATCAAAACCGTTATAGCCATTTTTAGAAAATAAGTTTTCTACATTTTTTTTTTTTTCCATTTAAAGAGTAGTTTATAGTGGGAGGATTTTCTTGAAAATCTTTGTGTCGCATCCTTTAAAGATGCTGAACTTAAAATATCAATTTTGGTGTTTAACCAATTCTTCGTTTTTGAATCATCGTGTGTGTGCACACGCACACACAATCTTTTTAATTTTTTAGGCTTGTTTGGACTCAGAGGATCTCAAAAAATATATCTAGGGTGAAATCTCGGTATCCATATTTTTTTTGGAATACAATTCCTTCTCAATCTACTACATACATTGTACATGCGTGCAAACACACTCACACACACACACATTTAACTTAGTCGGCTTAACTCCTCGTATGGAGAACTTGCTCGTGGATGCCTAGTGTCAGAAACCTGTTAAAGGAGCTAACGACATTTAATCATGGAATGAAATACCGGAACGAGAGATCGGCCGTATCCAGACATGAGAGTGAGGAAAAGGATGAGCAATTGGTGAAACGAATGGCAGGAGAATCCGGAGAACAAATTGCCCAGACGCCGCTTTCCACCACAAATTTTACATGTCCGCTGGTATTGAACCCGGACTACCTAGATGAGAGGCGAGCGGTGTAACCACTCAGCCACGGCACCGCCCTGTCAAATATGCTACATAAATGCAACATTTCATGCATGCACTGTAATCAGGTTTTAAATCATATCATTCGGGAATTAATTTACAAAAGAATAGCAGTTATTGCTTTAATTGGTACCATACTTTAAAGGAACAGCAATTTATTGCACAGTGAAGCGAACACGCAAATCATATGTTTGCTTCTCTTTGTAGAAATAAAATTAACATTTTTATGTAAAAGACGCTGTCAATTGCCACAATCGTATCAGCGCCACCGGTGTGCCAGAATTTCGTCTATCAGAATATCTTTTAGTAAATCTGTTGACATAAGGCTGTCATTTTTTGGTCTGGGTCAGGTTTGAACCCGCTATCTTGGGATCAAAAGACCAGCGCCTAACCAAATGAGCCACCCAGATTCACTCCTGTTTGTAGAAAACTAATATACCAGGTTTTCTTGAAAATGTTCGTGTAAAAAAATGAAATGGAGTTTTATTTATGGATGCTCTTTAACTACTGTGGTTCTCAGCGTCCCATCTATACAGGGCGTGAAATGCCACTTAATTTTGCTCAGAGGCCTCTCTATCAGGCCTGAGGTTCTTTTACGTGCCGTAAATATACGACACGGGACTAACGGCTTTACTTTCTTTCCGAAGGAAGCCATGCTAAGGATTTTTACGCCCAAAAAAATCCATCGTCCTCCACCGGGTTTGAGCCCGCGACCTTGGGTATATGAAGTTAGTATGGTAACCATTAACCCACGGAAGGCGTCGCCACAGATTAGAAATGAATTCTTCTTTATTTATAAATTTAATGGAAAAATTTTCTTTACAAATGTTCCGGGTTTCTCAGCTAGTCTAGCTAGCCCGCATAATACACTCTGACCTATATCTACATAGGTATAGACATTTCTGTATTATTATATTGGTGAATAAACATATTTAAGGAATATGTTAGATATTCAGAATGATGATGACTTGATGAGAATGAATGATGATACATATTCAAATGTAATACATTTTTATTTTCTCTATACGTACTATGTACAGTGTATAGAGAAGGTATTGTATTGCACCCAAACATTCGATACCGAGAATTATATGTTTTAGGGTTCCCTGTATCCAAAAAAGGCATTTTCAAAAAAAGGTCCGTGCGCGCGCGCGCGCGTGTGTGTGTATCAGTGTGTCTGTAACACGATAACTCAAAAACGAAAAGTCGGTAAAATACCAAACTTGGTAGGTATATAAGTTTAGTATCTTCCAGGGATGCGACCCGAACATTTTGAGAAAAATCCCCCCACCCCAAACTACCCTGTATATGGCACTTTTTTAAAAAATTTTGATTTTCTTAAAACTGGCTCCAACGATTTTGATTAAAATATCGTATATTAAAGATATTTACCTGACAAATAAAATGTTTAACTTCAATATTCTGGGAATAGCCTCGGAAGCTTACTTTATTCTGGATGAAATTTACGGAATTTTGCATAGCTCCTAAACCATAAGAGATAGATAAAAACTTACTACACAAAAAATGTAGAGCACGTTAAAACACACATTTTATGTTATACACATTTTTTTTCATGGAGTTGATCGTTTTTTTGGATATTCCTTGTTTTTGATTTCAGCTTTGAACAACATACGTTTCTCATACAGGAATTGGTCAACTCCTGTCTATAGAAACAAAGGAACTTCAGTCACATAGCAACCAGCTTTAGACTATTACTTTAACCTATGTTACTCGCTTATTTCCCTTCTACTTACAAGGAAGCAAGCAATAAGACCATTTGTGCTAATTTTTTCTCAATTAGTATGAAGTAAATAGAAACATACGCCTTTTAACAATAATTTGTTGCAGAGAGATAAAGCAAGTCATGTGAATGTAACACATCAGATTTTTCTGTATTACACAAGTAAACTAATAGTGAAGTCGGTTGCACAGATAAAACTTATACATCGCGCTACAGTACAGATAGTGGCTATGTTCGCCACATATGTATTTAGGGAATAGCGTCTGCAATATGAGGTCAAAAGCAACACGGGTGAAAATCATCCGTATTTTCAAGGATCCTGGAGCGGGGGAAGGCAGGGAAAAATTGGAGCAACGGAAGCCAGCGATCAAAGGTGACTGATGACAGCAAGCAGGAGGAAACCTTGGCTATGCGGGTTATGCTTCTCTGCCGTCCAAAATAGCGAAAACAAATTCCGTTCACAACATTCGCAAATATTTTTATCAATCATTAGTTCTTTAGGTGTATATGGTCTACACGAGCATGTCTATGAAAATATTACTAAACAGTAGCCACCGTATATTTTTAATGCCTTATGCAGAGGAAACGACATGGGACTATAGCGTAATTAATTATGATTCACTCATTAATTCGGAACTTTACAATATTCATGCTATCGCCCCTTAATTAGTTATTAAATGAAACAATTTAAACAACTTAATTATGATATAACAGCGGATAAATAACTGCAAGAAACAATTTCAATGTTTGTACGAATGATATATTACATTTAATAATACCAACGCTGGGGAAATTTGTGTAGCCTAATGAGCGGAATATCTTTATAATCCGATCCTAAAGTTTTAATTATATCTACATTTTGATCTTATTTATTCAGAAAGAAAACGTTCAGCTTTCTCGAAATTATGGATTACTAAATAAACTGAAATAAAATCACAAGATAAATATTGACTCGCCATTATGTAGCACTGCGTAATGCAAATGTGTTCCTCCTGAAAAAAAAAAAAAAACACACACACAGGCATGCATACACATATTTTTGTCGTGTACACATATCATTAATATAGAGCAATTTAATCAATTTTGTTAAGAGTCATTTTTGAAAAAATAATACAATTTTGAAAATTTCCCCATATGAAGGATATTTTGGGGTGGGAAATATTCTTGAAAATCTTCGTTGCATCCTTGGAAGATGCTGAATTTAAATACCAAGTTTGGTAGTAAACGACTTTGCTTTTTTGAGTTATCCTGTTCACAGATCCATAAGCGCGCGCGCTCGGATTTTTTCTAAAAATCTATGTGTTCCATTCACACGACTTTCTTTACATCTTTGTAACAAATTATTCTTAAAACTCTTATTCTTCTATCTACTTCATGCTAATCGAGACAAACATTAGCAGAAATGGTCTTATTATTTGTTTTCTTGTAAGTAGAAGGGAAATGAGGAAATACACTAGGCTAAAGCGATAGTCAAATCTTTTAAAAGCTGGTTGCTATGTGGTTGAAACCCATTTCTTTGTATTGCCAGGAGTTGACAAATTTCCGTATGAGAAACATTTTGTATCTATTTTAAACAAGGAACTTCTAAAAATGGCCAGCTCCACGGAAAAAACATTTTATGACATATTGTGTTTTAACGAGGTCTACATTTTTTTGTATAGCAAGTTTTTGTCTATCTGTTACGGTTTACCAGATAGGAAAAATTCAGCAAAATCCATCCACAATGAAGAACTTTTCAGAGGCTATTATCAGAAAATTCAATATATAACTTTTATTTATCATGTAAATATCTTTAGTATACGCTATTTTATCAAAATGTTAGGGCCAGTTTTGAGAATATCAAACATTTTGAAAACTTTTTCATGTAAAGGGTAGTTTGGAGTGGGGGATTTTCCTCAAAATCTTCGTGTCGCATCTTTAGAAGATACTGAACTTAAATATCAAGTTTGGTATTTTATTTTTTCCTATCGTGATCACAAACATACACACGGAACTTTTTCTAAAAATGCTTTTATACATGGGATCTTAAAGCGTGCATTTCCGGTGAAATTTCAGTATCGAATTTTTAGTTAAAGTGCAATATCTTCTGTATCTACGTGCCATATACTATGTAGAGAAAGTAAAAAATCTTTCCTTTTGATTCAGGAGACCTTAAAACGTGTATTTTCAGTGAAATTCTCAGAATCGAATTTTTGGGTGGAATGCAATACATTCTCTACCTAAGTACTATGTACGAAATAGAGAAAGTAAAAATAAGTTAAATAAAAGCAGAACTTAATTCACAATGCATTATACATACGCATGCAAGAATTGTAAAACTCTTGTAATTAACCATTTATTTTCTCAAACTTGTATTCTAAGTAGAATTTATGGTGAAATTCCTGACTGGAAATTCGTTTGCTTTTTGCTTTTATAACAACACTTAAAACACAATGGGGATAAACTAAACTTTACATTTTTGTATATAGATGAAACGATCCAATACTCATGGATCCTGGTTAGCGTTATATGCACAGACGAAATCTGCAAAGATTGGGATGAATGGAAAGCTAGCAAGTCACTGAATTGTTCATATAGTTGATTATCATTAGTAATACCAGTGTTTTTATCTTGTTGATAACTCACAAGAGCGAAGCGACAGAAGTGAATTGCCCCAAAAGATGAAAACACGAATTGTATTTGATAAAGCATTTCAGCGAAATAGACTATTAATAATTTACAGTATATAGGAAGGGAGATTTTATCATGTTATGATTGTAATGTTAGTTCACGTATGATAGATGGCGCATTCGCCCATGTTTATTTAACGAATGTTTTTTTTTTTTTTCTTTCTTCCCTGCCTCCTGAATTATATCACCGACGGTGCCTACACCCAATGTACGAATATCGATAGCAACAATAGAATTAGAGAACAATTATTTTATTTCAGTTTTTAATAACTAATACGTTATTTTATTTGAGGTTATTGCACTCATCTCATACATAAGAAATACAAATAATTATTATTTTCACTCATTTTTGAAGTAAATACATTATGAAATGGATACACATTTAAATAAACATTGTAACTGAATTAATTGGAAGTATAATTGTGGAACTGGCAGTTATTAAAGGTGGCTCGCTGGATTGTCACCTTGCTACCAATAACCAAGAAGGAGATTAAACGAACGTCGGGTATGAAAAAACTTCTCAGAAATGAATATCAGCTGCAAGATGTTTCGACAATTTCGCTCCAGTCAGATGATCGATGAAATTGCAATGGCGCTTTAATAGTTGAGCTAAATTGTCATCAAAAGAATAGCTGCAAGTATAGGTTTTTAACGAAAAGAATTAAAAAAAATCTGATGTGTTCCATTCACATGACTTTCTCTACATCTCTGCGACAAATTATTCTATTTACTTCGTACAATCAAGAAAAAATTAGCAGAAATAGTCTTATTACTTGCTTCCTTGTTAGTAGGAGCGAAATAAGGGAGTACCACAGGTTAAAGCGATAGTCAAAAGCTGGTTGCTATGTGTCTGAAGTTCCTTTGTTTGTATGGACAGGAGTTGAAAACTTTCTGTATAAGAAAAGTATGTTTTTCGAAGCTGAAACCAAAAACAAGGAATATCTCAAAAACAATCAACTCCACGAAAAAAAATGCATATAACTTAAATTGTGGTTTTAACGTGCTGTACATTTTTTGTGTGGTAAGTTTAGCAGTTACACAAACTTTCGTAAAATTCATTCAGAATAAAGTAGTCTTCAGAGGCTATTCCCAGAAAATTCAAGATATACACTTTATTTGTCAGGTAAATATCTTTAATATACGATATTTTAATCAAAATCGTTAGAGCCATTTTTAAGAAAATGAAAACATTTTCGAAATTTTTTCCATATAAAGGGGAGTTTGGAGTGGGAAGGTTTTCTTGAAAATCTTCGTATCATATCCTTGAAAGATGCTGAATTTAATTCTAAGTTTGGTATTTACCGACTTTTAGCTGTTGAGTTATGTTGTTTCCGGACACTTACGCTCGCACTTTTTTCTAAGAAAGTTGTACTCAAAACATGCATTTCCGGTGAAATATCGGCCCCGAATTTTATGGATAGAATACAGTACCAATCTTCCTTACCTACTACGTACACTTCTCGTAAAAAAAAAAAAAAAAATCTGATGTGTTACACTCACATGACTTTCTCTAACTGTTCTACAAACTTCTTGCAAACTATTATTTTCTTTCTACTCCATGCTAATTGAAATAAACATTAGCAGAATGTTATTATTATCGGTTCCTTATAAGTAGAAGGGAACTAAAGTAATACACTATGCCTAAGCGATTGTCAAATGTTTTAAAAGCTGTCGCTATGCGATTGTCATTGAAATTAACTTCTTTGCTTGGCCAGAAGTAAAACAAAAGAAACACGGGCGACCTCCTGTCTAAGAAAAGTTTATGTATTTTAAAATTGAAACCAATAAGAACGAATATCTCGGAAACGGTTACCTCCACAACAAAAATGTAAAGAAAATAAATTGTGCTTTTTGACAAGATCTACATTGTTTGTGTAGTATGTTTTTGTCTATCTCTTATGATTTACCAGTTATGCAAACTTCATCTAGAATGAAGAGCACTTCAGAGGCTAATACATTCTATAATTTGAGATAGTATTCTTTATCCACTATAAACTTTATTAATAGTTATAACTTCCCAGAAAATTCAAGATATACATTTTATTTGTCATGTAAATATCTTTAATCTACGTTATTTTAATCAAAATGTTAAGAGCCATTTGAGAAAATAAAAATTTTCGAAAACTTTTCCATGTAAAGGGTAATTTGAAATGCGGGGATTTTCTTGAAAATCTTCATGTTACATCCTTGGGAGATACTGAACTGAAACACCACTTTGGTATTCAACAGACTTCTCGTTTTTGAGTTATTCTGCAAACACACACACACACACACCGCATACACTGACTTTTTCTAAAAATTATTTTTTGGATTCAGGGTGGTCTCAAAACATAATTTCCGTTGAAATCTTGGTATCGAATATCTGGGTGGAATACAATATCTTCTCTATCTACTATGTACGTTGTACATATGAGCTAGAAAAAGTAAATATCCAAAGTATACATACTAATGCAATAGATACAATACAATAGAGACCTTTTTCTACCATCATGAACCTTGTTGTCGCAAGTGTATTGATGTATGAAATGTGAATGAAGTATTTCAAACGCAAAATTTTGCATGGTTCCACAGCACTTAAGGAATTATCTTTCCTTATTTTCCATGTTTTTTTTTTTTCGAAGGGCAAGGATGATCCCTCATATGGCCAAACAAATGATAATCGTTATCGTACTTCTTAAACTCCATTTATGTACCCCCTTGAAGAGTCAATATAGTAACAGCAGGTTTTCATTGATGCCAATGTCTTTCAATAAGTAAAAATAATAAGCTGTTCTTTGCTTAACAAGAAATATTTTCAAGTGTAAGCTTACGTTAGTAATATTTACACAGTTACCCGTAGTTATTTTAGTATTGCATACTGAAAATCAATTTTATAGATTATCGTTGAAAAGTCAACATGTTTAACGATTCACACCACCTCGAAGATTCTATATTGATACTGAGCGTAAATTGTAACAGCTTATAGGTCTGATTGTAAAAGCACTCCAACAATGATAATTGGGCGTCGAATCTGACTTTAAGTTAAGTTAATTTCTATTATACTGTACCTCGTTTACAAGCGAGCTGATATGGGAGAGGCAGAAGTCCCATGCGCTTCTGAGTATATGCTATCCCTAGGTATAGGTGGACAAGGAAGAATACAATTCTGTAGTAAACATAAGTTTTTATTATAAAATATAAATAGTATGAACAATGAATAAACTGGACTGTAGCAGATGAAATTATCTGCTTAATATGTGATTTACGCACATTCGTGGACAACTACTGTAATGGATAATGTTTTCTGAATGTATTATAAGCAAAATGTGTTCTATTGGACCCGAACTACACGAAGCGACAACCATAATTACACATGGACCTCCAACAGACGTGGTGACGTGGGATGCCGTTCAGGACCTCACACGGAGTCTTGGACATTGGGGCCTGAATAGCCACAATGGAAGAGGAATTCTCCAGCAAGCTCCAGGACCTGCAAGAAACCATCACCACTCAGCGGACCATCGCCGCTGATCTATTTGCAAAAATAGACAGTAAATCGAGCTCTAGGTTTTATTTTCCTATTTACAGTAGGAGGCTTAACAGGAGTAATTCTAGCTAATTCAGCAATTGATATTATTCTCCATGATACTTATTATGTAGTCACCCATTTCCATTTTGTACTTTCCATAGGAGCTGTTTTTGCAATTATAGCCGGTTTTGTCCATTGATATCCAGCTGTTGGCCCTAGCTAGGAGCCGGGAACACCACACCACGTCGTTACCAGCGACGTCCCACCCACATCTGAAGACGACATTGGCGACGTCACACATACTCACAGGAGTATTACACATCCCCGGAGTATTGGACGCGACGCTGCCAGGAATTCGAACGACGCCAGCAATACAAGACAAAACAAACCTACCCGCCCTTAACTACTTCCTTTGATCCCTCTGGGCTGCAGTCAGGTTTCATGATTAGAAATTATCTTACCTTGCTCCCCGCATTGTATGGCAGTGTTCCATCTTTCACGTACTAACGCGGGTGCTATGCGGAACCGCACACAGGCTTGTAGAAGTACGCTCCACAGTATTGCACGAGTTATCACGTGGAAGGGGCTTTAGTTGGTATGCCGCTACTGAGCGGAGAGCCCCACATACCATCACAGCCATTGGGTGTACTGCTGGGGGTTGAATGCAATAATGCATTTCCCCAAATATAAACAATTAAAACATACTCGTACCTTCAGGACAGGTTCTACACATGTACTGATTTTTCGTAGTGTTTAACGCCTCCGCTTTTACTACAAATGGCACCGCAGGCGATGACACTGAAGATACATGGATTGATGGAGCACCGGTGGAATGCGATGGCGGGGGAAGCAGGAGAGCCCGGAGAAAATCCGTCCCTTCGCAGCTTAGTCCACCACAAATCCCACACGCTTGGGATAGAACCCGGGCCGTCTAGATGAGTGGCGAGTGGCCTAACCATTCGGCTACGGCACAGCGAGCATGTACTGATGGTTTGCCTAGAGTGAATGACCGGCAATGCTTAAGGAGAAGGTCGCAGTGAAGTCCTCAGTTTATTTTTAACTATCTCACAGCCAGAGTGCAACCAAATCGCAACCGTGTGTGAAACCTTATTATCCATAATCTGCTGAAGTATGCAGAATGGTCTATCAGATCTTTGAAGCACACTTGGCTGTTTTGTGGAGGGAGGGAGAGATAGAGAAACTGTTCGTGATTAAAGAAAATAGGATATTCTGTAATCACTACAAACATAAGCTATGTACAAACATTATTGGTTTTGATTCAGCTGATACCACGCAGAATAGTGAAACTGCAAACTGGATAAATGTTGCGTTCTTTCCCTTCAAGTTTTGTCAATAATGTTTATAGGTAAAATTTCTGAGTTGTTCAGACATTTAATTTCGTATATACCGAATTACAGCAGGCGGTTCACAGAACAAGAAAATCTGACGGTGAGCTAATACCAGCATGAAACACAATACACGCTAGTTTATTGGTTTCTATTTTGGAATAATAGCTTGCGCGTGCAGAAGCACTGAATATTTAAAATTGTTGGGTTGCGGAAGACGCCACCACTTTTCAAACACTGCTGCTGCTGTTATACATAGCCAAAGGCAATTAGACCGAGTTGTTGGCTGTTAACAGTCTACAGAGATCGCTATGGCAAAGTAGGTTAATCTAATACATTTGGAGATGCTGCAAGAAATGCCATTTACCGGAGCAGGAACTCATGAAGATGCATGGCTGTAAAATGTCTAAAGAGGATGTATGCTGCGACCAAGTTCTGGGCTGTCTCTTTTTTCATATGGAAAATTATGTATGCATTTTTGTTCAGCATTTATGAAAGTTATCCTTAGCATTGTAAATAATTTCAATGAACTTTAATGCATAAGCTAAAAATAACAATAATAATAGAGAAGAATGTAACAATTGCAATTAATCAATAACCCGACCTTTAAACAATAATAAAAAAATACCAACTCCATTATTTTTGAAGATAACTTCAGGTGTTGTGTCCATTAGATACATTACGAATCCATATCTTCAGTAGTAAAGAGCAATTTAACAGATGGTTTGCTTCGGCTGTCCACGAGATTCGGGCATTGCTTCGCATGTCGACAGAAAACTTGAGGTGTTTGTTTTAACTTCCCCCTTCACGTCTCGTCCTGCGAAAATGCCCATTATACGAATAACACGCTGAACTGTCATGCTACTCCCGCCTGAGAAAACAAGCTACATTACATTGTGAACAGAATCGAGTTTTATAGCAACGAGCCAATTTTATGCCACAATAAGCTAGAATGCACGCAACCAACAGATTAGGAATACATTATGTTATTTATGAATATATTTGAAATTCTTTCCACAAATTTACCGAGCAGTTTGCGAGTGCTTACACAAAGTCACAGCAAGCAAAACGATGTACAGTCTGCATCGAAAGTGATCCGCATCTGTTTGTATTTTCAAAGAGGGCAGTAAATAATATTTATACTATTTTTGTGGCATTAATAACAATGGCTCCTATGTTCTCAAAGTGGCAAGGATTTACAATGTCAGAGCAGAGAAATAATTGCAAATGTTTTCCATTTCATGAAACGAGGCAGAGATGAGGAAGAGAATATACGTTCAACCGAGTTCTTCAAATGCCTGATTCTCGGAAATCGACAAACTATTTCTTGTAACATCAGTGTTCGCGGTTTCCACCATCGATTATGCCACAAAACTCAAGAGGTCGCAAGTCTGAATTTCGCTTAGGGTGTTATTCGTTATAAATTTTACAATAAATTATTTTATTTCTAATTTTAATATTAATTGTAAATTATTATATTAAATAAACTTAATATCATTGAACAAATTGAAAATAATATTAATCAGTTTAAAGGATACTCGGTTAAAGTTTTTTTCGGGGTTTTCCTTTATGCTGAGAAGACGAATGTCGAGTAATTTTAAGCTCTATGGACCCCGAGACCATTTCACCAATTTCATTCATTGCCCGATATGACCAATCAGATTAAAAGGCATAAAATGAATAAACAAATAAAAGAAGAAAAGAATACCACTCGCCAGGAATGTGTGTACTAACGTTGTGGTGAAGTGTGTGACAGCATGTGATGTTTTATAAACAAAGACAAACACTGAACAAGTTTTGTAAAGGAGGGAGCTGATTCATAAACTTATGCACATTATGCGCTCCTCTTTATTCAATATTCTCATACAGTGAGCGAAGACGAACGACTGTCAGGTGTGGAAAATTTGGAGGCAGGTACACTCACACACACACATACACACGCGCGCGCACACACACCCTATAAGTTTATCAGTGCAGCGCAGTGTGGTGTAGTCCATAAGCGGTGACAGATATTTGACACTATGACACGCACTCCTCCAGCAACCATGCAGTCGACTGGTGAACTACTTACCTATCTGATATCAGATATACAATTCGCTTCCTAGCTTTCATCAAGGTTTTCACATGTCCACATCTGTTGCGCCAGTTACAAACCATGGTCAAGACTTGCCTATATGTTCTTGTTTGCATACATCGAACTACCAATGGCGGACTATTTGCTTGATAGAATGATCAATATACCTCGTAACTCAATATCGATTGAGTGTACTTCACGGATCACGATGATCTCTTCACCTGCGAATTGAGTGTCAAATAGGATTATTATTATTATTATTATTGCAGCTAGACTTAATGGAGTTTATACAGGACTTTTGAACAAGCAACTTATACTTAGAAATTCTCCTTGTAATTTTTCGCGGTATCATACTTGCAGAAGAATATAAGTTCTTATAGAGGCGGAGAAGCTGTGTATTCAGCTACTAGCGCCTGTAAATTTCAAAGTGGGCATTTATGTAATAATGATAGATCACGGATGCCTTTCGAGTGTTTATATGCTTATTCACATTAAGCTTATGCTGAACACTGTAACGAATTAAAAAACTGGATAATGGGAAGCAGTATGGGCGCTGACTTGGGGAGAAGGTAATTTGTGCGTCCCTCCAACTTACAAAGCCAGGGGAATCGCCCCTCCAACTATTTTATTGAAGGGGCCTGCTCCCCCCTAAATTCCAATATAGATTTCTCATTAAACAAACAAACAAACAACATGTTTAAATAGAACAAACGGGTTGAACAACAATAGGTGTATTCAAATGCAGAGTTTACCCGTTAAACAACAGCAAGTCATGATGCTGCAACCTAGGAATTAACCATAATCTGAGTACATGTACAGTCAGTCTACTGTATACCTGCTTTTCAGTTCCTTTACCATTATTAATCACAAGATAAAGCATGTAATATGTCAGAACATGTTTTCCACTTGACAGGTAACATTTGCAGCCGATACTTATACGTCCTAGCTACTTAGGTAATTACAAAACAGTAAAGTTAGCAAATTCCTTTCACGGCTTTTTACTTTCTCTACACGTAGGTACTATGTACATAGTGTATAGAGAAGGTATTGTATTGCACCCAAAAATTCAATACTGAGATTTCACCGGAAATACATGTTTTGGGTTCCCCTGAATCCAAAAAAAAAATTTTTGGAGAAAGGTCCGTGTGTGCGTGTGTATGTGTGTGCGCGCGTGTCTGTGTGTCTGTGGACAGCATTCAAAAACGAAAAGACCGTTGAATGCCAAACTTGATATTTAAGTTTGGTATCTTCCAGGATGCAACACGAAGATTTTCAAGAAAATCCCCCACCCTAACTACCCTTTACATGGAACTTTTTTTTTGAAAATTTTGATTTTCTTAAAAATGGCTCTAACGATTTTGATTAAAATATCGTATATTAAAGATATTTACCTGACAAATAAAATGTATATCTTGAATTGTCTGGGAATAGCCTCTGAAGACTACTTTATTCTGAATCAAATTTACGGAATTTTGCATAACTGCCAAACCGTAAGAGGGATAAAAACTTACCACACAAAAAACAGAGCACATTAAAACACACAATTTATGTTATATATAATTTTTTTCGTGGAGTTGATCGTTTTTAGATATTCTTTGTTTCTGATTTCAGCTTTGAAAAACTTGTATTTTTCTCATACAGGAATTTGTCAATTTCTGTCCGTACAAACAAAGGAACTTCAGTCACATAGCAACCAGCTTTTGACTATCTCTTTAGCCTACGGTACTCCCTTATTTCGCTTATACATACAAGGAAGCAAGTAATAAGACTATTTCTGCTAAGTTTTTCTCGATTAGCATGAAGTAAACGGAAGCATAAGCTGTTTAACAATAATTTGTTACAGAGATGTAGAGAAATTCATGTGAATGAAACACATCAGATTTTTTCTGCTTGGAAGGTAGTATTCACACGTACCCATAACATTGTCGTTCATCCCACAGAACAAGAGAACTAGTTCGTCCTACATGATGGCCTCGCCTTTCAGTTCAGATCTATGAAGCGTAACCAGCCGGTCAGAAAGTATGTATTCCGGACGTGTTAACATTTGTATCATTATTTTTAACTTATTATAACACTTCAATATGCGTGTGGCATTTACCGTAAGTGAATAATAATTTGTATTGCTACAGTGCTGCCTTGTTAATGAATTAAAGTGATCACATTTCATTGTGTTGATACATATCGTGGAAGCTACGTAGAAGTGCAGGAAATCATCAAAATGGATAGATTCTTAATAAAACCAAGTATTGAGAATAAAGACAACAGTGTGGGGGATCACAAGGTTCAATCGATGTGCACTAGTAAAATGGAAGTAGTAATTCGTCTACATTGTTATATAAGAGTCCATAAAAAACCAACCAAAACCAGGGTAAGGGGCGTAATTTTCAGACATCGTGGAGCACGCAATTTCCACTGGCATTATAAGACCCCCCCCCCAAAACAAAACACAACAAAAAATTCCTACGTGGAAATAAATGCACATGGAGCAACAACTGAAGTGTTCCCATAGGACTGAAATGCCATTCAGAGAGTCAGTTTCCGTAACTGGAGGGGAAAAAATCTGATTACTGCTCTTCTTACAAAAGATTATTCTTCTTTCTACGCCATGCAAATCGAGATAATGCAGCATAATGTACTTATTACTTAGTAAAAGGGAATTAAAGGAAAGCAAAATAAACAAATAAATAAATGGCGCGTTATTTATGGACGCTCTTTAACTGCTCTGGTTCTCAGCGTCCCATTCTAAATTGGGCGTGAAAGACCGCTTAATTTTCCTCAAAGGCTTTTATCAGGCTTGAGGTTCTTTTACGTGCCGTAAATCTACGAAACGGGACCAGCGGCTTTACTTCCCTTCCGAAGAAAGCCATGCTAAGGATTTTTACACCCGAAAAAATCCATCGTCCTCCGCCGGGTTTGAACCCGCGACCATTACATCACGGAGGGCGACCAAAGAAAAGCGCTATGCTAAAGTGATAGTCAAATGTTTTAAAATCTATTGTTATGCGATTGTCATTTAAATTCGTTTCTTTGCTTGGCCAGGAGTAGAACGAAAGAAAAACGGGCACTTCCTGTTTGGGAAAAGTATTATGTATTTTAAAATTGAAACAAATAACAAGGAATATCTTGGGAACGCTCAACTCTGCAACAAAAATGCATATGACACAAATTGTGTGTTTTAACGAGATCTACAGTTTTTGTGTGATAAGTTTTTGTCTATTTCTTAAGGTTTAATCGTTATGCAAAATTCAGCAAAAATCAAGCAGAATAAAGTGCTCTTCATAGGCTACTCCCAGAAAATTCAAAATATATATTTTATTTGTGCTGCGAATAACTTTAATATACATATTTTAATAAAAATCGTTAGAGGCATTTTTGAGAAAAACATTTTCAAAAATGTTTCCATGTAAGGAGTAGATAGTTTGGGGTGGGGGGATTTTCCTGAAATCTTCGTGTCGCATCCTTGGAAGATACTGAACTTAAATATCTAGTATGGTATTTAATGGTCTTTTAGTTTTTGAACTGTGTGTCCACATGGACCTTTTATTAAAAATGCCTTTTTTGGAATCAGGAGGTCTCATAACATACATTTCCGGTGAAATCTCGGTATCGAATTTTTGGGTGCAGTGGCTTCTCTATACACTACGTACATAGTGTTTATATTCAGATTAAAAAAACGAAAATTCAGCCTGCCTCAGCTAGTAGTGCTCTAAATCAAAGCATAGACGTTAAGAGCTCAGCTTGCAAGTGAAAAAGTCGAGCAAATGAAATAAAATCGCGCTTGCCTACTTAAACTTATCTTTTCATTGTTTTCTTGCAATACATGGAATTTCTATCCGGGCCACACAAATGATCTAAGTAATTTTAAAATCTTACTTCAACTTAGCTGTGAGTATAATCACGATTGCGAGAAATGGATACACCTTAATTCGTATAAGTGGATTTCTCACAAAGTGAATTGCTATTTACTTTAAATAACTTACTTAAAAAGTTCATCGTAGATATTAAAGCTGCATTTTCTAATAGGGGATGAAATTACGGATATGTCTACTAAAAACAATTCAGCATTTGTTTAAAATTCACTCTGGACTCTTTAGAAATAAAAGAATATTTCTTGGAGAGTTTACTCTACAGAAAAGACCAAGTCAAAATTTGTTAAATATCATTATTGACATCTGAAGGCACTTTGACCTGCCGAGGGATATGATGGGACAGCTAATACGCCTGAAGTCAACAATGGAGTGCAGGCTAAATTTAGAGAGTTGAGAATAAAACCATATTTGTACACTCTTCGGCACATTCTTTTAACTTTATATTACAGAATAAACCCTAAAAACAAACTGGGTGTATTAGAGGTATAATGAAGGATTTGATTAGCTTAGTTAAGAAATCTCCCAAAAGGTTGTCTCTGAACACTCATTTAAAACTTCTTGATACACCAACCGTAGACCGTTCTGTCAGGTACTTCGTCAGGTCTTCTGTTTTAGCGAACTTCTGTGAACTGCAGACATTTTTGCATATGTTTGCAAATGTGAGAAATCTGATCCAGGTTCAAGGGCAAATAGTATCTTATTGTAATTGCATTTTTTGAGTTCACAATGGTGATTTTGGTTAAGCTGTTTGGATATAGCTAACAGTACAAATACTGCCCTACAAACAAAGGCCCATCATTTTTAATGACCAATAAAATTACTATTATTCTTTCAACAATAATTCAGTAATTAAGAGACAACTTTAAAACAATTTGGAATGAGACCACAAAGAAAACTATCATGGGTGTTGAGTATGCAAAATTACCACGAACAAGAAAACTGCCTCGAAGGTATGATGAATTCAATTACCGTTTCATTCAGATATTCGTGACAAATACCGGTAACTTTGTGAGATGTAAGCAACACTCAGCTGCCTTGACTCTTTTAATGCTCTGGTAGAATATTTAAAAAAATCTAATGTGATCCATTCACATGACTTTCTCTACACCTCTGAAACAAATTGTTAAAACTATATTCTTCTATTTTCTTCACGCTAATTGAGAAAAAAATTAGCAGTAATGGTCTTAAGTGAAAGTCAAAAGCTGGTTGCTATGTGACTGCAGTTCCTGCCTTTGCATGCTAAGAATTAAATTCAGTATGAGAAAAGTGTAAGTATTTTAAAACTGAAACCAATAACAAGGAATATCTAAAAAAAAACGATCAACTCCACGAAAGAAATGTATATAACATAAATTTTGTGTTTTAACGAGCTCTATATTTTATATTAAGTAAACTTTTGCCTATCTCTTACGATTTACCAGTTATGCAAAATTCCGCAAAATTCATCCACAATGAAGATGTTTTCAGAGGCTACTCCCAGAAAATTCAAGATATACACTTCGTTTGTCATTAAAATATGTTAAACATAAGGCATTTTTAATAAAAATCGTTAGAGCCATTTTTGAGAAAATTAAAAAAATTCGTAAAATGTTCCACGTAAAGGGTAGTTTGGGGTGGGGGTATTTTCTTGAAAATCTTGGTGTCGCATCCTCGGAAGATACCAAACTTAAACACCAAACTTTGGTATTTAACTGTCTTTTCGTTTTTGAGCTATGCCATCCACAGGCAGGCAGGCAGACAGACAGACAGACAACACAAGCACACTACGCGACCTTTTTGCAAGATTTTTTTTTTTTTTTTTTTGATTCAGAAGACCCAAAACATGTATTTCCGGTGAAATATCGGTATCGAATATTTGGTACTATGTACATAGTACTTGTAGAGAAAGTTAAAATACGGCAACTCTCCAAGATCTCTTGCCTGAATTTGAGAGATTCGTGAAAATAGTATTGACTGTTCCGGTATCAATATGCACCGCTGAGCGATAGTTGCTGAGGCTAAACACCTGTTTTCTGTCTGTTATGAGACAGGATCGCTGATACTTTCATCTATTGTCATCGTGAGGAAAGCATGATCTTAGATCTTAATTCGGTCGCAGACAACTTTATTGGCAGGAATGAGTTGAGGCGCAACACTTAAGCCGAAAAACAGTAAGGTAAGAATACTCAACTGACCTAACATTACTTTTCTTACAAATTTAAATTAATCAAGCATCTATTTACTTTTCAATTGAACGCATCTGTAGCATACTGCCATAAAATGTTGTATTTTTTTTTTAATTGCTTCATTTGCATATACCCCTTTAACTGCTATGATCACATCAAGGGCTTTGACTTGTGAAACAACTCTATATTAACTGTACGTTATTAGCATTAGGTTAAATCATTTCTTAGCATTAAACATACGCACTCTCACTTTCAGACTCTGTGGGAGATAGGAAACAATTCTGATTAAAGAAAAATTTCTTGCCACTGCCGGGAATTGAACCCGGGACCTCGGGAGAAGTAGGCTAGCTGACCACTTGAATACGAGAGCAGCTGACTACTACACTTGTAGAACTGAAGATTGGAGGTTTAAAAAGGTCCATCCCTCGGCTGCGCTTGCAGTTTTTTTTTTCTCCTTGTATCCCCGTTTACATTCCGCCCCCCTAAATTTACTATATGATTACTGGTTTTATTGTTCCTTTACACAAATATATACACACTGCACATACATATAACACCCATGCCCAAGGCGGGATTCCCCTGCCCACGAAGCACCAAAGCGAGATGAGGACTTCTCTGACTCGGATCTTGCACGACAACTGGACTTCTAGCTAAGTGTGAGTTATATGACAGCACTGTGTATTTTAGATGAACCTAACGTCCTTGTCATATCCAGATGTCGAGCATAAACAGCAAAAGTGTTTACATAGGTGCTTACATTACGCATTCCTCTATCTTGCCTTCTTGTGTTGGGTGGACAGATGCTCTTGCTACAGGAAAGGAGACATAGTCAAGGGCAGACACCTGTGACTGCTGCTCATTCACGACGGCCCTTTTCATTCAAGATGACTTATATAGCTTTACATTAATATAACCACAGGGTAAAGCATCACATACCACTTATTTAAATGTTGACATAAGGATGTAGATGGTTTAAGTAGGCACCTACAACAGTGGATTTCAGCTACAGTTCCTGGGTAGAGGAACTCCTTTAACTGAATAATGATTCTCTGCGTTGCTGTATGTGTTCAAATTCTTTCAAGGAGCAGTCTAAATTTGCTATATTCATTGTGTTGTGATGTCATCTAATCTTTAAATCCCATTTGCAATACTCATATTCTCTCTAGTGGTAGGCATAGCAAGTATCAAGTCTTGAATTGTCTAGCAATTGGCAGTGGAAAGCCTGCCATGCTTTTACTTGAAGATGTAGTAGGTATGCCATCGGTGAAGATGGTGAAGTATCTCGCTATACATTGTTGAAAGTTCCTCATTATGTCATACTCTGCCACAAGTTCCTTACTGCAAAGAAAGGAACAAGTATGCACCATAGTTCTGTTGCACAGGGATCAGCTTTTCTGAAAAAAATGGGAGTAGAAGGTGGAAGGTTGCGATTTATCTCCAAGTTGTTATAGCAGAGCTGCACTAATGAGAATCTATGTGGCATCAGTCACTGTCAAAATAGCCAGAGTTGGAGATATGCAAGAACAGCAAATTGATTAGGGGTCCAGAGTTTGGATGGATAAGTGGCCTTGTGTTTTGCCTGAGAGGATAATATGGGTGTTTGGGCAGAAACAGTATCCTCTATAGGCTCCTACAGAAGTCCATATAATGAAATTATACCCTTAAGTTACCCCTGGTTTACTGAGGACACACTTTGCTGGATTGATACACACCATAATGAGAAGTCTGACAAAGATAAACTGGATATGTCAGTGTGTTCTTTTGAGATTATTGAGAATAAAAGGATAAAAATGTTCATATATGCAAAGAGCACAGTTCTTCTGGAACCTGTGGAATGTTTGGGTAGCATTAATCAAAGGCTCGTATAGACACTCATGTAAATCAAAAGGGTATGGTGATAACAGTGTTTGGTATTGCCACCTAGATGAACTCTGTGATTTGGTAGTAGGTAAACAACATCAAGAGTAAAAACTATAGAGGGGTTAGTGATGAACGATTCAGGATATACTAATAGCAATTGTCAGATTTGGTATGAATGTTCTTTACTCTGTAATCACTGCATAGGGTCAAGCTAGAACAGAATGGCACATCTTGATGTCAAACTCTGTATTTGTATTTGTATTTGTATTTGGGGAATGATTAGGGACAAGTCAGCTTGATTTCTTGGCCACATGTGGGGCAGGAGAGGTATTGATCGGATATATCTGGTAACATTGATATAAGGGTCAGCTGATAAGTCTCAGGCCTCACACAGATATGGCACCATTAGGCCAGTTAGATGATAGCATCGTATTGTTTAACTCTAGACTTGCTTGTATCCATAGTTACAGGTCAATAGCTTGTCTAGTTTTCCAATGACAGCATTTTAAACAAGACAAATTTAGACTTTTCACAAAAATGGAGGATTTAGAAAAATGAGCAGTGATTAAATACTTCCTTTGAAAGACTTAACACCTAAAGAAATCAAGGAGGAAATGGACAGTACATTGAAAGACTCTGCCCCTTCATATTCAATGATTAAAAGGTGGGTTGCAGAGTTTAAAATGGGACATATAAGCACTAGTGATGAGCTTCACTCTGGATGCTCTGTAGAAGTGACAATTCTAGAGATCATTGAAGAAATTCATTGTTTAGTACTGGAAGACCGCAGATTAAAGTTGATTGAGATAGCAGAGGCTATAAACATATCAAAAGTACGTGCAGGTAATATTGTAAGTAATGTTTTGGGCTTTCACAAGATTTGTGCAAAATGGGTGCTGCTTTTGTTGACATTTGATCAAAAGTTGTAAAGAAAAACTATTTCTGTTAAGAATGTGGAGCTCTACCGTAAAAATCCCAGTGAATTTTTGAGACGGCTTATTACCATGACACATGATAGCTTTGATACATCACTACACTCCACAAAGTACATCACAATCAAAACAGTGGATTGTGCCAGGAGTACCAACTCCAAAAAAGACAAAGTCAATTTTGTCAGCTAACAAGATTATGGCAAGTGTTTTCTGGAATGCACAGGGAATTATTTTTATTGATTACTTGATAAACGGTAAAAGGATCATTGATGACTACTACACAAGCTTATTGCAACATTTGAGTGATGAGATGAAAATAAAAAGACCTCATTTGGCAAAAAGAAAAATCTTGTTTCATCATGACAATGCTCCGGCCCATCATTTAGTCATTGCAATGGGAAAAATGTGTGAATTAAAGCTCAAATTGCTTGAGCATCCACCCTATTTGCAGATCTAGCACCCAGTGTCTACCACCTGTTCCCAAACCTCAAAAAATTTCTTGGAGGACAAAGATTTCACAGCAATAAGGAGGTCATTGATGCGGTAAACAGCTATTTTGAGGACCTTGCTAAATAGCACTACAGAGATGGTTTAATTAAATTAGAACGACAAATGTATTAGCCTTTCTGGAGATTATGTCGAGAAATAAAGCAAACAAAAATTTTTTTAAATACTGTTTTCATTGAGAGGCCCGGGACTTATCAGCCGACCCTTGTATACTATTTTGCAGTAGGCAACTATATAATATAGAGTATAGGCTAATGCCTTAATGCAAAAGTGAACATTTTATTACTAGTCTAGGAGAGTAATATGTGATGCTGCATACAATGTATTTGTTGTAAATCTACCAGAAGGATGAATTAGGTGAGAAGATCAACCTCAATGATGGGTTCAGGATATCCATTACCAAGAGATCCACCTGCAATTTGAGGTCAAGTGTGATCAGGGTCGATTACTGTAGTGGCAGTTTACATTAAAAAGTGCAAGGTCACCCTTTCAACAGTTCAACCCAATAACTTTGCAACAAACCAATTTCATGAAAGATATTTCATCTTAAAGCTAGTTTATAAGTATAAATAATTAGGAATATTTGTGGATCACCATTACTGGAGTTGTTTAACAATGAGTCAAAACTATAAACACTTTAAAATTTTCCACTTACATGTTGATCTTTTTTTAAAACTAGTTTCAAGGAGCGTTCTTCCTATTCTCAGCACAGCAGAACCAAAATTATCTGGCATTTACCAAATGAATTGCCAAGATTGCAGCAAAATATGCATTGGACAAACGAAGAGAAATTTGGGCATTAGAAAAAAAGGAACCATGAGAAACAAACATCAGATTCAAATACATAGGCACGTCCACCATTGCCCATCACTTTGATCAAACACTTAAAACAACCTTGTGAACTAAACACATGGGAAAACATCTCTATTCATAAGCATGAAGGAAATCTCACAATTTTGAGACTTCCACCGTCATAGTCGACATCATCCAGTTAACAAAAACGAGAGATGGCAGTACAACTCTTAGTGGAACTAGACACAACACAGGAGTATCAGTTGAAAAATTAACTTGCAATTGTGCAACATGTTATTTCCTCGCATAACGAATGCGACAAGTGGTGAAAGCTGCCACTTTTCTTTTAAAGTTCCTTGTTGAAAACAATCTAAATCTACTATTTCCTGAAACAATAAAGCTTTTGAGGATTATAGTAACAGTACTATGACCACAACTGAGAGAGAGAGAAGTTTCTCAACTCTTACGCAACACCAGGAAAAACTCAATGCATTTGTCAATTTGTACACAGCTAATCAATGTGTTTCCAGACAATGCAAAGCACTTCAATGTGGTTGTGAATCAATGCATTTCTAGACAATACAAGGACTTCGAGTTTGAGAATGAAATTTATCAACAAATAAAGTAACAAAGAGGATATTTTAGTTGAAAGAACTGCCAATTGTTTTGCCATCCCATGTGATAATTGCAGGAGACACCCACTTAACTCTTTAAGAAATAACCTATTTTCACATAGCGTGTGTGTATATACATACATGGGAGATCAATAAAACTCAAGAAAAGATATAGACCTATAGTGAAAGTACATGTTCTGAGCAAAACATGAAAACAGGCATAAAATCAGTGTCAATATTTCAGGTTTAATATTTCATCAGAAAATTAAAAACATACACAAAGTAAAAATACACTTTATGGTAGAATGCACTGGTTAATAATCTTCTGTATTATATGGTACAGGGCATACAATGGAGGTTGACACCTCAGGCATGGTGACTGACTAACAGAGATCTGTTGCGGCTACTCTCAAGAGGAAGTATAAAGCTAGTTGCTTGAAACACTCTGTTTAAAAATGTGATATTTATTGTGGAACATTTACCACATGCTGGGTGTTTTAGCAATGTTACCAGTGAGGATCACACCCAAAATGAACTCTGTCATGTCATTTGTTATCAGTTTTATTACAAAAGAATTTCCAGAAAGTTGCAAGAATTGAAGCATGGTTTCCCTTCTGTTTTCCATGTCTTGTTCATGTGAAGAAAATGTACTACTCTGAGCAATGGCAGAGCCTTAGCCCCCTTGAGTCGGAGGCCTTGAATGTAACCCAGCATAATCTTGGCTGCAAACAAACTGTTATTTTTGAGCATGCCAACATTTAGCAATCAAGGCATCTGAAGCAGTTGTTTACTGTCTTATTGTAAGTAGCTCTGTCAGAATTTTACATCGGCTGGATAATGCATACGTAAGTGTATTTCTCTGCTGTGTCTCCAAAATGGTGATAGTAGCATATGATTTTGCTAAGTATATAGACAGGGAGAGCAAGACTGGCCCTAATTGTGTCCTCATGAATATGAACACCAGATTTAACTATTTGCTGAAATTTACTGAGTATCAGGCCAAATATTGTTTAAAATAAGTTAAAAGCTTCCATATCATACCTTTGTCATGGTTATAGATATTGTTAAGTATATGTAGAAAATCTACAATATAACATTATGTAATATGTTTACACATTACTATGGATCAAGTTTTGATACACTCTCCAAGATCACCAATGGCAATTAGAGAATGCAATTTTAACCTGATCTAATACATGTAAAACCTATAATTTGGTGAACTGAAGCATACAGCACTCTCTCTCAGACAGGAAAATGAAGTGGACTGTGAGAAGGATAATGAGTCAAGGGCTGAAGACTAAGGGAATAAACTTTTGACATTCCTCTTCCAAGATGCAATTTGGCAACAATTGAGGAATTTAGAATGAAAACTAAACTAGAGATTATTAAGTCAATTAGTATTAATTACTTTTTCCACACAACCTGTGTGTAGGACAGGAGTTGGATAGGTAGAATTAGACTAAAAAATTCAATGCCATAGCCAGGATTTGAACCATAGATCTCTTGGTCTTCAGCTGGTTGCTCTAACCACTGAATTAGCATGGCAATAGCTGAGGAATTTAATGCCATGTTGGTATGTTACCATGCTAACTCAGTGGTTACAATAACTGGCTAAAGACCGAGAGATCCAAGGTTCAAATTCCGACAATGGAATTGAATTTTTCAGTCTGATTCTACCTCTCCAACTATATGATAAAACATATAATAGTGTAAAACCACTTTTTAAAATTGAGGACTTTGATTCTAGGTAGTTAAATGGCAGCTGGAAGCTCTAAAGGTGATGATTTAGAAGATCCTGGTTCGAGTGATGACAGTGATGATGATGACAGTGAGAATGATATTGAGGAGACAATAAAAAGAACAAAAAGGCATTTAAATGAGAGTGTTTCAAAACATGGAATGGGTCAGGAGGGATCAAGCAAATCTGTGTAAGTGTAACAATATTTCTTATAAAATACCACTCCCTTTTATATACTTCTTAGCAATGGTGATTTATGATAATGAAACTACTAGTTACATTTTTTACTTAGTCTAGTATTATGTAATGCATTTGATGTTAAATTAAAAAAAGAAAGAAAAAAATTACCTTTTCAAATTAGAATTCATTTTATGAGCTTTTTAACTTCCTCCAACTTTTAGTTCTGTTCCAAGATAAGCTCATCTAGAATTAGCGCACATATCCACATGCTTATTTTTCATTATGACAATTTTTTTTTCACTTTCAAGAAGCAGAAAAATATATGGTTACATCTTCTGGTCAATAGTAATGCTAACTGTATACTTCTTAGTTTTCAGTTTTTAATGCAGGCACCTGCAGATGCACAGTCATTTCTTCTTTCAAATTTCTGATAACCTTACTTTTTAAGTTATTAATTCAAATATGTGTACTTATCCTTGTATTACTGATCCTTACTTAGAGATAATTACTAGTGTTTAAACTCATTCATATTAGGTAAACCAGTAGGTTTCATACCCTTCTAAAACTTTAAAACCATTTACACCTACTATCACATTTATATTTTTTACACTATTAGGACACTAAGAGAGCATATGAAGAAAGTCTCAACTAGATCAAAACTTTGGATGTAGAACTCAAAAAGCAATGTTGTCCAAATTAATTCAATTTCAATAATTGAAAGGAATTAACACAGCCAAGCAGTTGAATACATTTACAAAATGCTTAAGTTGTACTTTTACACTAAAAATCCAACTTACTTAGCTGCATCTTCACCATTCTGGATTTCATTTTTTCCTCCATCTTCTCCACTATAGATTCTAATTTTGTCTCCATCTTCTCCATTCTGGATTTCATTTCATCCATTGTGGTATCCATTTTACCTTAAATTTTACTAGAAAGCCATCAACTCCATTTTTAGTTTCTCTACGTGTACTAAGTACATAGTGTATGAGAAGGTATTGTAATGCACCCAAAAATTTGATACTGAGATTTCATCGGAAATATAGGTTTTGGGTCCCCCTTTTAGAAAAAGGTCCGGGTGTGTGCATGTCTGGGGACAGCATAGCTCAAAAACAAAAAGACTGCTAAATACCAAACTTGGTATTTAAGTTTGGTATCTTCCAAGATTACGATGCAAAGATTTTCTTGAAAATTCCCCCACCCCCCAACTAACCTTTACATGGAACTTTTTTCGAAAATTTTGATTTTCCTATAAATGGCTCTAATGATTTTAATTAAAATACTGTATATTAAAGATATTTACCAGACAAATAAAATGTATGTCTTGAATATTCTGGGAATAGCCTCTGAAGACTACTTTATTCTGGATGAATTTTACAGAATTTTGCATAACTGGTAAACCTTAAGAGATAGATATAAGCTAACTTCACAGAAAATGTACAGCTTGTTAAAACACACAATTTATGTTATATACATTTTTTTCGTGGTGTTGATCATTTTTGAGATATTCCTTGTTATTAGTTTCAGTTTTAAAATACTTATATTTTTCTCATATGGGAATTTGTCAACTCCTATCCATACAAATAAAGGAACTTCAGTCACATAGCAACCTACTTTTGATTATCACTTTAACCTATTGCACTGCCTTATTTCCCTTCTACTTACAAGGAAGCAAGTGAGAATCTGCTAATTTTATCTCAATTAGCATGAAGTAAATAGAAGCTAATCTTTTTAACAATAATTTGTTGCAGAGATGTAGAGAAAGTCATATGAATGCGGCACATCAGACAATTTTTTTTTTATTCAAGTCTGCTCCTTACACTAGAGTAACAAAATCTCTTTATCACAATTTCTGTTGATTGCAATAAATGTCTTTAGTTCTAATGTTGCACTACAATTTTATCTCTCATTGCTCTGACACTCATACACAGTCAACTGTTCTCTCTAATCTAAGCATATGCTCTGAATTAACTGTCAGAACTGAACTCCTGTGTACCTGCCAGCACTGATTATGTAGTCCGAAATTTCCAAAAGTAGACGTCATTCTTTGAAGTTCTCTCAGGCTTCCAATCAGGTGTAGATACGGTGAGGCACTAACGTTTCGGGAACATACATTGCTCCCTTCTTCAGGGTTACTGAATAAATTGAACTGAAGTGGTCTTATTAATATAGATATATTCGTGGGTTCCGTGCCAGCTAATCAGCATGCTGAGGTGGAATGGGGTATGGACGTGAAAGAAAACATTGCGATTCAGGAGACTCTTCTAAGGGTCTGATTTATGTTGGTGCCTCACCATATCTATACCTGGCTGGAAGCCCAAAAGAACTTTGAGGATTTACGCCGCCAGGAAGGCTTAAGCTCATTATTGTACATTATCTGCAGATGTGATATTGCAGGGCTTTGATATCATGCATCTGCTTGCTCATGTTTTAAATTTATGCACAATTGCGACAATAAGTAGGGCTAAGTAAAGCTGGCTGACCATGCACATGCAACAATTCACAAAGGGGATTTTCCCTTATCCTGAGAACATTTGAGCATCATTTCACCAATTTCATTCATCATCCGATATGACCAATCAAGTTAAAGGAAATTAAGCTTAAAAAAAAAAGAAAAACAAAATATCACAATAATAAGGCAAGGTGCCTGCATGTGGGCATATAATCACATAATTTACTTGAACCAACTGATAGATGTAATTTGTCTATGAAGATTATTTAGGATATTGACATAACTGAGATCGGCTAGGGCTGTCTTTCCAACTGAGGTTTTCCTCTGTCCTCATAACTTACAATTGCTGGAAATAACTTAGGCCTGGAATATTTTCTCCCCAAATTTCTTCTCTGTCATCATTTCATGTATCACCCGACACTGCCTGTGTGTGGGCATTTAAATTTATTCTTCTTCTTATTATTATTATCATTATTATTTTGCGATCTTTTTAAAGAATATGAATTTGACAATTTATTTACATACTTCTTCGATCTACAGCAAATAAAATAACAGTTTTAGCTTGTTTATAAAATTAAAGTACACAACAGCCTCAAAATGTGTCCAAAATAAGTTCCTTTTTAAATGCTACTGAAACTGATCTTACAGCAGTTTTAATTATTCTAGAGAAAGATGTGTATTCCAACCAAAAACTTAATGCTGAAATTTCACATTTTTTTTTGTTAAAAAAAAAAAAGCCTGTTGTAAGTGTACAAAAAGTTAGTAGTATTAAGTTCAGCCATCTTACAAGGATGTGACATGAAGATTTTCATGGTATTCTTCACCCTAAACTACCCTTTGTATGGAGAAAAAATTTAATGATTTATATTAAAATACCTTATATTTAATACAAATAGATGACATGAAAATTTTTGACAAATGGCAAATAAAATGTATAATTTCAATTTTTTGGGAATTGCCTCTTAAGGTCTCTTTATTCTAAGTGATTTTTATGCAACTGATAAATTGTATGAGACAAATTCTAACTATAAAAAAAACGTAGATCTCCTTAAAATTTACATTTTATTTTAAGTACAGTTTCTTTTTATGGAGATAAACATTCCAAGTGCTTCCGTTTATTAGTTTCTGTTGTAAAATGCTTATACTATTTTACAGGGGTAGTAATTCATTTTCCTTCCACCTGGTCAAGCAAAGAGAGGGAATTCTCTCCCATTGTATGTAGAGGGAAATATGTAATAAAAGCGTATCTTCAAATTTTTATCTTGATCAATGTGATGTAAATAGAAGAAAAAGAAGTATGTTGAGAATGGGCAGAGTGTCATCAGAAAGTAACATAGATTTTTTTCTCTTGTTAATTTATTTGACTGATCATATTTTAGATGCCCTAGCAGACCCACCAGTCGTTTAACATGGCTTCCGCCTGGATTTGTTCTTGATCCAACTAGACCTGGTAATCCAGTTTATGGGCCCAGAATGCAACTTTATTGTCGAACTGGTTATCATATTGGTATCTTTCCCGATGGAAGGATCAGAGGTATTGGAGAAGATTTACATAAATATGGTAAGGTATCATTTCGTTTCATTGTTTAGTAACTGTGTGTGCTTAATTGGCATTGGAATAATATTAATGATGTTAAAAGTGATATTGATCCAAAATGTAATGACCAATATGCTAATAAAACAAATATTAGAAATAAGGTTAATCAGAATACACTTTTAAGTTTTAATAGAAACAATTCATAGAGCTTCAAAGTTATTACCTAAAACCATGGGCACATTAGAATTCTAAATGAAGACAAAATACAAGATTGCTAGAACCCAAATGTTCTTGAAATCCATTCAGCTTGTCACTCCTAACCTGCTTGGCACCGGTAATTTTATGACTATTTTCTTAAAGAACATTTTTTCTTTGCATTTCAACAACAGAATTTTGTTTATGAAGCAATAAATTTAAATATTTATTTATATTTTTTATGAATTTTGAGTTTTATCCAGGACAATAACTATTCAAAACCATATTATTTTGCAGCAATGTTGGAAGTAACATCAGTGGCACTGAATGAGGTGCGCATTCAAGGATTAGAAACCAAGCTGTATCTTGCAATGAATAGGGAAGGAAAACTCTATGGAGAGGTAAACTTATGAAATGTAAATCAATAATTCAATAATATGATATTTGAGAAATAATGCTTTCCATCCAAAAATGCAATAATTAAGAATTTAACAGAAATATAAGATTTGAGGACTTTTGAATCCAAAGAAGACAGAGTGAAGTTGTAGGATTAGAGAGCAGCATAAACCAAAAACTGAGAGTCAAGATAATAAATATAAAATTTCATGCTCTAGTGAGAAAATCATTTACGTATGTCTGGTTAGGATTTTCTAGATCCCCAACACAACAACTTTTTGCTTGAAAAGCTTTTCATTAACTACCTATTATTTTTTCTCTGTCTACCTTTAATAAGCAGAGGAAGTTTAGTATTAAAATTCAGCACCACCAAAATGTCACAGGAGTTTGAGACTTAAAAAAAAAAAAAAAAAAAATTAATAATAATAATAATTAGAAAACGGCCTGAAATTGAAATTGAGTTTTATTTATGGATGCTCTTTAACTGCTACAGTTCTCAATATTCCCTTTCTATATTGGGCATGGAAGATTGCTCAATTTTTTTTTTTCAGAGGTGGCTATCAGGTTTGAGGTTCTTTTGCATACAATAAATTTATGACATGGGACCAACTATTTTATTTCCCTTCTGAAGGAAGCTATGTTAAGGATTTTTTATGCCTGAAAAAATCCATTGCCCTCTGCTGGATTTGAACCATGACTTTGGAAACCAGAGGCTAGCATGTTTACCTTAGACCATGTTGGAAGATGAAAAAAGATCTGGGATGTGTGTGAACAGCATTAATCAAAAATGAAATTGCTTAAATACTGAATTTAGTTTTTAACTTCAGCATGTTCATAGAATGTGATGTGAAGATTTTCAAAAAAACTTTCACCTTTTCAAGAAAGTTTCATCTCAAACCACTCTTTAGATGGAAAATTATTCAATATTTGTTATTTAATTTGCTAGAAAACATTTATGACTGTTAAAATCAATAGAATTATTATTTTTATGATATAGTCAATAAATTGTTGAAGGATATAGAAAATGTGTGACATACATGTTTTGTATGTTTCAGGCAAACAGGAATGAAGAATCCACCATATTTGTTGCTTCTCTTCTTGGTTATTACAACACATATTTATCAAGAAAGAATGCCCATATGGGATGGTATGTGGGAATTAAAAAATCTGGGAAAGCTAAACGTGGTCATAAAACAAAATGGGGACAAAAGGCCATTCAGTTCTTACCAAGAAGATTGCAGATATAGTATTATATTTCTGGTTGAACATTTTATATTCTAATCAATGAAGATGGAAGCAGCAGTACATATTGTCTCTGAAGATATGATGTGAAGCATAAGCAGTATTTTCAGTTTAGTTCCTTCATTTTGAAAAATAATTACTTTTCTTGCATTCCTTCAATCTACTCTGCTAAAATATTAGTGTCTGAATGAAAGAAAGAGAGAGTGTATGTGTGTGTGTGTGTGTGTGTGTGGAGAGAGAGAGAGAGAGAGAGAGAGAGAGAGAGAGAGAGAGAGAGAGAGAGAGAATTTATTGATAAGCAACATTTTACCTGGAAAAAAAAAAACTGTCATTACTTTCTCATAAAATACTATATAAACTGGATTATAATGAGTTAGAAATGAAAATATGTATATCTTGAATTTTCTGTAAAATGCCTGTAAAGTGTGCTGTATTCCTTTTGAATGTTAAGTGACTGGAGTACCATAAGATCAATAAAACCTTAACATACAATAATAAACTATTATAAAGTGCAATAATTTATTTGCTTAATATTTCTTTGCATAACAATTTATAAGATATTTGGTGTAGCATATTTAAATTATCCCAAGCTAAAGCAATGCTCAAATGGACACTTGGATCTAACAGGATGGCTGTGTTACGACTATAAACATTGGAAAGGTAGAGTCAGATTTGAACCATGTATCTCCCAGTCTCCATCTATTTTCTCTAACCACTAAGCTAACATGGCAACATACCGACATGACATTAAATCCCCATGTGTTTTCTAGTAAACCATAAGTAGATCTCAAACTATTTTGAGATGGCATACTCCAATGGAAAATTACAATGCTGTAAATACTTTTCATAGTTTAATGGACTATTGAGTAAAGCACTGTCAATTGTTTCTTCCTGCCATGTATAGGGCAGGAGTTAGAAAAGTAGTCCGACTGAAAAATTCAATGCCATAGCCAGGATTTGAAGCATGTCTGTCTGGTTGCTCTAACCATTGAGCTACCATATCACAAGAAGTCATTGGGGTATATCGTCTCAAAGTATTTTGAGTTTTCCTTGTGGTTTACTGGGAAAAACACAAATCGTCAGCATGTTGTCATGGCAGCTCAGTGCTTAGAGCAACAGGATGGAGACCAGTAGATCTGTAATTCAAATCCTGGCTACAGCAGTTAATTTTGCTGCCTGATTCTACCTTGCTACTCCTGTTCTACACACGATTAGTGTGGAAGAAACAAATGCCTAGAAGCATATTGTTGGATGTTCATAGCTTCTTAGAACAAGCAGATCACACCAACCATTCCACAAAAATGTTGGAAATACACTCTACATGTCAAAAATGTCTTGACACCTTGCATTACAACTCAATCTTTTTTGTGGAATTTATTATAAGTTTGTTCTTGATGAAGACAAGGTTTTCTCCATTTCTAATTGAGGGCAGACCCCATTTTCCTTGATTTTATTAGAAAGGTTATATGTAATAATCTGTGAAGTGAAAGAATGTTGAGAAATTTGTTTAAATTCCCATCTTATTTATAATATGTAAAACAAGCTAGCAACAGTGCACCAACACAATATTAATATAACAATACATATTTTGAGACAAATATGACTATAATATTGGTTCCTCAAAATAAATAAATTCAAGTTCCATTGCACGATATCAACATATTGGGCCACCTTATAAGTGGTTGTTTGATCATGGAATTTCTAGTTTGTGACTTTGCCACTACGCTCACATGGCAACAAGGGATCAACTCATTGATCATCTTGACATATAGGATGGAATCATGACTTGCAATGTCAAAAATGGCAAATTTCGTTTAGGAACCTTTTCTTTCAAAGTATGGGGTTTTTATACATGCAAATAAACGTAATAATATGGACTGTTTTACCTGTTCTGAAGTAAGCCATGCTACAAATATTTTCGTCTAAAAAATCCATCACCTTGCACCAGGTTTGAACCAAAAGGGTATTAAAGGCTATCATGGTAAACACTACACCATGGAGGGAACCCTTAAAATAAACATTTGTTAAATTTTCTAAATCATTTTCTAAAAATGATAAAAATTTCAAAAAATAAAAATAGGGCATTTACCAATTAAACTATTAAGATTTTGGCCCTGTTGATATTGGTATGATCAAATGTCATTTGGAAACCAGAATTAAGGCCCATTTTAGAGATATTAAATGCAAAGAGATTGTTAATCAGCCATGACATCATTTTTGGTCATTTAACCATGGAACAAATCCAGAATTTACAAAACCTCTAAATGGATCCAAAGATTTAATAATCTGGCAGAAAATATTTATTTTGAAGAACAGAGATTATATTATGAATTTTGGTATACTGCTAAATGTTACCAAATTTGATTACTTCCAGTAGATGACAATAACCAATCAAACAATCTATCATGTAGTGACAGTTAACTATAACAATGTAAATAAACAACAAGAAAGCAGAAGGTGATGATCTAATTGATGGCATTACGGAACTCCTACAATTGAATTTACTTACAAATGCAATGAAGTTTTGATGCAAAATATTTATTGTTATGTTAATATATTGTCTTATTTGTGTGTAGTATAATAATGCATAAATAATAATAACAATAAACATAGGAGGAATAATTAAAATATATGTATATAAACAATATAAATAATAGGTATGTCTCTATTATACTCATAAACACATTGATGTAATGAGATTTGTGGGTGTGTAACATTAATGTTCCACTCACTTTAATCATGACATACATAAATAACTGGGCACATGGAAACAGTCTACTGCAGAAAAGCATCTGTTCACATTTCCAAACAGTGAAGACAAAGAACTGAATTAAACCTTACTTATCTGAATAAACAGGTATGTTTCCTTTCTGTAATAAACAATTCAGTAACTACTTAAAACCATTATTGTTAAAAAAGGAATCCTGTAAACTATTGGACTAGTTGCCTTTCTGCGGTGTGCAATTATGGATCTGTCCAGTACCAGTCCCGAAAATGAGAAATCTTTATTTAACTGATATATGAACATATGCATTTTGCATTTCTACACATGTGCTAAATCCAAACATGATAAGAAACCTACCATTGACAAAAATGTGTTACACTCATATAACTTTCTCTAGCTGTTCTACAAACTTCTTACAAAAGATTATTCTTCTTTCTACACCATGCTAATCGAGATAAGCATTAGCAAAATATTCTTATTGCTTAATTCCATGTAAGTAGAAGGGAGCTAAAGAAATGCAGTATTCTCAGAAACGGTTACCTCCACAACAAAAATGAAAAAAACATAAATTGTATATTTTGATGAGATCTAAATTTTTGTCCATTTTTCTGTTCCTTATGGTTTCCCAGTTATGTAAAAGCCATTCAGAATGAAGAGAACTTCAGAGGATATTCCCAGAAATATTGAGACAGACATTTTATTTGTTTATAAATATCTTTAACATACAGTATTTTAATCAAAATCATTAGAGCCATTTTTGAGAAAATAAACATTTTCAAACATTTTTCCATGTAAAGGTTAGTTTTGGGATAGACTGATTTACATGTGCAGTATACAAAAAACCAACCCATATGGACCATTACCTTAGTAAACAATCAAACCATCATCCCAAATAGAAAAGAAGCATAATCGAAACACTAGTGGAATGAGCAAAAAAATCTGTGATCTGGAACATTTACTGCAAGAATTAAAATATCTGCACAAGATGCAACTGTATAATGGGTATACTAAAAAGGATATCGATCGAGCAATACATCCCAGAAAGAACAATACTTGACATATCAACATGTAGAAATAAAGTATTTTTGCCATATATATTTAAAAAAAAAAAAAACAAACAAAAAACATAGCTGACCATATTGGCAAGATATTAGAAAAATGACAAGTGAAACCCATATACATGCCGACAACAAAAATAAAAACGTTCCTCAAATCAGCTAAAGACTGACTCGATCCACTTTCAAAAGCTGGAGTTTACAAAATCCTGTGCACATGTGGCCAAGTTTACATCAGCACTACAAAGCGTAGCATCAACACACGTATCACAGAACATAATCAGCCGTGGCACAACATGTCTTATCCTACCACCAAATGCAATACGATAAAATGGAAGTTATAGCTACAACTAAAAATTATTACCCTTGTTTATACAAAGAGGGCATAGAAATTTATGAAATTCAAACAACTTTAACAAAGACGAAGGACTCAAATTAAACCACACCTGGTTCCCTATACTTTCCCAATTCCAAAACCACCAGGCTAAATACAAACAAAACTAGAACCTACCCCCTTGACCCCACCCACCGGGCTTGAGTATATATACCAGCACCAACTGACACTGTTAAAATTCTTTCCGAGTTACCCACATTGCCTCTGAAGAAGCCCCTCACAGACAGGGACAAAGTGTTAGGAAGAAATATTTTAAACAAAAATATTTTAACCTACAGACCATAGCAAAATAGCCCAGAAATTTTAAATAGTAAAACTATGGATACCGGCTGTAAAAGCTTACGCAAATATTTAGTATACACTTTTGAGTTTTGTGTTCACTCACTGCCACTTGCAATGCCGTCTACCCCCGCTGACAAAAATCTTGTGATGTGCATGCACGCCTGTTATCACACAGACATGCAGCAAAAGGTAAAATGACGTAATCAATAATAGCTGCGCCCACAACATTCTGAGCAGTTTTTTCATTACTAGTTCACTGTACATCCTACAATTTGATGCACATTTTCTCTAGATATTTACCTGTTTTTCATGGGCTACAGATGATTGCAAAACAGATTTTACACATTTTGCTTTGGAACTATCATAATTCTATGATTTAAGTTTTATCAGTTTTATCAACTGCAACTCTCTTCCATAAGAGAAAATTATGCAACATGCATTAGGTTTCTTAATGAGATAATCTGTTGTCTTAATAACTACTAATTATAATGAGAACACAAAATCTTGGTGTAACCTCAAATGAGCACCAATTTATTGCCTTTCTTTCCTTTATCAAATACAAGTGGAAGAAAAATCCACAGGACTGTAAAGTAACATAATTGTAGACTTCACAAATTTCATATAAATATCTTAAGATTTTAGATTTTAAAATGAGAGAAAACAAAAATCACATACATGGAAGGATGATAAAAAAATCAAGGGGATCCAGCCCAATCCATTCCTAGTGCCATCACATAAATAAATACTGATTATTACTGTTATTATACCACTAATTTGCACTTATACTGATAGGAAGCAACTTTTTCTCCTTGAAAGGGACAAAAATCCTTTCATGAAAACATTTTATTTGCTTATAAGTAAAAAAAGACAATTAGTACAAAAGCTAAATGAGCCTGTCATTTTAGCTTTTATTTTGTCACATGTTTGTAGTAACGAGTACTGTATGCAAGAAACAGGAAAGTGGTATCCTTGAGCAATGCTTACGAATAAAAAATACACATCCTCAGTTCCAATGGCACCTTCCATCTGTTAAGAATCAATCCCCCATATAACAAAAACAAAATTCTTTGGTCAGAGTCTTTTGAGGCAATGGAAAGGGGAGATAAGAATGTCATGTGGCTGCACAATGACAAGCTAACACACTTAATGACCTGAACATGAGCATTGGACCACCTTAGTGTTTTCTATACCAATGGAATTTTTAGTTTGCATGATTACCACTATTTACACATGTGATGAGGGATCTACTCATTGCCCATATTTGGTGCCATAGAGTAAAATCATGACTTGCAGACATGAAAATTACAGAATTTAGCTCAGCTATGGAATTCTTTAATGTGCAAATAAACATTACATGAGACAAATGGCTTTACTTCCCTTCTGAAGCAAGTCATGCTAAGGATTTTTAAACAATTGATCTCTCTCTACTAGATTTGAAACTGTAACTTTGGGTATTAGAGCCTAGCATGGTAGTTCTACACCATGGAGGGTGACTCAAAAGACTATGACAAAGGAATATTTCAAAACTCTTTGCTCCAAAAATGGTAAATAAAATTAGTTTTCATTTCACTGGAAATAAGGCACAAAATAGCAATTAGTCACATAACATAAAACACAGAATCTATCACACAAAATTTCAAAATACTTTGTAGTAAAATAAACTTTTACAATTCAGTTGTGCTCAAGAAGTAGAACCAGAAAAGAGCTAAATGTACATTCTTGCATAACTTAATTAGTATATATGTTTTGCCAAGTTTAAACAACTTATTCAGCATTTTACTTATTTTTTTTTCTTTCTTTCTTAATTCACCCACATCTGTGTGAAGGGCAGCAGCTGTCATTTTACAGTTCTTGAACAAAACAAATTATTTCTGAATAGTAATATTTCTATGTCTATTGTAACCCTATACATTGTGCACTCTAAAAAACACCTGCCAGAATTTAGGTTTTGATAACTGCATTTGAAAGTTTTGATTCATGATATTAACAGATTATTTCAAATTGCTACACATATCTTTCATGCAGATATCTTCCAGAGGCTGGTTCAAAATATGGAATTTTTCATTTTTGGTGGAAATGAACTGGAAAATGGATGTAATTAGAATAGCCTATTTTTAATGTGGCAGTGTTGTTCTAAGGGTGCAGTTATATGCACAATTTCTGCCAGTTTCTATTCTTTCCCATTCAATTGTTTACTTCTATGAGTGATGTGTGCTAAAATGCTGTCTGCTTTCTGCAAACATTCAAACAGTCTCTTATGTCATTCAAAATGTATCCTACAAACATATTCGGTGTTAAATTAATTTTAAACTTTCAAGGACAAGTGTTAAGAATGAAGATGTAATCGGGAGAGTCAATTTCACAGAGATTTATATTAAACTAAAGATACTAACAGTACTACCATTGCTAAAATTATGGATTACATTGTGGGGCTTTCAAATGAGTCACCACATTTGCTAATGCTCTGCAATACCACTAAATACCAATATTAGAAACTCTGATGATTTAATGTGGGAACTGACTGGAGATATAGTAGTCTGGAGTACACAGATCAGCTGATTTAACTCAATGGAAATGATGCTGTTGCACATGTCATCATGTTTATTAACAGCAGAATAAATACACCAATTTATGCATCTTCTTTTCAATGCACGATTGGTGACAAACAAGGATACAAGTTTTAATATTTCAGGTTAGAATTGCATCAACCTTTGTAGATCATACAATAAAATTCTTCATATTATCCTTCGTTTAGATTCACATTAATGGGAAGAGAATGAACTGCAAGAATTTTAATACACACTTTGAAGCTCAATTTTTAATTATTCATGTCTTACAGTGCTGCCAAATAAAATCCAATTTTAGAATGATTGTTTTGTACTGAAAATACAAGTATTATGAGCTAATAAGGCATATTTCAGAGAAAAGCTGATTTTGATCAGCTGATATTTGCTACTTTTAGTTGTAGTGGTAATAATAATAATAAAAATAATAATACATAGTTTTATTATAATCATAAAAACAATGGCTATTTAACCAAATATTTCCTTTAGCTACCAGCTCATGCATATCACACTTATAACCTTTTAACTTTCTGAATTTAAATATTTTGCATTAATGAAAACCATGGTGGGTTCTTTGCTTAAATCCCACTGTCACTGAGCCCTGTTCAAAGACCGGTGACATTCTAAACTTTCTCCTAAGCTGCAGCAAAAGCAACAACACTTCTAGATAGGGAGTACTAACCCAGAAGACAGGGCATCTGGAGACATGCAAGTCCATGTTTAAAAATGTAAAGAAATTGTTTACAAAAATGATAAGGAAATTAAAGAGCTTCTGAGCTGATGGCTTATCTGACTTGACAAGATGTGACTTGGCCATACCATTCTGGAAAACATGAAATACTGAAAATTTCTAAGTCCTCTTCGGGATTCAAAGTGACATGAAGTTTGGTAGCAGGTGGCCAAAAGGCATTGTAATACAGAAATCTGGAGTTTTTATGTGATTTTCAAAACTGACCTCGGCATTACATTAGTATTATGCTGAGAAATCTGGAGTTGAGCTAAACAGAAAGAATCTATTTCACCACAAGACAATGGTAAATTTTAGGAAATACGATATTTGTGGAGTCGGCAGTGAAAGCCACAAACATGGCTGTGACTGGAAATCTAACATACTGTATGCTAATGCAAACATACAGCATTGCCACAAGAAAAATATAAGCATTAAAAACTATAATTATACATTTTATTGTCACATTATGTTACACTTAACTAATTCTAGTTAGAAAAGTTTCGATAAAACAGTGTTATTTACTTTTGACAAGTAAGGTTTGGATTTCAAAAATCCAAGGTAATGAAGTGTTTAGCACAGATCCTGTAAGGATACTCAACTTAACTAAACCATGACTCAATTCAAGTTGGCTTTTTGATACTTGTTTACCCTTCGAGCACAGCTGCAAAGTGAATGAAAAGTAGGCTTTAATCAACGCATATAGGCTACAACTATTGTATATTACACATGTACAATTGTACCAAGAATTATTATGATTATATATTTGGTGTATTTTCTTGACATGCCTTTATATCTATAAGCACTGATCTTATACATAAAAATATACTTTTATCTGTATCTTGAGGAACTCAAAAGAAAGATTGGCATTACTTTGCCAGATGATAGTTCTGACCATAATATATTGCACACACTTTCCTGCCCTTAATGGTTTTTCACTGTCTAAAATTACAAAAAGTAAACCTGAACACCTATTTCAACATTCTCTACTCAGCTGATACAAATACTACAGACTGCTATGCTAGGAGCATCTCCAATTTATTTGGTCAAGTTTTTGGTATTGGTACTGAATGGTATTTGTGCTCTAATGCATTATGTCACTAGGTTGTGATCTTCATCTGACAAGGGAGAGCTGGAAGAAATGTTATCAATGTCTTGGTTCAAATGTTTCTTTTATTATAAAAATTATTTTCTGATTTGATGTTGCTAACAATCAGGAAACTTAAGCAATAACTGAGAAAATGAATAAATAAAATGTTTTATACAACAGAAAGAAAAAAAAAAAACCTTAAGATAATGGCATGTAGTTATTTTACTGTATGAGTGATGAGAATACTCCCACAATACCATGTTTATGTACTAACTGTAGAAAGTTACTTAAGCTCTTTTTCGTTGTCTAGTGTCTAACCAGGGACATGTGTGAAATAGAAGGCAACCTCAACTCCTTTCAGCTGCTTACATGTTATACACACATGCTTGTCAACTAGCTAAATGACATGGCATTCAAATGTATTGGAGGGACAAACTGGAAAGAACATCCAGTATAATTTGTCAACTTTAATTCTCAAGCCATAGCTTTTTTTGTGCATACCATATTGCAGTTTTTTATGTGGTCATAGGTCATACAACATACCTACAAAGGTGATTCAAATATAAATGGTAATTATATATTTATTGATGAAACATATACAGAAGTGAGACCTTCTTTATTTCCTTATATTGATTGCCTCCATGTTCTACACACTTTTGCCCAACGATTAGGAAGCTTGAATATTCCTTGTTCAAAAAAAGTTTTAGGGCACACTGTCAACCAATTGCACACATGCTACTGAACACCTTCATTGGTTTTGAATTATTGCCCTCCAAGCGATTCAAACAAAAAACGGTCCAGGGGGCACAAATCTGGACTATAGGGTGGGTGTTCAAGGGTTTCCCAGTGTATGTCCTTCAGTGTGTCCCTTGTCAAATTCGTGGTGTGAGGCTTAGCATTGACTTGGAGACATCTCTAATGGGAATATGGCAACTTTTGTTTCTGTAGGCGACTTTTGCTGACCTTAACAATTAACAATAGTAAGCTGCATTCTCATACATTGATCATGAAAATCAATGAGTAAAACTCTTCTGTAGCCAAAAAACATTGTCACTTGAATTTTCCCATCTGTGGGTTGGGTTTTGGTCTTCAATGGGCAGATTTCATTCTTTCTTCACCACTCCTTGCTTACCATTTTGTATTCCAGAGTGAAATGCTGTCTTACCACATGTGACAATGCACTTAAAAAGTCCTCCCCTTCTTGCCAGAATCAATTCAGAATTCTCTCAAGAATCTCCAACCTGATCTGTATTTGCTACTCAGTTAACAAGTTTGGAACCCATCAAGCATTAATCACCTTCAATTAGCTCTCAAATGGCACAGATGTCATCCGTGAGACTTGACTTTGGGCGTCAAAAATGATCTTCATATTGTACAATTCCTTGGCCACCCTTAAATTATCTGGCCCAGGTAACACCTGATTCTGGGACAGTGTGCTTTCAAACAAAATAAAATCTCTCCTTTGTCTATTGTGCAATGCAATAGATGAAGGAACCTCTTGTTCACTCATGGCTCCATTGATGCTGAAATCTATCAAAGCAGCCAGCCAAGCTGTTACCCCTCGAACACACAGACTTTCACACCCATAACTCCACCATCCTACTCGGATCTGCCTGTGCAGTACTCTGATTCAATTACCCTTTATATTTGAATTTAAGACTCCTAACAGATTCCAATGTTTGGCATCATAAACAATATTCAGTATTTTTCTCTTTTAACACAATATTTTTGGGGGGAAAGGAGGATTTATTCTGAATATCATAATAAACAGGGAATGGGGAAGCATTCTTAAAGTGTGATATATAAAGGAGGTATGTTATATAAACAAAATGTTAAATGCACTGTTTACACAAGATGGCGATGGTTGGGATAGTGACATGTTCTGGTAAACAATTTTTTGAAGTTAATAATGAGAAAAAAAGTGAAAATGTCGAAACAGAAGTGCTCATCGTGACTGAGATGGATCAGGTAAGCAGTGGAAATAAAGACGGCGAAAAGGAATACGTTGAAAATGTCGTTCACAATTCAGTAGGCCATCAAGCAGTGGATACGACGTGGGAGATGGAAATGATAGTGTCGCTTCACATGATGATCAATTTGCTCACGAGGGACGTTCTTAATGCGCAAACAGAAATTAGTCAGTTAAAAATGGAAAATATTGATCTGAAAAATAAGCTTAATAAAGTGAACACTACTTCCTCATACTCCACTGTGACAAAAGGGCCGCAGAGACGTGAAATTCAGGAATGTTGAGTAGATTTTCCAAGCAAAAATAGGTTAGAGGTTCTTACAGAAAACGAAATGGTAAATGAAGAAAATGAGGCAATAAATGAAAACAAGTTCAAAATGCTACACAATGTATTCCTAGCATCAGTGTAGATAAAAAGCATGTGTTAGTTGGGGGTGACTCCATTTTGAAATTCTCAGATGAAGCTTGCAAAGGAAGAGGCTATGAAACATGTTGCCTTCCAGGAATAAAACTGAACGAAGTGCAGAAGAAAATGGAAGATATGAATCTAAAAGATCATCCGGATGTGGTACTGATGCATACGGGCACCAATAACATCAGACGTGGCGTGAGTGACGGAGAAATTCTTGATGAAGCAACCAGCTTGGTGAACTTCATTAAATCTCAAGCAAGGGTGACTAAAATAATAATAATAAGTGGCGTACTTCGTAGGCGGGATATTAATGGCAACAGAATAATGAGAATAAACAGAGATCTTGAGTGGCTCTGTTCCTCGAAAGATTGCCTGCTTGTAGATGGTAATTTATGGCTGTATGACAGCAACTTTGGTAGAGATGGCATACATCTCAACTGTAGAGGATCAGCCAAATTTGGACAGTTGTTAGTTAATGTCATCTCATCAGCACTAAAGGAAAACTGATAGGTAATGTGGTGGATGTTCAAGCAACTAAAAAACATTGTATGCCTAATTCCTTGTCAATCTTCCATCAAAATGCACAGAGCATTAGAAATAAGCACACCAACTTAGAAGTTTTGTTAAATGATAAGTTACTGGGTATTGATATAATAACACTTACTGAACATTGGTTAAAAGAAAAGGAAATTGAATTATTAAATTTTGAGGGCTATATAAGGGAAAGTTATTACTGCAGAAAAACTAAAAACAATGGAGGTTCTTGTATTTTTGTGAAAAAAAATATCTTGGCTAAAAGGCTTTCAACTTTTGATAATTTAATGTGTGACGAACACTCTGAAGGAAGCATAGTTGAATTGTGTAATTCTAAAGTTATAGTAGTTTGTGTATATAGAAATCCCAGTAGAGACCTAAACGAGTTTATTAGAAAGTTAGATATTATTTTAAATCACTTTTGTAGAGGGAAAAGAAATGTAATTATTGTAGGGGACCTAAATACAAATTTTTTGGCAGAAAGTCGAGGTAAAAGTCAGATCACAGTTACTCCACACATACGGCTTAGAAGCAGTAATTAATTTACCTACCAGAGTAGCTCAAGGGTCTGTGAGTGCTATAGATCAGCGTATCCTGAATACTAATAATTTCAAATTTGAAATTGACAACTCTGAGACAGGCATCTCAGATCACTATGGCCAAAAAATTAAAATACTGTCCAATAATATACCAGAGAAATGTAGTCAGACGTCATTTAAACATTTTAAAAAGTGTAGAATTTACAGTGAGGAAAATATTGGTCATTTTAATTATTTACTTTCTAAAGAAAACTGGGGGGATGTATATTATTGCCAAAGTGATGTGGATGCCTGTTACAAAGAGTTTAATAAGATTCTTACTTTCAATTTGAATATAGCCATGCCTGTTAAAGTCTTGAAAGATAAAAATTGCAATAAAGCAAAATGGATAACTAAGGGTATTCGGGTATCAAGCGAAAGGCTCCGTCTCTTAAGCAGACTAATTAAACAAAATCGTGTCTCTGATGATACTAAACAGTATTATACAAATTATAAAAAAAATAGACAACAGAGTAGTCAAGATGGCCAAAAAACATTATAATGGTAACCTGACAAATAGTTCTATAAATAAATCAAAAACCATATAGAACATCATAAAAAAGGAAATTGTAGAAAATAAAAGAAACGATATGGACATTAGATAGGCTGGTATCTAACCCTAAAATGGTAGCTCATGAATTCAATAAATTTTTTTCAACCATTGCCAGTAATATCAAAAAGAAGATAAATATAGATAGCAATCCCCATAAAATTAATCAAAATAATAAAATTCAGGAATCTTTATATTTTATACCAACAACAGAAGTAGAAGTACTTGTTGTTATTAAAAGCATGAAATCTAAAAGGTCTATTGGTCTTGAATTTTCCAATATGCTTCTTAAAAATTGTGCCGTGCATCTGGTTAAACCACTTTGTCATATTATAAATTTGTCACTTTGTAATGGTATGTTCCCTGAGAGTTTAAAGATCTCAAAAATTAAGCCTTTATTTAAAAAGGGTTCCAAAGTAGAGTGTGAACATTATAGGCCAATATCTATTTTATCAGTTTTTTCTAAAGTAATTGAAAAGGTGGTGTACAATAAAGTGTTATCATTTCTTAATAAACATATTATTTCAAAAATTCAGTTTGGATTCCAGCAAGAAAAATCAACAAACCCGGTATTACAAAACATTATTGAAGAAGTGTTTAAAAATCTAGACACTGGGAAACAGTGTATGGGAATATTTCTTGACGAATCAAAGGCTTTTGACTTGGTTGATTATGATATATTATTACACAAACTCTATAATTATGGTATAAGGGGGACACCATTGAAATCGTATCTGAGAAACAGAAAGCAACTAACTGAAATTCAGTATATAGAAAATTGTTCTAAAGAGATTAAAGCTGCTCGCTCAAATGTAGAAAGTATTAAATATGGAGTTCCTCAGGGTTCAATATTGGGTCCCTGTATTTTAATGATTTGGCTGAAAACGACTGCACTAATTCTAAATTTACTCTTTTTGCTGATGATACAAGTATTCTCATTTCTGGTGGTAATAAACAAGAACTTAAAACTAACAGCGAGGGGATGACTATGTAATTAATTGGTTTAATGAAAACAGATTTATTATGAATAAAACAAAAGCGTTGCTGTAGGCTTTCATCATAAAATTAACAAAACTATAAGTTCTCCTGATGTTTATGTGGAGAATGAATTAGTAGCCTTTTCTAATAAAATTAAATTTCTTGGAGTCTGGGTTGATAATAATCTTGATTGGGGAATTCACATTGATTTATTATCTAAAAAGTTAAGTCAAATCTGTTTCGCATTATACACTCTGAGATCATCAGTTAATCTTAACGTGATCAAAATAGCCTACTTCGCTTACTTTCACTCTCATCTATTGTATGGTATAATGTTCTGGGGAAAATCAAACTGTAATAGAATTTTTATAATACAAAAAAGGGCAATACGATTAATGCTTAACCTTTCCAGCAGTACAAGCTGTAGATCTTATTTTAAATACTTAAATATTTTAACACTTCCATCTGTTTACCTTTATGACATGCTGGTGTTTACACATGATTAATTAAATAGTTTTGCTGCAAATGATGAAAATCATAATACTAGGGGTAAATCAAAGCTACACATAACAGGGCATAAAAGAACCCTATATGAAAAAAGTCCACACTATATTAGCATTAAATTGTATAACAAACTTCCATCCTTTAAGAACTTATCAAGCATGGCTGTTTTAGGAAGGAATTAAAGAGATTTTTAATAAGGGGATGTTATTACCCTGTAAATGAATACCTGGAAATTGTCTAGTTATTTAATTTTGTTATACATTTGTGTTATATTTTGAACTCCTAAAAACCATGCTTTGATTTTGTAATTTATTGTAAATAGAAATATCTTATACTTTTAGTTTCTCATATATTTACTTTCATTATTAGTCTATAACTTATATGTATCTGTAATATTGTAACTGATGAAGCCATTATTTCTGTAATAAGAAATACTATGGTGAATAAATTTGATTTGATATGATTTTGCAACAATATATGGATATTGTATTTATATTACAACTGAAGGGATGGGAACATTGAAGTTCTTTATATCAACAGACACCAAAATAAAGCACATTAATCTTTGAGGAAAGCTACCTGATTTTAAACAAATATCACAACAAATTGCTTTTTTTTCTCTTCTGTTTATGAGCAAAGAAATGTATACAATATTATAGAGAAAGATTTCCTGTCAAAATTATTTTGGATTCAGTGGAAGAATTTACAGCACGAACTAATCAATACAAAAATAAAAGCTGTAATACAAGACATTTAAATAGGATAAAATTTACTTGTCATGTGCTTGAAGTGATAAGATTCGTAAAGTATGTCCCGAGAGAGAGAGAAATAAATGGATTTGGAAAAAATGCATGTATAAAAAGAAATATAGTACTTATGATTAATTAAGAAGTGAGTGTTGTATGGTATACTATGAGGTGTGTCTGGAAAGTGAGTACCATTTCATTCTACTACCAGTGCAATGCTAGTGTCGCAGTTCCATGCATGTGCACTCCTCTCTCTGGTTCATTGTCTGCCCACTGATGCCTTACAGCCGTATCATGTTGTATTTATAGTTGTTAGTGATCATTTAAAATGCTAATTTCTGATCCCATAATACAGTTTTGAATGCAAGGAATGTTAAGCTAGCTGAAATTCATCATCAATTCATTATGGTGAATATGTAATGACAGATGGAATGGTGAGAAAGTGGGTTAGACAATTCAATAATGATGACACAATGTTCATGAAGAACCATGGAGTGGGTGACCTTCTGCTGTTACTGATGGCTTGGTTGAACAAGTGAATGAGGAATTTGTGAAATCAGACAGTTCACAATAGAAATACTTTGTGATGTGTTTCCACAAAACACAGTGTTCAGCAGTAACTATCTTCACTGACAGCAGCTTTCATTGAAGAGGACACACAAAAGTTGAATCCCTGCTATATCAAATGCCTGAACAGCGGTGACAACCATGCCAAAAATAGGTAAAGGAATGCTCTTATATATCCAAATAAATGTTGCGAAAGCAAATATTTTATAGCTTTTTTCCAAACTGGTACTTACTTTTCAGACATGCCTTGTACAAGCTATTGGGGAGAACTACATCAGATTAAACAATGACTGATGCTATACCTTGGCTTGGTGATGAAAGGTAAACAACAAATTGGAAATATGTAAAAAATGCTAATATTAAGCAAATCATTAAGGCTTATACAGGAAATCATTTTTGAATGTTTTACTTGACCTAAAGAACGTTAATACTGTGTTTCATGATTGCTCCAAAATTCCTAGTTTTCTTGCATAGGTATCTCCCCATTTTAAAGAAAAACTGCTCAGAGAAGTATTGCAAATACTGCATGGCTTGTAATTGAAATAAAACTGTACTGGCTGCCTTGAACCAATCATTTTCATAAAACTACAAGATCTCTCCAACTATAAAAACACTTAGCTCTTACAAAAAAAAAAAAAAAAAAAAAAAAAAAAAATATATATAAAAGAAGCTAAAAGTGAGTATAAATATTATGACAGCTGTCATTTACGATTTCCTATGGGTAATGGCAAAAATGTTATTAAGTGCACCTTCTCTTTGATTCAATCTTTTCTGTTAAATACAGTGATTTAAGAACAAGAACTTTTTTTTTTTAACCCTATTTTAAAAACCTGTGCATATACTGGTTCTACAATTCATTCTCCTTTAAAAATATCTACACATATACTTTCTATCATTCTTTCTCCTTTTGCTCTAATTTTTAAAATAATTTGTAATACAAAGCTGAAGCACATTTCAAGTGATTTTATTTTAGTTGCTTTATACTGTCATCTGATACTTGTTGGTACTTGCATTTTTCTTTGATTAGTGCCTTTAAATTTGTCACATAAATAATAAAATTTGCACTGTAAATTAATCTTTAACACAATCTCTGTATGCAGGGTCTGGGATATAACCCAAACAAGGCAAACTTTTTTAATGTATTCCATTTTCCCCAGAAACTGGCAGCAGTATTCTCTATCCATTGTTACTTCACCAGTAATGTAAACAAAAGCAACAGGTTGCAATGGGTCTGATTGATTGCTGAACATTTTAGCGCATTTCTTCATAAAAAATAGTTCCTCTTATATTACTGAGAAAAGAACACAATTATCATCATAAGCTGTGCAATTTTGTCTAAATAACACAAGGCTATGAATATATTTATTGAATATGAATTATTAATCCTTTACGTAACAATGTGCATGCATTGTCCAGTTCATAGTAATAGCTGCTTGTCAGATGTGGCGAGCGTAAAGTATTTTAATAATGGGGAAGTTTGTAATATTAGTGTAGTGAAGCATAAGCAAATGGTGTGAAAAATATCTTACTCTTGAATTAGACAATATTCTCAGTTTAACAGCCGAATTTACAGGTCTTTTCAAAAGCAGCCTAAAGTATGCAAACTTTTTAAATTGTTGAGGTGCCACAATTTGGGCAAGTAGCTTTTGAAATGAGCTGAAAAACAGAATGAATCTGCATCATACTTTGCTCATGCAGAGAAGTGGGATTTGGAGGGAATTGTGAACATTGTTGTTGACCAATTATCAATTCTGGTGATTTCTAAGATCAAGCCAGTTCAAGTGCTACTACAAAAAATTACTTGCATCTTCAGATTAACTCTTATGGACAAGTAATTGCATAATGAGAGTATATAAAAGAAATGTGCAGTGTTCAGTTGTCCATTATAACTCATTGTAGCATTCATATATTACGAGAATAAGATTTGTAATAAAAGATTGGAGTGATGAATGTATGCCTACATCAGCAATCTTCCAAAATCGCATTTTTGTTTTTTTAATTTTATGGAAAAATTTCACAATGTGTAGTGAATCACAACTTACCTATTTGCTTTATTACATATTTCATAGCTTTAATTATATTTCTTGGAGGCATTATTGTTTGTGAACAGTGACAGTAGATAGGTATTTCTTTTTCTATTAAATTAGTGAAACATAGATATGCAGTTTTACGACTGAACACAGTTTAGCACTATGTGGCAGTGAGTGCATGTGGTTTGTTGAAGAGCACACTGTAATTTGTTGACATCGCTAGTGAGTAAGGATGGATAGATAGCTGTTTCATCATCTATTTCTTCCTTAATAAGCACCTTGTCTTGCAAGGCAACATAGTATCCAGCTTGAAAATGGATGCTTCCTGACATATTTATGACATTTACAAAATGAGATAATATTCAACTTTAACACTATCAGCACTTTCCAATTCTCACCAGACTGCTGGTCATCAATGACATCATGATGCAGCAGAATAGAAATGAAACTGCAGAAATCTGATTGATGTTAATATTGTATCTGAAAATGCAATCATATTGGCTGCAGTAAAAATTAACGTAATATATACAGTGTGTTTCAAAATGAAAGAGCAGATTTCAATTTTGTATTATGGAAAAACTATTAGAGGTACAAATGCATTGCACATGTCACTGGATATAGGAAGGCTCTTGTTGCTTGAGATAATATTCTATTTCATTTCATAAATATACTAACTGGTCCCCGTTTATTGAGTTGACAGCTGCAACAATACAATTTCTAGACTGCCTCCATGGTCGAGTGGTCAAAGAGCTGACTTCTCACCTGGAGGTCCTGGGTGCGATTACCACCTGGGGGCGGGGAATTTTTCTTTAGCCAGAATTATTCCCTATCCCCCACAGAGTCTGGAAGTATGTGTGTGTGTGTGTTTGAGGAAAATAACATGATTTAAACCAAATGTAAAAGAATCTACAGACGAGTTGTTTCAAGTGCAAAGCCCCCGATATGACCTTAGATGTTAAAGGAAATATAAAAAAAATTCAATTTCTCAGATCTTGAAGAGTAATTGCCATAGGTGGGACAAACACTTTATCTTTGCAGGGAGTAAAGTGTGGTTATCTTGGAGGCCAAAAACAATGAACAAGATCTTGTTGATTACCTCTTCCAATTCAATGGTGTGGAATGGCATTGTTCAGGTAACTCTGTACTTCAATGTGAAAGTGAGGCAGGGCACCATCTAGCATGAAAATAAAATTGTTTGAAGATTTATGAACCGTGTGAACACTTCTTGGATATACTCAACTTTGTCATCAAACATGCATGCGTGACTGATGCTTTCTGTTTGCAAATGCAACCAACTTCCATACATTTTTTATGCCAGTCATAAATCTACTTGTGACGATGCGGAATTGATGGCGGAAAGTACGTTGCACTTGAACAATGGATTGAAATCATGCAGATATCAATATACAAAGTGCTTTTTCCTATGATGAAGTTGTCATGTTGCTATAGACAAACAGCAGCGACCAAACTTTGAACCTTCCTCTATCCAGTGACATGCACAATGTGTTTCTACCTTTGATAATTCTCCCACAATAAAAAATTGAAATTTGCTCTTTTATTTTGAAACACACTGTATTTCAAGTCATTAAACCTTTAACATAATGTATGATGATGACGAACAACTGCAAAGTTCCCTTCTTTGTTATTATGCCTAATCTAAAACTTTCAGAAAATGTTCTCCAGATAAAACTTCAAATAAATATTAACAGAACAGGAGCAAGTGTAATAAGAATACAGATAATACCAACTCTGAAGCCAAGCGAAATAGAATGCAAATTATCTGGTAATTCCCAAATTTTTATCTGAGCCAATTAAATTCATGAATGGATTAGCAGGCATCTCAACAAGCAGATGTGATTGATGTGCTTTTGATCTGCTGCAATCATGAACAGAAACAGTGCCAATGATGCCTTAGTGCTGAGACTTGGAATTTGCTGTATATTTCAAGTTCTTCCAAACTTGCTTACCAATATTACATAATTTTCTTAAACATGTAACAAAAGTGGATAATCAGCAATTATCATGCTATATTGACACAATCCAACCAAAATGTTTTGTGTAACAGCTTCAACAGTTCAAAGCATGTACTATACTAAACATACCACCGCAGCCTGTTTCATAATAATTATTCTCCTTATAAGTTTTAAACTTTATTTGCTCTTTGTACAAATATGTTTCACAGTGTAATTTGGTAAAAATAATGAATACCCTTTCTATTATGCTTATATCTTGTACTTTCATGTTATATTTTTATTTATTAATACTGACCATTTTCACAACATCATCTGCCCATTTAAACAATCCCATGTCATTTTAACAGAGCACAGCTTTAAACTGCAGATCTATTTTTCTCAGTAACACATGTTTTTAATTTCTGTGCTTGAAATTTTTGAGAGCTTTAGATTTTAAAGATTTAAAAATGTTTCCACAGGAATTGTGAACCCTTCTCAAAATCAGTCACAAACTCGTATTGATCATCTGCTTTAACTAACAACTATTTTCCAGCTAATTATGATCTTTCAGCTCAAAATAAAATGTGCAAGAGGACAACTGTTGTTCAAATTAGAGTGCATCATTTGTATGAAGAAAAATGCTGTTTGTTTCCAAAATTGTGCTAATCTGTGGAGCAGCTATATGAATTTCAGGTAATTTGATGAAATGCAGGTATTTTGGAGAATGATAGAAAAAAAAGCAACCATTATTGGCTGTTTGGTTAAATCAATCTAATTCATTTACTTTAATTGTGCCATTATGGCATTTAGTATATGTTAGCTCTCCGATTCTTTAAAAATCTGTTGGGCAAAGAGAATGAAATACTACTATGAACCTAACATATTGCTATACATGGCATAGTGCATTTTACGTGATATGGGATAACTTGTCTATCTCATATTCTATATGAGTAGATTTTCAACATTCCTTGGAGTTTTCTCTGCTACTAGGTACACAAATGCAGGTAACTATATATCAGAAGATGCTGGGTTTGATCTACATTAACTTTCAAATGTGTAGGTGGAGCAATATTGTGGGTTTATAGTTTTATTCAGTTTTCAAGCATAAAATATTTATCAAACTCTCTATGTATAAAATTTTGATTCCATACATGCAGTGATTAGCGAGATTTTATGCATACTGAAAGGCTGAGAGACTAGTACACACTCTGTAATCCAAATGTACTTAAAAGTGTTCAAACATTTCCAGACCCACCTTATACTTATCGATGGAAAGGTAGGATCATCATTAAACCAAGGGATCACTGTACTCATCATTCAGATAGATACTGCGTGTTCTTTAAAATCTGCACACAAAATTTTATTGGGAAACAGAATGTACATGCATTTTTAATTTCTTCTTTGTAATAAGTAAGCTATTAATATTTTCCAGATGGATCCGTTATCTGGTATGACCTCATTAATTTGCTTGAATGAATGAAACCTAGAACTGTTATGCTGAAATATTTCAAGTTTCTCCTACACTACATTTGGTTCACTCACTGTTTACTGTAATATTATGATTAGTTCATTTTCTACCAGCAGAACCAGCTGTTTTTGTATCAGTTTTTTGTGCTTTCTATTGGTTTTAAAGTCAAAGATACACCAAGTATTATAGTAACCAGGATTTACCAAAACTGACAATTCCTTTATTTTTTTCAGAATTTGCTGTATCTGTAACGTTAGTGATTTTAAAATTAAAGAAGTTTTAAAGAATGACAGATACTCATGTATGCATAGTTGCATATATTTTTTACTTTCTTTTGAGGGGAAGAGGGGAAATTTATTTGCGTGAACCAGATAACCACAAATGCGTTTAGTTTATTACAGTAAGATACAGCAATGTAGCCTCACTTATTTTAGATGAAGATGAAACAGGATCAGATAATTCAGTTACATTCTGATATACCTGTGTTTAAAAGGGGAAGTGAATATTATAAATGTATAAGTACTTCATTTCTCACTTCTCTCTCTCTCTCTCTCTCTCTCTCTCTCTCTCTCTCTCTCTCTCTCTCTCTCTCTCTCACTGAATTGTGATACAAAATTTCAAGTTCCAAATGTAAAATTATAGTTACACTTGGGAAATGATTTATTCAGTTAAAATTATACCCTTTTCAAAAACTGTAAATATTTCAGATAATTACAGGGTAACCCCTCTTGCAGCCTGTGTCTCTTTTACTCTTCGCTTGCCATCTACTGGGACTTCAAATATCAATTCATATCTAAAGTGCATTGGTACTATATCTAACAGTATTACAGAACTGTTTAGAGATTTCCAAACTCTGGACCAACTGCAAGCAAAACTATGCATTCAAATGTGCATAAGTTCAAAGTTTTTGGTTTAGTGTAAAGTTGCAGTTAGCTATAACTCATATAAATTAATGTTAATTAAACATTGCCCCCAAAACAGACAAAAATAATTATATTTCATTGTTTTGGCATAAAAAGGAAGAAAATGTATGTTGGTATCACCCAAGAAACATATGAATGTTGGTCTGCAAAGCTGAATATTCATGAGATTTAAATTTGCATGACTGAAATAGTACAAGAGTGTAAATAAAATATTATGAAGATTATTGCTCTATACAAGGCATTGTTATTGTGAGAATTGTAAAATAACTAATATATGTACACTTGAAAAGGTTTACAACATGCTATATATTTAATTTATGACAATATATTTAAAAAGTTATTGCCATAGTGATGAGAAAAGTACAATACATGTAAACAACAATGCTCACCTTAATCAAATGTAAGAGAATTTTTCTATTCTTTTGGTATAGAGCATATAAGTGATATAAAATTGTGTGACTGTACTAAAGAATCTCGCTAATCGAGATCACAAAACATTTGAGATATTGTACTAATATTGTTTTAACCCAAGAAATATTGAACCTGTAAGTGTTATATTTCATTGTATTTACTGTGTTTGTAAAATTACTGAAAAGAAAATATTTGCATCATCAGAGAAGTTGCTAACAGCAAAAATTAAGGAGAATAAAAAAGTTCACAATATTGAAAACAAATTACTATTTCTCTTCTTTTATCCTGACTCCTATTTATCAAGTGAGGGGACAAGAAATCTCATACTCACCAACTATAAGCTAGTAAGTGACATAATTATCCATTTATCCGAATATCCAGAGCATAAATAAGATTAAAGTTTGGTTCGAGTCACATACAATGGCCCACTGTATGTCAACAATGCCAAATTAAAATCAGAACTGTATAGTAGATATGCCAACTTAACTGTTAAGTGGGGCAGAATTTAGTGTTATAGGCAATCTTCCAAAACCTGTTATAATGAACCACTGCTTCTGACCCTGCTACAATAGTTACCACAATTTGGAATTTCCAGCATCACAAACCCAGTAGCATCTCTGTGTTACACATTTCATCACAACTTGGAACAACAACAACTTCACATACAGCTTTTCTCTGCTGCAGGTGTTAGAAAGAAACATTCAAGGAGAAGATCAGTTTTAGCAAAAAACTGGTGCCAGCTTAGAGTGATCACCTTGAAAATTGCTAAACAACTTAGCTCAACAAACAGATACATCTCCATCATCTGCAAAAATGCAACATAACTGTTAAAACTTATACTCTATCGCTCTACCGACTACAGAATATTTTTACCAGACTGTTTGAGAGCAGAAGGTCAATATTTCCAGCATTTATTGTAAGGTAAGGATTTTAGTGTGCCTTTGCAGGCACCATTTTCATTTTCATAACAACTCTCAGTTCTCTCATAATGGAAAAAGGCTGCCACAGGGGTTACCTTAAAATTTAATGACCCTATAATTAGACTAGAGGATAGCACGAAATTTAATTATTGTAGGTAAACAATACATTTTCAAGTACGTTGATTCATTCCATTTTTTCTAAACGAATTTACCAAAAATCAACAGCCCTCAGAGAAAAGATAAGTGCCAGAGGCTGAAGTGGAAAGTTTAATATGTAAACTGTACACATTTAGAAACAGGCATACACTGCATCATTCTATTTGATTTGAGGCACATATTTTCATTATAATTTCTTCCATTTATGTAAGTGAATTGATTTTTGATATTGTTTAACACTTTCCAACTGCAAAAATAGTGTTGATAACTTGGAAGCTGGAAACATCCTGTACAGCAAAACTGTGGAAAACATTATAATAAGATTGTGATGATTAAGTGATAAAACTGTGGAATATAACTGTTATTTGAGCATCAATTTATTTCTAGCAGGTATGCTTTCATCTTCAAGAATAATAACCTTTATTATGTACCATTTATTGATTCTATTAAATAGTACCGAAATTATGTACTATATTTCTCCAAATACAAGATGAACCCAAATGTAAGGTAGTGGCTGATTTCCTGAATGCAATTTACAAATATAGCATTTTATAAAAAAAATGTTTTAAAGCAAAATTTAAAATATGTCATTTTCATAGAAATTAATAAAAATAAGCTGACACAATGATGGAACCAGCAGTTAAAGCTATTTACAATTTTCTGTTTGTTTCAATGGTCAGTGAGAACAGTTGATGCATTTCTTTAGCCTAAATTTATGCTTAGCTCGTGTGATGTTCGTTTTCTAACTTCTTTTGAATTCATTCAGGTTAGAAAGATCAGAAAGGATCAATGATGAAGACAGTCATTAGAAGACCAATAAATATAAGATGGCAAACACAAAATTTATTGGCAGGTGGCAGGAGGAGCTGTAGGCACCAATCTTTGCAGTGTTGTATCATTAAGATGCTATGAATCAATGTTGTAAAGCCAGCGATACAAATAAAAATTTACATCCACAAAATTTACTTGCTCTCCAGCAAACAGAATTAACTGTTTAAGAAGGGTATTTTATTTTGAAGTTTATAGTTTAAAAACAAAATTTCTATATGGTATGCATTGCACTTGTCTTTTAACAAAGGATTTGCTAAGAAGGATACAAGTTCTCTGTCTTATTCCGTTCGTGCCTATTTTGTTTGTTGTATCAAAACAGATACCAGAGCCAGCATGACAATTCTAGTGATTTGTGTTGTGTTATTTTATTGGCATTTAGTAAAATGTCACTAACGAACAGATATGAGTAAAGAAAGTTAATCAATAAAACACAGACAGGAATTGTTGCATCACCAGAGCTGGCATATAATTTAAAAAGTGTATTCTTTCTTCTTAATCTGTGCAAACTTTTTATTATTGTTATTAAGGCATAACTTTCAAATTACTTTACTTGTCAAACTTAGCAATGTATGAGGGGCATACTGAAAGTCACGAGCAACCCATTGTAAAAATTTAAATTTCAACAATATAACGAAACGAGTTGCAGGATCGTAGTCTACAGACTTTAAGCCACATGTTGACATATTGTGACGTCATTAGCTTCTATCACGTGACCACAGACGGTGTTTGAAAAATTGCTGACATTGATATTTTGTTTCGACAGCGTGCTGTCATTGAATTCCTTGTGAAAGAAGGAAAATCTGCTCCTGAAATTCATCTCAGACTTCAACGTGCATATGGAGGTGTCTGCATGGGTGCCAGCAGTGTTAGAAGATTGGTGAAACATTTCAAAGATGGAAACACGAGTCTGCAAAATGCGCCTCGTAGCAGGCGTCCTCGAACTGCCTCTACAGAACGCAACAAGGAAAGAGTTGATGAGCTCTTACAGGAGATAGGCGTTTCACTGTGAATGAAATTGCTGCGAAACTTGGAATAGGACATAGTGCAGTGCAAGAAATGATCCACAGCTTGGGCTATCGAAAGGTCTGTGCCCGTTGGGTCCCCCGCTTATTGACTGAAGACCACAAACTTCAGAGAAGAACCATTGCACAAAACCTTCTTCAGAGATTTCATAATGAAGGTGATGAATTTTTGACGTATATTGTGACTGGAGATGAGAGCTGGTTCCATCACTATGAGCCAGAAACGAAACGTCAGAGTATGGAATGGCACCACTTGAACTCACCATCGAAGAAGAAAGCGAAGACAGTGCAGTCTGTAGGAAAAGTTATGGGAAGTGTCTTTTGGGATGCACAAGGTTGCATTCTGGTTGACTTTCTTGAACCTTGACAAACCATAAATTCTGCCCGCTACATCAAGACACTTCTGAAGCTCCGTTGGGCTTTGCGTGATAAACGCCCTGGAAAGAGGATCATCCTTCAACAGGATAATGCACGTCTGCATACTGCCCGTGCCACTATGGAGAAGATCAGAGCATTAGGGTGGGAAACTCTTCCACATCCTCCCTACAGTCCCAACTTGGCACCCTCCGACTACCATCTTTTCGGTTCTGTGAAGGAGCAGATGCGTGGCCAACGCTACGAGATGCTGGAGGATATTCGGAAAGCAGTGCGTCAGGGTCTGCGGGCAGCTGGAACGGAGTTCTATCACAAGGGCATTTTCAAACTTGTAGAACGATGAGAAAAATGTGTGCAAAACAATGGAGACTATGTCGAAAAGTGAAAGAAAGTCTGTAGATTATGATGATGTATTTGGTTTGACTTAAAAATAAATATTAAGATTGTAAAACAGTGTTGCTCATGACTTTCAGTATGCCCCTCGTACATCACATTTATGTTTGCTTGGGATCTACAGTAATTTTCTTTTTGTTTCATCACTGTGTAATTTTGCTCCAGCCTTTAATGTGTGGCAATGCTGTGTTTCTGCTGAAGTTGCCAGCCATCAGCACATCAAATTTTAAGCCTGTCAGAATTATGAACACATATGCATAACTCATTTTTGTTACCAATTCATATGGAAATGTATGAAGTGGGCAGTGATGAAGGGGGGGGGGCATGTTAAAATTATATGGTCATAAACTGCCAATCTATCAATTAATCAGGAGCTCTTGTAATTTCCATTTTGTGTCTGTATAAAAATCTTTTGTGCTGATACAAACATTTATAATCCTCAATTCTATTTAAAAATCTGCAGCTTTTCGGGAAATAGCTTATTTCATACCCAGAGAATGCAACTTGAAGAAATTTACTGATATATCTTGACTCTAATGGTAACCTTCAGCAATGTATGTGTGTATTTCATTTCCCTCAAACCAAATCTGTGAAGTTCGAAACATTTCTTTTTCACTGCTATTTAAAAATAATGTTACCAATGCAAAGTGACTTGTAGTTTTTAATGTGAATATTTTTGGAAGAAACATGTTGTATTTAGAGAAATATGGTATGTGCTTACATGTGCTTGCTAGCACTTTTAAATCTATGGCCTATTACAAATTTTCTATTTATTTGGAATATCTAACTTATTTAACATATTCAATAATTCCTCAATAATTTCTATGAATGTCACACTAAGCTTTAATTAGCTTATACCAGCATGTTCATAGCAATCAACCATCTTAAGAGTTTAGATAATGTACAGATAAAACTTTCAAGTGTTTCCTTATGTTTTTAAATTAGTTGTCTTGCTCTCTGTTGTGTGTATATATATTTTTTAATATTTGCTTAAAATTTTATTGATATACTGCAGATAATCTTCTGCATAATTACCATAATGTACATAAAATGACAATGAATGTCGTAAAGTTTTGTCATTACTGCACATATTTTAGTAGACTTGGAACAGGTAACTTAATGTCACAAATTATGCACTCAGTATTCCTAGATATGTTCTATGAACTGTAAAGTTTAGCAGACATTTACTGCCAAAGAAGCCTAATGGAATGAAATTTAGAGATACCTTTCCATAACACTTCTGGCAGTTTTAAAATCAACCACAGCAAATTAACTACATTTAGGTCGTTACACCTCAAATTTCAAAGTCTGAGAAAGCCATTTATGATGGCGCTCAGCCAATCTCTTTTGGTGAAGTTCATCTGAACGAAAACACCTAATTAATCTCCTTTCATGAAAAACAAGTGCTTCATGCAAAAGAGTAATCAAGCTGCCTGCAGCAATGAAACTAGTATCTAATTTCTGATCTTTAACTAATGGAATACCTTCTGTATTCATATGACAGTCATCTAAGTGGCTACTAGTACCATTACCATCATTATAACTTAACAGGTGAAGGCCATCACCAGCAGCTAACACTGATTCACCTTTTGCAGATCTTGGAATCTCTTTGTCCTTAAAACTTCGAGCAAATTTATTACTAACTCCTTCAGGTTTATCATAATAGGCTGCTTCAGAATTTAGAAGATTCTTAAGAGTAACAAGTAAAAATCTGTGATGACACCAAAGTGCTTCATGACCAGCAAACCTCTGAATAAGGTCTATGTTGAACAACAGTTCCCAATGTATAAGGCCTAGTGATTTTCTAATAGCTAAATTTCTGCACTGATCTATTATTATATTATAAAACATTGGCACTAATGATTTAGGAAACATTTTTTTCATGGACAACAATGTTGATTCTTTTACCTGACTGCTGTTACTCTTGTTTTCATTGGATGGTTCTATTATTGCTTCACTGGATGAAAGGAAACGAACCAATGACTTCTTGCCATTTTCTTCTAATTGTTTATTCCAAGCACAGGCAGCATTCTTGAGGAGATGAGCTAAGAGAAACTGGCGATATTGCATTCCACTGTGGTCTGATACATGTGAGGATACCCAAGTCTCAGACACAGACCACTCACTAAGATAATGTTTAAGTCCATCAGCTAGATGTGTGAGGCTCCAAATGCGATGACTCCATGCATGGTAGTTATTTGGATAACGATCTGCTGCATACCGAGAGATGCACAGCTCTTCCTTTAATAGTTCTCCAGCATCTAAACCAGCTAAAAATGCATAGGGCTTGATTAATTTCACTCCTCAGTTATTCCACATCTAAGAGAATCTGAGCTTCAAATAACATACTCTCAAAACATATCAATAAAACATAACAGAAGAATGAATAATATAAATAAAAAGTATACAAAGCAAAAGAGTGAACAGAGTACACTCAAATATCACTCTTAAATAAAGTAACTTACTTTGGTCATCAGGAACCACAACAAACTAGAATTTGGAATCTATAGGAAAGAAACACAGACAGAAAAGTACATAATTAACAACAGCTAAAACCCAATTCACACAAACAAGCCATCACTAACAGCCTTGCATTCAGAATGGTAAACCTACCACTAACTCAGAAGGAATACAAATTAGAACTTAATAGGATCATAGAAACTGCACAAAAGAATGACTACACAGAACTTTTGGTAAAGGAGGGGGTTAATAAATTTATGAAACACAAATAGCAGAAATTAGCACTCTAAGAAGAATGAAAGCACAATCCCGCTTCAAAAAATTCACTTACAACCCTTTGGTACACCAAAAATTTCAAAACATTTTCAAAAAATGGAACATCAACTTAGCCCCAGTTAAAACCTCCTCCATTCTAACACAAAAGATAAAATTGAAACAATCAGGGATAAAGGAAATCAGCTGCAAGGAATGTGAAAAGGTGTGTATATGGAAAATAAAAAGAAACATTGGACAATATTTTAAAGAACACATGAAATATTTAAAATATAAACAGACAGATAAATCAGCTGTAGCACATCATTTTTGGACTCAAAACTACAATTTTCCCAGTGAACCCAAGTTATTAAAATTAGTGCAGAATCCAATTGGATTAACAGTTTGGGAAAAATCTATTAATATTAAAACACAAAAACAGTCATAAATTTTGACATACCACAAACGGATTCATCTAAAAATTCATCCATCCATAAGAGAGACCACAGGCCGCTACCATGAGCTCATCAGTGAATCTTCTTTGAATATGGTGGCAACAGCTGCCAAAACATGTCCAAAGTAAGTTACTTTATTTCAAGAGTGAAGTTTGAGTGTAATCTATTTTTTACTTCACTGTACATTCCCATTAATGGTTTAATTAAGTGTAGAAAGGTTTGAGGATAAATCATGGTAACTATTTTTACTTTCTCTAGCACATAGGTATAGAAGATATTTTATTCTACCAAAAATTTGAGACTAAGATTTCACCAGAAATATATTCTGAGGACCCCTGAATAAAATTAAAATAAGCATTTTTATAAAATGGTCTCTGTGTGTGCATACGTTCGTGTGTGTGGTGTGAGCAGCATAAATCAAAAACAAAAAGTTAGTTAAATGCCAAATTTGGTATCATTTGGTATTTAAGTTCGGTATTTTTAAAGGATGCAACACAAAGATTTTTGGAAAGATCCACCCGATCTTCCTTTACATGGAGAATTTTTTCTAAATTTTTGATTCACTCAAAAATGATTCTAACAACTTTGATTAAAATATATATTAAAGCTATTAAGATGACAAATAAAATGTGTACTTCATTCTGGAGGACTTTTGAACAATCGATAAAACATAAGAGGCACAAGCTTACTACCACAAAAAATCTGATGTGCTCTGCATAACAAATTATTATTAAAAAGATTATTCTTCTATCTACTTCATGCAAATTGAGAAAAATTAAAAGAAATGGTCTTACTAGTAAGTAGAAGGGAAATAAGGGAGTACGATAGGCTAAAATGATAGTCAAATCTCTAAATGGTGGTTGCTATGTGATTCAAATTGCTTTGTTTGTATGGCCAGAATTTGATAAATTCCTGTATGAAAAAACTAAAAGTAATTTAAGGCTGAAAACAGTATCAAGGAATGTCAAGTATCAATGAAAGGGTCAGCTCTAAAACAATACTATATGACATAAATTATGTGATTTAATGGGATCTACTTTGTTTGTGTAGGAAGTTTTTGTTTATGAGTTATGATTACCTGTTATGCAAAATTCATCGAGAATTAAAAGGTCTTCAGGGGCTATTCCCAGAAAATTCAAGATATATATTTTATTTGTCATGCAAATATTTTTAATAAACGGTAGTTTAATCAAAATAGATAGAGCTGTTTTTGAGAAAAACAAAATCTTCAAAAATTGTTCCATATAAAGAGCAGTTTGCATGCACACACAGACCTTTTTCCAAAAATGCAGTTCTCAAAAAATATATTTCTGGTAGAATCTTGACATCAAATTTTTAGTTGGAACATAATTCTTTCTCTAGCTACTATGTACAATTGTGTGTACATATATGCTAGAGAACATATTAGATGTTTATTTTCCATCTCCCAGTTAACCTAGAGCTTAAATTAAATGGAACTTGGTTAATAGAGAATCTAATGAACATGTGTGCACTAAAGTGATTTGAAGCAGTGTACAGTCTCGCCAGCCGTTCTCCGGCCCTGATGTTTTGCGGTGAAAGGGTGATGGAAGGGGTGGTTAGAATTGCCAACATTGTAATGAGTGTAATTAAAACAGATTATCAAAATGATGATGAGATTGACATATATTACCTTAAAATATTGAAAACCAGGTTTCTGGTTCTATTGTCAAGCAAGGTCGTCAATAATTACAGCATTCTGTTTGGATACTACTTTTACATCTATTGCACAGTGTTACTGGGAGCAACCATCGCCTGGCATGTTAAAGCTATCTACTAGCACCAATCAGCATTCTCACTGTTAAGCGTGGCTTCAAATCTAAAAGAACTTGATTTTCAATTTAAGAAATTTTCCGGGAAGAAAGAAGTGATATAGTTGCATGGCATGGCTAATTTTTGTGGGAAATTTTAAAAACCAATCCCAAAAAGTTGGTCTGGCTTGATGAAACATGGATAACTGAGGGGGGGCACAAAGACATGGACAGACGACACTGTTGCAGGGACAATGAAAGTGCCAGTTGGGAAAGAAATTAGATTGTTTCTGCTTCATGCTGGTGGTACACATGGTTTTGTTCCTCTTATTCAAAACCAAAGAACACTTGTGATTATCTCAAGGAAATGAATGGAGACACATTGAAGACCTGGTTCCAAGAATCTCTTCTGCCAAATATTGCTACAAACTGCATTAGTTATGGACAATGCACCATATCATTCAGTCCAATTAAACAAACTGCATAAGTTATAGACAATGGGCCATACCATTCAGTCCAATTAAACAAAGCATAACAATAAACGATAGAAAGAATGTCATTCTGCAGTGGTTGGAGACGAAAATATACCTGTAATATGTGCAGATATCATGAAAGCAGAACTCGTGGAAATTTTAAAAGTGTACAAGCCATGCTTCTGTACGCATGAGATGGACACCATTGCTGCTGCTCATGGTCACATTGTCATCAGACTATCTCCCTATCACTGTGACTTCAATGCTTTGATTAATTTAGGCACAAGTGGAAGGATATTTTGCACAATATAATAAAACATTCCATATCACTGAAGTTGAACTAATAGTGCAGCAAGGAATTCAGCAAGTGACAGCAGATAAGTGGAAGTGTGTTGTGGATCTCACCTGGAAAATCCTGAAACAACCAAGGGAAGCTGGGAGCGTAGGGAAACATGTGTGGAGGAACTAAGAATTTCAGTTGGTCCTGATGGCAACAGCAGCTGCTCAAGTGATGAAGCCGAGGAAATTGATATTTACGAGGATTGCGGCATTTCCCCACTCATTTAAGCGTAAGTTGTTTAAAGTTGTTTAATAGTCACTTTTAATTAGAATAACTTTTTACTTTGTATATGACATACCAATTTTTTCCATGTTCTACTATTCTGTAATAATGTATAATACACATACTCATATTGTCCACATACGTTTTAAGAAGCAGGGATTCAATCGCAAATAATATGTGTTCCTCTGCTTGAAATTCCTGTTAAAAAACTGGCAACATCGCGTTTCCTCTCTTGAGAAGTGTCCAAACCGGAGAATGGCTGGCAAGACTGTATAGTGGCTTTTTTCTTGCTAGTGTTTAATGCCGGCTTTTACTGCTCTGCACTACAGGTGATGACAGTAATGATACATGAAGATGGAGCCCCAGTGGAATGTAATGGCGGGGGAAACTGGAGAACCACCCCTGTGCCGCTTTGTCCACCACAAATCTCACATGCGGTCGCTTGGGATCGAACCCGGGCCATCTAGGTGAGGCGAGTGGTCTGACCACTTGGCCACAGTGCAGCCAGTAGTGGCTTTCCACCATACAGGAAATTAAATAAGGAAATGCAAAGTTTATTATAAGCTTTCATTAAAGTCTGAGGCAAGACTTGGTTTTAATATTTTATCATAAACTTGCATTCATTTTGCACTAATTTTCAGGTAGACTTAATATGGCATGTCTGAAATGAAAATTAACACATATATAAACTCCCATTAATGTTAAAGCTGCTATTTCCAAATTTAAACCATTTATTTTAAGTGAATATCATGGAATGAATCAAACATCACTAAATTGAAACATACAATTTTTGATATTTTTGTTTTTCATAGTTGTCCTTCTATCTGTTACAATTATGTTGCGTAAAGAAAAAATTCTCACTATCAGTACTTGCTATTGCTATCCAAAGACATCTAAGGAACTTTTCACAGAAAAATGGCAAGTCTTGCTTTCAATGCCAGTGTGTTTGTTAGTTACTATCATGCTTAGCTGTTCAACAATGGCACAAAGGTCTTTGTAACAAAAAAGAAAATCAGAATCAAGACAACTAGTTTTAAATGCTTTTATTTGATTAAATGATACCATTACATTGTTTAAATCATTGATGCTTAATTTCATAACTTGAAATCTCAAACAAATGATCTAAAGCTTTTGTTGTTATATCATTAGTTTCTTTGGCCACAATGGTAGTTGAGAATGCAGACAAGTTCTGTGAAACATATGTACTACTATGTAAGTAAAAACAAGTGAAGTTTTAAAAGTGGACTCAATTTAAATTTCTGGTTACTATAAATCCTATTGAGCAAATTGGAAAATTGTGGGACTAGGGGCTTATCCAATAAATTGATCAGTGGTTATCTCATAGGGAGGAGACAGTCAACAGATATTAACCATAAAAATCTGATGTGTACCATTCACATGACTTTCTCCATATCCCTGCAACAAATAATTCTTAAAAAGCTTATACTTCTATTTACTTTATGCTAATCAGAAAAAATTAGCAGAAATAGTCTTATTACTCGCTTCCTTGTAAGTAGAAGCGAAATAAGGGACAACCGTAGGTTAAAGTGATAGCCAAAAGCTGCTTGCTATGTCAATGAAGTTCCTTTGTTTATATGGATAGGAGTTGACAAGTTCCTGTATGAGAAAAGTATACGTTTTTAATAGCAGAAACCAAAAATAAGTGATGTCACAAAAACGGCAAATTCCACGAACAAAATTTATATAACATAAATTGTGTGTTTTAATGTGCTCTAAATTTTTTGTGTAGTAAGTTTTTGTCCATCTCTTACGGTTTAGCAGTTATTCAAAATTTAGTAAAATTCATCTGGAATAAACTACTCTTCAGAGGCTACTCCCAGAAAATTCAAGATATACATTTTATTTTTCAGGTAAATATGTTTAGTATACAAAATTTTAATCAAAATCATTAGAGCTATTTTTGAGAAAATCAAAATTTTCCAAAAAAGTTCCATGTAAAGGGTAGTTGGGGGTGGGGGGGACTTTTCCTCAAAATCTTAGTGTCGCACCCCTGGAAGATACTAAACTTAAATACCAAGTTTGGTATTTTACCGACTTTTCGTTTTTGAGTTATCGTGTTCACAGACACACGGACCTTTTTGTGAAAATGCTTTTTTAGGATATTGGGGACCCTAAAACATATATTTCCAGTGAAATCTCGGTATCGAATTTTTGGGTGGAGTGCAATACTTTCTCTATACACTATGTACATAGTGCGTATGGAGAAAGTAAAAAAGGTACATTTACCAACAAAATACAATCAGAAATAGAAATGGTTAGATATGGAGTACCCCAAGGCACGCTATTATGCCCCTCAATATTCATTATATATGTTTAATGACATCACCCAGCCATGCAATTACATTCGTTACTTATACCGATGACACAACTACTGCCTGTTGGAGTGAAAACATAGAAAGACTGAACATTATTATTAACAATTTTGCCTCAGAGATATTAAACTATTTTGAAGCTCTTAACCTTAACTGCAATATGGGAAAAACAAAAATATGCAATTTTATGCTATGAATAAAAATATTTCCAATATGAGCTTGCAAATCCAGGAAGTAAAAGCACTTGCATTTTTGGGCATAGTTATAGATAATTAGTTAAAATGGGTAGAACTTATTAATTATATTTGCAGTGCCATCAGCAAATCAATTTTTCTATTAAGGTATTTTCAGAATTATGGGGATATGCACATTTTAAAACTTAAGTATTTTGGTTGCATTTATTCACACTTAGTGTATGGGGTTGAAATTTGGGGCTGTTCTGCATAACCACATCTGGATAAAACATTTATTCTTCAAAAAAGATAAATCTGACTGATATACAGATTAAAAAATTACCATGCAGAGATGTATTCATAATAATAAAATATTTAGCAACTATTCTCTGTATGTTTTTAGGACCATGTTGTATGTAATTGATAAAAAAAAAAATCAACTACATGAACAAAATAGAAAGAACATAAATTTAATGAGAGGTATTGCAGAGAAATATATTAGCATAAAGCTTTTCAATAGATTGCCATCGCAATTAAAAAACTATTGTGAATACTTCAAAAATACAATTTAAATGTAAATTAAAATAATATTTAATAATTAAGATTCTGTATAATTTAAATGAGCTATAAACAGGCAACATGTATATAACTTAGAAAATAAGCCTGACATATCCAAAACTGATGTAAAATTGATAACTGGATGCAAATAAATTACATTACTGTATCTAACATTGGGATTGACGAGTTCTACGAGTTAACTTTGCTTCTGACCACTCTCTAATATTTCACATTTGCCTATCAGCAAGTTAATCAGGATAAAACGAAAACAAAACTGCACTTTTGTATGCAGTATTGGCTTTGCTTAGAGTTTGAACAGACTTTTGATTGCTTGGTACCTTACATTAACATCTTGAACATACTTTAACTACTAACTTCCTTTCTTTTCTCAACTTGTAGCTTCATGCCACGAAGTCATAAATTTTATATCAAAGTTTTACATTTTTCTATGTAAAAATCTAATATTTCTAATTTATCATTAAAAACATAATATTCTAAAAAAATTCATAAATTCTCAAATGCATACAAAACATGTTGTTTTTTAATTCAACGACTTTTTCAATTATTGTTAGAAACAAATCTTGCCTATGATTGTAGTTAACTTACCTAATATGAGTCTTCCAACAACCCATTTTCTGTGAGCAAAAGCTTCAGCACATTTGGGCTTTCTTGAAAGTAAAACTCTAGTAAAATGAAGCTCCCCTTGTATGTCTAATCGTCCTGTCTGAATCATCTCTCTCCTCATATTCCAAAATGTACTCACATCAGGGTTGAGCAAAAGTGCACCAAAAAGTAGTCTTGCAGTAGTCCCAGGATCTATTATAACAAGGAAACATGTGCTTCTTTAAATGATTGATTATTTTATTTTCTCTATCACAAAAAGTACAGAAAGTATTGTAGGTATTCTAAAATTTGATATTGAGATTTCTCTGGAAATACACTCTTCCAGTTACAATGTAAAAATAAAACAATCTGATGTGAGCCATTCACAAGACTTTCTCCACATCTCTATTACAAATTATTGTTAAAAAGGTTATTTTTCTATCTACTTCATGCTAATCAACACAAAATTAACAGAAATGATCTTACTACTTGCTTCCTTGTGAGTAGGAGGGAAATAAGGGAGTACAACAGGACAAAGCAATAGTTAAATCTTTTAAATGCTGGCTGCTATGTGATTGAAATTGCTTTGTTTGTATGGCCAGAATTTGACAAATTTCTGTATGAGAACGGCCGCGCCGTGGCCGAGTGGTTAGACCACTCGACTCTCACCTAGACGGCCGGGGTTCGATCCCAAGCGACCGCATGTGAGATTTGTGGTGGACAAAACGGCGCTGGGGCGGGTTTTCTCCGGGTACTCCGGTTTCCCCCGCCATCGCATTCCACCGGTGCTCCATCGTCATTCATGTATCATCAGTGTCACCGCCTGCGGTGCCATTAGTAGTTAAAGCGGGCGTTAAACACTACCAAAACAAAAAACAAAAAAAACAAAAAAAAAAAATTCTGTATGAGAAAACTAAAAGTAATTTAAAGTTGAAAACAATAACAAGGATTATCTCAGAAACAGTCAGCTCTAAAAAAATACATATGAATTATGTGTTTTAACGAGATCTACTTTTTTTGTGTACTAAGTTTTTGTCTATCTTTTATGGTTTACCAGTTAAGCAAAATTCATCTAAAATAAAGAGGTCTTCAGAGGCTATTCCTAGAAAATTCAAGCTATACATTTTGTCATGTAATATCTTTAATATACAATATTTTAATCAAAATCATTAGATAATGTTATAAAGCATTTTTGAAAGAATAAACAATTTTGAACATTTTTCCATGTAAAAGGTAGTTAGGAGTTGGAGGATTTTCATGAAAATCTTCATGTTGCATCCATGGGAGATTAACAGACTTTTTATTTTTAACACACACACCCACACATATATACGGACCTTTTTCTAAAAATGTTTTTTTATTCATGGGGTCTCTAAATGTGTATTTCCAATGAAATCTTGGCCTGAATTTTTTTGGGTGGAAGACAATACCTTCTCTATACTCTATATGCATTGTATGTGTAGATAAAGTAAAAAATAAATAAAAGACCCTTATTATATATATTATATAATATATATATATGTATATAACAATATAACTAAACCAAAAATATGACTGACAGAAAATTTTGCAAAGATGTATGTTATGGTTTAAATAAAATTCCCTTGATCCCAAATTGCTGTTTAACTACATTTTTGGCTAACTTTAATTGTCTTAAAAAGGTTCTAATGACTTTAATTAAATTACCATATTGTTAAAATATTTGGATGAATAAAAGAACGTATACAATGAATTTTCTGAAAACAACTTGTGGAATCTTCTTCATTCATTTTGCGTATTTTTGTAAAACTGGTAAGCTGTAAGAAATAGAGAAAAACTTACTGAACAATTCTCCTTAAAACCCACAATTTATAACAAACTATTTTGCAGCATTTATAATTTCCAGGATATTTTTTTATTATTACTTTGGATATTCAAATTCTTTATACTTTTGAAATATTAAGTCATCACCTGTTTCATGTGGTCATGCACAGATCACAACCAGCTTATAGCAGATCCATTTTTTAAAGATCTGACCATTGCTTCACAATCCTGCTTCCTTCTTGTACCGACAACAAAATATATAATAAAACTATTGCTGCAAATGTTTATTTTAACTTACCTGAAATAGACAGAGCAGTATGCTTTTGTAAGAATAGCTTACAACGGAGATATAAAATTAAGTGATAACAGGTATGAGAATCATGCCAATATTAACAGCATATTTCTGAAGAACTCTTTTTATAATTCTAGAGAATAAATATTTATAATTATTTGCAGTGGGGAGAAACATTGTGACAAACTCTCTTCATTTTCTTGCATGTGCTAAACACTGAGTCAGTATATGGCCATCCCATAACCAAAGTCTGCCTCAGTAGTGCATCAATTGAAATTATTTAGTAAAGTGTAATTGGTCATAGTTAACCCACTCAATGATATGGAAGTGATACGACATCCTGTGCATGGCTGTGAAATATCCCATTTTACCAACAGATAACTCCACGAAATAATACAAACCTCAACATCTGGGTTAGTGCCCATACAGTCTAAGGCATGCTTAGGGTAGCTAAACTATCAAACCAAGGATTGCAGGATTGAATCCAGTCAAAATGTATGTTCTGCATTAAAGAGAAACTGTCGAAAAGGATGGGGGAGGGCCCAACTAAAGCAATCGGTATGATGGCATGGTTGGATGCTGATGGTTTTCGATTGAATGCATTATATGTATTTTACAATTTCTTTCCTTGTTTTAAACAAAACATATCTAGTGTAATTTTAAAGCTAGAATGCTTATTGAAAAACTGGATTTTGCCATATTAATTTCTGTTCAATAATATCCTGCTTATCAGGTAGTAAATTAATATCCAGTACATATTCAATCACAACAATGAATAATGTTGCTTTGCAATTTGAAATCAAAAGAACAGGAGAAACATTTAGCACTAAAAAACTACATTCAGTTGCAAACAAAATAAGTATAAACATACTTTTAAAATATGTTAAATTAAAATATTCAAAATATAAATCAGCAATATTAATGATGCCAGTGTATTTTTCATCCAGAATATAAGAGCTTCAGTTCTGATAATGTTTTCATGCACTAGTTTCAACACTATACCATAGATCTTGGTTACTCTCAACTTACATAGCCACAGAAAATTAAAAATGAATCAGTAATTAAAAAATAAATTTCATTATAAGTTAAATGTTTCAAGTAGTAACAAAAATGAAGCATACAAAAATTATAAAAAGAAAGTTAATTATGATATTACCTGTTGCAAATCACTAATTTTCTCTTTATTTAGAGCACATATGCAAATTAATACACTTAGGGTGTAATCCTTTTTCAAATTTTACGCACACTGTACACAATTTTTTCTTTGTCCAGGCATTTTATACACAGTACACTGTCATTCCTGCTTCTGTGGCAGTAATTTCACACAGTATATTGTCAATGTCGTGTGTTGTCAGTGATAATATGTGTCGTTCATTTGTCTGCCTGAGTCGATCAGGATCAGCACCCATGAAATATTCTATAAACAACATCTACATACCTATGAAAAGTCCTTTGCTGCACCGGCTCTGCTCGTTCCTGTAGAATACAAGTTGATTCTCACTCAGGGGGAAAAGAATGACTAAGGTATGTAACATGGGGTATACTCAAAATTAGAAGTATTTCACTTTGGATTCCACTAAATGAATATTTTTATTCTCCTTTGTTGCTGGTTGAGGCACTAATCCTATGAGTGTGACTCCTGACATAAGAGTTGTTGAAGATGTAAAAATAATAATAACTAGTGCTAATTTCTGCTGTTGCTAAGTTCTTGTTGTCAACAGTCATTGGTAATTACTGTGTACTTTTTTGTTACACGACTAATTAGCTCGTGCAATAACTACAATATCTCGCATAATAAAATTACATACTTAGGCACTCACACCTTGGCATTCACATATGTATAAAGTATAGCTTATAGTGTACCATGTAAGCATCGCACATCTATCATGCAGAATAAGCTGCAACAGCAACAATTACGGTAAGAATCACAGTAACCTAGTTCCTTGTAAGCGCAATGCTTAAATATCTAAAATCTCCAATATTGAACTCCTTCCTCATTGGCTGAAAAGAAGCGTGAAAGTAAAATTGTCATGTGACTAAGTTCTTTGTATTCAACTCTTTATAATGAAGAAGTCCCGCGCTACTGACTTTTTGGGAACTTACCTTTCTCTAAACTTTACCCTGTTACTTATGCCTCCAATGTGCTAAAAATCTTGCTCCACAAAGGCAATTGTGTTACTACCATTAACAAAGAAAGTAACCTTGGCAAGCATAATAGCAACTTCTTCGCCCTAAGGTTTTGCGTTCTACAATTTGCTTAGTCTTGGTTGCTGAAGCAGATATTTTCTGTATGAAACCTATACAAAAATATTAATTAAACTAATAAACTACACAGCAGGCTAATATGCTGTTGCAATATAAAGAAGCAGAATTATTAATTATACCTTCAGCTATCTCTCCTCTCTTCAAAACACCAATGAGAGCTTACTGATTCAATTACTGTTCAATTAAATCAAAATCTAGTTATTTTATTACCAGTAAAAAATGAAATGGCGTGTTATTTATGGACGCTCTTTAACTGCTTTGGTTCTCAGCGTCCCATTATATATTGGGCATGAAAGTTCGCTTAATTTTGCTCAGAGGCCTCTCTTATCAGGCTTGAGGTTCTTTTACGTGCCGTAAATCTACGACACGGGACCCACAGCTTTACTTCCCTTCCGAAGGAAGCCATGCTAAGGATTTTTACGCCCGAAAAAATCCATCGTCCTCCGCCGGGTTTGAACCCGCGACCTTGGGTATATGAAGTTAGCATGGTAACCATTACACCACAGAGGGCGACTATTACCAGTAATATATTCACAATTTAATAAATACACATTTATCAATCTCCTCTTTACAGGTGGTGAAGGAGTATTAGGTATACAATTATCCCTGTTACTGTACACTTGCATCGATATTACACACATCACAATATGTTAAATTATTATCAACCCTACCTGGCAGAAGAACTTGCCATCTTCGCTTTTACATAGTAAACACAGAACTGTATTGGACAAGGTTAAACAAAATTGCCAAATTGGAAATACTGACTTTCAAATAACAAAGACACTTCTGAATGCCCTTGAAACATATTGTTTGAAAGAAGTTTTCCTGTTTCTAATGATATTAAGGACCTCCCCAAAGGTGTTTCAAAAATACGTTTAGTCTCTCAAACACTGTGTCAATTAGATCGATGTTGGTAAGTCTTCTCATAGCATAACTGAGTCAAGTATATCATTGGGTGACATTTTAGACCTTGGTAGCAAGAGAGTTATGAGAAACTAGTTCTTAATGGAAAAGAGCGGTAAAACGCTCAGTTCAGCAACCAATCAATCAATCAAGAGCCACTGTAGCCTGTTGGTGCATTACAGGTGAATAGCACATGGATAATAGTACATCATATTAAGATATCCTAATTGTTAAAATTATAATATATTCATGTCACCTCAGTCTTACCTTCTCTGCGACTACGAAGTTGCCGGATATCCATGAGGCGGTGATAAGTGTAACAGTACACATGTCGGACACACCATGACTCCAAGCCTAAGCAATGTGCCAAATGAATCACTGGTGACTTATTTTGGTTGACTGTTACAGGCACAATATCAAATTCCTTCCTGTGAACATTCATAAGAATCTTGCATTATCCTTCAATGTAGATGTGCATGATATGGTATTTATTGTGCTACTAGTTTGTGTTATAAATAGTATTTCATGGTAGTAAAACCTATAAATTACACAATAAACAAATTAAAATACCAAGCTGTGGTGTTTACAGAAGTTATATCCACTAGTGATCTGTTCAGTTAATCTTCTCCTGGTTTCTGATCAGAAAGGATAGGATTCCCAAACAGACCACACACATAATAAATTCACATGGTCAAAATGCTTCTGAAGGAATACAAATTCTACTATACCAACTTAATACAGTAGTCACAGTAATTCAAGCCATGGTATTTTGAGGTTCTGTTACTTTAAGTTGGTCTTAAGAAGATTAACCTTTTTACATAAAACTGGAGTAAAATCCCATTTCATATGTTGTTCGCATGTATGTTTTATGCACTTTCAATTGTGTTACATTTTGAACATTCTTTCAATTTTCCATGTACAATACAGGCTAAACTATCCCATTAGGGTTTTTTTATTCCTAATGCACAGAAATAACCTTGGCGCCACACTGCTAATGTGTTTCTATTAGAGATTGACAGGTACCATTACATTTGGAGGAGTGCGCTCGCTCTTTTGTTGCCGATCTTCCACTAATTGGGACCGCCTGTCAATCAATTCTACAGTGCATACCATTCTTTCAGAAAAAATACTGTATTGGTACAGTAATCCCTACTCAGAGATAGTGGTCATTAAAATATGCTTAAGTAAAAATGTGTACACATTTTACAGCAGTAGTAACAGACTGACCATTGTGTAGATGATATGTATCTGTACATACTGCAATGTAGTGAGTTCACCACATAACACAGGTAAGCAGTATTATGTTTTTTTATTTATTTTTTTAATCATTATTGTGCTCATTAACCATTTATTCATTATTTAGCCATTGACTTAATGATATGTCTGTATAATCTTCAAGTTTTTTGTAATTTGAGACAGTCTCAGCCCCAATTAGCTTGAATTACTGGGGCTCAACTGTATTCAAGATCAGTAAGATCTAATTAAGACTAGTTAATATATGGTGCTAACAAAATAATAGCAATTAATAATAATACTAACAACACACTAATATACAATGAAATGTATACATCAGATACAGATTGCATCTTCACATTACAATTACAAGGTGGTTGATAAGTTACAAAGTAACAACAGCATTAAAGAAAAATAATAGAAAAAAAGCTACATGTGTGTCTGTATTCAGCATAAATGACAACTCAGTTAAATACTAAACTTGATGTTTTGGTTAATTAGCTTCCAAATGTGTGACCAAAGATTTTCAAGCAAACACACCATCTCCAATTACTCTTTAGATGAAACAATTTTGGAAATTTTTGATTTTGATTAAAATGTATAGGTATTTAAGATACTTGCATGGCATTGCCTGTAAAATCCTCCACATTTGGAAAGCATTTTGTATAACCAGTTTACATTACATACATATGTATACAGCACTATACAAAAAAGTATATCATCTTAAAACCTATATTTTTTGAGGCAATATTTCCGAGATACTGTTATTAACAATTCAAATTGTTCAATGCTTTGCCATGCTTTTAAACTACTATCAATATTTAGTTGTTTCTCAAAATTGCAGGGAAAGAACACCATACAGAGACAGTTCTTAAATATTTGACTGTGGTTATTCCTCTGCACTTATATAAAATCTGTAATTTAGCTGTTTTTCCTAAGGTTTATCTTGATTAAAATAAAGTTCTCTTTGGAATAGTTTGTATATTCACTAATAACAATAGAGGACCATGTGAACGCAACATCAGATTTTTACTTTCTCTACTTAGTACATGGGTAGAAAAGATATTGCTTTCCACCCAAAAATTTGATACCAAAATTTTGTCAGAAATACACATTTTAGGGTCCTCTGAATAAAAAAGCTTATTTAAAAAGTGTGTGTGTGCGTGTGTGTGAGTGAGAGAGAGAGAATATAACTAAAATACAAAAAGTCACTAAAATACCAAACTTGGTATTTAATATCTTCCAAGCATGCAACACAAAGATTTTGAAGAAGCTCCCTACCCAAACATTTCTTTTACATGGAAAATTTTTTTAGAAAATTTTGCTTTTCTCAAAAATGGCTCTAACAATTTTGATTAAAATCAGTATATTAAAGATATTTACATGACAAATAAAATATATATCTCGAATTTTCTAGGAATAGCCACTGAAGACCTCTTCATTATAGATGTCTTTTGCATAACTGGTAAACTGTAAGAGAGATAAAACTTACCACAAAAAAAAAAATGTAGATCTAGTTAAAACACATAATTTATATCATTTTCATTTTTTCATGGACTTCACCATTTCCAAATATTCTTTATTATTGGTTTCAGTTTTATAATACTTATTTTTCTCATACAGGAATGTTTAAACTCTATTATTTGAAGAAATTAGTTTCATATACATCACAACCAGCTTTTAAAAGATTTGACTGTTGCATTAGCCTTATTTCCTCTCTACTTACAAAGAAGTAAGTAGTAAGATATTTCTGCTTTTTTTTTTTGTAGCTTAGTGTCCTTTAACCTGGTTGGTCATATCGGACGATGATGAAATGATAATTGGTGAAATGATGCTCAAATGATCTTGGGGTCCATGGAGCTTAAATTTAATCGACATTCGTCTTCTCAGGATAAGGGAAAACCCCGAAAAAAAGAAAAAAAAAAAAAAACCTTATACAGGTAACTCACCCTAAGCCAGATTCGAACTCGCGACCTGTTGAATGTGAGGCAGACATGCTACCACCACACTTCTCAGGCGGGCTATTTCTACTATTATTTATCTCGATTAACATGAAGTATGAGTGGTTAGAAGAATAAGCTTTTTAACAACAATTTGTTACAGAGATGTAGAGAAAGCCATGTGAATGGAACACAGAATTTTACTACTTGAGTTACATTTCTGTAGATCAGCTTTTTATATGATAACAGAATTTGATAGAAACAAGTACAAGTAATATTTAAGTATGATCAATATAATAAATGGTTTGGTTTTAAAATCAATAAATACTAGTAAGTAAGCTCCATTGTTTCTAAACTTAAAAACAAATTAATCAACATCTGATATTTTTTAAAGCTGGTGTGTTCCAAAAATTAACAGTAATAATGTGCATTTTAGGAGTCCCCATAAGATCAAAAGATTGCCAGAACCTCAGTTATAATGCTTCTCATGTAAGACTGTTTTGTTTCTTTGTTAGTGTTTAATGCCCGCTTTAACTACTTATGGCACTGCAAGCGGTGACACTGATGATACATGAATGATGATGGAGCACCGGTGGAATGCGATGGCAGAGGAAACCGGAGTACCCAGAGAAAATCTGCCCCAGCGCCACTTTGTCCATCACAAATTTCACATGCAGTCGCTTGGGATCGAACCCTGGCCATCTAGGTGAGAGGCGAGTGGTCTAACCACTCGGCCACGGCGCGACCCAATATGTATGACTGTAGTGGTGTTATCCTACTATATTATGTTACTCCATAGCAGACTGGCATAGAACCAGCGACACTTTCTTTAGAACCCACACATAATTTTACAATGCTCAGCCACTTACAGCACAAGTGGTGGCTGATTTGTTTGGTTGATAGGACTGGTAAGTACTGTATCATCCACCATTTCCGGACTTAAGCCCCTCTGAATTTTTACTTGGTTCCGAAGATAAAGGAACCACTTTGTGGCATTTGCTTCAGAACTGCTCCAGCGATTTGTCAGGCAGTAGATTGCTCCATATGAAGTATCAATACAACAAACGCTGCTCAAGGTATCCTACAACAACTTCCACATCTCTGGCAATGAGTTGTATACAATGCTGATAACTATTCTGAAGGACAGCAAAACTTCGTCGCATGGCATGAATCTATTTTGTATCAGCTGTATATAAACATGATTTATTTTGCAATCTAAAACCAAATTATGTAAAACATTGTCCGAAACAGTGAATAGTAGTATTTTGTTATTGTGATGACATGCTCATTTTATGAGTCTATATCCACAATTTCCCATTATTATCCTACAAAAGACCCAATTCAAATGAGTCCAATGCATTCTTTTCACTTTTCTGTAGTAAACCCTTGATATAGGAGATTAACAAGGCTGTACATTTTGGAGGGAAAAAAATTTGATGCAGTGCTTTTATGTGTCTTTTTCTATCCTCTATTGTTATTTTTTTTTGCGAGGGGGGCTACGAATAATTATTATGAAAGTTTATTTTTCTAGTCACTTAATTTTAATAAAGAATACCTATATTACACATTATTTTCATTAACGATATTATACAAACGTTAGCAATTTCAAATGTTTAAAACTGATGCTATAGGCTAGCCTTAAAATTCCATGTAATTATGAGAAACACCTGAATATCAACAGGGCTTAAAAGTATTGAACAGTTTAAATCATTAATAACAATTATTTAGGAAATGGTTTACTTTCCCCTCTCAAAAAATATTATTTGAAATAAACTGTGTGCTTTAAAGATATCTACAATCTTTGTGTAATATATTTTTGTCTATTATTTGATATTTACCTGTTAAACAAGATTATACAAAATTCCATTTAAAGGAAATGCACTTATAGAGACTGTTCTCAGAAAATCTAAGATATGTTTTATTTGTCACTATATAGATTCATTAAATTATATGGTAACCCAACTCACGCCTCTCACCACTATGGGAGGGAACCGAGAGTGGGGTGATCAACAAATTCTAATTATGCTTTACTAGGAGGATAATGTGTAGCAGCATAAACAATCTCTTATGGGCTTATGCCAGCTTAAACTCAGATTATGTAGGATTTTAAAGGTCAAATGGACATAGTTTATGAACGTCTACACACAAATCTTAATCCAACATCGCCAGGAAAATGGAGCCAGCAAATTTACACTGAAGTCCTTGCCTTAAAGTAAATGTTGACTTTCTACTCCCAAACAGGAATCTTGAGTAAAAATGATCTCACAAATATGCCCAAGCTCAGCAGCAGGAATTCTTGTGTAATCTACAAGAACTTTGTGTGACATTGCCACACCACTTTCGTGGTGACTCTTGATTTTTTTGTACAGTGCAGAGAGGCCATGTAACATTTACCTGATAATTTAATGACCCTTTAATGTTTTAATTAAAATCAATGGACATGACAAAATAAAAATAATAATAAAAAAAAAGTTTGATGTAAAGGGTAGTTAGTGGGGGAGAATTTTGCTCTGCCTTTCTTACTGATCTTTAATATATGTTTAGTGTTTAACCATTTTTCGATTTTGATCATCCTGTTCATGATATACTTGCACACTAGCTTTCTCTATTTTTTTTTAAATTCAGGGGAAACTGTCACCCTCTTTGATGTAGTGGTTACCATACACCTAAGGTTGTGGGTTCACCCTGGTGGAGGATGATGGATTTTTTTGGGAGTAAAAATCCTTAGCATGGCGTACTTTGGAAGGGAAGTTAAGCTGTTGGTACCATGTTGTACGTAAAAGAACCTCAAGCCTGATAAAAGGGGTCTCTGAGCGAAATTAAACAGTCTTTCACATCCAATATAGAATGGGATGCTGAGAGCCACTGTAGTTAAAGAGTGCCCATAAATAACACTCCATTTCCATTTTTCCAATGAAACTTCTGAATCAAAATTTTGTTTGAAATCCAATCAATGCCTTCTTTTCCAATAAATACCTTCTTTTACTTTCTCTACATGATAAAGAAGGTAAAAATTATGAAGTTAGGGCACAAAGGAGTGTTTGGTCAAGTAAGTTCTACCAAAATGTTCTAAACGTTGATGATCAACAGAGCTTTGCTCTTCTGCAAACAAAGGAGAGAATGATCTGGTCTGATGCTGCAGTATTTTAACTGGCTTTCACAAAATTGACCATTTGGCTGCCCTTCAATCATTTACAATTATTCAGCAATATACGAGTAGAACATGTGGTGTAAAACATCATTGCAAGCTGATCATTTCAATAGTGGTATAAACATACACAAGAGAAGAAATTTCACTTTTAAAAAGTGCTTTTTAGGAACACTTTAATATTCTGTGCATTGCTTGACCATTATTAATCAAATAATTAAGAGATACCAAGAAGAAATTCTTGCCTATTATTAAAAAGGTATGTAGATAGGCCTACTAATCTGCAAAGTCTTTGGTAACTTCAGAGGAACATCTCTTGATCAATCAACAAGCTCTTATTTATTGATTGACCTATTAAAATAAAATAATGCTGGTAATTAATAGCACATTGCCAAATACTAATAAGCGTTAATCTTTCTCTTCTACATTCCTGTTTTATTCCCACAATCTTTGCTTCAGTTACATTACTGAACTAAAAAACATGCATTTGTCTGTAATGGTGGTTTATATGCTGTTATAACCTCACATATATTATTTTAAAGCAGTTTAATTTCTGATTCTGCTTAGAATAAAAACTATTAAAAGTATGTTCTGCAGCGAACATTAGAATTTTCCTTTTTATGTAATTTTATTATGTACTTCCCGCTTAATTTTCAGAGGTCTCTCTATCAGGCTTGAGGTTCTTTTACGTGCCGTAAATCTACGACACGGGACCAACGGCTTTACTTCCCTTCCGAAGGAAGCCATGCTAAGGAAATTTACACCCGAAAAAAAATCCATCGTTAACAAATTCCAAACTGAAGTTTATTTTTAACTCATGTTTGTTGCAATATAACAATTATTTTAGGTTTCACCCCTCTGATGGTTGCCTGTGTTCTTCTGGGCAACTAATGGAATTTAGCAAAGATTATTAACCCGGTGCACGTGCCTAGAATCCTGATATCATTACACAGCTGGTCTCGTAGAACCTTACAGTTTCCATCACTTCTAAAATGATCATTTATTGTGTTATATCAAAGAAGGCAGTGTTAATAAATGAAGCATAATTATTAATCACATTTAATATATTTTTTAAAATAATCTTTTTAATATTTTGGTAAACAATTTTACACAAAATGAAAATGCATATAAATGAGCTGCAATTAAAATAATCTACATATTCATGGGATTTTTTTGATTTTTTTGGCATATACTAACAGTGTTTTCAAGGCAAACATATTTCTTGCAGTTTTTAGACACATTTTTGTTTTATTTTTGCTGTCCACACAGCATCCTTGTGAGCTCACAGTTGATTCCTTTTCAGAACTTTTCACACCACAGAGCTGTACAATTCCCTAGCTACTTATTTTTCCAAACTTCATTTGCTGAAAATGGTCTTGCAAAAAAGCCAAACAAAGATGTAACAAAAACTACTGGCTTCACTTTCAGCCATTACTTCTTCAATCAGCTAACTAATTCTCTTCTCTTCAGACTCAACATGCAATGAAGCAGTTATAATACTTAAAAGATACTAAAATAATACACCAAGCAAGAAAATATCTTTTTAACACTAAAAAAACAAAACAATAATACATACATGGTACAGGGGAAAAACTAAACGGAGCTAGCTTAAACTGTCTCCAGTGCACATGACTGGTCTGCAATATCCTACAACTGTTTGTGGCAATCTAACCAGAAGCATTATTGTTGAAATATCAGGTACACCATAACAAACGATTCCTATTATGCTCACTTAAAGGTACTGAGAACTTCTTGGAAGCAGTTTTCAAATGCTGTATTATTATGAAATATTCTCCCTGGTCTCATAGACCACCTGAGTGTAATTACGGGTTCATAAAGAATATATAAAGCAGAAGATGTTGCTCAAACAAAGTATAATTGCCCACCCAACCTCTCTTTTCAGCAACTTCTCTTATATAGGTCCAACTATGCCTTGTTGAAGCTCAATGTAGTGAAACATTATAAAAATATTGCTAAATGAATGCTGCCAATATATAAAAGTCGCTAAATCAATGTTCTAACAAATCCCTTGATTACACCTGGTTTAATGCGATATGCTTTGGGCTGCAAGTGCTACACTCTTCTCCTAAAACACATCCCTCGCTATGCTACATGGCTTAGGAAGCTCAATCCCTCAGCTACGCTTTGCAGCTTGGACGCTCAACCCACTTTATGGCTTAGGTCCTTCAACCTTCTGCTATTATATGTGGCTTAGGTCCCTAAATTAGCGGCATTGAAAACATATTTCTGTTATGTTTGGATTGCATGAGGTATAAATGTAAGTTTGTGGTGTATAAGGAACAAAAATGAAAAAATATAGGATCATTTATTATATATGATAAGTGCTCTCACAGCCTTTCTCCCAAAAATTGGAGTATGGTGTGTGATGCAAGTGCCAAAAGTATAATAGGACCCATTTTCTTTAAAGAAACAATTAATGCAGGACAATATTGGAGACTAATTCTGGGACCATTTTTTGATTGCTTTATGGAAAAAGAAAAATCTTGTGGTTAGCTCCAATGAGATTCTGCAACAGCACACATGGCTAACAAATCATCAAGTAAAATAAGAGAGATGGTTCCCGATAGAATTATGTGTTGATTTGTGGCCCACTCCTTTCACAGACCTATCTGGTTGTGATTTTTATTCATGAGGTTCTTTGAAAGATAAAGTATATTGTTCTAATCTTTGTACACTATAGCAACTTAGTGATAACTTCATGCAAGAAATCACAAGGACTCCTACTGCTGAGCTTGGCAAGTGAGCGAGAACATATTCATGAAATATGCTGCCTGTTTGAATTAGAAGGTTAACATTTCCAGCATCTACTATAAGGTGAGGATTTTAGTGTGCCTGTGTTGGCACCAATTCCCTGGCGACTCTTAGTTCTCTTGCACAGTGGAGAGAGGCTGTGAGAGTGCTTACCATATAATAATAAATGTAAAAGTTAGTGTTATTTGGGTGTATTTGTCATATTTTTACAATAAAACTACTGCTGATGCATATGTTATTCACAGAGTGATTTCATGCACTTTCCCTCTGTAGAAGTTTATCCTTATTTTGTGACAGAGGTTTCAATAATAAAAAATGCTTGCAAAGTTCTTTCAGAAAATTGGAAAACTAGAACATCAGTTGCTTTGATGATGACAGCTCTTTCCACAAGAACTGCAGGGTTCCAATTAACTTTTAGTAAAATTTTCATATAAACTTATATACAAATATACAAAAAAAAGTGGAGGAAAAAACATTATTTGCTTCATGTTTCGTACACTAGAACTATGATTCTACCTAAGTTTAACTTCAGAATATATATATATATATATATATATATATATATATATATATATTTATTATACATACCTTATAAATCTATGTATTTGTTTGGAATGATTGATAATCAGAGATGCACCTGGGTATATGCTTTGTACCTACTGCATAATCAATTGATTACTGAATATTTTCATCATCTTGTATTGTAGACAACAATACCTAATTCAAAATGTGCATTCAAGTTCCTGAACTATTGTGGTGGGTATGAAATTTCAATTCCAACTGTATGTTGAGTGCTCACCCATGTGACTTTCTATTAACTTGCATAACAGGATCTTAATACACAGGATAACAATGTGAGAGCAATTTATTTTAACTTATTTAACTTGTGTAAAGGTGTTGTTTCCTGTATGTTCGGTATACTCAAGCATTACCCACTGTGTGATCTCAAAAAGCGAAATACAAGCAACCAACTCCAATTTGTGTGCTAGAGAATTAATATGCATTACTACCAAGCCATATAATCTTAATCTGCGATAATTATACCAACAATTAAAATAATGGCTTAAAGGAACGCAAATATATCTAAAGGCTCATATTGTAAGTCAATAATCAGAAGCACATCCTATATTTTTGTCACTCATCAACTATTGCAGAGAGCTGTACATGTATACATGAGGGATTTCTTAACAGAAAGCATGTAATATGACAAACTGTAAGACACCTTGTCTAAGGTCTACATAATTCTACGGCTAAAAACACAGTACACTTATATTGCTGCATTAATGGAAATAAACAAACACCCGTGTTTACCTTATTAGGTTATGAAGAGTTGGCAAATAAATATAGGGCGGACACTATACAAAATCATTAATTTTGATGTCATCCATAACCAAACAACTGCATTTTTAACTTAGAAGAATAAGAAGTAAAACCACTTACAATTCGGGGTCTTTCTTGAAAATCGCCTCAATGTCGCAGAGAATTCTTTCTGCTGCTGGAAATGGATCGTCTTGCATTATTTATCTAATTTCATGTAGACATTGACAGTTACTCATTTCACCACACCTACATTTATTCTCTCCATACGCATTTCATTCGTCTTTTTATTTTTTTTTCTTCACTCCGCGAAGGGCCTGTAGATATCGTTGTTTTTCAAGGGTACATCAATCACGTGACATTGCTGGCTTCTTGCTTTAAGCGCGCTGTTTGGGTCATGACCATGAGTCTGTGATGGTAGCTTTGTAAACTATCGTGTTCCAATACACGACCTTAGAATAAAATCTCTGATGTGTTTCATTCGCATGACTTTCTCTATTTGTTTGGCAAACAAACTACTCTTAAAAAGATTATTATTTTATCTACATAATGATAAATGAAATGCAGTTCTGTTTATGGCCGCTCTTTAACTACCTATTGTGATTCTCAGCGTCCCATTTTAAAGTACTGGGCGTGAAAAAACTGCTTAATTTTGCTCAGAGGCCTCTTTATCGGGGATGAGGTTCTTTTACATGCCGTGAATCTATGACACAGGACCAAGTAAAGCATGCTAAGAATTTTACGCCTGAAAAAATTGTCGCCGATTTTAGGTATATTAAGATACCATAGCAACCGTTACACCATGGTGGGTGACTAAATAATGCTAATCAAGGCAAACGTTACCGGAAATGACCTTATTACTTAGTTCCTTGTAAGTAGAAGAGGGATAAGGAAATACGCTAGGCTAAAGCGACAGTCATATATTTTAAAAGCTGTAGTTATGCGATTGTTATTGAAATTCAATTCTCTTTCCATAACCGGGAATAAAACGAAAGAGATGTGAAACGGATGATGATTTTCCGTTTAAGGTGCTTAAAAATTGAAACCAATAACAGGGAATATCTATAAAATTGTTAGTTCTGCAAAACAAATGAGTATGACATAATTGTAAAAGTTTGACAACAGAAAATCCCTATTATGTTTTTTGAAATATGGCATTAAGTTTAATCACACACCCACACAAATATATATAAAATGTATACTTATATACTCCTTTTTATATGTATTAACGTCTTTATTTTATTCTTTGTATTTTGCTTACCGCCTCACTAAAGGGCAGTCCCTACCTAGAGCAATAGGCTCATTAGGACATTCTCGGTAAATAAATAAAGAGATCTACACTTTCTGTTTAGTAAGTTTTGTCTACCTCTTATGGTTTACCAGTTATGCAAAAGTCATTCAGAATGAAGAGAACTTCTGCGGATCTTCCCAAGAAATTCAGGATATACATTATATTTGCCATGCAAACTTGTTTAATACACGGCATTTTGATCAAAATCGCAATTTTAAGAAAAATTGAAAGTTTCGAAAGCTGTTACGCTTCAAGTAGTTAGGTTAGGGTGATTTTTGAGATAATCGTGTCGCATTCTTTAAAGATCTAAACTTAAATACCAACTACCAAGTTTGGTATTTAGCGGACTTCTCGTTACTTTCTCAACAAAGTACATGGTATTAGGTAGAGGAGGTATTGCACTCCACCCAAAAATTCGATAATGAGACTTCAATGAAAATATATAAATAAAAATAATTTCTCTAGCACGTGTGTAGATAAAATGTATATCAGTACTGTCCAACTTTCTCATATGCTCGGCCACATTAACTCATACGGTGCGGGGGCGACCACAATCGCTACGACTATTTTTGCTTTCTCTACACATACTAAAAAAAGCGTGCATAGCCTGTCTACTCAAGTATGCGTGCCAACCCAGGGACAAGTCCATGTTCTTTTTTACATTAGACCATCAGTTTATATACTGAACCCCCTTGCGTGCAAGTACCGAAGCATTTGCATACAGGGACGGAAGCTGATACACCACATACGCGCGTTAACCCCGAGGGGAAGACTACAGAAAACCACGGTAGGGCCGACTTTTACCAGCTTAGGTCTACTATCTTTCCAGGTTAGTGACGAGGACATTAAGGTATCTCACAACCCTGCTCAGATGTGCCCAATCTCCCACAGGTATCCGGCCACTGCCACGTCGAGTCCAACCCAATCCGAACAGCTCCCTTTCGGGAGGAACTCAGAGGTTCGGCCCGTCAGAAGTACCACGGGTACTCATGGTCCGCAGCGCTCGCACCGGAGCAGCTGAAGTGTCTACACGTACTATTTACGAGTGTATACATAGTATATAGAGAAGGTATTGTATTGTACCCGATATTTTTCATCGATATTTCAACGGAAATATATGTTTTGATACCCTCTAAATCTAAAAAATAAAGCATTTTTAGAAAAAATGTCCGTGTTTGTCTGTGAGCAGCATAGTTCAAAAACGAAAGGTCCTTTAAATACCAAACTGGGTATTTAAGTTTAATATCTCCCAAGGGTGCGACACGAATATTTTAAAGAAAATCCTCCCCACTCCCAACTACCGCTTACATGGAAAGATTGGCTGCGCCGTGGCCGAGTGGTTAGACCACTAACCTCTTACCTAGACGGCCGGGGTTCGATCCCAAGCGACCGCATGTGAGATTTGTGGTGGACAAAGCGGCGCTGGGGCGGGTTTTCTCCGGGTACTCCGGTTTCCCCCGCCATCGCATTCCACCGGTGCTCCATCATGTCATGTATCATCAGTGTCACCGCCTGCGGTGCCATTAGTAGTTAAAGCGGGCGTTAAACACTTCCAAAAAAAATGGAAAGATTTTCGAACATTTTGATTTTCTCAATAATGGCTGGGATTAGCTTTATTCTGGATGATTTTTTCTGAATTTTGCATAAAAAGTAAACCTTAAGAGACAGACAAAAGCTTACTACAGAAAAAATGTATATATCGTTAAAACATACAATTTATATCATATACATTTTTTTCATGGAGTTGGCCATTTTTGGGATATTTCTTGTTATTGGTTTCAGTTTTAAAATACTTAAAAACTTTTCTCGTGCAGGAACTTGTCAACTCCTACCCACGCAAAGAATCGGATTTCAATCCCATAACAACCACATTTAAAACATTTGACTGTTGGTTTAGCCTAGTGTATTACCTTATTTCCTTTCTACTTAAAGAAACTGTGTAATAAGACTATCTGCTAATGTTTATCTCGATTAGCCTGACGTAGATAAAAGAATAAGCTTATTAACAATAATTTGTTACAGAGATGTAGAGAAAGTCATGTAATTGGAACACATAAGATATTTTTGAGTTATGGCGATCTCACACACACACACACACACACACACACACACACACACACACACACACACACACACACACTGAACTTTGTCGTCCTCCATGATCTAGAGGTAACATGCTAGCCTCTGATTCCCGAGGTCGCGGGTTCAAATCAAGCGAAGGGCAATGGATTTTTTCGGGCATAAAAATCCTTAGCTTCGGAAGGGAAGTAACATAGATTTACTCACGTAAAAGAACCTCAATCCTGATAAAGAGGCATCTGAAAAAAAATTAAATAGTCACTCACTCTCAATATGGAATGGGACGCTGAAAACCGCAATTTAAATAGCGTCCATAAATAGCAAGCAATTTAATTTATGATACTGAACTTTTTCTAAAAATGTTTTTTTTTTATTTAGGAATACTTAAAACGTATTTTCGGTGAAACGTCGGTATCGAATTTATGGGTGGAATACAGTACCTCCTCCACCTACCACCTGTGTATGTTGTGCATATGTGTTAAAGAAAGAAAATATGATACTATTAAAGTCTCGCATATTTTCAACTCAACTAAATGGAAATGTTCTTCAAAAACGCTCAGACACGCCAAGTAGTATATTTTAAAATATATTTTCTTCAGAGTCAAACTAAGCATCCCTATTTATGTATTAAGATACATAAAAATAGACAAAAAAATTACACAAAAAATCTGATGTATTCCATTCTCACGACTTTATCTATCTGTTCTGCAAACTAATTATTCTTACAAAAAATTGCCTTTTTATCTACACATTGCTAATCAAGATAAACATTATCAGAAATGGTTTTATTACTTAGTTCGTTATAAGTAGAAGGGTATATAATAAGGAAAAACGCTAAACTAAATCACAGTCATATCTTTTAGAAGCTGTCGTTATGCGATTGTCTTTAAATTCGTTGCTCCTACCGTAGCCAGGAGTAAAACAAAATAGAAATGGAACGGACGAGAAAAGTTTAAGTATGATACCATTAATAGTAAATATCTGGGAAATGGTTAGTTCGAAAAAATGTATGATATAAGTCGTGTGTTTTAACGAAATCTACTGCCTTTTGTCTATCTCTTGAGGTTTACCCGTAAGGCCATTCAGAAAGAAGAGAACTTCAGGAACTATTGTTAAGAAATTCAGGATATATATTTTATTTTTCAGGTTAACATCTTTAATATAGGGCATTTTAATATAAATCGTTAGAGGAATTTTTTTTTAGAAAATCGAACATTTCGAACATTGTTCCATGTAAAGGATAGTTTGCGGTGGGGGATTTTTCTGAAATTCTCGTGTTGCATCCTTGAAAGATACTCAAAAGCGTTACTCAAAAACGAAAAGTCATTTAAATGCCAAGTTTGGTATTTAAATGACTTTTCGTTTTTGAGTAATGTTGTCCCCCCCACACACACAGAATTACACGAAAGCCCCTTACAGTTCCAGACTCGAAGACTCGTCCCCTGCCAACCCTAAAACATCGTTTCTCACCATAGATCGAAGAAAATTACGTTATATCCATTTAGAAAGAGAATACTCTGGAAGTGGAATTTTCTGGATTTAGAGATAAAGAATGTCTGAGAGGTCTTGCAGGAAACACACACACAGGCCTTTGTTTACCCGGCTATTGTTAGAGTGAGCCAGGCAGGTGTGTCCTCGGGTGGAGGGGGAATCAGCCATCGTTACAGTACCTAGATTAAATATTATTATTATTATTATTATTATTAATATTATTATTATTATAATTATTATTTCAAATTTTGGTGTAAGCAACATCTTTTTGCGCGGGGATTTACTTTAGAGGAAGAACATTTGCGTAGAATAATGCCAAGAATTGTAACTGTTTGCTTTACGTAAGTATGCCGATATCATACTTAAACGTAACCTTAAAATGCCCTTCATTCTATTAACATTAGAATAATTTGAAACATTTAATAACATACGTATGTATTTCATACCAGCTGCGTAGAACAGAAGTTGAAGAGGTACAGTAAGACTGAAAAATTCAATAGCATCTCCAACTGACTCGCATTTTCCGCGGTAAACCACAAGATATCTCAAATTATTTTAGATAGATACTTCATTTTACTGCTCAGGGCATGATCCGGTGGCAGCGCTGTCAATATAATACAAGTAAACTATAATTAAAATAAATAATAATATGGGTAATATATCCTGTCAAAATGATAATACATCACATTTGTTGTATATTACAATAATAATAATAATAATAATAATAATAATAATAATAATAATAACAATAATAACAATAGTAATTATTGTACAATATTAAAAGTTCTATAATACTAGTGATAATGCAATATTTATATTTACTATCCTGACTATAAAACTGTTCTTTAATCTCTTTTTAAAACTATTTATATTTTGAGGCAAAATGCTCTGCAGGTATTTTGTTTCAGCCGTTAATTGCTCTATTTGCGAAGGAAAAGTTACCTATGTCAGTTTGCTGTTCAATTTCTTATTTTTTCGAGTGATGTGACAATATTAAGGCCACAAGCCATAACATATAAGGTTTTTATTTTATACTGTTATTATTAACTTGAAATTGATTTGTTTAAATAGCTTAAAGCACATATTTAACTGCTATTTGTTTGTATGAATTGCTTTTGCTGGATTGTTTTATTTGTGTTATTAATACATTTGTAAGACGTGTGTTCATTCCAATGCAAAAAGGTTTAAATAAAAGAGTTAATAATGTGTTGGCTGGAGACGTGACCAACAATCGCGACAATGACACAAAGAGAGGGAAAGACTATGTGCATTGCTAGGAGAGACGTTACACAGACTTGGAATGAACTCATGGCAAGACAGATATTATTGATGATAGCTGTAAAGAAAAAGGAATTTTGATTCTGCTTAACAACGAAACAAGGATGTACTCTTGTGTAAAAGAAGCGTTATAACTTGATTCTGTGTATGTTTATGTATCAGCAAGGTTTACAATAAATTCAGAAAGAATAAAAATATTTTTTTTATGGTAGTTAAAACCAAAATCCAGAATGCGTCTCGTATACCACTAACCTGAGAAGAGAGAAGAGTCTACATGATAAAAGTATAAAACAAATTAATAAAATAAAATACACACGAACCAACAAAAACGTTACAGTGATCATTTCTCCCATAATGTCGTGTCTCATGGAGACTTAAAAATTCGTAAGTATAATAGTTAAAGTGTCGGGATTTATAGTTGCCCAACTATTAATGTGTCAATTAATGTGGATTAAATTCACATTCACGGAAACCAGGACATCTATTGTTCAAATCCCGGCATAAATTATATCAATAGCACGGTTCAGTGCTTAATTTAAAATGCAGCAAGGTTATTGGTTACAGGTAATCAACGATTATGGAGGAGAAGGGAGGTAATGCCAAACTTATTGCAATTATAATACAATAAGTATATAATAAGTTTAATATAATACGTTTTATATAATAAGTTTAATGATATGAAAAATAGTTCATAATACTAGCAGAAGATCGAAATAATAGTTATGTAAATAAGTTGTCTGGTGATTTCTCTGGTTATACACATTATTGTTAGTGACTCAGAGCGTTTACCACCCTCACTTGCGGCATGAGCCATTTTTACTTTCTCTAGCATGTACATATATACAATGTACAAAGCAGATAGAGAAGATATTGCACTCTACCCAAAAATTCGATACCAAAATTTCACCGGAAATACATATTTGAGACACCCTTAATAAAAGAAAAATCATTTTCGAAAACATGTTCGTGTGTGTTGTTGTTTTGTGTGGGCAGCATAGCTCAAAAACGAAAAGTCGATTAAATACCAAACTTGGTATTTAAGTTAAGTGTGTTCCACGGATGTGACTCGAAGGCTTTCAAGAAAATTCCCCCAACCCAACTACTCTTTTCATGTATATTTCTCATAAATTATTAACGATTTTGATTAGAATGCTATATTTTAGAGATATTTTATAACAAACGAAATGTATATCGTGAACTTTCTGGAAATAGCCTTTTAAGGCCCTTCATTCTGGATGATTTTTGTTTAGCTCATAAACTAAGAGATAGACAAAAACTTACAACTCAAAAGGCGTAGATCTGATCAAAACACATAATTTATGCCATATACATTTTTTGTAGAGCTAATCGTTTCCGAGATATTCCTTGTTTCTGTGCCAACTTTAAATACTTAAACACTCTTCAAGCGCGCAGTCAACTTTTGTTTCACCTCTTTTGCTTTACTCCCAGGAATGCGAAATAGAATGGAATTGCAATTTTTTCTCATAACGATTGCTTTTAAAAGATTTAACTGTCGCTTTAGTACTAGTGTATTTCCTTATTTCTCTCCTACTAACAAGTAAGCAAGCGTAAAGAACATTTCTGCTAATGTTTATCTCGAGTGGCATGATATAAATAAAATAATAATCTTTTGTAAAGGAAGTTGTTTTTGGAATAACTAGAGAAAGTCATGTGGATGGAGCACATCAGATTTTTTTTTTTTTTTTTAGTAAGTTTCATAGGCATTCATCCCCTATAGTCAGAAGGCCTCCCGTTGTTGATGTGCTGCCAACATTTGTGTAAAAAACACGCAGGTCCTAGGTATCTCTATGTTGCTGATTTAGTCTTATTTTAATGGGCAATTCACGTTGTAATTATGTGAACAATTAAGTTAATATTTCTTCAAACGTTGTATATTTATCACTAAAATGTAAATAAACAAATTTATTATTACCAGAGAAACTTTGTGTTATCTGATTCGACTTATGTTTCAGTTTTTACGGTTTCAGAAGGTAATTTCTTTGTAACCTTAAAACAACATTGCATGCTCTGCGTTTGATTTTGCGCTTACTAAAACCGTGATAATTTTCTGGAATGGTATAATGCAACGTAGCAATAAAAAGTGAAATGATTCGTATTTTCATTGATTGGATATTGTTTAAGGCAAGGCGGAGCTCAGGCAAAACATTCTGGAGCAATATGGTAACATTATGTAATCTATGTGCATGCCCGTACACAGAATGGAGCCGACGGGCCAGGGGGATTCCATAACTAGATCTAAACTTAACAGTACCCTACACATTTCCCATATACCAACTAGCAGAAGACCTACGGTTATCTAACATTTTTTCATATTGCTTTGATGTGAATTTAAATAAATAAAACGTTATTGCGAGATTATATATATCATTATCATCGTCATCAGCAGCAGCAATAGCATCATCATCGTCATCATTTCATTTCGTCATTATAGTCGAATAATATTAGTAAGGAAACTGAATCCCATTATATTTACATATCTAATGAATAAAATTAACATATAAAATTATTCATTTAATTATTTAATCAATTTTATACATTGCTAATTGAAAATTTTACATGTATATTTTATTATATACATGTTTAAACCATTTTTCAAAATTAAATTTGGCGAAAGTCGCTATATTTTCCCACTTTTTCGAAAGCTCAAATTTCGGTACGCATAACGGATTTCTGCTACGGTTTGCAACACTGCTATTGGAGTGTCTAAAGAGCTCTCAACAAAACAGCCCTCTGGTGTCCACGGTACTCTAGGTAGTATCAAGTGAACGCTTATTCTTGATCAAGCATCCACGCCATCTATCCGCATCGCCATTAGGTACGAAACCTAGAAAACTCAATGAAAAGGAATTGATAGTTGGTACGAAACTAGCATTCTCTGTCGACCAGAAAAAAAAAAAACCCACCAAATAATCAAGATAAGAGTGGACGGGCGACAGATTCAATTAGGGAACTTCCGAATGCGAGCTTCGCATATTAACGTGAGGCATCTCGCTCGGTAATGTTTTAGCTTACATTTCGTTCTTGACATTTCTTACTGAAAAGAATCTAAATATGAGTACTGGCGAAGCAAAGATATGTAATTGTGATATAAGCGACTGAGCGGCTGCCGACAAGACAACGGCAGGGTGAGTAATATTTCATTATGCCATCTGATGGCGTTCCCATGAAGCCACTAATTATCTATTATACGAATCGGGCAATTGAAGTTTAAAAACAAGGACAAATCTAATTGACGAGGGCTGTGGGAAGGTTAGGGAATCATAAGGCATTACATGAACTTGCAAAGAAACTTACAACATTAAATATTCATTAAACGTACCAACATGCAAAACAAGATAATTCAAGACGAATATATTCTACTTTCAGAATTTTTACTGACAGTTTACTTTTCTTTCGGAGCGTATTGCTTAAATATGCAACAACATACATATTATTTAGCAGCATTGTTTTAATGACTCAATTTCTCAAAATTACTTTCAAACTTCTGTTTTTTCATGTAAACATGAGAATCAAAAGCCCTAAGGACTACATTGGCTCATTTCTATAATTTTAATATTGTTCAGTTAACAATTATAGGCATATGTTACTTTTACTTTCTCTACACGTACTGTGTATATAGTGTATAGAGAAGGTATTGCATTCCACCCAAAATTCTATATCGAGATTTCACCGGGAATACATGTTTTGGATCTCCCTGAGTCCAAAAAAAGCATTTTTGGAAAAAAAAAGTCCGTGTGTGTGCGTATGTGTCTGTGTTTTTGGACAGTATAGCTCAAAAACGAAGAGTCCGTTAAATACCAAACTTGGTATTTAAGTTCAGTATCTTCCAAGGATGCAACACGAAGATTTCAAGAAAATCCCCCCACCCTTTACATTTCGAAAATTTTGATTTTCTCAAAAATGGTTCTAAAGATTTTGATTAAAATATCGTATATTAAAGATACATACATGACAAATAAAACGTATATCTTGAATTTTCAGGGAATAGCCTCTGAAGATTACTTTATTCTGGATGAATTTTACGGAATTTTGCATAACTGCTAAATCGCTTACCACGCAACAAATGTAGCGCACGTTAAAACACACAATTTATGTTATATACATTTTTTCGTGAGGATGATTGTTTTTTTTAGATATTCCTTGTTACTGCTTTTTTTTTTTTTAATGAAAACAGTACCGGAGTCTGATCAGGACATATAACACCCATGCCCAAGCCGGGGCTCGAACCCACGATCCCCTGCCCACGAAGCACCAAAGCGAGACGCTTTAGCGAGCATGGCCATGTGGACCGGCGCTTTCGGCTTTAAAAAACTTATACTTTTCTCATACAGTAGTATGTCAACTCCTGTCCATACAAACAAAGGAACTTCAGTCACATAGCAAACAGCTTTTGGCTATCACTTTAACCTATGGTATTCCCTCATTTCATTTCTACTCACAGAGAAGCAAGTAATAAGACTATTTCTGCTGACTTTTTTTTTCTCAATTAGCAGGAAGTAAATAGAAGTTACACTTTCTAATAATTTGTTTCACAGATGTAGAGAAAGTCATGTGAATGGAACACATCAGAATTTTTTATTGATTTTTAGCTTAACATCCTTTAACCTGGTTGGTCATATTCGACGATGAATGAAATCGCGAAGTGATGCTTAAATGATTCGGAGTCCATGAAGCTTCAAGTTACACGACATTTGTCTTCTCAGGATAAGGGATGAGTAACTCAACCTAAGCGAGGTTCGAACTCGTGACATCTTGAATGTGAGATACACTATCGAGGCAGGCAGTTCCCCTTTTATCGATGTATATGCAAAATTTCAATTTGATATGGTTATTATTAAATGTAATTCAATATATTAATATAACTTTTAAAACTCCTTGCAATATAACAATTCAGGGGGTAATAGCAACATTTTATATTTTTAAAATGTTAAAAAAGTCATTACATACAGTGAAGCTATCAATTTTGTTCAAATCTGGACATCTATTTCTAACACGTGCTCCACTTGGTCATGGAGTACTATGTAGATACCAGTGTATAGAGAAGGTGCACCCAAAAATTCAATACCGAGATTTCACCGGAAATACATGTTTTAGGTCCTCCTGAATAAAAAAAAAATGGAAAAAGTCCGTGACTCTGCATGTGTGTGTGTGTGTGTGTGTGTGTGTGTCTGTCTGTCTGTGGACAGCATAGCTCAAAAACGAAAAGACGTTAAATATCAAAATAAGTTTGGTGTCTTGCAAGGATGCTACACAAAGATTTTCAAGAAAATCCCCCACCCCAACTACCCTTTACATGGAACTTTTTTCAAAAATTATGATTTTCTCAAAAATGGCTCTAATGGTTTTGATTAAAATATCGTATATTAAAGATATTTGCCTGACAAATGATATGTATTTCTTGAATTTTCTGGGAATAGCTTCTGAAGATTACTATATTCTGGATGAATTTTACGGAAGTTTGCATAACTGCTAAACCGTAAGAGATAGACAAAAACTTACCACACAAAAAATGTAGAGCATATTAAAACACACAATTTATGTTATATAAGTTTTTTTCGTGGTGTTGAGCGTTTTTGAGATATTCCTTGCTTTTGGTTTCAACTTTAAAAAACATACTTTTCTCATACAGGAATTTGTAAACTCGTGTCCATACAAAAAAGGAACTTCAGTCACATGGCAATCAACTTTTGACTATCACTTTAACCTATGGTACTCTCTTATTTCGCTTTTACTTGTAAAGAAACAAGTAATAAGACTATTTCTGCTAATTTTTCTCGATTAATATGAAGTATATAGAGGTATTAGCTTTTTAGCAATAATTTGTTGCAGAGATATAGAGAAAGTCATGTGAATACAACACAACAGATTTTTAAGTTTATAATAACTAATAGATATGATTAATATTTTAATTTTAAATTGTACATGTATTTCTTATTAAAGCGACAATTGATACGCAACATTTCAATTTGATATAGCTACTTTCCAAATGAAACATATTTTATAACAATTTGATGTCATATTTATAAGAACTTTGAACAATATTTGTAGCATAAGTATTAAATAACAGTAATAACACGATTTTCTGTATTTTTAAATTTAAAAGAATGGGTCTAGTTATTAGGTCATAAAGTTTTGTCAGTGAGATGCGCATAGTTATTTATTTTCAGACGAATTTTATTAAATATTTCTAAAAATATAAAAAATTAAACATTCTTTTGCTTAAAAATCAATCGCAAGTTATGAATATGCTTAAGAAGATAAGAATCATGAAGTTTTGTTTATTATTTACTGCCTGTTTTAGTAGATTCTTTAAAACGTTTAATATTGTATTCGACTATATATTCACATTCTAAAACAAGATCGTATAAAAGGTTTATTCTTCTATGCAAATAATACTAAACATTTGTGGAGATAGTTTATTTCGTATTTCTTTGTAGGGGAGCACAATATGCTTGAAGATAATTACATTTTTAAGAAAGTTGCTAAGTGATGCTTTGAAATCCGATCTGAACACGAAATAGAAAATAAAGTAAAAGAAAAGGAGGAAGAAGATATTCCATTTGAGAAAAGTATACATTTTAGAAAATGTAAGCCAGTAACAAGGAATATTTTGGAAACGTAAAGCATTATTTGACACAGATGCTATGTAACGTAATTGTGGTTGAAGAGAACGAGAGAGTTTGTTCCTAGAAAATTTAAGATAATATACACTTCTTTTTTCTTGTACGTATCTCAAACATAGTATTTTAATAAATATAGTTAGTCATTTTTGGAAAAATAAAAAATAATTGTTCGAAAAGTGTTTCGTATAAAGAGTAGTTTGGGTTGGTATTTTCTTTAAAATCTTCGTGTTGCATCCTTGAAAGAAGCTGAACTTAACACCAAGTTTAATATTTACGTTTTTGAATTGTAATGTTCACACACACACACACACACACACACACACACACACACACACACACACACAACAAGAACGATTTTCCAGGAATCAGGTGTCTCCAAACGAATATTTCCGGTGAAATATCGGTATTGAATTTTTGGATCGGAATTCAATACACCATCTACGTATTTTAAGCAATTAATACAGTAGGTGAAACATGGCGAAAAAAACAACAAACAAAACATTATCCCAAAAGTGCACTTGGTCCGAAGTATTTGTATGTAAAAGTCCAGAATTCTCTAATTTATCGCCGTAATTTGCATACATCATAAAAATTACAAGCGCCAAGGAGTCACCATGTCACAATGACCAAATGAAAGGCAAGCTCACCTGGGTAGTGTGGGGGTAGCATGACTGTCTCATATTCATCAGGACGCGAGTTCGAATCTCGCTTAGCTGAGTTACCCGGATAAGGGGTTTTCGGGGTTTTCCCTTATCCTGAGAAGGCAAACTTCGAGTAACTTTAAGCTTCTTGGACCCTAAGATCATTTGAGCACCATTTCATCAATTTCATTCATCGTTCGATATGGCATGTTAAAGGACGTTAAGTTAAAAATCTGATGTGTTTCACTCATATGACTTTCTCTAGCTACTCTATAAAAGAATTTCTTACAAAAGATAATTCTTCCGACACCATGCTAATCGACATAAACATTAGCAGAATTTTATTACTTAGTTCCTTATAAGTGGACTGGATCTAAGGGAATGCACAAGGCTTAAGTGATAGTCAAATGTTTTAAAAGCTGTCTATATGCGATTGTCATTGCAAATCGTTTCTTTGCTTGACCAGGAGTAGAACAAAAGAAACACACACACACACACACACACACACACACACACACACTTCCGTCTGAGAAAAGTAGAAGTACCTCGCAATTGAAACTAATAATAATGAATACCTCGAAAACGGTAAGCTCCACGAAAAAAATGTATATGACATAACTTGTGTATTTTAACAAGATTTACACTTTTTGTATAGTAAGTTTTTGTTTATCTCTTACGGTTTACTAGTTATGCCAAATTAAGCAAAATTCATTCAGAATAAACATTTCTTTAGAAGGTATTCCCAGAAAATGCAATATATACATTTTATTTGTAATAGAAATGGCTTTAATATGTGGTATTTTAATCAAAATCGTTAGAGCCATTTTTAAGTAAAACAAAATTTGGTATTTAACCGCCTTTTCGTTTTTGGAATATGCTGTTCACAGACATAGACACACAAACACACACACACACACAGACCTGTTTCTAAAAATGCTTTTTTTGATTCAGGGGGTCTTAAAACATGTATTTCCGGTGAAATCTCGACATCGAATTTTTAGGTGGAATACAATACTTCTCTATTCCTATGTACATTGTACATACTGGGCTAGAGAAAGTAAAAATATAGACCTTATCATTCTTATTCCAAAACAAATATTCTCTATGCTTACACTATTTTTACTTTCTTTACACGTTATGTACATAATAAGTAGAGAAGGTATTGTATTCCACCCAAAAATTAAATGCCGAGATCTCATCGAAAATGCATCTTTTGTCGTCCCCTAAAAAACATTTTTATGTTCTCTAGCACGTATGTACAATGTACATTGTAGGTAGAAAAGGTATTGTGACTGCGGCTAAATTGCAATTGCCAAACATGTGTGTATGGCTTGCTCCGTAGGTGATAGCTGATTGGTGGCATCCATTGTTACACACACGCGGAGTAAACACCTGTGTCGCGGAAATTCTTTTGACATCGCAGCTGTGATTGTTACACATGGACACGTGTTCTTTCGGAAGGCTCTTTGACGTCGAAACTACGCATTGTTAAGGCTGAATGAGTGAATACTGGCAGTGTATTATACGTGCGGCGGCTTCTGAAACTATTCAGTGATGTGACCAACAGATATAAAAAGGGACAACGTCCTGCCGAGGTGCAGTTTTCATCAGGAATTCATCACATGCAACTTAAATACTAAGTTTGGTATTTAACTAACTTTTCGTTTTTAAGCTTTGCTACCCCCGATACACATATGGATATTTGTCTAAAAATTATTTTTTTTGGGGTTCAGGGAATCTCAAAATATTCATTTTAGGTGCAATTGCGTTATCAAACTTTTGGGTGGATTACAATACCTTCACTATCTATTATGCACATTGTATGTGCTAGAAAACGTAATAAAAATCGTATGTGTTCCACTCACACAATTTTCTCTAGATGTTCCACAAACACATTTTTCTTTCAAAAGATTATTATTTTATGTACAATGTGCTAATCCAGATAAACATTAGCTGAATTGGTCTTACTGCTTGCTTCCTTGTAAGTAGAAGGGAAATGATGGGATACATTATGCCAAAGCCGCAGTCAAATCTTTTAAGAACTGCTTGCTATATAAAACAAATGAAGTACGGTTCGTTTTGATGGTCCCGTTTGAGAAAAGTTAATTAGTGTAAAATAACAATAACAATGCATATCTCTACAAGAAAAAAGTATATGACATATATTATGTGTTTTAACTAGATCTACATTTCTTGTGCGGAAGTTTTTGTCTATCTCTTATTAGTACTGTTTAACCATTAAGCAACATTCTGCAAGACTCAACCAGATAAAGAGTTCTTCAAAGGATATTCCTAGAAAACTCAAAATATACATTTTATTTGAGATTTGATTATCTTTAATGTACGATATTTTAATCAAAATCGTTAGAGCTATTTTTGAGAAAACAACGTTTTCGAGACATGTTCCATGTAAAGGATAGTTGTGGATAAGGATATTGAAAATCTTCGTGTCGCATCATTGGAAAATACTGAACTTAAATACCAAGTTTGGTATATAACCGACCTTTCGTTTTTGAGCTATGCTGTCCGCAGACACAGACAGACAGAAAGACATGTACTTTGTTTTAAAAAACTATTCGGACTAATGGGACTTCAAAGCATATATTTGCGGTGAAATCTCAACATCGAATTTTTGGCTGGAATACAATATCCTCCTATTCTCTATGTATATTGTACATGCGGGCTAGAGAAAGTAAAACGTTTCTTTTTTGGATTCAGGAGTCCCAAAACATGTATTTCCGGTGAAATCTCGGTATGGAATTTTTGTGTGGAACAGTATCTTGTCCCGACTGCCTCCGTGGTTGAGTGGTCAGCGAGCGGGGCGGGGAATTTTTCTTTATCCTGAATTTTTCCCTATCCCCTACAGAGTCTGGAAGTATGCATGTATGTGAGAGTGAGGAAAATAAAACGATTTAAACCCAACGTAAAGAAGCTACAGACGAGTTGTTTCTAGTGCAAAGCCCCCGAAATGACCTTAGCTGTTAAAGGGGGCTATATAAATGAAACGATTAAAACAAAAAATTAAATGTGTTCCATTTATATAACTTTAGATCTCTGCAACAAATTATTGTTAAAATGTCCATGTTTCTATTTACTTCATGCAATACGAGAAAAAAAGCAGAAATAGTCTTATTACTTGCTTCCTTGTAAGTAGAAGAGAAATAAGGGAGTACCATAGGTTAAAGCAATACTCAAAAGCTGGTTGATAGGTGACTGCAGTTCCTTTGTTTGTATGGACAGTAGTTGACAAATTCCTGTATGAGAAAAGCATAAGCTTTTTAAAGCTGAAGTCGCCTTCCGTGGTGTAATGGTTACCATGTTGACTTCATATACCCAAAGTCGCGGGTTCAAACCCGTCGGAGGACGATGGATTTTTTCGGGTGTAAAAATCATTAGCATCGCTTCCTTCGGAAGGGAAGTAAAGCAGTTGGTCCCGTGTCGTAGATTTAAGGCACGTAAAAGAACCTCAAGCCTGAAAGAGAGGCATCTGAGCAAAATTAAGCGCTATTTGACGCCCAATTTAGAACGCTGAGAACCACACTAGTTAAAGAGCGTCCATAAATAACACGCCATTTCCATTTTTTTAAAGCTGAAACCAGAAACAAGGTATATCTCAAAAACGATCAACACCACGAAAAAAATGTATATAACATAAATGGTGTTTTTTAATGTTCCCAACATTTTTTGTGTGGTAAGTTTTTGTCCATCTCTTACAGTTTAGCAGTTATACAAAATTCCTTAAAATTCATCCAGAATAAAGTAGTCTTCAGAGGCTATTCTCAGAAAATTCAGGATATAAATTTTATATATATATATATATATTTTATTTATATGTTTTAATCAAAATAGTTAGAGCCATTTTTGAGAGAATCAACATTTTTGAAAAAGGTTCAATGTAAAGGGTAGTTGGCGGTGGGGGGATTTTCTTGAAAATCTTCGTGTGGCATCCTTGCAAGATACCAAACTTAGTTTGGTATTTAACGGTCTTTTCGTTTTTGAGCTATGCTGCCCATAGACACACACACATACACATGCACGGACATTTTTCTAAAAATGCTTTTTTTTTTTTATTCATGGGGACCCAAAACATGTATTTCCGGTGAAATCTCGGTATCGAATTTTTGGGTACATTACAATACCTTCTCTATACACTATGTACATAATACGTACAGAGAAAGTAAAAAATACCTTCTCTATCATCCATGTACATTGTACATACGAGCTAGAGAAAGTAAACAACTGATGCTGAAATTTAGCTATGAATTTTAATACTAGAACAAAGTGAACACGTATTGCTTTTTGTAGCACATGTACTCATCACTTGCCTAATTGTAAGATAGAAATGCGCACTTGATATCGAATATCCTCCTTAGAATTCATAGGTAATTAGGCATTACGTAAGCAGTTCAGGGATAATTTCAACTGGACGTGCTCAATCAGATATTATTACCATCGTCTCGAGCTCATCCTTGAGCGCACAGAAGTTTAAAGGTTTATGAATAATGTATTAACTTTGTAAGAACTTCTAGAATCATAGAGTAGATGCTCACTGAGTAGTGGTATTGCTGAAGTAAACTTATCATAAGGAGGAATGGAAACACACCAGGAAGATCTAAATATTCAGGACTGCCTGAGTCTGAATATTCTGCTCCTTAAAATTGGAGCTGCATGGCCAGGAGCAATAAGCAAAGAAAAATGGAAAAATGTTCTGTATAAGGTATTTTCAGATACACCATATTTTATATCCATGCTCTGATTGAAATTGTTTTTCTATTAGTTGTTTGTTGACTCCCAATACTGAGGGCTAGCCAAGGTCTTTTAACTTGCCTTTAGGTGTTACAGTTTACAGTTTACATAAATGAGGAGAGGAGCGAAGGCCTTTTTATGAATTTTTAGTACACATTGTTTAAAATAGCTGTTTGTTGCACCGTTAACACATCACACGGCTTTCTGTACGTCTCTGCAACAAATTATTGTTAAAAAGCTTATTCTTCTATTTACTTAATGCTAATCGTGAAAAACATAGTAGAAATGGTCTAATTACTTACTTCCTTGTAAGTAGAAGGGGAATAAGGGACTACCATGCTAAAGCGATAGTCAAATCTTTTAAAAGCCGGTTGCTATGTGAATTAAGTTCCTTTGTATGGTCAGATGACAAATTCCCGTATGGGAAAAGTGTAAGTATTTTAAAACTAAAACCAAGAACAAGGAATATCTCAAAAATAGTCAACTCCAAGATAAAAATGTTTGTGACATAAATTGTGTGTGTTAACGGAATTTCATGTGTAGTAGATACGTTTTTGTCTATTTCTTAGGTTTGCTGGTTATGTAAAATTCAATAAAACTCATCCAGAATGAAGAGCTCTTCAGAGGTATTCCCAGAAAATTCAAAATGTACGTTTTATTTGCCATATAAACATCTTTAATATACATTTTTGAGAAAATCAAAAATTTCGAAAAAAATTTCCATGTAAAGGGTAGTTTGGGGTGCGAGGATTTTTTTCAAAATCTTTGTGTCCCATCCTTGGAAGATACTTATCTTAAATACCACGTTTGGTATTTTATCGACTTTTCGTTTTTGAGTTATCGTGTTCACAAACACACGGACATATACACACACGGACCTTTTTTTTTTTCCTAAATATTTGATGTTTTGCATTCACACGACTTTCCCTTAACCTCTATAATAATTATTAAAACGTTTATTCTTCAATCTATATAATCCCAATCGAGATGTACATTAGCAGCCTTCTTATAAATAGAAGGGAAATAAGGAAATACATCACCCTAAAGCAATAGTCAAATCTTTAAAATGCTGGTTGCATGTGGTTAAAATCCATTTCTTTGTATTGCCAAGAGTTGACAAATTCTCGTATGAGAAATTAATTTAAAACAGAAACCAATGAAAAAGGAATATCTCAAAAACGATCAACTCCACGAAAAAAAACATATGACATAAATTGTTTGTTTTAACGAGATCTACATATTTTGTGCAATGCGCTTTTGTCTTTCTCTAATGGTTTATCAGTGATGCAAAATTCAGCAAATTTCATCCTGAATGAAGAACTCTTGAGGCTTTTCCTAAAAAATTCAAAATATATTTTTTATTTTTCATGTAAATATCTTTGATATATGGTATTTTAATCAAAATCATTAGAGCCATTTTTTCAGAAAATTAAAATTTTCAAAAAATGTTTCACGTAAAGGGTAGGGGAATTTTCCTCAAAATCTTCGTTTTGCATCCTTGGAAGATACTAAACTTAAATACCAAGATTGTTATTTTACCAGCTTTTCATTTTTGAGTTATTGTGTTCATACATTGCCACAGGACACACAATGCTAAAAATGCTTTTTTTTTTTTTTTTTTTTTTTTTTTTTTTAAATACAGGGGTCCCTAAAAGGTGCATTTCCGGTGAAATCTCAGTATCGACTTTATGGGTGGAGTGCAATATCTTGGCTACATACGTACCATGTACTATGCAGAGAAAGTAAAAGTGATATTTGTCGAATCGAGGGAGTTTGTCATCTCTAATCACATCTGCAATTTTGGAGTCAAATTGCACTTTTTTGGGTCATCATTCCTGAATCAGAGTAATTTACTTTTTTTAAATGGATATTCCTTGTTATATTTTCAGTTTTAAAATACTTCAAACTTTTCTCATACGGGTATCTGTCAACTCCTGAGAATGCAAAGAAATGGATTTCAACTTCAAGGTGACCAGCTTTTAAAAGATTTGTCTATCGCTTTAGGCTAGTGTATCTCCTTATTTTCCTTCTACTTACAAGAAAACAAGTAATAAGGCAATTCCTGCTAATGAAGTAGCTAAAGAATAAGCACTTTAACAATCATTTGTTACAGAGATGTAGAGAAAGTCATACGAATGGAACACATCAGATTTGTTTTTTTGCTACAAAACAACCAAATAAAATGTTTTTGCCATTTATTCCGTTGAGCATTTGAATATGCTGGGGGATTTAAATGAAAATACAAAAAGCTAACTATATTATATGGAAAAGAATTATAAAGAAATGCATATTCATAATATTGTGCAGTTTTCTAATTCTGACTTGTTTAATTTATTATTATTATTATTATTATTATTATCATCATCATTATCATTCTTTATTATTATTATTATTATTATTATTATTATTATTATTATTACTGAAATTTTCACACAGACATAAGTACTAGGTTTGAAAACGGATATATGTATGGATGTATGTGTGTGTATATAATTAATTCATCTGCTGTATGCTTATTAAATCCGCGAGGTTCTATGGAAAGCTACTTTTATATTGGTTCAGAAAAAAAGTTTAATATGTTTAGTTGCTTTTATTTATATTTTTCCTATTTTATACGATTTGACATTTATGAATAGGCAATGAAAATGTTGCACATGTAAACGATCTGATAAATTTAAAATGTGATTTGACATTTATAAATATGTGTTGAAAATGTTGCATATGTAATCAACTTATTAAATGTAGAGAACTTTGTCCAGAAAAGCATAATTATAATGCAGAAATAAAACTGAATTTTTAGTATGCGTTGTACTGCGTTTTGGTTCAAAAATGTTGTATCTGCGGTAAATAAGCATGCTATAAATGCAAACCCACAAAACATAATGTGGAACATACTAAAAAGGGAATTTTTTAAACGTTTAGGTCAAATAACTTTGAAATTACGATTAAACGGTATTCTATTAATCCTAAAGAGAGCTGATAATAAACTATTTCTTTCACGGGTTTCTTATTCTCATACAAAAGATGTTTACTCACATCTTAGAGAATTTTAAATATAAGATGTGGACTAATAAATGCAATGAATGGAAGACATAAAACACGAGATTTCAGAATTTGCACGCATATTACTCTGGCTAAAACAGTTTACTTGATGTACGTGTGTAGCCTTTCCGAAATTGTTGTTGTACAGGATGATAGAGGTGATTACTGCTACAGAGGCTGGGTTACTTCATTTCTCTTAACTTTGAAATTATGGATACCTTTTTGTTCTAGATTTAATGCAGATTATCTGTAACAATGCAAATCTTTTCAATGACATTTAATAATAGAAATTATAATAATAGAAGAAGAGCAATATAAAATTGTTATTACTCATTAACTAGACTTTTAATAAAATAAATCTGTTTCATTCATATAAATTTATCTATTCTGCAAAAAAAAAAAAACAAAAAAAAAAAAAAAACAACCTATTCTCACAAAAGATTATTCTTTATCTACATAATGCTAATCAAGATAAATATTACCAGAAAAGGTCTTATTACTTAGTTCTCACAGGTATAAGGAAAGTAAGATAATACACTAGGCTAAAGCGACACTCAAATCTTTTAAATGTCGTGTCTAAGAAACAGTCATCCAATTTCTGCTCTCTTTCTCTTTTAGGAGCAAAAAAAAAAAAAAAAAAAGAAAGAAATATGAAACGAAATATGACTTCAATTTTGAGAAAAGTATTTAAGTAGTTTGAAATTGAAACCAATAATAAGGAAGGTCTTTAGAGATTATTCCCAAGAAAGTTCAAGATATATATTTCCTTAGAGATATGTAAAGAAATATAACTTCCCGTTTGAGAAAAGCATTTAAATAGTTTTAAATTGAAACCAATAATAAGGAAGGTCTTTAGAGATTATTCACATGAAAGTTCAAGATACATATTTCCTTTGTCATAAAATATCTCAAACATATTACTTATGGTATTTTAATTAAAATCGTTAAGTGTCATTTTTGAGAATTTTGACATTTTCGAAAAATGTGTCATGTAAAGGGTAGTTGGGGGTGGGGCATCTTCCTGAAAATCTTAGTGTTACAATTTTGGTTTTTAAGTGACTTTTCGTTTTGAGTTATGATGTCCGTAGACATATGTATGCTGGCAGCCGTTTGCATTTTGTGAAATTTATGTTGGTAGAATCCTCTATAAATTCCGCGAAAGAGGCGGCTCACCCTCTCTTTTGGAATGCAAGCTTGAAGTACTGAACAGAGTACACATAGCTGTGAGGCAAGATGGTGGTCAGCAAGTCCCAACCCGCTGAGACCACGCGAGAACCTTTTACCATGGTGTAAATTGATTTTTGTTTGTTAAAAAACCCCTTTTGGAATTGTGAAGCTATTGTTTTTTATGCATAATGTAAGGGTTTCTCCTTGACCCTAGTACCAATAATTTCCTCGCTGCCAAGCCTGAATCTTCCCATCGTGATCCTTTCTGTGGTTTTTGCTGTTTATCCAAAGATGATAGTTTAAATAATACTTCACAGAGGGGTTGCGTCTATGTTTGCCTTCTTTGTGAATAGGGATTAATTTCGCCTTTCCTCTTGTCTCAATTTTGCTACTACCCTGATTTCTTTCCTTTCCTTAGAGCAACAAACAAATCCTTGCGCTGTGATGTTCACAGAGCACTCAGTTGACTGGATCAGTCAAGCTGATCCTCCTGTATTTTATTTATTCTGTCTTAACATTTGTAATTGATTTTTTTCTGTATTATTTTCAGGCCTACAAGGGACTTTATGTTGCTGTGTTCATATTCTGCTCACTGGGGGTTGGACTGCATTGCATTTTTGGCATGGAGACTTATGAGGATCTTATAGAAAATTTTGCAGTTATTTTCACACAGATACCACTGGCAGTGAGATTCTCCGTAATTAATTGGTATGCAAGTGATATATATTCTTTGATTTCTGTCACTGGCAACAATTTCTTCGTGCGAGGACCCAAAGGTAGAGTCACAACTCATGAGGTGGTCTGCATTAGAACGTGCCTGAGTTTTGCGAGACGTTTGAATATTACCACCATGGCGCTATATGTCGGCACAACTGTGGCGATGGTATTTCACCCTTTGACCGCTAGACATCCCATTGCTCTTAATGGCACAGAGCAAGAGTTTCCAAAAGTTTTGCCTTTTAAGAGCTGGTATCCATTTCAGAGATTGGAAACGCCTTATTATGAATTGGAATACACTCTCCAAGCCGCTTTAACCGTGCTAGAAGGTGTGTTTATAGGTTCAGTGGATCTTCTGACAGCTTGTCTTTTTCATTATGTCACTTGCCAGTTTGATCTTCTCAGCTATTGCATAAAAAATCTCTCAGCAGATGTATTTAAAAATGAGAGGATTCAGAACCAGAAACTGGCAGTTTTGGACGAAGAAAACAACGTGTTACATTCCAACGATGTCGCAAGTGTACTATTTCAAGAGGAAATGGTGAAATGTTTGAAAGTATACATTCGTCATCACCAGAGTCTTTTTCGGTAGGTATAAAAAACTATCGAATTTATTTGTTACTTACAAAGTAAAGTTTAATGAAGCAAAGTCTTAATAAATCAAAATGATTAGCCCAGGCCACAAAACACGGGAGGAAACAATAGAAAAAGAAACTACTTTTTGTAGTGTTTAACGACCGTTTTTATTTCTGCATTAGGACCTTCTGGTGCTGGGCACCTACGATACATGGAACGAAATCATAATTGGGAAAGGAAATTTGGGAAGGATACCTTGTTACTTCAACGACATTTACTAGTTATGAGAACTGAGGTAAGACTAGAAGAACATTTCAGTCAGGGAGGATGGGATGATCACTGCAGACTTTCCATTCACGTGTCCGTACCTTAACGACCTCGGGTACCCTCAAGCTTAGACAGTGATTTGTTTATCTTACCTAAACAAGCAAGTTTGAATTACAAATACAGCAGATGACACCTCTTATCGTGACGTTCAGAGCGGGAATAGATTAGCTTTTCACTTTCTCTACACGTACGATGTACATTGTGTTTAGAGAAGGTATTGCATCCAGAATTTCGATGCCAAGATTTCACCGAAAATAGATGTTTTGAGATCACCTGAATTAAAAAAAGTTTTTTTTAGAAAAATTTCGTGTGTATGTGTGTGTGTGTGTCTGTGGGCAGCGTAGCTCATAAACGAAAAGACCGTTAAATACCAAGCTTGGTATTTAAGTTCAGTTTCTCCCAAGGATGCGACACGAAGATTTTCAACAAAATCCCCCTACCCCCAACTACTCTTTACATGGAAAAGTTTTTGAAAATGTTGACTATCTCAAAAATAACTCTAACGATTTTGATTAAAATATCCTATATTAGAGATATTTTCATACATAAACTGCATATCTTGAATTTTCTGGGAATAGCCTCAGATAACATCTTTATTCTTGGCGAATTTTACGTAATTTTGCATAACTGGTAAACCGTAAGAGAGAGAAAGAACCTTACTGAATAGAAAAGCAGAGCTCGTTAAAACACACAATTTATGTTATATACTTTTTTTTTTCTTCGATTTGCTTGTTTTGATATATTCCTTGTTATTGGTTTCAGCTATAAAAGACTTATATTTTCACATACGGAAATGTGGCTATTGCTGTTCATACAAATAAAGGAACTTCAGTATCATAGCAACCAGCTTTTGACTATCACTTTAGCCTATGGTACTCCCTTATTTCCCTTCTATTTACATGGAAGCAAGCAATAAGAATATTCCTCTAAATTTGATCTCGATTAGCATGGAATAAATAGAAGCTTAAGCTTTTTTAACAAGAATTTATTGCAGAGATGTAGAGAAAGTCGTGTGAATGGAACACATAAGATTTTTTGGTTTCTGATGTAGGCGTAAAACGGTGTTCTAGTTCTGCAAACCTGAATGAAGACTTCTTGCCCAGAGATGTGTCAAAACATCATTGATTTAATATAACATTGTAAACGGGAGCAGATTTTGAAAACCGATGTATGTTTATGCTTCCTCTACCGCATAATTTAGGCAATACTGCAGTCGACCAAACAATTCGATGTTGAATAACAATTATTTTACAAAATTCTTCATTCTTGTGTGTGTGTGTGTGTGAGTGTGTGTGTGAGTGTGTGAGTGTGTGTGTGCGTGTGTGAGTGCGTGTGTGTGTGAGTGCGTGTGTGTGTGAGTGTGTGTGTGCGTGTGTGAGTGTGTGTGTGTGTGTGAGTGCGTGTGTGTGAGTGTGTGTGTGCGTGTGTGAGTGTGTGTGTGTGAGTGTGTGTGTGTGTGTGTGCGTGTGTGTATAGCGTACTGAAAAGTGAAAACTCAGATAATTACCACATTCAATACACTTAGTCAAAGATCTTTTAATGCCATATGACTACTACTTACATACATAATTTTTTGGTACTTTCTCTTAACTTACAGCAACGGTTTTAATTCAAATATCACACGCTTGAACCATTTTTAGACAGATAAAATGTACACATAGAAATTTTCTAGTAACAAATTATAAAGTTCACTTCTCACTGAAGTTGGCCTACAAGAAGAGGTACCGGCTTGCTATAAAAAGTTGCAGATCTCGTTAAAAATACAGTTTGCCTACTCAAGTAATAGTTTTGTAATACTAACCATTTCCAAAATATTCACTGATGTAAAATAAATCAAATTTAAAGCAGTGTATATTGAAATGCGAAAGTGATAGTCGTGAAAGTTGTTTCTCGTAACTTAAATCTTAGTATATAATAGCACATCTACTTTTAATCTCTTGAGTTTACTTGTCATTATATTTAGTATAAAAACTTTTGGCGAATATTTTAATAATTAACAGAAATAGAAAAAAAAGTCTGATGTGTTTCATTAACATAACTTTTTCTCACTGTTCTGCAAACAAACTATTCTTATAAAAGATTATTTTTACCTGCATCAATCTAATCGAAATACTAATTAGCAGTATTGGTCTTATTACTTGCTTCCTTATAAGTAGAAGGAAATTAAGGAAATACACCAGGCTAAAGCGATAGTCAAAGCCGGTCACTATATGAAACAGTTGAAATTCGTTCAATTTGCTTACCAGGATTAAACAAAAGATAGACGAAGAGAAAGATGAGTTCCCCGTTGGGAAAAGTAGTTTAAAAATTGAAGTCAATAAAACTGAATACTACAAAATCGCTTTACTCTATAAAACACTGTATATCACATAACTTGTGTGTCTTACAGAGATTTGTATTTTCGTCGTCTCTTATGGTTTACCAATTATACAAAAGTTACATAAAAGCATACAAAATGATGGGTCTTTAGAGGCTAATCCCAGAGAGCTCAGAATATATATTTCGTTTGCCATAAAATGTGGTATTTTAATCAAAATCATTAGAGCCATTTTCGAAAAAAGTTCCATGTAAAGGGTAGTTGGGGGTGGGGGGATTTTTCTCAAAATCTCCGTGTCGCATCCCTGGAAGATACTAAACTTAAATACCAAGTTTGGTATTTTACCGACTTTTCGTTTTTGAGTTATCGTGTTCACAGACACATGGACACACACACACACACACACACACGGACCTTTTTGTGAAAATGCTTTTTTTGGATACAGGGGACCCTAAAACATATTTCCGGTGCATCTCGATATCGAATTTTGAGTGGAATACAATACTTTTCTATCCCTATGTACGTTGTACATACGGGGCTAGAGAAAGTAAAAATTACAAAATTATAAGAAAGTCACAACAAGGGTAGCAGCCCACCTGGGTATTGTGGTGGTAGCGTGTCTGCCTTACATTCAACACGTCGCGAATTCGAATCTCGCTTTGGGTGAGTTACCGGTGGTTTTTGGGGTCTTCCCTTATCCTGATAAATGAATTCGAGTAATTTTAAACTCCACGAACCTGGAGATCATTTGAGTATCATTTCACGAATTCATTCATCGTCCGATATGACCGACCAGGTTAAACGACGTTAAGATATATACATAAATAAAGAACAATAGCATTTGCAGACAACGTTATATTTTTTATTGAATATAATAATTGACAATAAGTCGAATGAAATGCTAATAGCTTCATACCAAAATATTGTAATCTTGGTATACAAATTATAAAATAAGAATGTCATTATCCAAATCTGTTTACATGTTACTGAAATGAAAACTGAAAGTGATCGGGCTATATATTTTGGCAACGAACCCATAAAAAGAATACTGAAACTAATTACCTATGAATGAAAAATTTAACTTTAGGCAATACACAGAATATTCAAGATTTAAGACCAAAATGTTTAAAATAGAATTATAAGGACATGTTTTTGTACATATCAAAATGCTGCTAAATACCATTTCAGTGTACTATACATGTATATTTTCATAGATTATAATTATAGAGCAGATGTTAAATGTACACATTAAGAACTATTGCTAAAGGGATAGGACATATAGGTTTATTTTTAAGCCTCAAATATTTTAAAATAAATTAGTAACTTTTTTAAATTCATAACATTTCAGAGACTTTTGGCGCCAAATAAATACACCAAAAATTGAAAGTGATCTTATAAAGTTATGAAAAAAAAATGGAAAGAAAACTACGACGGAAAAGAAAATACTTATTCTTCCACCATGTTAACCAGAGATTAACAATAACTAAGGGACTGCTGCATTTTTAAGCGTGCCATGGACCCTAAGAGATCTATTGGAAAACAAATGAACACAATTAACAACGACGCACAATCCTGTATTTGCAAGGTACCTGACTCGCCAGAACTAGTTCTGTTTGAATATCATTGATGCTCATCCCCATGAACCTGCTATTATTCTATACTTGAACTTTCATTGGTTATTTGATAATATCGATCTATCTATTCCGAAAAATGGAACTTGCCCAGAAACTTCTTCATACTATTTCATTTTAATACACGCAAGGGGAAAGATTAGCAGGCTCTTTACCCGGCCAGTTGCAATGAGAAGTGGAATTCTATAAAGTTGTCCACTCGCAATGGAGACGTATCTTGTTTATAACTAACTACTGATTCGCATGCTCCACGATAAATTGAACTTGCATTCTGCATTTATTTACCAATCGCATTGGTATTGTTGGTTCGTAACTAAAAACCTCTGGAATGTGTTCAACAGGTGCTCCAATATTATGCTATGACTTTTCCGGCTCATATTTATAATGAAAAACACAAAATGTTGCCTCTTGGAAACTTACCCTTTAGATTCTCGTTGGAACAGACAGTGTGAGCATTCTTAGCATGATCTTAGATTCCTACGTTATACTATGCTGGAATTTAACTGGAAGCCGATTCTCATCTGGATTGACATATGTCTCTAGAAACCTCACGAGAAATCCCAATCTCCTGCAGAAAATATGGAATGGTAACCAGTTTATTTTCTCGAAAGTTTAGTGTATCGCCCATGTATTACCGTTACCAGATGTCTTCATACAACGGATTGAACTGGGTATCATTGGATATCTTTGGACGGGAAACGTTTATAAGATTGCAGGACGAAATTATGGTCGTTTCTGAAAACGCTTTGCGAATCACAGGCTTTCAGAGGTGCCCCGAAAGTGATTTCTGCGAAACTCCCACATTCCATTTTAAGGTGTCTCACAGAGTTACCCAGAGATCTATTACAGAACATCATTCGCTGTCTATTAATCAATTTAAGATCACCCGCTAGGACATACTGCCGTCACGCCGTACATCCTGTCCATATGTTTCATTATGCCATGGGCTGGTATATGGGCGGTGACTAATATTCTCACGACTGGAAAAGTGATTAACAGCATTATCCCCACTGAAGCTAAGAAAGGAAAGCATACATTACGGCAACTTAAGGTGTATTCAGTGTGACACTGAGCCATCGCCTGCTGACATGAAGGTCTGACATATGGAGGTGGATATCTGCGAAACTTCGCAATGTTTACCATACTGACACTACCTTTGACCCCGGCAGAATATTTCTCTTCATCGACATTTGTGCTACTGGGAGACGATCTGTTTTGGGATGGCTGATAATGGATTATCTTCACTACCTACTTACTACACAACACACATCTTCAGATGGCCTGCACAGCTTTCTAGGGCAGCAAGGACCAGCCTTCCATGTCTTGGGATGGATGTCGTTGCTACACTCTAATAGTTCTGTCCATAAACTTTGTCTCCCTTAAACAAGTAATAATATTATTGAGTGTACAGTGGAACTTATACTGCTTATTTGGATCATATCTGAATTGTCATTAAAGTGTAAATAATTGATAAGGGTTTGTTTTACTTTTTTTGTTTTGCACTAAGCTGCGAAATGTACAGAAACAATAAGGAAGAGAAGTGATAATATATATCATAAGAGACAAAATGTATTTATCCACTTCGAGGTGCTGACCAACAAGGTCGCCTGTGGTGCTGTCTGCAATAAAAGTAGGCGTTAAAATACAAACAAAGAAAAAATAAAACATCACCAATAAGATCAGCAAAGGAGTTTGCGAAGAACGCGGGATTAAATATAACGTCTTCAAATTTATTCGACCTTTTCCGCCTGTGTTTGTCCGCGCATAACGTCAGTACCTACTAGATAAAGAGTTATCAGGCATTTCCTCATGCACGTGGTGTGGATATCAACAGTTTCGAGGCCATCTTAGTAACATGGGATTTGTATCGTACGAATACCTTTCCAATATTTACATTTGGAACATTCGCTTGCGTTTCGTAAACTCAAAATCGCAGTATTTATGCTGATGATTATTCTTCCACTTCAATGCAAATTCTGTGATAGGTGGTCACTTCCATCTCGCGCGAAAAGAACGCACAAAATATCCTGGTAAAAACAGTTCTGCACCGCCCAATACTAAAACTGTTTACAAAGTTGGCAATGCATGAGCTCAAGATTCAATTTTGCATCTCTCCTTGAAGACAAGGGGCTCGCTGAACTAACAGTTTTTAAATCCAATGGCACTAAAGACCGAATAAATCTGAAGACCTGGTATAATGCACAGACAAGAGGAACATAGTGAAAAAATCCAAATTAGAAGGCTGAAATATTATCTATCAAGAATCTAATAATATTATTCCAATATCTGAAGCAAACGAAATAATTTAAGCACCCAATATAACCCAAGAATTGGTTAATATAAACGAAGAGAAGGAAGGAGATAAGACAGTGAATTAGAAATATAACACTCTAATACCTATTTGTATAGGAGTAGGTCTAAAATTGAGAGATAGATATAGAAAAGAAGAGTTAGATAAAGAGGGTTGTGTCCATGTTATTTCTATAGCAAACGGTGAAGAAATAAGGGTAAGAGGAGAGGTGAAGATTATTAGATTAGAAGCACGAGTTAACCAAATAAGAAAATACATATTGCCTCAATAAATAAAATGGCGACACAGGACATTAGATAGTGATGATGTTAGTGATACTTGATTCAAAGATTTTTAGATTGTGAGAGCTTTATTTAGTACAGAGACTGTTTAGAATTTATTGACAAGCTATCGGTTAATTTTAATACTGGTTTCCAGAATTGTAAATAGTTATTTGGGTTTGCTTGCATATTAGTGAGACAAATTTGATAAACTGTTTTATAGGATTAAAAAAGTTACAAGCAATAAACAAAAGGAGCAACAGTGTAAATATTTAAATAATAAAATTAATAAATATAACTAAATAAAGTAATTATAATATAATATTATATTAATATAACAATATAATATAATATTATATATAATATAATATATAAAACTAAAATTTGTAAAATATTTGTGGATTATATGAGTGTGCTGTTTTATTTTGTAATTTACTTTGCATTATTTTATTCTGTTTGTACTTAGTAATCGCGCGCGCGTGTGTGTAGTCGTAGCATATAGCTCAGAAATTAGGTACCAGGGTATAGTATTGAACATTTTAAAAATTAATTTATTTATTATTGGGCTCATGTCATTTGAGTGAGAATTTTGGGGTTGGATTTACGGTTTTAATCTTGCACATGTAATTTGTTAGATAAAGAAAATGCGATTTTGGGGCCTAAGGTAAAATCCAAGTAACAATAACTGCTATTACTACACCATAACAGTAAATAAATACTGTGAATGTGCTATATAATTAATATATGGGTTACCTTTACCGGCTTAAATCGAAATGGCATTTTGCTATTTAATCCAGACCAGTGTTATGTTTATTAATATTGATATTGCTGCATTAAAACAGCAATACTCTGTTTAATATATTATTATTATTATTATTATTATTATTACTATACTACTACTACTATAATTATAACAACAACAAAGTACATGCACGTGGCCTTCACCAATTGTGTTTAAATCTTGCATTTTGAATTGTTTTTTAGATTTTGTGATTCGCTAAGAAAAATGATGGAGCCCATTCTTTCTTCCCAAATTGCATGCTCTACTGTGTGCTTGTGTTTGCTTGGATTTCATGCAATGGTGGTAAGTACTATTAAAGATGTATGCAATATAATTTAGTACCTTATTGTAGTCCTTACACGAATTAAAAACCAAACATCCTTGTTCCAAATAATGACTGCAAAATAAATCAAAGTGTCGAAACTTTAGAGCGCTACAGATTCCCGTATAAGTAGCTGATCTTGGTCAAAGAATTTATCTGATCACTTCGTCACTTCTCAAATCATTTTAACGTATTATGCAGTACTGCATAACATGTCGGAATAAGGAAGGACATGGGTGTATCTATATCGCATTTTTCTACCCAAAGACAGTTCTTTCAAATGCTAATCTAGCTTTCTTCAGTTTTCCTTTATTCCGCTTATCTTTTCCTCTACGCAAATTAATTCTCTTTCGGGATATTCCATTCAAATATACGAGTATGTTTTAGCAAGAAGTTTATGATCTAATGTCCAATTTAGTTTCTTCTAGTGAAAATCTCATACTGTTAGTTTACATGCAATGTAAGTAATAAATGTGTTGTACAACATTAGAAAAAGGCAACGGAAGAAACATTTTGATTTTCTCTATTTAAAGAACCACTGAACGTTAACATAAAACATTTTAAATATTATCACGACAGTAATTTGATTAACGGTTTGATACAAATTAAAAGTAAATCACCACTTTAGTTTCATATACCATAGGCTTATTTATCTAATATAAGAATATTACAAAGTGTTCCTCATGGATAAAACACATCATAAAGCCAAACTAGGAGGTAAGACCCGTTTGCAGCACTGCTTTCTTTGTATGCAGAAATAATTTTTTTCACGAAACTTTAGTCATAACTTTAGTATGCTCTCATACCTAATTAGGCAATGGGTGGTTTCAAGATACTTGAAAAAATCTTTAACATTTAGAGATGATATATTATGGAGTAAACTGGAGGAAACTCTCGGCAATTCTGAAGAATGTTAGTGAGATGTTGAGTGCTGGAGAGTACAATGAATTAATATGTTAAAGAATCAGCTAATGATTGTGAAGACAGAAGAAAAATAATATATAGAGAGGTGATAACCCTCACTTGTTAACAGGATCTTCATAAACAATTGTTTCCAGAACCATGAAAAATGTTAGTTGGATGGAGAAAATGCTTAAGATTCACCGCACAAAGAACATTCTGTTGGAAATAAATGACAATGACAAGAAATATAGGTATAAAAAGTAGTTGAAGATGAGATATTAGAGCAATTTAGAGTTTTAAATACTTGGAATGCAACATTACGAGCAAAATTAATAGCAATATTACCTGTAGACTCTTGAAGGAAATACATAACTGGGGAAGATGGAACGGTGTTTTTTGGTAGTGTTTAACGCCCGCTTTAACTACTTATGGCACCGCAGGCGCTGAATGAAGCCATGAATGAAGATGGAGCACCGGACAACCCGGAGAAAACCCGCCCCAGCGCCGCTTTGTCCACCACAAATCTCACATGCGGTCGCTTGGGATCGAACACGGGCCGTCTAAGTGAGAGGTGGTCTAACCACTCGGCCACGGCGCGGCCCATGGAACGGTGAATGGGCAAACAAAATATTAATGAAGCTGTCTAGAAATATATTTAGAAAGTGTGAGCAAGAAGAGTATTCTGAAACTGATCAGGAAGAGACATTGTATGGGCATTGGATGAAAAGTGATGCTCTAGCGGGTCAAGCAGAACGATCCTTGCTGGTTCGATAGAAGTCTGGTCCTTGTTGGCAAGGAAATATTATGGCTTCAACCAATCAATCGAGTGTTGATTTCTTTCCTTTGATTTTAATAGAGAAATATTTGTCATTTCGAGCAACAGCAAGGTTATAATGGTTTCTCTATCCTATCATTTGGCATTTCAAACAACAGCAGGAAAAGGACCTTCATACAGGGTTTCTAATGGTTTGTTTATCTCCTTATACATTAAAACACGTGTGCATTTCTTCATGGTTTGTACACGAAGATTATTTTTGCATTTTTGTGATTAGTTTTTCTTAGATAATTTTGAAGGTCAGGATAAAAGAAGAAAAGAAAGGCTTTTTAGATCTTGAGATGTGTTTATTTTATTGTGTTTAACGCCCGCTTTTACTATGACACTAATGATACACGGAATGAAGGTGGATCACCGGTGGAATGTGATGCCGGAGGGCAAAAAGTGGAACCCGGAGAAAACCCGCCCCTGTGCCGCTTTGTCCACCACAAATCTCACATGCGGTCGCTTGGGACCGAACCAGGGCTATCTAGGTGAGAGGCGAGTGGCTTAAACACTAGGCCACGGTACGAGCTGAGATGTATATGAATATTTATCCTGGTAATTTAATACTTTTTCCATAAATCTGATGAAGTCTTTGTATTTTTCCATTGTACTAGAGAGGGTAGAGTATAGTACGATGTAACTTAACACCATACAGTCAACTAAATTGCTTGAATAAAGTTTATTCAAATTATCTAACTTGATCAGTAGTCATCTTTTAGGTACTCAAAATCTTCTGGATTAACCTATTAAATGTATATGGAGCCCTGCAAATCTTTGTCAGGTTCTTTAAAATTTTCTATTGCCAACTTGACGAGTCTGTTCATTTAGATTTAGATTGTTTGTCCATGTGTGAATATCCCTCTTCACCTAATGGGAAGTAACTTGTTTAATGGCTAATGCTTTTCTTGTATGCGCCATTTCGTGAATTAAGGTGAATATTGGCTTCCAAAGTTCTGACGTGCAAGGTCTAATGCTTTTTGTGCTTATGTCACACCAAAGCTGTTTTATACAAGGTAGCTGATAGCATTGAATTTCTGAAAATGACACTTTTCTTTGCCTGTTACAGTTCTTCGTGTTTCTCTTGAGCATTTGTGGCTTGGTCAAAATCCATGATATATCGACAACATTTTGTTTTACATCGATGTTGCGAATGCCAATCCTGAAATGTAGTTGTCTTTGTTGTCCTTTTTTCTTAATTTGTTTGAAGGCATTTACTAGTGGTTTATGAAAATACCTTCCTTCAAAGAGAGGCTAAAATTATGCATGAGAGAGTAAATGCGTTTGTTAGAATGTGTACACTTCAGCGAGTAACACTAGCCGGATATGACCGTAGAAGTTAAAGGGAGCTACATAAATTAAACAATTTGCAAATTATTATTTACATTGTTCAAATTTACTAGTATATCTGAAGTTCATTATATTTTACGTTTGTCTTAAGTTTTTGCTCCTTTAATGTCGGTTGCAATACTTTAGAGGCGTGTTTATCAGGTTAAGAAGAAAAAACTAGGATATATTCGGAGTGTTTTATCGCTCTCTTTTTTATTATAACTCTTATTAGAACATACAAAGAACAAAAAGTAACCCCAAAGATTAATTATAATATATAATATGTATGTTGCTTCATACAAGGACCGTTGGACCGTGACCAATGGCCATGGGGGAGCAATTAGCACACCTTTTATCGCTCTAGCTCAGTCACACAGTCCCGCCAGCACCAATTCTGTCAATAGGTGGTTAAGCAGACTCTACTCAAGGTGAGTAGACTTAAGCACTCTCTGAGACTCACTATCAGAATGCCAATGATTCGTCGTCAAACGCAGAAAGGATGCAGGAAGAAACTGGGATTACAAAAATTCTGATGTGTTCCATTCACATGACTTTCTCTATATCTCTGTAAATTATTATTGTTATAAGCTTATCTTTTATTTATTTCATGCTAATCGAGAAAAATTAGCAGAAAGAGTCTTATTTCTTGCTTTATTGTAAGTAGAAGCGAAATAAGGGAGTACCATAGCTTAAAGTGAAAGCCAAAAACTGGTTACTATGTGACTGATGTTCCTTTGTTCTTATGGACAGGAGTTGACAAATTCCTGTATGAGAAAACTACAAGTTTTTGAAAGCTGAAACCAAGAAAAAGGAATATCTCAAAAACGATCAACTCCACGAAAAAAAATGTATATAACACAAATTGTGTGTTTTAACGTGCTCTACATTTTTTGTGGGTTAAGTTTTTGTCCATCTCTTACGGTTTAGTAGTTATGAAAAATTCATCCAGAATAAAGTGGTCTTCAGAGGCTATTCCCAGAAAATTCAAAATATACATTTTATTTGTCAGGTAAATAACTTTAATATACGATATTTTAATCAAAATCGTTAGAGCCATTTTTTAGAAAATCAAAATTTTCGAAAAAAGTTCCATGTAAAGGGTAGTTTGGGGTGGGGGGATTTTTCTCAAAATCTTTGTGTCGCATCCCTGGTAGATACTAAACTTAAATACCAAGTTTAGTATTTTACTGACTTTTCGTTTTTGAGTTATCGTGTTCACAGACACACGGACATACGGACACACTGACACACGGACACACACACACACACACACACACACACTCACGGACCTTTTTATTAACATACTTTTTTTGGATACAGGGGACCCTAAAACATATATTTCCGGTGAAATCTCGGTATCGAATTTTTTGGTGGAGTGCAATACATTCTCTATACACTATGTACATAGTGCGTATAGAGAAAGTAAAAACAATGGTGTCAATAGCCAGGATCACATCAGCGCCGCCGGTGTGCTGGAATTTCATCCCTACGAAGCTATTTTACATACCAGTAAGTGTATTGACTCCTTATCTTGTTTGACATTTATCTTTTAATGATGATGCAATGAAGAAAAGAACTTCATCGATTTTAATATACAGTATTGTGAAATAATTCGGCGAATATTGTAGGGTAAACTTAAATTTTCTAAGACAATGGGTGTACCAAGATTGATGTATGGAAGTGAACCGTGGCTGAATAAAACAATTTACGGAAATAAAAAACAGTAATCTGAAATGCCGTTCATCAATCAAAGGATACTCCCTAAAAGACAGAAAAGGCAATGAGGAGATAAGGAAGCAACTAAATATATTCTCGTTGACAGAATTTTCCAAAACAAGAGACATTGGGAAAATCGCATTTGTAGGATGAAGGGAAATAAACTTCCGAAGCTTGTCTTTTTATATTCTCCTCAGAAAGTAGAAATATTGGTCCTAAAAGATGGTAGGAAAACTCAGGTTGGAACAGGCTAATAGCATAATTCTTGTGAAGTAAGTAAGTGAGTGAGTGAGTGAGCGAGTGAGTGAGTGAGTGAGTGAGTGAGTGAGTAAGTAAGTAAGTAAGTAAGTAAGTAAGTAAGTAAGTAAGTAAGTAAGTAAGTAAGTGAGTGAGTGAGTGAGTGAGTGAGTAAGTAAGTGAGTGAGTGAGCGAGTGCGTGAGTGAGTGAGCGAGCGAGTGAATGAGTGAGTAAGTGAGTGAGTGAGTGAGTGAGTAAGTAAGTGAGTGAGTGAGTGCGTGAGTGAGTGAGTGAGCGAGTGAGTAAGTAAGTGAGTGAGTGAGTGAGTGAGTAAGTAAGTAGGCAGGTTGACAGGCAGGTAGTAGATAGGTAAGGGGTAGGTAGCTAGATAGGTAAGCAAGCAGGCAGGCAAGTAGGTAGGTAAGTAAATTAGCAAGTAAGTAGGTAAATTTACTGATATGGAACTGTCATATAGTTAAAAACCATCGGCCTGGGCAAATTTTGACCCTACAATCTTGGGATTACAGATCAGCGTCTAACCAACTGAAGCACTTAGGATTCTGGAGCAGACAGTCTACCTCAGTCTGTTCTTTAGTCTCTCACCAAGGCGATCGTATGTGGGTTTTGGTGGAAAAAGCGGCGTTTTCTCCGTTTCCCCCGTCATTGCATTCCATGTATCATCTGTGTCATCGCCTGCGGTGACAATGGTAAAGTGGGCGTTAACACTATTAAACGTGTATTCTTTATGAGTTATTCCTACCATCTAACCCGGCCGCTATGTGAATGCAAAAATTGTAATAATTGTGAACGCATATAAATGAGCAAAAAGGAAATGTAATATTACAACCCTTATATTTAAGCTTTATTTAAAGCTTACGCTGGCTTAAATGCATGGGAGGACGTTACTGACAAACTGGAAAACCCAACTTACTATGCACGAAACGATCATCCATTCAAAATTAAGGGTAGAAGATACAGAACTGAGGTGGGAAAGTTCTCCTTTGTAAATAGAACCATAAAAGACTGGAATGAATTGCCTGGAGCAGCGTTTCGGGGTTGTCCCCTGTCTCCGAAGAAATTTAGGAAAAATCTTGATATTAATGTTGGCAAATTTTTGTAAATATTCCTTAAATGAAATGCTTGTGATTTTATATTGTTGTAAATACAAATGTTAAATTGGTTGGTGATTCTAATTATGAAATTAATTAATCTAAATTGAGAGAAAAATTAATGTTTTCATATTTGTGTAAATAACTATTATATCTAGCTTACAAAGCCATAAATTGGCAGCTGTGATTTATTGATTATATATCTTGTATACATATATAACTCTGCCACCGGGTGATACCCACTTGCAGAGAAATAAATACATACATACAATAAATACATACATACATTCCATAACATGAGATAATTCATTAGTTTTTTATTTAGCTTCTCGTTGTATCTCCCTTTTCTGAGTATTGCAGTACGTTTAAAGTTAACAAATATTTAATTTTGCACATTGCATTAATCTCCCCTAGTATAGCTTAGAACTCACTTCAAGAATGACATTTTATAGATATATGAGTGTTATTTTTTCACACCAACGACTGCAGCGGGTAGTTTTATGAAGTGGAGTAATGATGAACCTAAACATCATCTTACATGAGAGCTTTAAGAGGATCGTAAATCAATGAGATAATATAACTGAGTTTCTTTTCCATTGCAGATGCCTCAAGACAGTCTGAAATTTCTGAGAATAGTCCTGCATTCAATTTGTTTAACCATTAGCGTTTGGTTTGTATGCTTCTTTGGGTCTAGACTCATTACTCAGGTAGGTTAAAACTGCTGATCTGTCTCTGCTTATGTTATTGTGTAACAGACCAAACTATAGCGGCATATTATGACTGCAAGATAAACTGTCTTTAAATTAAACGATGATTCTTAAGAGTTAAAGTGATAATGAAATCTAAAATTAAAAGCGTTGCCCTGTTGTAAAAGTACTAATTACTTATGTTCGGAATAGTATACGAACATCTCGTATTTTATTTCCACACAAGTTACACTTAAACACTTTTTATCTACAATACTTTAATCATAAGTGACAATTTGCATAACTAAATAATCACAAAAGTTATCAACACAAAACTTTATTTACAAAGTTACAGTACCTTACTTTATTTGTCAAGATATTTGTTGCACGTGGTACCAGTTTTTCAATGCCGATGTTATACTTTTCTACCGCCAAAGAACTTATTTGAATTTATTCGTTTATTTGCATGCACAAAATGTTCGACCAAACGAATTTTATAGGCAAATAACGCAAGTGTATAGTGATCATGTAATGAACGAGTCTTCAGTGAGGAAATGGCGCATAATTTATGAGTGAACCAGTGTGTATGAAAAATACCAGAGTGAAGTTCAACAATCGTTATGGAGGAGTTGAGAGCAAATGCTGATAAAAGAATTCAGAAAAACCGGTGTTTCACTTTGGACACCGCACATGACTTTTTGGTTGGAAAAGATTTCCCAGCCCATGAAGACCTCTAAGTGCAGTAATATCTTGGCTCAGAACTTTAGCGGTGTGTTGAAAAACCGTTACTAAGCAAATACCTTGATAACAATTGCGATTACGTTGATGAATAGAGTAAGGTACAATAACTTTGTAAATGAAGTTTCCTGATGATAACTTTCATTATTATTTAGTTAAGCCAAATAGTCTGTCACTTTCTGGATGACCCTCGTAGCTATTTCCTATTCGTTCATTTTAGTATGCATAATCAAACTGGAAGATTGACACGTTTAACTTTCGGTTCTGACAATATAGTATAATGCATTACGCGTCAACCCCTCGCGAATCGTTTCTCTTTAAAATATGTTTAAATATATTAATTGTTTGTAAGTAGGTATCTATAGAACTTGCCCTCAAAATGCCAAATGAGGAGCATTTAAGCACCTAGGCTTTATTAATAATATTGGTTAACAATTGTATAAGGATGTTTTTCTGTACAAATATTAATGTTGAATAATGAAATGAACAATTATACAATATTTGGTATATATGAAAGCGATTAATACAGTTTTAGCGTATGTATAACAATCTCCACTTTAGCTTTCTTGCCTCACGTGTATTTGAATACTATCCAATTTTATTTGGCTTGATTAATTCCGCAATTATTCGATAGAAAACTCATACTAAAAGATTCGGTAATTATACTTTAACTCCCTTTTGTTTTAATTTTGATATTTATTAAATTCCAGATTGTCCGAATAAAATTAACTAATTGAAAATTACTATGGCTACGTACCGAAATATAATAGTTTCCCTACCATATACTAAATACCACTTATGGTGGCTTTAAGTTAGACTATCCTATGTCAAGTCCGGCAGAAAACTGTCATATATTTTTACACAAAGGTAGGTAATTATAGGGAATCTAGTTGAGGGAAATATGTTATCTCTGCTTACTTCTGAAATGCCATCTGTCGTTTTGTGTATTTAGTGAAGGATTATGTGTGTTTTGAGGCTCACTTTGATTACTGTGTTGGTTCTGTCTTTCATGACCTTGTCATTTATTCACCAGTTCAATAACATTTATGATTTCCATTATTACATAAAATGCTGTATATTTTAATTACATATTAGGTATTTTTAAGAGGTATGGAAAATATTTCTATTCTGTAGGAGTATGTTAAGAGATGGAATGGATATCTGTTGGTATTCAGGACTTTCTTGTAAACTTTATGGCCCAAGAAACAGTCAACTTTACTCAAGTGCGTATAACTGAAATGTCTGCAATTTGTTGTAACTCCATAGCACGATAGTCCAAAGGGGACCATGGCATATTGCCCAGCCAATACGTCCCCCATCTCGGCCTGCAACTTGTTCAGGTGGAATAAAAGCAACTGGCACATGCGCGTCAGGCGCTAGTTTGCTAAGGCGAGTTGAAGTTCTTTTGAAGCTTTGGATTTTATTAACCCTCAATAGGAATTAAGATATCATTACACTGGAAATATGTGTCTGACAGACACGGTTACACAAAAGTCATACGTAAATTGATTTTCTGGCGAAGTGATGCACTCTTTTATTAGTACAATGAAAACAGTGAATAATATTTCATTAAACATGTATATTAAGCAAATATTTCAACATTTGGATTTCTCACTTTCATAAATGTTCATATACAATGGACCTTTAGTAAAACTACCAGGATTACGTAAAGAAATGTTATGGATAAGTTTAAATTCACAAATACTCTAGTCCGGTAACCCATTAAACACTTAATACACAATTTTCGGCAGGATTCCACGCATAAAAGTCTATCACAGCTCTTGCACTTACATGCAGTGTTTCTATTGTTCTGATAAGGACAAAAACTACCTTCCTCTTTCTTTCCAGTTTGTCACTCTTCACAAGGGTTTGTTCATTTTCCTTCTTCTGCTGGTCTTTTCCAAGGACATTTTGAATTCCATTCATCAAATCTGCCCTCAAATTGGAGATAAGCAGCCTATCTTTAAGATGAAATCTCATTAGATGTATAGACAGTTCTTTGACGAATCTATCTGGAGAACCTTTTTATGTTTAGAAAGCAGAAGTAGAGAATGCAGCTGTTCATTGTTCTTATGTTTATAAATCTAAAAATAATGTTAGAGGCCAGCGTCTACATTTTCTATTCGATGAATAGTTTGCAAATTTTTGTCTACTCCACTCTTGTTACTGTTGTAGAAGGACACATTTTCAGGTTTCCCGGTCACTTCATTCACTCCCTTTGAGAAATGCATACTGGATAATAGTATTACAGCTTTGTTCTTTCTAGAAACTACTGACAGTAGGGTGATATTGTCACTGAATCCATGAAGAGAACAGCCAACAGCCCTATCCTTGGAAGGTAGGAAGTCATTGGGAATATCTCGTTTATTTTTCTTTAATGTACCTACGTATGTTAACCCCTTGCTCTGAAGTTATCTGCCCATTTGTCATCTGTTGCATTCGTGTCAATGTTTACTATTGATTGCACTATCCGAACAACTGATTACGTAGGAACACTTAAGTTTCTTGTCTTCATTGTTCAGGCCAGCACCCTCAGAACTCTTACCAGTATAAATGTAGGCGTTGTATAAATATGATGTGCGGACATATGTTATATACAAGACTTTGCAACTATATTTAGCGGGATTTTTAGACTTATACATTTCGAAGCCACTTCTGCATTTCATCTACACATAGGTATTCTCCAATGGAGTATAACTTTTACAGTTACTGATAAATCTGGAAAACAGTTCAAACATTGGCGCTGATTTGTTTTCTTTCATTCGCATTCCCCTTGTTTCAGAGCCATCAAATCGTAAACAGAGTAACAGGATTTAAAACCACTTTACTAAATTGCAGTTCTAAATAAAGGTCTTCCAGTGTAGTTAGTAGAGAGCAGTGACAGTATACCTTAATGCTCAGAAACACAAAAAATAGCACAAAAACAAACAAAACAACATAAATGCTTTCATTTAATACGAATCTGTAGATGTATCATTTAATTACTTTACTGATGCACTTCAATTCTGTTTGTGTACTTTTCCAATTAAAATTTGGTTCACAATTAGTTCTATCATTTCATCATCAAAATTCAAAGACCACATATCTCCTATCTTATGATTGGCACCCACATATTAACAACCCTTGTTATTCCCAATATTCCGCGGATTATGTTATCACGACATTCCGTCTAGCTTTATTTGGCTTTATAAATTCCCAACAAAATCAAACATTTTCTTTATAAACTTCAGGATTAGAAATAATATTACTTTCTTGGCTAAATATGTAGGAAAATCTATTACATGAAGTAAATTCTTGTTCATTAGAGCAAGAACTGAAGGCTGTGTTTTCAGGAGAAGAGGAAGGATCTGAATTGGAACCGCCAGGAAATAATTCCTCTATCCATTTTCTCTACATCTTCTTCTTCCCACATCCTAGCAAGTTTGGCTTCGAAATTTTTCGTCTTTTTCGTGATATAGATGGAACCTCCTCCATTCTTCCCACCTGTATCATACATTGCAGCAATGTAAGCCTTTGCAACCTAATGAACTTTCTAAAAGAAAAGGCAAACAATTGCATCTATCATGCAAATAATCACCAGAAATAAAAGAAGTAATACTTATGGAAATTTGTGTCTGTCTCTCCGATACTGTGATATTCGAGAATACAGTTATTACTTAACACTGTCACTGTTAACGATGGCTCACATCACAATATTGACAAAGGAAGAGTACTGCTACAGAGAGGTTCCCGCCAATAGCGCAAACAGTGTTGTTATAATAAAGTAAAAACACATGCGCGCCTTTCAGGTACACACTTCCTGGTGACTTAAGCATAAGAACATTTTAATTCTTGAATATGTAATTTTATTAGGTTAAAATGGTTTCTGCGATTATAAATGTAAGATGCTAGGCTTACAAACCATCAATGGGTACATATGCTTTGAAGGGTTTAAGACCTCTCTTAAGGAAGCATTTTATAGTCTTTATTGTCAATTATGTATTTATCAATGATTATTCCACGTTCTGCCACTACTTTAATTTATTACATTATAAGTGAAGTTTTGATATTGTCTATTACACATTTTGTTCTATTTCTTATTGCTCTATTTGACCATATATAGGTGTACACACACCTGTTGATAAAGTTTGTATTTGTCAGGCTTTGTCCGTGAGACAACCTTGTATTAAAGGAAGCTTTAAAATTTAAATTACCTAGAAGGCATACGCATTAAACATTATTAATATTTGTAACGTGCCAGTAATTTTGCACTGGTTATTGAGTTGATGGATATCCTGTATCCAATTAATAAACTCAACGAAAATATGCTCTTATAAAACAAACAGGAAACGTTAAATTAATCGTACAAAATATTCTAAATAATTTTATTAGCTTTAACTCAATCTGGATTTAGGTTAATTGGGCAAATACAGCATTAGATACTTCCTCTACCTATTTTGGTAACGGTTTTCGTATAGCGAAATTTTGTCTGTGAGCTCTTATCTGAGTAGAGCTCGCGCACTAGCACGCTGGTTGGGCTATAATATTTGTCAGCAGGGATTCGCTGGGTATTAAGAAAATCTAGGCAGTAGCCTTTTAGTTCCACATTAAAAAAGGGTACACACCTTTTTTAATGTAATCATATACTCCAGATGAAAGAGAAACTAAGTGGAAAAATATTCGGAATGTGTTTGAATCAAATGTTAACCTGCATTCAGCTTAAAGCAAGAATATATTATCATCATTTAAATGGATTATAATCTGTGTTTACAACGGTGATTTAAACATAGATTTATTATTAGGTTCGCTTTTTGTTTCAAAGTAACTTTATATGCTCCATTTGCCCTATTTCATTTTATAGATCGACTGCAATAGAAATGTTTCGGCTGAGTGCAAATGCAAATAATGTACTTCAGGATGTTTCAAACACACTGCTGAATTATGTACTTATATTAATCATGAGGGCATTTGTTCGTATACAATTTGGTTTAGTTTACAATCTTATTATACCAGGACTGTCAGGGTCTCTTGTGGATTATAAAATGTTGAATAAAAGGCCGTGAATTCTTGGTAAGATTCCATGGTTTACTACCAGGGCTACTGCGTTTTATTGCCTTAATTTAATTTTGCTCCGAACTGAATGCAACCTAATTGTTCGGAGACACAAATACGAGGGCGATCCAGAAAGTATCGAATGTTTTGGCGCAACTAAATAATAACGAAAGATATGAACACAACTTTATTTACAAAGCTACTGTACCTTACTCTATTTCACAACGTAATCGCCATTACTATCAAGGTATTTACTGTCACGTGGTACGGGTGTTTCAATGCCTGTGTTATACTCTTCCACCGATAAAGATCTAAGCCAAGCTGTTGAGGTTTTCAACGGCTGCAAAATCATTTCCACCGAAAAAGTCATGTATGGTGACCAAAGTGAAATACCGGTTTTTCTGAATCCTTTCATCAACATTTGCTTTCAATTCCTTCATAACGATTGATGAACTTCCACTCCAGTCTCTGTCGGGCACACTGGTTCTTCCTTGATGACTTGTACATTATGCACCATTTCCTCACTGAAGATTCATTCATTGCATTATCACTATACACTTGCGTTATTTGGCTATAAATTTCTAAATGCAACATTTGTCACACTACCATCACTGTACGCCACTTACTCTCACAGTGTCCTCAGTATCAACAGCAGCGAGCAGAATGCAAACTATCAGACATCCAAGAAGCACGCAACAATTCATCACACAGCAAAATACTACTTAAATACTTAAAACTAACAAATATGTATAATGAAATATAATATTATTCATGAAATTGTATTTATCAATGTCAATTTTTTGTAAATGGTACCATTAAAACATGTTGTCGCGATATGACTACTTTGTAAGTTAAAGCTACATAAAATAGATAAATTAAAAAAAAAATCGATTGGCCGAACATTTTGTGCATTCAAAAAAAAAAAAAAATTCTTTGGCGGTAGAAAAGTCGGCATTGAAAAACTAGTACCACGTGCAATAAATATCATGAGAGAATGGAGATTGCGTTGACAATAAAGTGAGTTACTGTAACTTTGTAAATAAAGTTTTATGTTTATATTTTCCGTTATTAGACCGCACGTGAGGTTTGTGGTGGACAAAGCGGCGCTGGGGCGGGTTTTCTCCGGGTTCTCCGGTTTCCCCCGCCATCGCATTCCACTGGTGCTCCATCTTCATTCATGTATCATCAGTGTCACCGCCTGCGGTGCCATAAGTAGTTAAAGCGGGCGTTAAACACTACCAAAAAAAAAAAAAATTTCCGTTATTATTTAGTTATGCCACATCGTCATTCACGTTATGGATGGCCCTCGTAACTTGGTGCCAGCAGGACAGTCTCAATATGTGTTGGCACACTCAACAGTATGTTCTTCTTTTAGCATAGCTTTTCTCCATTATGCTGAACTTAAACCTATTTCTGTATGATAACAAACCATGATACAGTGTTATGCCCGCAAAGGCGCAGCAAGTGGCATCGCAAGGTCCCTGTAATAGTTTTATTTTGATGAACTATAACATTACTTTTGGATCATCCCTACGGTAGGGAAGCCAAGAAACTGTACAGCTGAAAGTACAATAAGTGAATATACCAGGTACGTCCAGAAAGTAAGTTCCGTTTGGTAATAAAATTAAATTGTGTACAGATACAGAATAATTATTTATTGCACAAAATTATACAACTCTTAAACTACTTTTCCACATAACTGCCGACATTTTGCAGGCATTTGTCATAGCGTGGCACAAGTTTTTGTATACCTTCTTCATAGAAGTTTGCCGCCTGTGTCTTCAAAAAGTTGGAAACATTTTCTTTCAGCTCTTCGCCATTGTTGAAGTGTTGACCACCAAGGAATGACTTGAGATGTAAGAACAGATGAAAGTCGTTAGGAGCGAGGTCAGGGTTGTGCGGAGGATGGTCAAACACATCCCAGCCAAATCCCTGTAAGAGGTTTTTCGTCACATTTGCAGTGTGTGGTCGTGCGTTGACGTGAAGAAAAACAACACCTTTTGACAGCAATCCTCAGCGCTTATTCTGTATTGCGCGGCGCAATTTCCTAAACAATAAACATCTGCTTTGATTGTTTGACCACGCGGTAAGAAATCAATGAGTAAAATGGCTTTCCAGTCCCAGAACACTTTTCGAGGTGTCAAGAATTTTTTCGGTTTAACCTTTGCTGGGGATGAAGTGTGCCTTCATTCCATTGATAGCCGCTTACTTTCAGGGGTGTCGTAAGAAACCCAAGTCTCATCTCCTGTGACTATCTGTGTCAGAAATTCTTCGCCGTCTTCACCATAACGGGTTAAAAACTGAAGTGCACTACCCATACGTTTTGTTTTGTGTTGCTCAGTAAGAATCTTTGGTACCCAACGTGAGCAAAGTTTACGAAATTTCAGTTTTTCGGTAACAATTTCATGTATTAGTGATCGTGAGCTTTGGGGAAATTCCATAGCGAGAGCACTAATTGTAAACTTGCAGTTTTCCTGGATCTTGTCATCAAACGCGTGAACCAGTTCTTCTGTAACCAAAGATGGATGCCCACTTCGTTTTTCATCTTCCACTTCACTACGTCCTTCATTGAACTGTCGGACCCATCTTCTCACCATTGAATCACTCATCGCATTTTGTCCTAAACTTCACAAATTTGCCGATAAATTTCAATTGGTTTCACTTTCCTAGCATTCAGAAAACGAATCACAGATCTGATTTCACAAGCGGCGGTGTTTTCAAACAACACCCACATTGTAAACAAGCACAACAAAGCGTATGTGGCTGACAGCGATCTCAAAATGGCGCACGTTTCTTCTCCTTGATACAGAGCGTCTACCGCGCATGTGCGGAACTGCGATTGCAGCGCTGCAGCGGAGATAAATTGAAACGGAACTTACTTTCTGGACATACCTCGTATATCGCTGCACTATTGACTTAGTGGAATCTAGTGTAGAGTGAGATACTCTCAGCAACAGTTTACAGAACGGTAGTAAGCTCTAATATCTATGATGTTTCTGTAATCATAGCAAAACTACAAAAACACACAAGCGTGCTGTATTTCTCACCGACATTATTTAGACATTCTCACCAGTGACTAATATTTTAAAATAACTGGAAACATTTTCCATATTACAGAGCGAAAATGTCAGTAAAGCAGCGTTTGAATGCGAATGGAGACAAGGATCTTCTGAGTTCAAGAGAATGCTCAACTTCTTAATTATGCGAGCCCAGAAGCCCGTGGCAATGTCTGCGGGATTGGCCGGAGCATTATCAATGCCACTGTTTACTTGGGTGAGTATTGTAAGTGCAACATAACCAGGAATACTTATGCAGCATCACCATCCCGTTTCCATATAACGTTTCAGGTGTATTCCAGATTTAATGGCTCTGATTGTGCGGGCAGATGGTGCGGATGGTTGCTCAACGGAAACAGTATTCCCTAAAGACACCGCTGCTTGGTTGACGGGCAAATCCAGTAGAGGATAGGACTTCGAGACAGGAACTGTTAGGGACTTGCACGATTTTCTGTGACCTGTCTACTTGTGGCCTCCTTCACTTCATCAACCTGGGGGCACTAGTCCCACTCCTGTGTGACCTGGGAAAATCCCCGAAAAAACATGGACCTGAGAGATCAGCCGCAAGAATCGCGCCCACGACTTCCCAAATGAGTCCCAGACGAAACAACTGAACCACCTGATTTGGCTAGTAGTAGATAGCCGAGAGCTGTATTTCCAAAGCGCATTCACCACCACTGACGGGCGCATCACCGCAGTTCTCGCCAGCACTTACTTCGATAAAAGAGATCGATTGGATGGTAAAGAGATGAAATGAAGAGGCAAGCGCTTCGGGGAATGAAGAAACCTCCCTAGCAAGGGTCAGAGAGATTGGCCGCTGGAATTGAACCCACGACCTCCGAATGTCAGTTCTAAATGAAACGCCTGAGCCACCTGTCTGCTTCACATTCAAGAGGAGTTCGAATCCGGTTAGGGCGTTAACCGTATAGCTTATGTGTTTTTTTTTTTCCTTAACCTGAAACACAAATGTGGGAAAGCTTAAGCTTTATGGACACCGAAGTCACTTAAACAGAATTTTACCCATTTCATTCATTCATCGTGACCCTCTAGGTTAAATAGCATTAAAATAAAATCTGATCCGACTGCAGTAAAACAAGAGAACATGAGCGAATCAAAATATTCAGTGACAAAATAAATTGTACACGTCAATGTTTGGTCCTATACTTTCCATCAATACTTTCTACAATTATTACTAAAATATTGAACGTTATCTACCATGGCTTCATCATAAAAACAGCAACACTGTGGTAATTCTCCCCATTTATCAGCAAAGTTCTTAAAATATGGATATGTGGTTCATCCCGACATAACTGCAAATACTGTTACCATTTGAAACGGTTGGTGAAAATTCCAAAAAGAAAATCTTGGAAACTGTAGTAAAGCACGGGATACCTATAGGGAACACCATCGCCAAACCCTAAATATTGAAGTTTGCCCAATAATCGTATATGTTTTTACTTTTAATCATTAGATCACACACACACACACACACACACACACACACACACACACACACACACACACACACACACATTCACTCTCTCACTTCTAGACTTGGGGAGGTTAGGAAATAATTTGAGCTAGAGAAAAATTCCCCACTCCCCAGCCGGGGATCAAACCCGATGCCCCTTGCATCCCTTGAACTCCATCAACTGAGCTTCGGGGCCAGCCACATAATCTTTTATAGTATATTATTATTATTATTATTATTATTATTATTATTGAACTTCATTACACATTACGATGTAATACAAGGTTCTGGTAATTTCGGTTAATAAATGACTACTGTTACCGGCAACACACATACCACAACGCAAATGGTTGCTTGAATAGCGCTGAGTAACGTAACCGAGAAAGCTCTGAGCATACTATTGCAATTTGTTGGCGAAAGATTTCAAAGTCCCTCAAAAGAAAGTCCAGAGATGTTAAATCTGGTGAAAGTGCTAGGACTCAAATGCACTTCTTCGTCCTCTCCATGCCATCTTAACAGTCTCGTTCAGGAAAGCCTGCGTGCAGCTGTGATACGAGGTGTGAGGATAAATGTATGTAACTCTTCATTATAAGTTTTTCGATACGAAATGCCAGGCTTTGTACCTCCAAAGAAGAAGTTATCCCATTAAACCCCTAGATGACAGTGCACATCATTCACGCGCGATGGTGGATGGTCCGTTCCGGCCATGGTGGAATCCGGTTTCTCAACAATCTGTAGCCTTTCCTGGGTGGCTGTTGATCTCTTCCTGCTGTTGCTACCGCTACTCCTGCTGCTGCTGCTGCTGCTGCTGCTGCTATTCCTTTATTATTCGTTAATGTATTCATTAAAAGGAGTGGGTGATAAAAGCACCCTTGTCTAAGACCTACACTAATTAACGATTCGGTCGCTTCTTTTCCTGACAGTCTATATACCTATACATGCTCCATTTCCGATAGCCTTCCTTTTCCAATATTTGCCATAGTTTAGGTTCTATCTTATATCAGTGTTGTCAAAATATTTAAAGAGATAACTATTTCTAAGTTCTATTCTTTGCTTTGTTTTGTTATTTTATTTGATAAAAAATACATTATCTATGCAGGATCATCCCTTCTTTAAGCCACTGTGCACCTGTTTAGGTAATCTGCAATATTTATTCTGTTTTTTTTTTTTTTTATAATTTTTGTATGGAATTTGTATCATGTTTTCAGTAAGCTTATTTCTAAATTATAGACGAATAAGCCTAATTTTAGTTTTACTGCAAAATTACTCATGATATTTTTGTTTGCAGATGTTGAAATCATCTTACTCCTTCCTAGCGCTACTTCGACAACTGCTGTTGAGAGAGGAAGAATTTTAAAGCATTGCTTTAAATGCATACATCTTTAACTCACACACAAAATGTATCTTTAGTGTAGTATTTAGTACGATAGCAACAGAACAGAAGCTTTTAATTTGTACATTAAAATATCATACCTTTAATGCAGCTTCAAATATGGCATATAAACATCTTTTCTGAAAAGTTACTTTGTGGTTAAACAGGTTAAGTCCGAGTACTAAGTATTATGTTAATCTTGGTAGATTCTTATCCATAATTAATTTTCGAAGGTCGTTTCAGGGAAAGAACAGAAAAACATGACTTCAGTTTTAAATTATAAATTTGGTATTATAGAATTTAGAAGCTCAAAAGGGATAACATTTCAATGGAATTAAATGATACGTGTGCACCATTTATTATTTTATTTGACACCCTTTTTTCTTCTCTACATATACTATGTATAGAGTGTATAGAGGAAGTATTGTATTTCTCTCAGAAATTGATACCGATATTTCATGGAAATATATGAGGTCCCCTGAGTCCAAAAAGAAGCAAAAAAAAAAAAAAAAAAAAAAAAAAAACAACGCCCATGTGTGTGTCTGTGGACCGCATAGCTCAAAACTAAAAGACCGTTGAATAGTAAACTTAGTCTTCTAAGGACGCGACACGAAGATTTTCAAGAAAATAGTCCACCCTAAATTACCCATTACATGAAAAAATGTTTGAAAATTTTGTTTTTCTCAAAAATGGCTCTAACGATTTGGATTGAAATACCGCATATTAAAACTATTTACATCAGAAATAAAATATATATCCTGAATTTTCTGGATCAGTTTTGCTGAATTTTGCTGGTAAACCGTAAGAGACACAAAAACTTACATTACAGAACATGTAATTCTCGTTAAAGTACACGATTTATGTGATATACATTTTTATTGCAGAGTTGACCGTTTCCGAGATATTCCTTGTTATTGATTTCAGTTTTAATTTACGCATCTTGTCAAACGGGCCCATCTTCGTTTTATCTCTCTTTTGTTTTTCGGAAATGCAATTGTTCACATATCACTTTAGCCTAGGGCATTCCATTATTTCGCTTCTGCTTATAAGGAACTAAGTATTCTGTTAATGTTTAGTATGATATAAGTAGAAGAATAATCGTTTGTAAGAATAGTGTTTGCTTTCAGAACAGGTAGAGAAAGTATGTGAATGCAACATATCAGATCTTATTTCAATTATAATGGGAAGCACCTGCTTCTTAAAATTATATCTATATATCAAATAGCTGGGTATCTATACGTAACAGATAGTTCGCATCCAAATTTCATCTGCATAGTTGACGCTGGTGCAGGAAGTAAGATGATGTGCGCAAAGAAATGAAATTATTTACCTAGCTCATCATGAAGAAATTAGTTAATTGTATACAACAATCATTAGTATTTATAAATAAACGTGTGACGAACCATAACTTCAAGAAGCGAATGCTTATAATATTGTTCATACAATTTGATACCTTTATGTCAATAGCTGGCAAAGTTATATATGAATAAAAGTCATCCAGAATGAAGAGGTCTTAAGAAGCTATTTCCAGAAAATTTAAGATATCCATTTTATTTGTCGTGTAAATGTCTTTAATATACAGTAGTTTAATCAAAATCGTTAGATTCATTTTTGAGAAAATCAATTTTTTTTCAATGTATCTAAAGGGCAGATCAGGGTGGGAGAATTTTCCTCAAAATCTTCGTGTCAATCCTTGGAAGACACTAAACTCAAATACCAAGTTTGGTATTTTACCGACTTTTCGTTTTTAAGTTATCGTGTTCATAGACACACACACTCACACACACACATTCAAGGACCTTTTTCTAAAAATGATTTTTATTTGCTGTAGCACGTATGTACAATGTACATAATGAATAGAGAAGGTATCGTATTGCACCCAAAAATCTGATACCGAGATATCACAGGATGTATTTCGAAACCCCCATAAAAACAAATAAACAATCAAATTAAGTCCGTGTGTGTATATGTCTGTGTGAATTATCTGTGGGCAGTATATCGCACAAACGAAAAGTCGGTTAAATGTCGGTCATTATCTTTCAAGGATGCGAAACGAAGATTTTCAGAAAATTGTTCCGCACCCAACAACCCTATACATGGAACATTGTTAAAAAAATTGTGGTTTTCTGAAAAATGGCTCTAACGATTTAGTTTAAAATGCCACATGTTTAAGATATTTTAATGCCAAGAGTACTGCGCCTATAGCTTCAATTTCGTAGGAATAACCTCTGAAGACCTCTTCGTTCTGGATGACTTCTGTAGAACTGGTACACCGTAAGAGGTAGACCAAAAAATACTACACAAAACATGTAGGTATATCTCGTTAGAACACACAATTTATGTCATACGCTTTTTTTTTTTTTTTTGGTAGAGTTAATCATTTTTGAGATATTCCGAGTTATTAATTTAAGTTTTAATGTACTTAAACTTTTTCTCAAACGAGAAGTCATCTAGCAAGCAAAGAGACTTGAATTTCAATTATTTCACATAGCGATCGGCTTTTCAAATATCTAACTATCGCTTCAGTTATACGTTCTCTTATTTTATTTCTACTTACAAAGAAGCAAGCAATAAGACAATTCTGCTAATGTTTATGATGATAGATAAAAGATTAATCTTTTGTAAGAGAAAATTGTTTACAGAATAGCTAGTGAAAGTCACGTGAATGGAACATATCTGATGTTTTGATACAGGTGATCTTAAAACGTGTATTTCCGGTGAAATTTCGGTATCGAAGTTTTGGTGAAAAACATGTACCCATGTACTATTTACTAAGTAGAAAAAGTAAGCATCTGATGTGTTACATTCACATGATATTCTCTACTTGTTCTGCACACAAACTATTCTTATAAAAGATTTCTACATCATGCTAAACGAGATAATCATTAACACAGTTAGTCTTTCTACTTAGTCCTTATTAGCAGAAGGGAAATGGGAGTATACCAGGCTAAAGCATAGTCAATTCTTTTTAAAAAACCGATCGATGTGTGAGCAATTGAAGTTCGGTTCGCTTTGCATTTCCAGAAAAACAAAAGAGAATTGTTTAAAATTGAAACCAAATACAAGGAATGTCTCGGAAGCGGTCAAGTCTACAACAAAAACGTATATTACATAAATGACGTGCTTTAGCGAGATCTACATTTTCTGTGCAGTAAGTTTTTGTGTATCTCTTACAGTTTACCAATTAAAAACATTAGCAAAATTCATCCAGTACAAAAGGTCTTCAGAAGCTAGTCCTAGAAAATTCAAGATATACATTTTATTTATGATGTAAATAGCTTTAATCAAAATGTTTAGAGCCATTTTTGACAAAAGTCAACATTTTCAAAAGTTTGGGGTGTGGGGCATTTTCTTCAAAATCTTCATGTCGCATCCTTGGAAAATATCAAATCTAAATACCACGTTTGGTAGTTAATGGAATGGTCTTGTAGTTTTTCAATTATGCTGTCCACAGACTCACTCACACACACACACACACATGGATCTTATCTAAATATGCTTTTCTTTTACTCAGGGGACCTCGAAACATATATTTTAGGTGGATCTCGGTATCGAACTTTTGGGTGGAATACAATACTTCCTCTATACACTATGTACATAGTACGTGTAGATATATAAAAATGAATTAACAATATATAAAGAGATACAATATATATAGTATATGGTCACTGATGATTTTTAAAGCATACCTAAGTAATAGAAACACAGTAGTCAATTAATACTTATGCGTATATTTTATAAAGAGCATCCATTCATATATGCATATCTGGTATGAATAAAATCAAATGTGGCCTGAAATATAGAATTTTATTCACATGTAAGATAAAACTGAGTCACTGTGTAATTTCTAAAACATACCTATGTAATGGAAGCAGAGTAGAACAGTGGATACTCATGTGTCTTTCTGTACTGTGGTAATCCTGGACAACTAATGTACAAAAACCCAAGAGGGAATCTTTACATAAACAAGTTTCCTAAAAGGTCTAGGGAATATTTTCTGGGAAACTGAAAAATACACATACACTGGCAGAGTTTCGCAATATTTATTTTGAATAACATTTTTATTAGTCATTGGAATATATCTGATTTTGTAATTTTTACATTTTTTAAATTTTGAGTTACAGTTTGTGATTTCTTCTCTTAATTTAGACATAAGTTGCCAGAATTTGGTCAACATTTAGTAATGAAGTAATCGCTTGATTATCCCGAGCAAGAAGTAAGTTTTCACAATTACAAGGATTTAGATTTACCATACATATAACACACACAAACGTTTCCCAAGCCCAAAGAAACCCCACTTTTGCCTTCAAGCAAGCTTCGTTATACTTATTGAAGATAAGATCGTCCCACGGCGATATATCCAGCTGACTGACTGGCTTTATCCATCGAGGGCTTTTATGGGCAGCGGAGGAAGAATAGTTCTGTGATTTCCTACCAGGTGGCAGAAAATTCCTAAGTTACTTCACTCTGGCAGGTAATAGATGATCTTGCTTGTGTCGTAACTGTGACGTAAGCAGTTGCCAACAGTGTAGTTGGAACTGTGGAAGGGGGTAACGGCTCATATCTTATAAAGAGCACCCACTCATACATATTTGATATGAATAAAATCAAATGTGGCCTCAGATACACAGATTAATTTTCTTCTCATGTTGAGCATAGTAGAAAGCAGTTTTACTTTAGAGTATATACTGATTTATTTAACTTAAAAGTAGCTCTGATAAAATGGCAGAATCTATGAGCTAATATTACGTGGGGCATAAACACCTGGCGGTTTTTAAACCAATGGGACACTGTGTGATTAGTCAATATATATTTCAGTTAAACTGCAATGTTCACAATGGTATGGAGTTTCAGAGGGCATGCTTGCTGATGGTTTAATGTACATTTTTTATTTAAGTTGGTAACACAATTGATAGTTGCGGTTATGGTTTTTACAGTGATCTGTTTGCAGTTATGTGGTGTGGAGCGTTGGCCTTTAACATAGACATATTAATCATGTGATTTTGTAACACAAAGTAACAGAACTTTTGGAGAGAGCGTTGTGTCTATTGAAATGTTTCCGGGATTTCCGCTGAAAAGCTATAGCTCAGTTTTCGGTTAAAAGTTTCTACTGAATGAAAACTCTCTGATACAGGCCAACGCTCCACACAACTTGACCAAACCACAACTATTAACAGTTTTGCCAACCTATAAAAAGAAGAAGAAATCAAATTATCAGTGAACTATATCTGGACTACATGTCGTAGTGTACATTGAGACATGACTGTAATATAGCTTTGACCAAGGACATAGTGTTTGGATTGCTTTATAAGCCGCCAGGTGTGCCTCACTCTGTATATGCTCATGGAAAAATATACACATTAAGTTTACTATATAAACAGTTAACTTCAAAATGCAATAGTTAATTACCTTTTGGTCGTCTCTTTAGCGCAGCTGCTTACCGAGCGGGAGACCTGGGTTCGATTCGCAGTACCGGCGTGGGGATTTTTCCCCCTCTGGGAGACCTGGACCGGGGTGCACTCAGCCTCGTGAGGTCCTTGGCGGGCCAATTGAGGACTACTCGATGGAGAAGTAGCAGCTCCAGGTCATGGGAACCGCATTAACCGGCCGGGAGGGATTCAAGGCGCTGTCACGTCTCACCCTCCAATACTGCACCCCGTCTGTCATAGACCGAGATGGGGCACGCAGTGGCCGGGCGGTAGGCCAAGGTTCCTTGTGAGCTGTCGTGCCATGGAATTATTAGCTTATTGCTTTATAACAGAACTATTGTAGTGAAATTAGTGTAAACATTCTGGGATTCTAGAAGCAAATACACATAGAGAGACACCCACACACGCACATGCTTTAAAAAATTCTGTTTTTTTTATTCAGGAGGTCTCAAAGCATGTATTTCCGGTGAAATCTCGCACCGAATTTTTGGGTGGAATACAATACCTTCTCTGTCCGCTATGTATTAGGTTGCCTCATATCTTCGGTTTGCTCGCAGGTTTCATCTATAGCGCCTGAAAACCCTGAACCCTTTGTACACTCAGGTTATCATAGTTGCCTATCCATCCATACGACATAGCTGCCAACAACCAGACTTGGATTTGGGTGTGCCAGTGTGTGTTTGTGACTGACGCTGGAAGGAACAGCGTGAACCTGTGTTTACAACCATGGAAAGCAAAAAGAGAAAATTTCCAACATCTTATGCTGTTGGAGGGTAAAACCACCTCACAGCAGATAAGTTTTTGGGTGAGGTGGATTCCTAGGCGTTCTGGTATTTGAAATGTAACAAAAAACGAATGTACTCATGAGACAGCCTTATACATTATACATACGGGCTAATGAAATTAAAAAGGAAGGAAAGAATGAATACAAATTCAGAGTTCGTGAGGAAAAACTTCTGTCGGACTAGAGAGAGCTGAACTTTTCATCCCGATATAAGCATATTTTCGTAAGCAGACATCTAAACATTGACAACTCAATTGTTCCCTCAGGGTGCTGACTTAGAAGATGGAGATGTAACCATAGGCAATAATGCAATTAAAAAAAATTATGTATTCTATTGACATGACTTTCTCTACATCTCTGCAATAAATTAATGTTAAAAAGCTTATGCTTCTATTTACTTCGTGCTAATCGAGACCAAATTAACAGGAATAGTCTTATTACTTGCTTCTATGTAAGTAGAAAGGAAATAAGGGAGTACCATAGGCTAAATCGATAGTCAAATCTTTTAAAAGCTGGTTTATATGTTTAAAGCTGAAACTAATAACGAGGAATATCTCAAAAACGCTCAACTCCACGAAAAAATGTATACAACATAAATTTTAAGCTTTTATCTATCTCTTACGGTTTACCAGTTATGAGAAATACCGCAAAATTCATCAAGGATAAAGAGGTCTTCAGAAGTTTTTCCCAGAAAATTGAAGATAATACATTTTATTTCTCATGTAAATATCTTAAATATAA